>JAQPPZ010003361.1:5002500-6252500 GCA_028583015.1 Wollemia nobilis | reverse complement strand
GGGTTGTGCATCCGTGCTGTTCAAAGTTTGGTTTGTCGTAAAGTTCGCTGTTCAAAGTTTGGTTTGTCGTGTCATCGTGTTGTGCGTCCACGCGGTTCAAGGTTTGGATCGTCGTGTCCTCTATTCGTCGGTCTTACGAGTCGTGTCTAGAATCCTCGGAGCACACAACATCCAATTCCGTGCCACAGTTGGAGTGGCAATTAAGGCGGAATCAACACCAAATTTTTTATCGAACGATAACCAAATTTTGCAGATCAAGGATCACTAAACCGGAAGGTTTAAACAGTGCATGAGTAAAAGCTGGACCAAAGGACCTGACGGTCGATTATCAAGCTCGAAAACGACCAATACCAACATAAGAAGAGCTAACCGCAGCCCAGGTACTAAAAATTCTCTTTCTCCTTTTAAAATTGGTAGTTATAATCCACATCATCCCCTAGTAGATCCTATGGCTACTAATCCTTCCCCAACTCACGAAAACATCACGCAAGGAAACTCAAGTAATTCAGCCATGTCTGATAGGGAGTCTCTTCACGGCATACTAGAGAGTATAAACGAAATGAGTATCATCCTAAAAGACTTTGTGAAAGCACAAAAACAACCTAATCCCAATACTAATCCCCAAAATCACTCCCACGCCCAACAGAATGAAGAAAATGTTGATCCTAATGATGATTGGAAACAAAAACAGGGTGATTGGGATAATTACAGGGATCCCTCTCAAAGACAGCGGTATAACCCAAATCAAGAAAGGGACATGGGTTATCACCAACCAAGAGGTCCTAATATTAACTTTCCACGAATTGATATGCCCACTTTTGAAGGTCATGATCCTCGTGGTTGGTTAGCCAAAATGGAAGGCATCCTTGACTTATATCAAATTAAGGAAATTGATAAAGTTCCTTTCGCTGCATCAAAATTAGGCACTGAGGCCTACCAATGGTTTGTATGGCTTAAAAAAGAGAATGTAGCTATTATTACTTGGAGAAAATTCACTACCTCTTTTTTAGAAAGATTTGACGACGGAGCTACATCATCCTACACAGTAAGATTGTTATCTCTTAAACAAAAAGGGTCAGTTAGTGAATTCGTTTCAGAGTTTACCAGTTTACTACCATACACTTCAGACCTTAGTCCCGACACAGTGGTAGGTGCCTTTCGCAATGGTTTGAAAGAAAGTATTCGAGTGGAGGTAGACATGCATGATCCAACCTTGTTGAACAGTTGTATAAGAATAGCCAAGTTGGCCGAGAAGAGACATCAGTTGTCTGCACGATGGGAAACATATAGTCGTCCTTCATATCGCAACAATTCCTTTCGTAGAAATGATCAACCATCAAGATATTTTTGCTATAAATGTCGCACTCATCACCCCAGGGAACAAGCTTGTGCCCAAAAACAAAACTTTCATATTGAAGGTGATCAAGGTGAAGGAGAAGAGGATGAACCTTACCAATCAGAAGAACCTATGCCAGAAGACCTACCATGTACTATAGACGAAAAAGAAGAGGATACAATGGCAATTTCAGTGCATGCTCTCATGGGTTTAACCGCCCACCATACCATCAAGGTACCAGGTTTTCTCCGCCAGAAAAAGGTGAATGTGCTAATTGATTCTGGTAGCACCCACAATTTTATCGACATCAAAACAGCAAAAGCTTTGAATTTATTCATTAACTCTTCCAACAAAGACAAATTCCAGGTTTTAGTGGCCAACGGAGTGAACGCACAATGTGTGGGTCGCACATCTCAAGTTTCCATAAATATGGGAACTTATACCTGGTTAGGATCCCTTTTTGTCATGAATTTAGGGAATTCTGATGTCATTTTGGGGGTTGAATGGTTGGAAACATTAGACACAGTTAGCTTCAACTTCAAAAAATTATTTGTGGAATGGAAGGAAAATGGACGAGTCATTCGCTTACAAGGCATTACTACTCCTCCAACACAAATGGTGAGCTCTCATAGTATGGAAAAGATGTTAAAAAAGGGTGGATATGGGTTTATAGCTCAAATTAATTGTTTGGAAAAACAATCGTCAGCAACTTCGGATATTATTGCACCTGAGTTACAAGATATCATCACACATTACGAAGAGGTTTTCCAAGAACCTCAAGGATTACCACCTAAACGATCTCATGATCATGCCATCCATTTGATTCCAGGAAGTGTCCCACCTAACAGTCGTCCTTATCGCTATCCTCAGCCACAAAAGACAGAAATCGAACAGATCGTTCAGGATTTGTTGGATCATGGAGTCATCCGTCACAGCACTAGTCCTTATTCCTCACCTGTAGTCCTGGCTAGACGAAAAGATAACTCTTGGCGTATGTGTCCTGACTTTCGTTCTCTCAATAAACTCACTATCAAGGACAAATTTCCTATCCCTGTCATAGATGACCTATTAGATGAGTTGCATGGTGCAAATTTTTTTACAAAATTAGACCTTCGCTCTGGCTTTCACCAAATCCGTGTTAGAGAAGAAGATATTCCCAAAACAGCCTTTCGTACTCATGAAGGTCATTACGAATTTTTGGTCATGCCTTTTGGTCTCACTAATGCACCATCCACATTCCAAAGTCTCATGAACCAAGTATTTCGTCCACTCCTCCGTAAATTTGTGCTAGTTTTTTTTGATGATATTCTCATATACAGCAAAACATGGACGGACCATTTACATCATGTGGATAAAGCCCTTCACATCCTACACAAAGAAAAATTATTTGTTAAACGCTCCAAATGCTCATTTGGTGTTCAAGAAGTCGAGTATCTTGGTCATATAGTTTCACATGAGGGTGTCAAAGTAGATCCCAATAAGATTAAGGCAATTCAAGAGTGGCCTTTACCTAAAACCATCAAGAAACTTCGTGGTTTTTTGGGTCTCACGGGCTACTATCGCAAGTTTGTACAGAATTATGGTAAGATTGCAGCACCTCTCACGGCACTCACAAAAAAGGATGCTTTTCGTTGGTCGGAAGAGGCTACTCTAGCTTTTGAAGCTCTTAAGCAAGCCATGTGTACAACTCCAGTATTAGCAACTCCCAATTTTCACAAACCATTTATTATCGAATGTGATGCATCAGGAACAGGAATTGGGGCTATATTAATGCAAGAAGGTCATCCATTGGCATTTGAAAGTAAACAACTTTCCAGAAAATTTTTGGGAAAATCAACATATGAAAAAGAAATGTTGGCTATTCTTCATGCAGTAGAAAAATGGAGACACTACCTAATCAGTAGCCGCTTCATTATCAAAACAGATCATAGTAGCCTCAAGCATTTTTTGGAGCAAAGGTTTTCTTATCCGGAACAAAATAAGTGGTTAACCAAACTTCTGGGCTATGATTTCGTTATCGAATATAAGAAAGGGAAGGAAAATCTAGTCGCCGATGCGCTGTCCGGAAAATATGAAGATGAAGTAGTCATCAATGCTATTTCAGTGTCCTTGCTCCCAATGGGTAACTCAATTACAAATTGAATGGTTGTCCAATAGTGAAACCGCCTGGATAATTCATGAATTATCTATAGGGTCTTCCAAACACCCTTTGTTCTCTTATGAAGATAACATCCTCCGGAAGAAGAACCGCATTTACATTCCACATAATTCAGAACTCAAATCAAAGATCCTCGACGAATCACACGCTTCTCCATCAACAGGACATTCAGGATTTTTGAAGACATATTTAAGGGTCAAACAATCATTTTGTTGGAAAGGATTAAAAGCGGAAGTCAAACAATGGGTAGCAGAATGTGAAGTTTGCCAGCGCAATAAAGGAGAAACAGTCAAATCACCAGGATTATTACAACCATTACCCATCCCTGAACGATAGTGGGAACATATATCCATGGATTTCATTGAAGGTCTTCCAAAATCAGAAGGCAGGACAGTAATCTTCGTCGTCGTAGACCGGTTATCCAAATATGCTCACTTTCAGGCTTTACAACATCCATTTTCCGCAAGCAAGGTGGCAAAGGTATTTATGGATTCAATTTTCAAATTACATGGTATGCCAAAAAATATTGTAAGTGATAGAGATCCCATTTTTACTAGTAACTTTTGGAGGGAGTTATTTCGCCTTAGTGGTACCAAATTGAACATGTCTTCAGCTTACCATCCACAGACGGATGGTCAAACGAAGTAGTTAACAAATGTTTGGGTACGTACTTAAGATGTTTTGCTCAAGATAAACAATACCAATGGAGCCATTGGTTAGCATTGGCAGAATGGTGGTACAACACTTCTTACCATTACTCAATTAAGATGTCTCCATTTGAAGCCTTGTATGGCACCAAACCTCCAACCATTGCAGATTACGTCCAGGGATCATCCAAGGTAGCCAAAGTGGATGATTGGTTCCAACAAAGGCAGTCTACACTCACCATCCTTAAAGAGAATTTAGTCCAAGCACAGAATCGTATGAAACAACAACAAGACTTGCACCGATCAGAAAGAACCTTTGATATAGGTGATTGGGTGTTCCTAAAGCTGCAACCTTACAAACAATCCTCGTTAAGGTTAAAGTCCAGCCAAAAGTTGGCTCCACGATTCTATGGTCCCTACAAAATTGTGCGCCGCATTGGAGAAGTAGCCTATCAATTAGAGCTACCTACATCATCACGAATACACCCAGTATTTCATGTTTCATGTCTCAAAAAAGTAATTGGTCAGAAAGTACAAAGTCAATCAGACTTACCAGTGCTCGATGAGGAAGGACGCATACATCTCCAACCTGAAGATATACTACAACATAGAATCCGAAGACTGAGATCACGTCAGATTCAAGAATTTCTCATTAAATGGCAAGATTTACCAGAGGAGGATGCCACATGGGAACCTGAAAGTATCTTCCAGACATTTCCAGCTTTGAGGACAAAGCTTTCCGAGGAGGGGAGTCATGTTACACTCCAAACATGAAGAGTCGGCTATATTATCCAATTGTGTAAAATTCACTATATATGGGTTCATAATAATTTAATTGAAGATTCATCTCATCTTTTATCATTTTATATTTTCATCTGCGTTTGTGCAAGGGTGTGCCCACCTTAAGTGGCCAATTGATTCATTCCTTTCGTTAAATATATTTCTGTACTCCGTATTTTACTTCGATCTTCGTCCTTCGATTCGGCTTCGTAAATATCTGTGAAATTTAATTAGCAAAAGGTAGAAATACCTTTGCAATATTATCTTCATAAGAGAACAAAGGGTGTTTAGAGGACCCTATAGATAATTCTTGAAGTATCTAAGTAGTTTCGCTATTGGACAACCATTCATCTTGTAATTGATTCACCCATTGGGAGCAAGGACTTGAAATAGCATTAATGACTACTTCATCTTCATATTTCCTGGACAATGCATCGACGGCTATATTTTCCTTCCCTTTCTTGTATTCGATAACAAAATCATAGCCCAACAATTTGGTTAACCACTTATTTTGTTCCGGATATGAAAACCTTTGCTCAAGAAAATGTTTAAGGCTACTATGATCTGTTTTTATAATGAAACGACTACTGATTAGGTAGTGTCTCCATTTTTCTACTGCGTGAAGAGTAGCCAACATTTCTTTTTCGTATGTTGATATTCCCAAAATTTTCTCGGAAAGCTGTTTACTTTCAAATTCCAACGGATGACCTTCTTGCATTAATATAGCCCCAATTCCTGTTCTTGATGCATCACATTCGATAATAAATGGTTTGTGAAAATTGGGAGTTGCTAATACTGGAGTTGTACACATGGCTTTCTTAAGAGCTTCAAAGGCTTGAGTGGCCTCTTCCGACCAACGAAAAGCATCCTTCTTTGTGAGTGCGGTGAGAGGTGTTGCAATCTTACCATAATTTCGTACAAACTTGCGATAGTAGCCCGTGAGACCCAAAAAACCATGAAGTTTCTTGATGGTTTTGGGTAAGGGCCACTCTTGAATTGCCTTAATCTTATTGGGATCGACTTTGACACCCTCGTGTGAAACTATATGACCCAGATATTCCACTTCTTGGACACCAAAGGAAAATTTGGAACGTTTGAAAAATAGCTTTTCTCTGTGTAAAATGTGAAGGGCTTTATCCACATGATGTAAATGGTCCCTCCATGTTTTGTTGTAGATGAGAATATCATCAAAAAAAACTAACACAAACTTACGGAGGAGTGGACAAAACACTTGGTTCATGAGACTTTGGAATGTGGATGGTGCATTAGTGAAACCAAAAGGCATGACAAAAAATTCGTAATGACCTTCATGAGTATGAAAAGCAGTTTTGGGAATATCTTCTTCTCTAACACGGATTTGGTGAAATCCGGAGCGAAGGTCTAATTTTGTAAAAAATTTTGCACCATGCAACTCATCTAATAGGTCATCTATGATAGGGATAGGAAATTTGTCCTTGATAGTGAGTTTATTGAGAGAACGAAAGTCAGGACACATACGCCAAGAGTTATCTTTTCGATGCTAGTCGGGACTACGGGTGAGGAATAAGGACTAGTGCTGTGACGAATGACTCCATGATCCAACAAATCCTGAATGATCTATTTGATTTCTGTATTTTGTGGTTGAGGATAGCGATAAGGATGATTGTTAGGTGGAACACTCCCTGGAATCAAATGGATGGCATGGTCATGAGATTGTTTAGGTGGTAATCCTTGAGGTTCTTGGAAAACCTCTTCGTAATGTGTTATGATGTCTTGTAACTCTGGAGCAATAATATCCGAAGTTGCTGGAGATTGTTTTTCCAAATAATTAATTTGAGCTATAAACCCATATCCACCCTTTTTTAACATCTTCTCCATACTATGAGAGCTCACCATTTGTGATGGAGGAGTAGTAATGCCTTGTAAGTGAATGACTCGTCTGTTTTCCTTCCATTCCACAAATAATTTTTTGAAGTTGAAGCTAATCGTGTCTAATGTTTCCAACCATTCAACTCCCAAAATGACATCCGAGTTCCCCAAATTCATGATGAAAAGGGATCCAAACCAAGTATAAGTTCCCATTTTTATGGAAACTTGAGATGTGCGACCCACACATTGTGCATTCACCCCGTTGGCCACTAGAACCTGGAATTTGTCTTTGTTGGAAGAGTTAATGAATAAATTCAAAGCTTTTGCGGTTTTGATGTCGATAAAATTGTGGGTACTACCAGAATCAATTAGCACATTCACCTTTTTTTGGTGGAGAAATCTTGGTACCTTGATGGTATGGTGGGCGGTTAAACCCATGAGAGAATGCACGAAGATCGCCATTGTATCCTCTTCTTTTTCTTCTATAGTACATGGTAGGTCTTCTGGCATAGGTTCTTCTGGTTGGTAAGGTTCTTCCTCTTCTCCTTCACATTGATCACCTTCAATATGAAAGTTTTATTTTTGGGCACATGCTTGTTCCTTGGGGTGATGAGTGCGACATTTATAGAAAAAATATATTTATGGTTGATCATTTCTACGAAAGGAATTGTTGCGATACGAAGGACAACTATAAGTTTCACACCGTGCAGACAACTGATGTCTCTTCTCAGCCAGCTTGGCTATTCTTATACAATCGTTCAGCAAGGTTGGATTGTGCATGTCTACCTCCACTCGAATATTTTATTTCAAGCCATTGCGAAAGGCTCCTACCACTATGTCGGGACTGAGGTCTAAAGTGTATGGTAGTAAACTGGTAAACTCTGAAACGAATTTGCTAACTGACCCTTCTTGTTTAAGAGATAACAATCTTACTGTGTATGATGATGTAGCTCCTTCATCAAATCTTTCTAAAAAAGAGGTAGTGAATTTTCTCCAATTAATAGTAGCTCATTTCTCTTGTTTAAGCCATATGAACCATTGGTAGGCCTCAGTGCCTAGTTTTGATGCCGCGAAAGGGACTTTATCAATTTCCTTAATTTGATATAAGTCAAGAATGCCTTCCATTTTGGCTATCCAACCACAAGGATCATGACCTTCAAAAGTGGGCATATCAATTCATGGAAAATTATTATTAGGGCCTCTCGGTTGGTGATAACCCGTGTCCCTTTCTTGATTTTGGTTATACCGCTGTCTCTGATAGCGATCCCTGTAATTATCCAAATCACCTCATTGTTGTTCCCAATCATCATTATGATCGACATTTTCTTCATTCCTTTGGGCATGGGAGTGATTTTGGGGATTAGTATTGGGATTAAGCTGGTTTTGTGCTTGCACTAGGTTTTTTAGGTGGAGACTAATTTCGTTCATACCCTCTAGTAAGAGTCAAAGAGAATCATCGTTGGAAACGGCTGAGTTACTTGAGTTTCCTTGTGTGATTTTTTCATGAATTGGGGGAGGATTAGTAGCCATAGGATCTACTAGTGGATGATGTGGATTATAACTACCAATTTTAAAAGGAGAAACAAAATTTTTTGTACCTGGGCTACGATTAGGTCTTCTTGTGTTGTTATTGGTCATCTCCGAGCTTGATAGTCGACCGTCAGGACCTTTGGTCCAACTTCTACTCATGCAATGTTTAAACTTTTATGCTTTTTAATCCTTGAACGTCCAATTCTGAGAAATTTGGTTAAATTCGGAAAAAATTTGTTTGAATTCCGCTTCAGCTGTCGCTCCAAATGTGACACAGATTTTAATGTGGCACTAATCCTTGACTCCCCGAATTTTAGTGTAACTCACCTGAACCTGATTGATAGCGACAGTGAGGACTGACAACGATAGCACACGTGAGGACTGACAATGACAGTGCATGATGACTAACAACGATGGCGAGGATGAAGACTGATAGCGCACAAGTGAGGACTGACAGTGACGGTGAGGATGAATACCGATAGCGCACGTATAGCGATGACGAGGACGAAGACCGATAGCGCACGAGAACAACTAAAGAGTGGATGAATACTGACAGTGCACGAGCGAGGACTGACAGCAATGGTGAAAAATTTGCAACTAACAAGACACCCAGGCTATGACGTGGACTAACCACCCAAATGCAACTAGGACACGACAAACGGTGACGCAGGAGCAAGGAACGACAATGTGACCAGAGTCACAACTAAATAGGGTAGTAGGTTTATTTTTAAAACGTACGACGACCAGTCTATAACGAATGTGGGATAACTATTGAACGGAAAAAATAAAAAAATATATTTAAATGTTGGTACCTTAGGATATGGACAATAATCGATGTTTTTCCTCGCTTCTGATTGGTTGATTCTTGCGAGCAATTTTGCTAAAGTCTCGGAGTATTTGCTTGACGAAAATCGCGATTTCCTGCGATGTGATTCAAATTTAATTTTTTGCTACTTGCTATGGTGAATTTTCGGTGAGAGAACATGCCAATTACCGATGAATTCCTTCCATAGACTGAAACTGAACTTCTGTGTATCCGATGGAGTGGTTTGCTCAGCAAAAAAATTATGTTGCCTCCTTTCGCCTAGCCGCTTGTCTGGATCGTCTGCAACGGTTTCGGAGTGGGAGGATATTTATCATGCTGTGTTGGCAAAATTATGCCCAGTTTCACTGTAGCTTTTCTTGCAAACTGCTTGCCCAATGCTACTGTGATGCGGCGACGGTTATTCTGCTAGAGAATGGATTCCAGAGCGGTGTCAATGACTATGGTGTTTTCCTACAAACGTGACTACTGATACCACTTGGAAGGCAACGCCTTCTTCTTATCCTTAGAATGGAATTAATATTATCATTCAACCATACAACCAGATCAAATTAAAACAATCGAATACGAAATGCGAGGAATGAATGTAATTAATTAAAATCAATTGCCGCTAGGAGGGCAGATCCCGCCGTGAAGGCAATGCCGAAATGTAGAGATTAATTAAAAAAAGCAATCATCCATTTGGAATAATCTAACTACAATATATATGAATTATTATACTCTTGGAATACCTAGCCGACAGCTAGGTTTGGTGTGTAACAATCAATGCTAATAATTAATATTAGCCATTGAAACTGATAAAGTGAAATATTACATAAGGATGCTTCAATTATTGTATTAGTTTTCCATTGGTAAAACATTAAGGAATATTGCTTTATGGGCATATAGCATTAAAGAGAATAATCCATGCATTAGTGTTCTTCCTTAATGTCTCATTATGGCAATGTTCTAAAGAGAACATTATGAGCTTGGGTGGCCAACTCGAGTAAGCTTGTAGAAAGAACATTGGGTTCTTATAGAAAACCACCTAGGTTTTTTATAGGGAGCCTTGGTTGAGTTTCAAGAAACATTTAGGAGGCAAAAATAAGGAAATTGGAGGGTGAAGAAAGAGAGTCACACTCATACAAGGTCTAATTGGAGATAGCATATTAAGGTAATTTCCTTCGACATTGATGGTTTTCCTTTGTTAAAAGTGTTGTCATGTGTAATAATTTCTCTAGCTCTATGGTCTCAGTTGACTATGTTTCTTAGCCTTTCCTCCCTTGTATATTTGAATTCTTTTAGTTAGAGCTTGTCATATTTCTTCGTTGGATCTACCTTGGCTTATGTTGGCTTCATGGTTAATGACACGATATCTTGTTCTTTAAGTATGGCTAGTTTTGTTTGTTGTAGTAATATAATACCATCTTCTTAAGCATCAAGAGTACCTTAAATTATGTTATGTTGCCTAAGTTTGTATAAAATTTCTCATGCACCTCATATAGGAATCTTTCAAAACTTACATTAAGTTGGAGACCAGTTGAACCAGTAGGTGTGCATGCTTATATTCATGCAACTATCTGTAACCATGCAAGGGGTGAGACATGTACTATTATCCCTAGTTTCCTAAGAGCTTCTTATTTGTTGGTTTTATTTTATCGTATGGTTAAATTGAGTTGGCCTATGCTTATGGTTCTATCAAGCTAGTTCTTTTGTGTGTGGTGCTTGGAAGGTGTGCATGGAGGATTGTGGTCTTGCATTGTTTTTTTTCATTGAGCCATGAATACTCCCATTAATATGGTCACTAGTTCATAGGTAGGAATGCTTAAATATTTATTTTTGAAGATAAAATCTTATTGTAGAACTATATTAATGAGGAATAAGCATATTGATCATAGTAATACATAATCATGTATGTATTTTGATTTAAGATGTATAAGAGAATAATTTAAAATTTTGGAAAATATGTAGGTAGAAATGCATGGAGTATTCAGGATAAGTTAGTTTGAATACTTTTATTGAAAAAAAAATAGTTTCTAAGGATTTAGCTTCTCTTGGAAAAATAGAATGATAATAGGGAATGAAGCTTTTCCTGAAAATATAGATTAATTTTAGGGAAAGAAGACTTTCTTTGAAGAGTTATCTTTGAACAATGGGAATTTTCTTTTGGGTAAATAGAAAAAAATAAAGATGCTTAAATTTGATATTTTATTTATATAGTGTAATAGCAAAGTTGGTAGCTATGGTTAATGTTATCTTATATGAATAGTAAGTAGAGAGAATTATTCTACTTGAAGCTTGTTTCTTTTAGAGATGGTTGTGAAAGGAAAATAATTATAATGGTTTCTTAAGACTTGAGTAGGTAGGGAAACCATTATAAAGAGAAGTATGGGATTATCTATTTTGGTTATTTTATTGCTTGTATTTTGCATGGATGCTTGTAAATACATAGATAATATTAGTTGCATTGCATATTGAGTTGTTATGATCCCTAAGTGTTCCTCAAGATCATGAGAACTTCATGAGGAGGTTTATAGAAAGGAGATGGTGCAAATACCATATAGGTAGAATTGATTTGATATACTTTGGAATGAAAATTGGATATGTGAGTGGGAAATTGCATATGGTTTAATTGAAAGCTACCAATGTTGTTAGAAAATGGTAACTTTTGTAAAAAAAGATAGTTTGATTTGGAAGTAATAAACAGAGAAAATATTGTATTGCATGTAGTAGATAATTTATTATGCGATATATGTATCAATGGAAATTATATTATGGAAAGTATTGGGAAGTTTTAGGAATGCATGATTGTGCTCTTTGATAGTTCTCCTTTTGATAGAAAATAAACTTAAGATGTTAATTTGATTTCTAAAGTTTATATGATGTAATTTTTAGTCTATTATTTCCATGTTTTGGATAGAACCATAGCATAATCATGTTTTAAATTATTAGAGAGATTTATATTTTATATTTTTCTCATGGGTTCAAATAAGGGAGGGGGTTCCTTGGTCAAATCTAGAACACCTTATAGGACTTGTGTTGAATAAATTACACCAAACTTGGGAGGAGTTGCTATAATGCAATAACCAGGGAGAAGTGAATCCTAGGAGTTGCAAGTATGCAATAACTAGGTATTCATAGATTTGGAAGGATTTGCAATCATGCAATAGCCAAAATTATAATTTGAGTCACCTTGAACAATGAGGATTGAGTATTTGGGAGTTCACCAAATCAATAAAATCAATCAAAAGATATTAATGGTGGTGCCTCAAACATGTAGGTTTAGGTTATCATGTCCATTGCATTTTTGAAGAAAGGTAATGGCCTTAGTTAGCCCATGGAGGTATGGTAACTAAGTATCAAGGATTTACACATGATTAACCTACCTAGATGGAATTAGGTAAAGGCTACAGAATAGGGATTCCCCTATACGTGTTATGGGCCTTAAAGGATAATATATATGTTGTGGTCAAGTTGTATTATACCAATGAGGGTATAGGAAAAGTGGGGGGACCACATTGGAATCCTTCTAAATGAGGAGGTTTAGTAAGGTGAACCCCAAATACTATGGGAATTTGGGCACTCTTGTTATTTGAGTGTTGTCTATAGCAACATTGAACTCAAATGTGGTGAAGACTTGAATGCTTAAAAGAATACTATATTGGGACTTTTTGAGAACCTTGATTGAGGTTTTTAAAAAAACCTCTCTTTGGATTGAGTTTTTGGGATGTTATACACAGAGTCTCTTGACATTTCACCTTCAACTAACTCTTCATCTCCACAAACTCATGGGAGAGATGACTCCTCATATTTTTCATAGGATAAATATTATATTAATCCTTCTAATAATTAAATTGTAGAAAAAAAAATTGAATACCAAACACATGAAATGAAAATAAGATATTGCAATGTAACAAATAATTTTTCTTTTTTTTGAGACAAGGGAGCCTGAATTTCCCAAAATTTACAATGCTTTACCACAATGTCTTGGGGAAGATATTATAATACCTTCTTATTAAACTACAATTATCTGAATGGTGGTCTTCCAAACTCTCTAGCAAATGACTGGGTGTTCATTGCTCCTTTGCTACAACTCCAAGGGTGAGTGGGCTTTTGTATCCCAAATGTAGGAGCACTCTTAGCTTAAATAACTCTATATATATATCTCTTGCACACATGAAAGGCAAATAGGTGTCAATAGCACTTGCAAATATAATAAAAAACAAATATAGATGAAATAATTGAAACTCTAATTGCAAAAATGAAAGTAACAATGCAAGAAATAAAGAAATTAAAAATGAAATACCTTGCTAATAAATTGAAAGTATACTGATCTATGTTGCTAATGGCTTTTCTGCATTCTGAGTAACTATGGGCATGTACCAGGTGTGGTTGGGCAACTATAGGAGGGTATTTAGGCAATCACATAAGGGTGGTTGTGATTGTGTAATCGCAGGTGAGCAGTTGAGGCTAGATGGCAGAAAGCTACAAAAAAAGCACTCTAGGGCTTCTAGTTTTTTATCTCCTTATGATGTGTGTGAGTTCATGGGATGATTTTGGTAGCCTAATGATGTGTTATCTCAACCTATCTTGGTTGATAGGGTGAAGGTGCCTTTATATGCTCTTTGGGGTTTTTGAGGAAAATGGAGGTGGCAAGCAAGGATTGCCAAGTGGTACTCTAGGGCTGCCAAATGGTAGGTGTAGTTATAGTGAGTCACCTAGGGTGTCTCACTTAAATTTGGTGATGTGGCTAATGGGTATGTGTAAGTGGAGTGAGGTGTGAGGGATGTCCCATGTGAAAGGATAAGGGTGATATGGGTGTGTGATATGTGGTTAGGATACATGTTTGGTGATTAGGCAGGGTATCCTAGGTAGATTTTCTAGATTTATAAAATCTAGAAAATACTTTTAATGTGCAAGATTTATATGCCTAAGTTTGGACTTAGGCATATATTTTATTATGCGTATTTGAAAATGTGCAATGTGAATGGGGTTTTGTAAGTACCTAGGTTTCGATGTCTATAGATGCCCATTTTTGTACCATGTTGGGTAAAAAACAATGTGATGCAAAAATAAGATATCTTTATTGGATGGATAAATGGACTCAAATATTCTCAATGCACAAGAATGAATGATTTTTAAAATTTTTGATTTGTTTTCTTACCCCCTAAATTAACGAATGGGTAAAGAATGAAACCCATAAGCTAATTGACCAGATGTGGATGATGAAAGGAGGTGGATGTGATATATGCAAATGTATGACATTGAAGATAAACTTGATGCCCTAAGTTTGGGATGGTATTTTTTTCCAATTTACCTTTAGTTTTGATGATGTGCAAAATATCATGGTAAAATAAAAAACCACTTTGGAAGTTCAGGTGCCCATGTGACTATAATATTTCCTATAAAATGATATGGTGTTAGGAACTAGACACTCTAGAAGCTCAACACTCAGTTATTTTGAGAATTATTACCAAATTATGAGTGAATGTTTTCCACTTTTGTAACCCAATGAAAGGGGCTTAATGATAACCTTGTGCAAATTAGGTTGAACACAACCACACTCAAATATTGAGGGACCCAATTGATTTAATGCCACATGTGATGATGTTGAATTATTTTGAACAAGTGTCCTTATGGTGAGCTACCCATCCTACCAGATTACAAGGATTAGTAGTCACTGCAACTGCCAAGTATGTAGTGTAATTCACTAGATACAAGGGTCAATTAATAATGATGATGATTATGATGGTGCATTTTTTTTTTTTAGGAGGTGTTTTGTGTTTTTTCAACCATGTGGGAACATTTGGTTGTGCCCGATAATCTTACATCCATGGTTGGCATCGCCAAATGCAGACACGCAGTTGTGTGTGCCTAGCAAATGCAAACACATGGTTGTGTGTGCCCACCAAAAATAGACATACGGTTGCATGCACCCACAAAATATGGACACACGATTTCTTCCATAAAATGTGGCTATAAATATACTGATTGGGCGTTATTGATTTCATTTGTGCGGTTCATTTTTTTCTTAGCGGTTGAGAGATTGAGTTATGGAGACAGTTGGTAAGGCTAGAGAAGTGGGTGGTGGGGTAGAGGCTGATGGCTCAATTGGAGTGGAATTTGGCACATGGGTAGAAGAGGTAGGATTTCGATGCACTTCCCTTTATTTTTTGTTTGTTTGTTTTTTTTTGTGTGTTTTTATTGTTTTTTATAACTAAGAGGGATAGTAGAAATTTTTATTTTTATTTTTTGACTTGGATAAAGGGAGAGGCAAAATTTGTTTTTTTTTTTAAATTAAAGGAATAATGGAAGTGGTTGGCGATGATGGGAATAATAATATTGAGACCACCATTTTAGAATTCTGGATTCTAAGCCTTGATGTTGCAGCCACATTACCTCAAACTTGAAGGGTCTAAGAAAAAAACTAGAGTTTAGGAATTTTTCAAATACCAAAGGATTATGATCGGATCCCACTTTGAGGAGAGAGAAAAAGGATGTATCTCTAAATACTGGAAGACCTTCATTGGAGATTAAAACCTTATCTAGTCTAATCTAAATATTTTGATTCCCTAGACACCTATTACTACAAGTGTATTTAGACCCCCTCAAATCCACATCCATCAGCTCCTGATTATTAATAAATGTAACATAATTTACCATAATTTTAGAACCAAAATAATTAACACCTTTTTTAAATGATGGGTATAAGGAGGTATTGAAGTCCCCAGTGAGAATCCAAGCTTCCCCCTTGAAAAATTCTCATAGAGCTCAAAGAATCCCATAGAAGATTCTTGTTATGGGTTGTATTAAGGGCATAAATATTAGACATAATACATATTTGCCTAGAGTTCTTACTAAAAAATAGAATACTAATCACTCTATAAAAAATAATTATAATGAATCCATCTAGTTTCTCAGGGTCCCATAGACAAAGAAGACCCTTAAAAGCTCCATTGGTAGAATTTTCTACAAAACTTGCCTCCTTCTAAAATAATTTTTTAACTACCTTTGCATTAGAACTATCTATATTAGTTTCTTAAATACATATAACATCAGGTCTTACCTCTCTCCTAAGTGATACCAAAATTTATTACTTGGAGGGCACATTCAAACCTCTGATATTCCAAGATAACTTCATCTTCAAGATTTAGAGACATTATTCCCACTCGAAGAACTGAGGGAGCTACAAAATATGTCATTTTTTAGTATTTTATCTTTGCTATCCTTATATTTCTCAAAATTTAATTTGTATTGAAGTCCATCAATAATTTTTTATTCTACCTCATGAATCCTCAACATTTTGTTAGAGGGTTTCCCCACCTTACAATTACCTCCAACATCCATATGACCTTTTTGGGTACTTATGGTTTTGGATCTATAATTTATTGTGTCTGAAGAGCCCACCCCTGGGCATGGTGACCATTTCAAATTGAGTAGGGTTGGTGAATTCTAACTAGGAGCCTCATAAGGATTCTAGGGGAGCATAGTTCTTCTATAACTGGTTCCTTAGAGAGTAATATTTGATAGGATTTATTAAGGAAAATTGAAGGGATTAAAGTCTCTATCACCATTTATTTTGGGAGAAATTAGTCCAAACTTCTATCACTATATAGGTTCATATTCTATACCAACACTTTTCTAGACTCATTAACATCCACCATAGGGACTTGGTCCATTATCCTTTCCTCTAGTTCAATCTCATCCAAAATCAATTCATGCTAGACTAGCTCAAAAGGGGCCCCCTATTCTTGGCTTAAACTAACTGGTCTTTTGGTCTCATTCTTCCTTTGGGTACCCCCACCTGGGACCTTATGAGAGGATGACCTAGACAACTGACCATACCTCTTACAGTAAGAACATATCATGGGTATGTTCTCATAAATAATCGATTGAATCTAGGGACCCAATCTAGACATAATCTTAATTTGGCCAAGTAAATCAACCTTTGGGTCTACCATGATGCATATTATAGAAAAAAATTATCTTGGTCTTGGATATAGTAGCTAAATCAATCAAGACTATGTCCCCAAAAGCTTTAGCTATGCCCCACAAAATATATTCATGTCAAATATGAAAAGGTAAATCTAGAAGTTGCACCTAGATGGGGGCCAAGTTCACCTTTTGCATTTTAGGGTTGAATTTTGAACCTCATTTTTGTAGAAAGAGATCCCTATTTCCAAAGAACCAAGGGAATTCACCTAAAATGCACTTTGCATCCTCCTCATAGTTTAGTTTGATGAGGAATAAGGTATTAGATATTGCAACAATATCAAGCAATCCTAGTGGCTTCCATTTGATAATTTCTCAACATCGGATAGAGTCAATATCTAGTCTGCCACCTTGGAACTTGTCGATAAGGTTCCATGACCCTTCCTCCATAGTCACATCCAAGATTTCATCCAATACCACTAGCTTATTATAGACTAGAGAAATATCAAAGAGGGGTTTTGAGAGATGATGTTGCAAGCATTTAGTGGTAACTATAGTAAATGAGGACATCCTAAGGTTAGAGGTGTGATCAAGCCTTGGGAACCCACTCACGAATACCCCCGAAGAAATCTTACTAGAATCAGGCATACATTTTTATCTTTTATTTCAATCTAACCCCTAGAAGGTCGCACCTTCATATTATCCACCTGAACCTCTATCTCCTTGTATAACACCAATGCATCCATATTCCTACCAACCACTAGGTATTTCAAACTCCTACTGACCATCAATGCTTTCTGCCATTGCTACCCTAACACTGCTACACTTACCTGCACTACCCTAGAATTATTGTAGCACTATTAAAATATTCTACTATTTTTCTTTCTACCTTTGCTACCCTAGCACTGCTACACTTACCTTTGTTGCCCTAGCATTACTGCACTACTTCAATGCCCAAAAACTACTGTGGTACTATTAAAATATTTTTACTTTGCTACCCTAGCACTAATGCACTTGCCTTCACTACCCTAGAATTCTTGTGGCACTATTAAAATATTTTTACTTCATTGCTCTGGCACTATTGTGACACTTAAAATATTTATACTTCACTACCCTAGCACTACCGCATTTGCCTTCACTACCCTAGCACTATTGCAGAACTCGTAAAATATTTTTACTTCACTACCCTAGAACTGTTGCAACATTATTAAAATATATTTACTTCATTGACCTAGCACTATTTCACTCACCTTTGCTTTTGTAGCACTACTACAATACTATTAAAATATTTTTACTTCACCATCCTAGCACCACCGCATTTGCCTTCATTGCCATAGCACTACTACAACATTGTTAAAATATTTTTAGTTCGCTACCCTGGCACCACTGCACTTGCCTTGACTGACTTAGCACTATTGTGGCACTATTAAAATATTTTTACTTCACTACCCTAGCACTGTTGCACTCACCTTCATTGCCCTAGCACTACTGTAGTAATGTTAAAATATTTTTACTTCACTGCCCTAGCACATCTTCTCTCACCTTCACTAGAAAACCTAGATAATTATGATAGAAAAAAATATTTTATTTTGTATAGAGGGCTGAGAAGGACCAAAGGTTCAACCTTTGATCGGGTGCTATCCTATGCCTATGGGCTCAAAGGTTTTTCTAAGACTATAATTATAGCCTTTAAAAATTTGATGTTTTCTCCTTTTGACCAAGAGTGCTTAAACTGGGGGGGTCTTTTGAATTGGTTCACTCATTCCCTTTATTTGTAATCTAGTATAATTTCTAGTACATCTATCAGTAGCTATTCAATATGGTAACCATGGAGAGGTTCATCCATGATATCAATCCTTGTCCCATTTTTTATCTTCAAAACCATTCGTGCCCAATCCACCCACAAGTAGGCTCTTAGTATGGTAGTGACGTCTCTTTATGGGCTTATACCAAGTGTTGTTGGGAGATTTACCACCTTGGTATCGTCTAAACATTTTGTAGAATATTATATTATTTTGTAGATGATAAAGTACTCCCATGGTACATTTATACTATTGTCAATATTAGACTAGGATGCGAGTTATTAGATTAGGGTGTGTGATTTATATTTTCCTAAAGTATGTGTCAATGTCTAAAAATAGTGTGTCATATAACAAAGTGTGCAAGTGTGTAGAGTGTAAGAGTGTACAAAGTGTCATGTAATAAAGTGTACAAGTGTGTAATATATGAGAGTGTGCAATGTGTCATGTAAGTCAAGAGTCATGTGTGTAGGTGTTAAATATACAAGTAAAAATGTAAATTCAAGAGACATGAGAGGTTTTTCATATGTGAGGAATATGAAAGGATGCATCTCCCAAATTTATGAGGAGAGCAATAGTCAAAGTATTAAAAGGTAACCTCTAAAGTTATATTATGGAGATAAAGCTCCATGGATTGTATCGAAGAAATATTATCATAGAGATATTGTATATTTGACTCATCAATAATATTATGAGTTTATTGTGTTATTATTATTTTTATTTTATGAATGTTATATTCATTGATATTGATATTATTCTATGAATAAACCTTCATATAATTTATATAGTTTATATTTGAGTTTGTATATGAGGATCTATGATCTATTTTGGCTAAAAAGCCATCAGTGGTATTAGATCCACACACACCCTCACTCTGTATGAGAAGAATTTAAAGGCATAAATTTTGAAAAAAGTTGTAGAAGAAGATAGAGATAAATGGGTTGATTGCACCCAAAATTTACAAATTTATTTTCAAGAGTTGATTCCATTCACTAGACAAGTGAATCTAATTAAAATTTTATTGATATAAATAAGAAGCAACCTAAAAAATGGTTTGATTGAAGATATGAGGCATAAATATGTTGGAAAAAGGGTATTAGGAGATTTTCTTGAGAAAAATCCCAACATTAACCTATTATAAAAACAAGAGATTGTTGCTTTACCTATTATAAAAATCCCAACATTTAACCTATTATAAAAATAAGAGAGATTGGATCCCAAAATTTGAGTAGGGCTAGAGGTATTAGGGGTCCTTTATCGCTCCATGCAATGAACATTCTTATGGGTTTGTTTTGATGAGCGATCACACATTGGTTTGGAATTTTTCTACCTTTCTTGCATGTATGGAGTTCATGGTGCTTTGGACTTGAAAGGAGTCACCAGGTGAATAGTGGTACTACTTTAAACAAGTATATAGACTAATATTTTCATCATAATCTCAATCGATGAATAATGTTAGTGGGTAATTCTATGATTTTTTTTAGTGAAGTCACCAAATTTTTGAGTTCTTAAGCAAGTGGAGTTGCTAGGTGAATATTTGCAATGATTCAATAAATAAATAATTGAGGCTTTCATCAAAGCCTCAGATTAAATTTTTCTAATGTGTTTGCATCCCACTAGGCTTTCCATTTAACTATTGGAAACCATTTTTGACTTCATATTCTAGGAATAATGACCACTAGTTGTAGTTTTTGGGTGCACCAAATGCTCATCCCAAGCATGGATATTATAATTAGGAATTTTTGGGAGAATGGGACATGTATCTAAGGATGACCTCTAGGATTTTGATCAAGGTTGGCTCCTTGTTTGGATGTGATCTTGATGCTCTCTTTCTAATCTAGCCTAGTCTACCAGGTTTTGTTTGAGGAAAAGAGATAAGAGGAAAATAGTAAATGGAAATAAAATAGCTTGAAATAAAAATACATTTCTAAGTGAGGTGATATTCCAAGATCCTAAAAATATTCTATATGATAATGGGAGTAATGAACACATGCATCCTTGTTGACATCACCCAACAAATACAAATAAATGAAACATAAATCACCATAGATATGCACATACAAGAAATAAGACAAATGATTAATAGTCACAAATTCTTATATATTACATAACCATATTATATTCATTCCTAAGAAAGAGGCTCAAAGCATATCAATAGAGCAACTCAAGATAGGAGTCAAACTATCACAAAGAGAATAAGTGGAAGAAAAATGCACACAAGGCTATATACTAGGCATTAATATAATAAAATTTATCCTTTTTACAATGGATAAGAAGAAGATATTTATAGGAGGATATAGGAAATATTTTCCATTATATAGCAATTAAAAACGGTCTAGTTCAAAAATTGCTTATGATTTTGGGAAATCTAAAGGTCTCTAGATATGTAGCCATAAATTTTATAGGTAGGTTAGCTTGATGGGACATAGCCTTCCATGTTGCTCTACTAGTTTCCCCAGTTGGAGATCCATCATGATTAGACCCTTGAGATACTATGCCATTAATTTCCTTGGGCCTAGTGATTCCCCTTAATTAACCTCTTTGATGTTGCTTTAAATACACTATCTAATACCTAGGGTGTCATGTCTAGTTATTATAAGTGATAGGAACAAAATTGAGATACCACCCTTCCCCTTGTATCCAACCATATAGGGTTGGTCCTATTGTCTAGTACTAAGTGGTGTTCTACCTTCCTCACATCCTGATTGGCTCCTTTGGTGAATATTTTTCTTTTGCACCACCCAAGATTCTATTTTTTTACTTTTTACACCTATCTTAGACTGAAGGGATGCTTTTCACCATTTATCCATATATTATACCTTTTTAGTATTTTAACAGTGAAGAAGACTACCAAACACTGCTCTATTGGGTATGTCTAAGGTGTTCTTTCCTCCTAGTTTTTATTCTTTGATTTTCTTTGCTTCTTTTCCATGGATCTCTGAGGTGATCTCTATATGGACCAACAAGCCTGATTGGTATACAAAGGCTTTATGTAACAACCCAAAAATCACAAACCCAATTTTTTTAAGATCACTTACAAAAATAGTCTCTCAAGGGACCTACCCTTGTTAATCTATTTTCAGCATACAAGTCTTTTCCACGTTTGAGTTTCCAAGTTGTTGTAGATGATACTTAGTAAAAAGGAGAGGTACACTCCCATATTTTCTTAGTGTTCATCTTACTAAACCTACATGCTTAGAAGGATGTCATTACTTGTACTCCCATATTTATTATGCCCTTCTCGATATTGGACCATGTGACCATGACATAGGGGTTACTCTTTAAGGTCCATAACACTTAAATGGGGGTTCCAATTTCCTAACCTAACTCTATCTACTTCTAGATAATTTATTCAATGTAGAGCCTTGGTGCTTAGTTACCATACCTTTGTGGGCTAGCTAAGGTTATTTCCACTTTGATGATAACTAACATGATCCCTTGATCCTACGTGATCAAGGAGTCACCATAATTGTCTTATGAATAGGTTTTCCCACACACTTGCTCCTACTCAACCAAGGTATGACTACTCACAAGTATATTTTCTATTGTATACACACAACTCCTTCCAAGATCAAGAGATCCTAGCTATTATATTCTTGCAACTCCTTCTAGGACTCTTGGCTACCTAGTTATTGCATTCATGCAACTCCTTCTAGGATTGGATTTCATGGTTTAAAAGAGGAAGTTCTACCCACCCCAAGGATAGATAACAAAATAAAACTATAACAAAGTGATTAAGCATAAAAGCATATTGCATTAACCATCTCAAATGAAAAGCATAAGAATAATTCCTCTTATCCATGAACTAAGCTCTTATCAAAACTTGAATCTTAAAAGCTTTCCATCAACATATAAGCATTAACAAGTTAATAAATATCTCTAACATCATCATGCATTTTAGAAAGATAATGAAATATAATCCAACTAACTCAAGAGATTACTTCAAAAGGCATGAAAATGCAACCCCAAGTTGCCATTAAACAATGTAATCTTATATTGCACAAAACCAATATTTAGGGTTTAAATCAACCACCATATTTAAAGCAACATCATACATCAGGATTAAAGCATCTCTTCATTGCATAAAAAGAACATCATAAACCATATTCAAAGATTACCCAGGATTTTAAATCCAAGATAGCAATATAAACAACATATTAAAAATCTCAACTCAATACAAGATCCTAGGTATCCATACTCAAAGAAAAACCATTCCACAAGTTTAAAATAACTCTTCATTACATTGAGGAAATCAACAAACTATCCCTGAAATCATGAGTCAGATTACAATACTTTCAAGCAAGATATAACTTTGCTTATTTACAACAATATCAACTTGAAGGATTTACAAACATCTTCCAAGGTCTTCCACCAACTAATTCCACAAGCTTCTTTGATGGAAACCACCCACCAATTATGGAGAATACTTAGGGATCATAACAAATCTAGATGCAATGCAACTTAAATTATATCTTTCTCTAATATGCATCAACCATGCACATAACAAGTAAGCTAAGAGAAGAGAACTCCTACATCTCACAGAAGTGATCCCAACACTCTTTCAAATAAACCATTAACAAAACATCCCATAATAAAACTTGGAGAAGCCCATACTTCTCTTTATAATGATCCTTAATCCACATAGATCTCAAGATACATTATAAATAAAATTCCTTCTTACAAACCAAAATAAACAATTCATATAATACAAGAGAAGCCCATACTTCTCTTTATATTGATCCTTAATCCACATAAATCTCAGGAATCAATATAAATAAAATTTCAACCAAAACCACACATTTCCAAACACTCTAAGAGAAGCCCATACTTCTCTTTTATAAGGATCCCTTAATCCACATGGATCTCAGGAATCATTATAAATAGATTTCTTCTAAACAAAAGCACACATTCCAAACACTCTAAGAGAAGCCCATACTTCTCTTTTATAATGATCCCTTAATCCACATGGATCTCAGGAATCATTATAAATATATTTATTTTAAACAAAATATTACCTTATTAAAAACATTTAATAAACAAAGCTCTTAATTAAAATATATACAATGTGCTTAAGAATTCACCCAATAAAAGCACATAGTCAAAGTACTTGATTTAAATATCATCAAAGCAATAAAGTTCATGCAAAAAATTTATAAAAAGGAAACAAGCAACCTTAATAACATTAACTCTAAGGTTCCTTATAATAAAAAACCCTAACATTAATAAGCTAAGGTTCCCTTTAATAAATTAAACCTTAACATTAATTTGTGAATCCAAACAATAATCAAAACTTAACCCTAAACTAGGGTTATAAACAAATAAAAGAAAGGCATAAAAAATCAAGTTTGATGTAACACCTGAGCACAAAAAAACCAAACATGCTACAACAAGGAGCAAAGAGCCACGTGACCAAGCAACTAGATAAAACTAATGAAGAAATACAAGGGCAAACACCAAAGGAAATATATTATTGCATTACATGCTAACCTCAGCCAGGGAAACAAAACCAAATATAGATTATAGAGAACACACAAGGGTCGACCAACAAAATAAGTGTAGGCCCTAAAGAAGGTGACAATGTCCTCAAGGAGGAAGCTAAGACAAAGCTCCACCCAAAACATGAACATAAGCCACACTAAGTTAAGGCATTACTACTCAGGTGACATTTGTTGTGGGGGAGAAAATATAAACTAACCATGCAACAAACTCCAACCAAAGACCAAAAAGAACAAACGATGAACATAAGTTCAAGATTAAAGCAACGCATATAACAAGCATAAAAGCATCCCAATTTCTCTCCTTTGATTTGATTGACATGCTCCTTCACCAAATTCTCTCTCACACACCTCTGATTCAATTGACACATTCCTTCACCAACTTCTCTCCTCCAATATTTTGATATCCCAAACACCTCTTCCATTCTGCCCTACTCATCCTCCTTAAGGAGAAAGAAGGCACTCATGCATCCATAACAACATGGTGGTGCTCAAAAACATTTTCAAGAAGGTATGGTCCAAAATAACAACATGCACCACCCCAAAAAGCCTTAATAAAGAGCCATAATGTAGTGCTCTTGAAAATAAACTTATCTAGGCTTAATAAATATTTGCTCCTTAATTAAAAACAAGCAAAAAAAATATATTCTAAAGTATTTTTAGATCCTTTCTTTAATTAATTTTATAACTCCAAATATTAATGTCCAAAACTAAATAATACTTCAAGAGTCTAAGGTTTTAAGCATTACAAAACCTAATTCAAATCTATGCACACCAAACACAAACATAGATTTCATTTAATGATATTTCACACCATTGTTTTATCCTTTAATAAGTGGTCCTTTTTAAGATAGTATTACACTATCATCATCTTATTAAGGAGACTCATTGCAAGTAGAATCCTAGACCAATGGTGTGATTTATAACATAAGAAAATGACAATGCATCTACATGAAGGAAAATATTCCTTGTTACCCTGAGCCATTGATGAACGAGTCATCATCATTATTTCTCTAGGTATCCTTCATGGTAGGTGGTTTTTCCATAGTCCCACCAAGGAGGAGGTACCTAATCCTACAACCACAGATACATCAGCAATACCATGTTTCATTTTTTAAATAAAATAATCATCTTATTATTTAATCAGCATGAAAGAAGATATGCCATCATATACTCACATCCAAAATATAGTTTATTTCCTCAAAAATTTTCCCAAGGAGGGATGTTACATTTTACAACTTGAAATATAAAATAAACTTTGGTATTCTTTGATTATTAAGTGTTAAGCTCCTCTTAAGGGAGGAAAATAAGCTTGCCTTGTTAGCTTCCTATTTGGTCACTTCAAGTCTCTCTTTTTCCTCCATGACTACTAAGTTTTATTCCCTAGGTTTTTTAAACTATGTTGCCATGTGACTGCACCAAGGAATTACAAACCCAAATAGATATGGAAGCTAGTCGGTCCTATGGTATCTTTCCTCCAATAAGAATAAGAGTCCATGGCCATTTTTTGGATTGAAACCCCACAAAATCTTGATCCCTTTTAGATTTCACCAAAAGGGCTTTGGAACTCCAACCAATGGTAGGTATTTACTTAGCTGTCATTGAAAAGAATCTTGTATTGTTGCTTATTTGGTCTGGTTGGTTATCTTGGCTTTGTGACATAGGGATCTTGATATGGAAGTCCTTCCCAAAAAGTTTCATTTATGATCTTCTATCATGGGCTATTTGATATATCATAAGGGCCTCAGGTCCCCTCATCTTGTTATAGTTTAGTATTTTCTGGATGGAACCTTACTCAAAATTTACCCTTTAGTAGGACTTGTCTAGTGTGGTGGTTTTTTACTATAGTGCCAAATAATGTAATAATATCTAACAAACCCATTGGTTAAATTTATAAGCATTATTAATCTTGTGAGAGGAGAATTATTTTAAAGATGACATAATATGGGAAGACAAGGTTTTCAAAATCAAATCTAAAGGACCAATTGGATAGATTACAAAAGGGATAATTCTTGGATTTGGAGAGCAGTTAGGAAAAGATAAAAATTTGAGGTGATATTGGTATTATAAATGGTGGAAGACTCAAAGAGTGTGAAGAACCCAATATTTTAAGATTTCATAGTTATCAAAGAAAAATTATTGTTGGTCAAAATATCTACAATGTTTCTAACCACTGATTTTGTGATTTTAACTATTACAAAAATCTAGGTGGAAAAGATCAAATTTAGGTGGGGAAGGCAATTTTTATGAAATCATTGCTTGTACCAATGATTTTGCATCAAGTATATTTTGTGCTTCTATCAATGATTTTGGTTTTGAAGATGAAATACCCTAAACTTGGGTTAGGATAGTTAATTAGGTCAATTTGATTACTTAGTAGATTATAAGTTTGGTGTGCCAAAATTGGGTGTTTATATTTACCCCTTTTTGATACATTTATTGCATAATAAATACATAAAAATAGTCATAGATGTTGAAAATGTGTTGAATATTTTTCATGCTATTATGGCCAGGTTTTGGGTTAATATATTTGAACCCATGGATTAATATATTTGGGTTAATATATTTGAACCTATGGATAAATATATTTGGGTTAATATATTTGAACCCATGAATTAATATATTTGGGTTAATATATTTGAACCCGAGTTTTATGGCCATGGTATTGTAAAACTCCTTGTGTTTTTGGTATATAAAACAACACTTGCATGAGGGTTTGGGTGATGGTGAATGTTTGGACACCCCCCAAGGTGGGGAACACAATATGCAAGAAATATAATTGCAAGCGGTAGAGCAAGCGGGAAAGAAACTAAAGGATATTATTGTATTGGAGACGGTCAAGTTTATACAATAAGGAGATATTCTTGTTGATTCATTAACAAAGGTTGTACCTACTCAAAAAATTTCTTGGTGTAGAAGATCTATGGACATGGTTGCCCTTGACAGTTGACAATGGCAATTTTTTTCCCCTATGGAAAGTATTCAACAAGTGGGAGAATGTTGGAAATATGTTGAATATTTTCCATGTTATTCAGGTTTGGGCTATTTTTAGACAAGCTATTTATAGACATGCTATTTATAGACAAGCTATTTATAGACATGTACTGGACACTCCAATTTTTTTAGGGTTTAAGCTATTTTTAGACAGGCTATTTTTAGCTGTGTTATTTTTAGACCCATATGGGCTTTTAGGGTTACTATATTTGAACCCTTGCATTATTCACCCATGATATTATAAAAATCCATGCATGTGCTTTTTTTATATATATCGCACTTGCATGAGGATTTAATAGAGATTAAATGAGAATATTTTTGCATTGGAAATGGTCAAGTTAATGCAATAATAAAATAATACCATGATATTGTAAAAATCCATGCATGTGTTTTTGTTATATATATCGCACTTGCATGAGGATTTAACGGAGATAAAAGGAGAATATTATTGCATTGGAGATGGTCAAGTTAATGCAATAATAAAATAATACCATGATATTATAAAAATCCATGCATGTGCTTTTGTTATATATATTGCACTTGCATAAGGGTTTGAGGAGACAGGTAGACAGAGAGAGAATATTATTGTATTGGAGACGGTGAAGTTAATACAATAATAATATTGTGTTGGTTTTTCCGATTGAGGGTTTCCAAGATAAATATTGTGTAATGTGTGAATTTGTTATCTTCTTCTTTTGATTTTGTTATTACTGATTTTCAGTTTTAAGTTTATTGGGGCTGTTAATTTCTCTTCAATAGATGTCCCCAATTTGAGGGAAGGAAAATTCTTAATGATTGGTATGCTAATGTGAAAGTAATGGTGCAAAAATTGTTTGCTTACAATAAAATTGAAAAATCACATTTTTTTGGCTAGCATTAATTGTACTCATACATCTAGCTTGATGTGCACCCTCAAGTTTCTTATGGAAAATTGACATTATTGAGGAAAATCAATTAGGTTGGGGGGATAAACAAGAAGAAAAGGTAGAAGTCAATGTAGGTAGCCTAAGGGGTGAATAAAAAGGCTGAGGGGGTAAAAACTATTCATTTTTATTGTTTGTGAGAGAAAATTCAAAGCTTAGAGAAGAGAATTTATAGAAATTTCCTATGGCTCACTAGGAGTGCCCTATACACTGTATGAATAACATTCAAGAACTAGCTAGACTAGTAAGAGCAAGAGTATATATAAGCATCAAAAAACAAACTTTCAAATTTTGTATTTTTGTTAAAAATTAATTTTTTTGCTAGCAATGATTTCATAATGCAACAATAATTATGTTGTTGATAATTTTACAATATGGCAATGATTTCACATTCATGCAAAATCAATGTCAATTTTGTTAATGATAGTCATTTTGTGAACCAACAATTTTACCTCTTAGTGGTAATTTTCCATGGAGTGGTTTCATGCAACAATGATGATTTTACCATGGATCATTTTTCCCAATCCAAGAGCAATTTTACAAGGTTAAAAGAATAGGTAAGTTTGAGAATGTGCCTAGGATAGATAGTCTCATAAATAGATCTTTATGATTTTGGTATGGTATTTTGGAGTGTTCAAAGAACTGGTTATGTACATTTGATGCAATGTTGGATATCTTCACTCTAACAAATGAGGTGCTCTTGGATGTCGTAGGGCTACATTGTGTAATCCATATGCCTAGGATCAAGTTTGATCAAGCCCTTCTCACTACAATAGCAAAGAGATGATACTTGGAGATGAGTATATTGTCTCCCCATTTAAGATATGTCCATCACACTAGAGGATATATAGAGTATTTTAAGGGTTCTATTTTGAGGGACATAGGTATATACTAGCGAGGATAAGTCATGAGTTTTGTGGATGCTCATAGAAGATGTTGCATTCCCTTTGGTATAACATGGTTTGATATAAACCACATGTTCATAGGTGGGAGACTAGACAAGGTGATGATGGTGTATTATTTGGTGATAGTAACCTTATTGGTGGGCCATATGAGTAGGAGGTTATTTCCAAAGATATAGGATGAGGTGGTTAGTCGTATGCGATATGAGTAAGTTCAATACACAAGAGGACTGGTTATTTTGGCTAGGCTCTATCACATGTTACATCAGGTTGTGTATAGAGGTGGATATGGCTTAGCTTGCTATAGTCTTATATAGTTGTAGGTATAGAAGTACCTTGTGATTCAATGATCAGTACACCTCCTAGAATTCAAGATAAATTATGCAGACACACCAACCATTTTTAGATGTGCCCACAATTTCAATAGAGGTCAACACCCATTTAGAGGCATAGAGAATAAATACCATGTGTTGCTAGAGAATATCATCTAGTTTATGAGGTTTAGATGGGTCATATGGATGCTAGGGCCATGGGAGGGAGAGAGAGATCCATTATGTGGATAGAGTTTTGAGGTAGTTTAGCTTGACACATGATGTGCCTACCATGGATGAGATGTAATATCATTGAGTCATGAGGGAGAGGGGTTTCAAATTCTTTATAGATAGATAGATTTAGAGAGGAGGACACATATAAAGTGCTAATAAAAAATTCTAGGGTTGATGATGTAAGGGCCATAGTTGGTTATCTCTAGTGGTATGGATCGGTGTATTATTAAAGGATTATAATAGAGGTGAGGATGAGTGCATGATGATGGGAAATAGTAGTATTATATAAAAATGTGAGGGAGGTTCATCATAGGGTTAGATATATGCATGCAAGAGCAACACCAAGTACATCAATAGGTAGAGAATTATATGTGGCTCCTTTTGTGGTGGTATCCCTAAAGGGGGAGATATAAATTAGAGGCAAGTCCTAGCAGGACCATGGAGGAGGTAGGGGTATAAAAGACAACTATATTTTTTTTTGGTAGATAAGATACTATAGCATTAATACCAGGTTTTACAGGTTGACCCAAAACCTTTTACAAAAATTAGCCCAGGGTTGTTGATGAACATATCCTTACTAAGGATCCTATATATGTAAAATCTACATGTTGCCAAAGCCATTACATCCGGTAAGACACATAGCATGTTATCAAAAAGAAACTTCCCATACAACATTTTGGGTATACCCCGAGAAAATACACATGCATCATAATTACAAAAAAGAAACAAACACAAATCCCTTCCTTGAGACAATGGAGAAACAAAAAGCTACAGACACACATAGCAGAGTACTGAAAAAAACTCCCACAAGCTCTATATTGATAGTTACTCTTAATAATTCTTTGGTAATTGATTTCTTCTATATATGACATGCTTTGGTACCACATACTATCTTGGCCAATCAGCCTTGGAGAAGTGAACCTGCTAGCTAGATTTATGGCGGTGGCTATCTGGTGGTCCACGTGGCTTTGGTTTGAAGTCTTATATTGCCATTTCTTTCCTTCCATATGATTATCAACCAACCTCAAATTACTAAGATGACTAGGAGCCATGTTATCTAACATGTGACTATCCCCATTAGTCTTTGTGGTATTTCCAAGTAGCATCCATGAAGAATAACAACTCAGATAATTTTTATTGTGATTCCAATTCAAAAAAGAGATGAGAATACTCCTAGCCTTTGAACTTATAGTGCCTTCCCTATTGGTAAATTTGACTATCATTCTTGGAATTCTTGTTGAATAAGCTTCTCTACTTCACTTGGGACACCGTGTTCCCATTTGAAAAGTCTGTCACCATCAACACCCAAATTTTCTAGATTATCAACAATTTTGTTAGCTTATCGAAAGACATGTTGGGATTTTCTATCCTGTCTTCCTTGGAAAAGGATCCTAGCCTCTTCAACAATTGTTTTAATCGTCCAAGGAGGTTTTTTCCAATTATTTAGGATATTTATAACATGCATACAGTCTCCTTCTATGATCAAATTTCCTTCTAAGTCTTGAGTAATTTGAAGGCCTCTCCACATAGCTCTAGCTTCAGCTTTGTTGTTTGTTCTTGTTCCCAAATATTTGAAAAACACAAGCATCATATTCCCATTATGATCTCGCACAATGCCACTGGCGCCTGCTCTGCCAGGATTGTCCTTAGCTGCTCCATAAAAATTAAGCTTAAACCAACCTGTAGGAGGTAGAGACCACTTAACATTGGCTCTAGGGTTGACTACCTGTTGGTCACGAATCTGCCACAGGAAAGGATTTTAAAATAAATGCACCCTAGACCCGGCCAACATTGAAAGGTTGGGAGAAAGAAATGTCTCCCAGACCAATCTCCAGAGAGGGCTGGTTCCCTTACTAAATCTAAGCTTGATGAAGACTAGAGTTGCAGGAAAGAAATAGGAAATATGCAGAAAGAAACGGGAAATATAGCCACAGGCCAAATTTTTCAGATCGGGAAAGATTAGCAGCAGATAACCTTAAGCACACTAACAACATATAACAAGAGATATCGACGTAATTTACTTACAACCTTGCATAGATAACCTTCAGAATCGCATCCCAAAACTCACTTCCTCACCAGCAATATTTAAACTCAGATACAAAATTCAAATTAAGCAACAGATAAGAAATACGAGCGTAAATGAGGAATGCATGAGATAGAAGGAAAAAACACATAGAAAGTTGCTTGCAAAACCAGAGGCCAAATATCTTTCATTCATGCAAAGAACTTGAAAAGCTTTCAAGCAAAAGTCTCTCTCTCGATGTCTCTTCTTGAGATCTACATTGATATTTATAGAGGTCTTGCCTCTTTGTAGCATTTAAAATATGAAACGAACCTCCTCGAGATCCACAAAATGTGCAGCAGAAATAAGGAAATGATCCCCTTAAACCAGCCTCGGAGAAACCAGAAATTAAATGAAACAAGGAACCGGTCGTCTTCATTAAATGGTCATTCTCGAAGCATGCTTGGACCGTTAGAAAATCATGAACATAAGCTTTAAATAATGGAGGCATCTTCAATTCTGGTGGCTTCAAAATCTACAGGCCTGAGCACGTTCTTCTATCTTGTACGCATCGGAAAGCAGCAAAACATTCAATTTTGGAATGCTTTTAATCCTTGGAAATCATAATACTTCATCGGGCCGTTTGAACTGCTTCCTGGCGCGAAACTGTGACGAGTCACGAAAATGTGACATGTCACGAAATCGCGACGTATTTCTGCTCCGTACGCTTTTGTCATTTTGGATCGCGAAAACCAACCGTGTCACGAAATCGTGACGTATTCGGCTCCTTTGTTCTCCCTCGTCACCTTAGGCCATGAAAACGCGACGCGTCACGAAATCGTGACGTATTCTTGCTCTTTACCTTCTTCTTTATGTCTTTCCACGAAAACGCGACAAGCAGCGAAATTGTGACATGTCACGAAATCACGGCGTTCTTTGCTCATCATCATCATTATCACTTTCTAGGTCGCGAAAATCCAACATGTCACGATTTTGCGATGCTCCGTACTATTCTGCTTCTTCCCTGCTCTGTTGCCTGTGAAACTATGACCTGTCGCGAAATCATGACATCCTTCCTCTATGTTGTCCTTGCGCTGCTTCAAACCGCGAAAACGCGACAAGTCACGATTTCGCTACATCTTTCTCTCTTCTGGCTTCATCACTGCTCCTCGTCGCGAAAATGCGACATGTCACGAAATCGTGATAGTTTTCTCTTCTGTGGCCTTCATCCTCCTTCAAGCAGCGAAAACGGAACATGTCGCGAAATCACGACGTTCCGTACCATTTTGTTCATTCTGCGCTTTCACACCGTGAAAACAAGACATGTCGCGATATCGCGACGTATCTTCTCTATTTAGCCTCTTCTCCACAATATGTCGCGAAATCGCGACGTTTCCTTGCTTTCTCTACTGTTGCTGCTGTCTGTCATGAAATCGCGACGTATTCTTCTTGCTTGGCCCCATCGTCAAAAATGTCGCGAAATCGCGACGTTTTTCATGCCTTATGCTTTTTCTTCAACTTGACCGTGATAATGCGACATGTCGCGATATCGCGACATTTTTTACATTCTGGCCCTTGTTCATTTTTCTGTCGCGATATCGCGACGTAGTTCATTGTCATTGCCCTTTGTTCAATTATGTCACGATTTCGTGACCTTTTCTATCACTTTGCTCCATGGCCATCGCAAGTCGCGAAAACGCGACATGTCGCGATATCGCGACTGTTTTGCTGCTCTGCCTCCGTTGACCACTTTGACCGTGATTTTGGAACACGTCGCGATATCGCGACATTCTCCGACTTTGGCTTCTCTCTCCTCAAAAGACCCGCGATAGCGCGACATGTCGCGATATCGCGACGGTTTTGAACCTGTGCTCTCCATGCTGCTTTTGGTCGCGATATCGCGACAGTCTTCGGACTTAGCTGTTTTGGCACCAAAACTCGTAGAGAAAACATAGAGGAGTGAGAAATTTAACAGTTAATGCATGAATAATCAACAATCAAAACAATGTGGCAAAAATGCCAACATTCTTGGTGGCTCGCGGGGTATACAGTTCTGCTGTATGCACGAACTCCAGGCCTGAATCCATTGGGCAACAGAGTCAAGAAAAACTAAAAGAACAGAATGTTGACTGATGGGAAACATCTCTACGGACTGCTGCAACAACTTTTGCTGACTAACAAAAAAATCAAATAAATCTGTATTTGGCTTAGCTCACCAGGTGCTGTAAAAGGATTTTCATGACAGTTATGAAAGCACCATGGTTGCAAAATGGGAATGAACGGAATAAGGACTATGGAATGGAAATAGTAAATGATGGAATGATGGGAGTGGAAAGAGTGAAGCGGTAGATACAACAACTAAAGAGAGAGCTACTGTGTCACTAGCGGGGATGGAGAAAAAAATGAATAATGAAATGGAAGTGGATGGGATGGTGAAAGCGGTGGAAATTACGGATAAATACTGAAACGACAACAGATTAGAAGAAAAGGAAGAGAAGAAATGGGAATATCAGAGGGAGGAGTAGAAACAATAGTAGTGGCTTAATTACAGATGACAGAAGAAGAAATGAGTGAAGAAGGGAAGGGAAGAATAGGAAGGGAATGAAAATAAGGAAGGGGAAGGAAGAAATTAACAAAAGCCACTACCTGTTGGGAAGGAAGAAGAATAAAGAAAGAAATAAACGTACCTGCGGGCTCGCATACAAAAAGAGCCGAAGTTGACGATCAGAATACTTTTTTTTTTTTTTTTCTTTTTTTTTTTTTTTTTACAAAAGCAAAATAACTGTACAAGGTAATACTGGACTCATACTTCATGGAATGTAGGCTTTCAGATGAAAGCCATTCACTGAAATAGGAAGTGGGCTGCCATCCAAATCTTCCAGATGAAACGAATTTGCTGCATCGACACTGACGATGCGGAATGGACCCTCCCATAGAGCATCAAACTTCTTGTGCATTCCTGGCTTGGCTTTCTTTTCATTCCATTTCAGGACCAAATCACCCACCTTAAGTGGACGATCAATGGAATTTTTATGGAACCATTTTGAAATAACCTATGTATGCTTAGCAAACTCCTCATAGGCCAAAGAACGTTGCTCTTCCAACTGTAACAACTGAGCCAACCGCATATCCATGGAATCTATATCTGCTTCATCATCCTGAAATCCCTGTAACTCGCTGCAATATCGGCAATTCTAGATGAACAGGCAACCTTGCCTCTTTTCCATATACTGGGGCATATGGTGAAGTCTTGATAGACTTCTTGATTGAAATTCTATCTGCCCACAAGGCTTGATTTAGCAGAAGGTGCCATGATCTCTTGTTATCCCCCAAGGATCTCTTCAAAATCCGTAGCAAGTTCTTGTTTGTGGACTCCGCCAAGCCATTCCCCTGAGGGTAATAGTTAGAGGATGTCTTCAGGAAAACACCATACTTGTTTGCAAATTCTGCTAGCTCAGCTCCAACAAATGGAGTTCCGTTATCTGTGATAATAGCATCAGGAATGCCAAAACGTGTAATCAACCCTTCGATGAAAGAGATCACCACATCTTGATTTGCAACCCTGGTTGGAATAGCCTCAGACCATCTCGTGAAATAATCTGTAGCTGTTAAGATATACTTGTGTCCAGCTGAAGAATTCGGATCAATGATCCCAATGAAGTCCAGCCCCCACTGCTGAAAAGGTGCTTCAACCTGAATTGGATGCAGGGGCAATGATGCATTTCTAACCCTTCCTGTATACCTCTGACATCTGTCACATGCTTGGGCAATCCTAAAAGCATATGTGAACAAAGTTGGCCAATAGTAACCAGCCCGAATAATTTTCAAAGCCATTGGTCTACCTGCATAGTGTCCTCCTGATATGCCAGAATGAAACTCCTCCAGGAGTCTAGCCTTCTCTGATTCCTTGACACACCTCAAAAGAACGTCCATCAATATTCTTGAAAAACAATCCTTCGGGCAGCAATGCATACCTGAGAGCTTGCAGGCGAAACCTTCTCCGTTGTGAGGCATTTAACTATGAAGGGCATCTACCAGTTGTGAAATAGTTAATCAGGTCATCAACCCAATCTTGTCCTTGTACTGAGAGGTTCATCAGATTCTTATCTCCAGCCAGATCATCTACTTGAAAATCAACTATCCCAGATGCTGCAGTCTTTGCTAAGTGCTGGCATAAGGCCTTACCTCGCACCAGCTTGGTCGGATGAATCTCTACATCAAATTCTTGAATTTTGGTGACCCAACCAGCGCGTTTATCACCCATCTCACCCTGAATGATGAAATTCCTTACATCGGGATGAATAACATAGACGACTGTCCTACTCTAAGATATAAAATGCTTGAATTTCTTAAGGGACTTCATGACAGCATACACCTGCTTTTCAATGAAATTATATCTTGCCTCATGAGGTAAGATAACCTGACTAAGGAAAGCAATGGGCCTTTCATTCCCATCATCTCCTTTTTGTGTGAGTACTGCGACATAGCTCTCATCTTCTCCAACTGCATACAGAATGAAATCTTTCGCATAATCGGGATTAATTAATACAGGAGCCTGCGCTATTCTGTCCTTAATTTCCTGGAATGCCTCCTTCCTCTGGGTCGTCCACTTAAATTCTGCATCTTTCTTCAACAACTCAGTCATGGGCTTGACGACTTGGGCAAAGTCAAAAATGAACTTCCTGATAAAATTAATCTACCCGAAGAAAGACTGTAGCTCTTTCTTATTGGCAAGGAGCGACAGTTTCTTCAATGCTTCAACTCGAGATGGATCAATTGCCAAACCATATTCTGAAATGACATGCCCCAAGAGTTTACCTTCCTTTACTGCAAAAACCGACTTCTTTGGATTAATGGAAATACCAAACTCTCTGCATTTCCCAAAGATTTGCCTCAGATGAGAACAGTGATCCTCCCGTTTATGTGAGAAGACAGTCATATCATCAAGATAAATGACAATAATCTTGTTCAAAAGCTCCTCGAATGCAATGTCCATGGCTCTCTGGAATGTGGCCCCAACATTGGACAATCCGAAAGGCATTCGCTGATAAGCAAAAGTGCCCCACTTGGTTGTGAATGCAGTCTTGTACTGGTCCTCATCCCTAACCCAAATCTGGTTATATCCAGAGAAACCGTCTAGCAGTGAGAAACGCTGAGCCCCAACAACAACATGAAGTATCTGATCAATGCGAGGCAAGGGATAGTGATCCTTCAGAGATGCACGATTCAGATTTCGAAAATCTACACACAGTCGTATGTCTCCATTTTTCTTTCAAACCGAAACCAGATTAGCGACCCAAGTCGAGTGCTTAACCGGATATATAATCTTGGCCTGCAACATTTTCACAAGTTCGGCCCTCATAAGAGTCTCAATCTTTGGGTTCACTGGTCGCTGCTTTTGCCTGAAGGGTTTGACTCCTTCCAACTCAATAGTATGCTGAATAATCTGTTTGTCATATCCCCTCAGATCCTCGTAACTCCAGGCCACGATATCAAAAAATTCTTGACACAGTTGCCTAATCTCTTGCAGTTCATTAGGAGTAGAATCAGTCCCAATCTTAATGACCTTATTGGGTTCCAACTGCAGCTCCATATACTCCTTCTTGTCGATCTCAATCCGATGTTTCTTGGACCGATCATGCTGATCAAACAAACTCTCTAGAGTGATAAGACCTTTCGAAATATGATTATTCCACAACTGAATCAGACCATCGGTCTCTTCGTGCTCCAAGGTTCTTCCTTTGATAGTGGCAGCCTCTTGAATCAAAAAGTTAATGATTTGCTCATCGCTCTCGAAGACTTTCCAGAAAGTATCTTTGTCTGGGACACTAGGCCTGTACACCATTCTTACTATTTTTGGTTTCTTTACTACCTGCTCAATGGGAGAAAAATTTGCTCCAAGAGATGCTAGAAGATCAGCATGCTTATTCAGCTCTCGTGAAATGGCTTGAATACTCAGAGTCGTGAAAGACTCAAATAGGTCCCACACTTGGTTGCGATATGCTTTGAGATAATGCTGCTTGGAAATACACCTGTTTGTTACTTGGTTTACAATCAACTCAGAATCACCAAAAATATGCAACTGTTCAATTCCCAATTTCCTTGCCTTTTTCAAGCCTAGGCATAATGCTTCGTACTCGGCAGCATTGTTAGTACAATTCCAAGTGAGACGGTATGAATATGTTCTTTGTAAGCTAGAGGGAGAAATCAGAACAATACCTGCTCTTGCACCATTTTTGCATCTTGCCCCATCAAAATACAACTTCCATAATTGATCGGGGACAGAGCTCTGATCATCTTGGTTAAGGAATACCTGCATTGCGCCATCCTCGGGATTTGTAATAGAATAACAACCGATTTCGGTCTCCAGCATAGCATTGAAATCAAGCATCGAAAACTTGTCTTCCAACTGAAGCTCATCCAAAACCTCATTCATCAAATCAGAATCTTCTAACTCTTCGGTTAGCATGTTGACAGACTGCATGGTCTTTCCTGCTTCATCCAACCTTTCAATATGAAAAGAGGAAGGTTTTTCATTATGAATCCGGATCTTCTTACCTTTAAAAGGGATCTCCAAGTGAGAATAATCCAGTGAAAGGTAGCCTCCCAACTTTGCAGTAAATTCTCTTGATAAGCACATACTAAAATACGGTTCTAGATCGACCACAACTATCTCCTGAATGACTGTAATCTGAGGCATACTATGTAAAACAATTGGGACATCCTTGATTACACCTACCATTTTCATAGGAGTACCGTCCAACTGCAAGACTCCAGGGCTACTTCGTGTGTATTCCATACCCATAACTTCACAAACTGCCTTTGGCATGACAGTTGTAGCGGCACCAGAATCAATCATGCAATTATGCACGATCCAACCCTCCATTCGAAGTGACAGATAAAATGGGGGTGGTCTATTCTTTCCAGTGATTGAAGTGGTTAACGCTTGAGCATAAATTGTCTGGGTTGAATTCTTCTCACTATCTTTTATAGATTTCAAGGATTCTTGCAATAAATCTACCTGTCCAGGCAATTGTAATGCATCATAAAGACTAACCTTAGCTGGGATCTTCTTCAATTCTTCGACAATGTTGTATGCAACCGTAGCAGATTCCTTCTTTTCAATGGGGGGGTCATATCTGCTCCGATACTGCTGAGTGGCTTCTACTCTCAACCTTTTAGTTAATGATGGGTACTTCAGCTTTTCTTTTGCTTGTTCCTCTGCTTCCGATCTTGCCTGTGTAGCTGCGGCTTTTTCTTGTACTCTATGTGGAACAAGATCTTTTGGTAAAACAAGCGCATCTTGCTTTGATACTGACACAGGAGTTTTCACTTGTTTCTTCAAATCAGCTGGCACTTTTAATGGCTCTAGCTCAGCAGGATCTACTGTGACAGGCTTCTTTCCAGTCCTCGTGAGAACTGAAACTTGTTCTTCAGATGGAACCATTAAGCTATGACCTACCTCAGAGATCATGTTGACTTGCCCTCCCGAAGAACTAGCAGCCAATGTCTGCACATAATTCAAATGAACCATGCAAGTGTCTTCGCCATGTGGATCATTACATGTTGAACACCAATATGTTCTTTCTGCAAGGACCGCATCTTCATTTGCCAAAACAGTCAGGTTCTTCTCGGGTGCTTTGCTTGTTGAAGCAGCTTGTTCTCTAGTAATCGACGGAGGCTGAAATCTCCTAGGCTGGAAATCTCGCTCAGCTTGCTTCCTTTCAATAAGTGTGATCTTATTGCCCATTGCTCTTATAGCGGAATTGGCAGATTTTACCTCTTGCAAGAGTGTCGTATAAGGATCAGGATTTACAGGCGCAGGAGGTGCTGGTAAGGGCAAAGGTGCTAGTGGCATCGACAATGCCGGGAATGAAGTGGAAGCAGGGAATGGCAGAATGTTGGGTGCAGGCAACTAGGGATTTGCTGAAGTAGGGAGCTGAGGAACTGGAATGGGTGCGATCTGAGGCGCACTTGAGCTCCATGATGGGGTAGGATACATGGAAGGCATGGGCTGTGAAAGCGAACCAGAGTACAAATACTTAGGAAGATCAGGTATGATAGGCATTGTTACCTTTGGAGGAAGCCTACCTATAGCAATCAAATCAGCTTCCGCCTTTATCGCTTGTTCGAACAGCTCTAGAAATGTAGTCACGTTGGACTGCCGGACAGCCCAACCGATGTCTGTGTTGAATGCTCTGAGGTAGTAAAATGCAGCTAGCTCATCAATAGGCCGAAGACCATCAGGAATTCTCTGCCAGCTTCTGGTAAATCTGACATTGAAGTCAGCTATCTCTTCTTGTGGGTGCCTTTGAATTACATTAAATTGATGCAATAAAGAGTATGGATCAGCTTGTTCATGAAAATTTTTGACTAACAATTCTCCTAATTGATCCCATGATGTAATGGTGCCTGGTTGCAACGATCGGTACCAATACAACAATTTACCTCTCAGGGATAACACCAACAACTTTATCATCACATCTTCATCGGTTATGTCATGAATGGCCGCCAAAGAAGCTACATCATTAATATGCTCATAAGCAGTCTTACCAGTACCATCATAGGTCGGCAAAGCTTTCAAAGCAGCTTGAGGGACTGGATTTTGTGCCAATAAGTTCAAAGCTCCCGAACCATTCCATGCCGAGAACTTCCTGGGTTGAGGATACTGGGCCATTGGGACTAGTGTATGTGACTGAGAAGATGGAAAACTAGTAACAATGCTAGGGATTTGTGTGGATATGGCAGATGATGCAAGCGATGGGGAAACCAACCTAGAGTGTTCACCTTTTTTTGTGCTGTCAAGTTCAAAAAACTCAACAAGATTTTCAACTTTTTTGGACTTTGATCTCGTGATCATGAAGTACAACTTTCATTGTATCCACGTTCAGAGATTTTTGGGTACTGCAGAGTCACCAAATGTTCTAACTATACGGCATGAAGGCGAACATTAAACCCTCAATACTATAGGATCTTTTTGAGACAGAAACAGTCTGTCCCACCGGGCGTGCCAAAAATTGTTGGTCACGAATCTGCCACAGGAAAGGATTTTAAAATAAATGCACCCTAGACCCGACCAACATTGAAAGGCTGGGAGAAAGAAATGTCTCCCAGACCAATCTCCAGAGAGGGCTGGTTCCCTTACTAAATCTAAGCTTGATGAAGACTAGAGTTGCAGGAAAGAAATAGGAAATATGCAGAAAGAAACGGGAAATATAGCCACAGGCCAAATTTGTCAGATCGGGAAAGATTAGCAGCAGATAACCTTAAGCACACTAACAACATATAACAAGAGATATCGACGTAATTTACTTACAACCTTGCACAGATAACCTTCAGAATCGCATCCCAGAACTCACTTCCTCACCAGCAATATTTAAACTCAGATACAAAATTCAAATTAAGCAGCAGATAAGAAATACGAGCGTAAATGAGGAATGCATGAGATAGAAGGAAAAAACACACAGAAAGTTGCTTGCAAAACCAGAGGCCAAATATCTTTCATTCATGCAAAGAACTTGAAAAGCTTTCAGCAAAAGTCTCTCTCTCGATGTCTCTTTCTGAGATCTACATTGATATTTATAGAGGTCTTGCCTCTTTGTAGCATTTAAAATATGAAACGAACCTCCTCGAGATCCACAAAATGTGCAGCAAAAATAAGGAAATGATCCCCTTAAACCAGCCTCGGAGAAACCAGAAATTAAATGAAACAAGGAACCGGTCGTCTTCATTAAATGGTCGTTCTCGAAGCATGCTTGGACCGTTAGAAAATCACGAACAGAAGCTTTAAATAATGGAGGCGTCTTCAATTTTGGTGGCTTCGAAATCTACAGGCCTGAGCACGTTCTTCTATCTTGTACGCATCGAAAAGCAGCAAAACATTCAATTCTGGAATGCTTTTAATCCTTGGAAATCATAATACTTCATCGGGTCGTTTGAACTGCTTCCTCGCGCAAAACTGTGACGAGTCGCGAAAACGTGACATGTCACGAAATCATGACGTATTTCTGCTCCGTACGCTTTTGTCATTTGTGCTCACCATGCTGCTTTTGGTTATGATATCACGACAGTCTTCGGACTTAGCTGTTTTGGCACCAAAACTCATAGAGAAAACATAGAGGAGTGAGCACTCAACAATTTATGCATGAATAATCAAGAATCAAAACAATGTGGCAAAAATGCCAACACTACCCTAGGAACAAACTCATCTAAAAAGGTTAATCTTAAATATTGAGCAATCGTGGTCTTCTGCAGATGAGTTTTACAACTATCAAAAGGGATAAGGTTCACATTCTCATTGAAAAATGATAGGATCCTAGAAATGATAGTTTGATGATCATGGATAGACTCATTAAAGACTCTATGGTTCCTTTATAACCACACCTAAAAAATATAGTGATTGAGATAAATTTTCCACATGTATCTAAGTCTTTGGCTTGAAAATGGGCAAGGCTACTGGACAAACAAATCAAGTACGATGGTTGTTTTAACCCATGAAATATTGAAGGCTTGAAAATCCCCACTTAGGATAGTCCAAGAAAAAGGGCACTCAAGGAAAATGTGATAAATGGTCTCCCAATTAGCCATGCACAAATAACAATGATTAGTGATACAAATACCTTTACGCATCATATTATCAATGGTTAGAATTATTCCTTGGATAACCATCCATGAAAAGACTGCAATTTTTGGAATTAAATTTTTTATCCAAACTAAGTCCTTTTGGAGGACAAAATCCTCATCATCAAGCAGAAGCTTGTAAGCTGATTTAACAGTGAACTGCTCATTTTTTGTAGGAGCCCAGGTCACTTGATCTTCCTTGGGTCTCATGGGGATAAACTATTTCCTGAGAATGTTACAAATATCATTTGATTCTACTTGAAATCCCTAAATTCTTATTTGTTTCCACTTCATTCTACCTCTATCCTCAACCATATAATCAAAGACTTTTTTGCCAATGAGTTCTTCTGTGATATCTCTGATTCGAGCTAAGTTAGGATATTGCATCAGTGGTTTGTCCTTAGCCCACCTATCATTCCAATAATTTATCCTCTCACCATTGCCTAAAACCCATCTTAAACCTTTTTTGATGATTTCATTACAATTAAGAATTGCTTTCCAAAAAGCAAAACCTCTGATTGGAACTGAGTCACTTAGAAATTCCATATTTTGAAGATACTTTCATTTGATGATAGCTTTCCATTCATTTTCTTCACCAAAAATGAGATGCCATGCCTGCTTAGCTAGTAAAGCTAAATTTATATGAACAATTCTCCTTATATCTAAGCCCCCATTTTCCCTGGGTCTACACACTTTGGTCCATCCTACAAGGTGTATCATTTTTTTCTCCTCTGATCCAGTCCATAAAAATTATTTTTGGAGTTTCTCAATTTTTTGGAAAACCTTCATAGGGGCTTTGAAAATGGAGAGGAAATAGACTAGAATGCTCTGAAGAGAGGCCTTAGTGAGGGTCATCTTTCTTGCTTGAGATAGAAGATGAACTTTCCATCCAACAAGTTTTTTTTGAATTCTTTCAATAACCCTGTCCCACATTGACTCTCTCGGAGAACCAATGAAAAGAGGGAGACCAAGATACGAAGTGGTGAGGTTTGCTATATCACACCCTAAAATTTTTGCAATCCTTCCTTACCTTTGAATGGGGGTGTTCAAGAAATATAACTTGCTTTTACTAAAATTAACTTTCTGACCAGCAGCGTCCTCGTAGAGTTGCAGGATGTATTTAATTATTTTAGCCTCAACCACCGATGCCTTAGTCAATATAAGGGTATCATCGATGAATTTTTAGATAGAGTATTAGGGATTTAAATTCTTAAGTCATGAGCCTAGAGACAATTAGAGAGGTGGATCAATAAGAAATCCAAGCCAAGATGGAAAAGGTGTAGGCTTAGTATACCCAAGTGGTAGAGAGGTATGACATTCAAGTAGATTGACTGAGTCAAGTGATAGACTTATAGTAGGAGATATTGCATCTTACCACATAGTGTAACACACTATAGAGATAGGTGGTATATGTGGCCTTAAATTTTGATGTTTTTAGATATTGCATGGATTAGCTAGTTGGGATGGTAGCCTATCTTAGGAGTGAGAGAGATAATACATAGGCATAAGCAATAGATTTTGGGTCTAGATAAAGTGATGTGATGTATTGATACTGAATGGGCAAGGTGAAGTGATCCTAGAAAAATACTTAGGCAAATTTAGGGCATTTTGACTATTATTAAGAACTATACCATGTAATTATATCTATTGATTATAAATAACCATCTCCTATGAGTTCCACATATTGATCCAACTCTAGGTATTTCTTGAGGGCATATTAGTGATCAATTCACATGCCACTACCACTACCACTAGCATGAGGGAAGAAAAGGGATACAATATCACATAGTTGAGGTCTATCGAATTTGAATCTATAGCCCAAATTTGGAGATATTGATCCAGCTTTATAGAGATTTAAAGAGTCCAAGAGGTCTAAAATGATTCTTGATTTATGTGTATCAATTTTGAATTCATGGTATATGGAGATGGTTATTGTGTATGATGAGTGTATATTGTATGATATTTATTTATATGTATAGATGATGATTTATTTGGTTCCATATATAGTCTTATGATGATTGATGATGGCTATTGATGTACTTCTGATGGATGTATGATGTATATATTTATGTTTTTTTTGGTAAATAAAAGTCTTCATAAATTATCGGGTTTTGTAGGTTAACCCAAAACCTATTACAGTATCCAGCCTTCTGCTGAGATTGTAGATCCTAGTCATCCTTGAAACTTTCTTACCATAACTTGTGTTGAATCCCCTACAACACCTTACTAACAAGGCACACCCATACCTAAACATAACTGTAAACATTACTTACATTGATAGGAAATTGAAGTTTGGAACTTTGCACTTGTGAAACTTGTTGCTTGCCCATTTCCTATTCTCTATCAGAATCCTCCAAGGCTTACACCCTGTTACCTTCATTTCCAATTTGGTATGATTTAGAGGAAAAACCCATAGTTATTACCATCTCCATGGGAAAATAACACCCATTCATCTTTCTCCTTAACGGGTAGGTTTCTTTTCATGACTAATAATGTTTTCCACTTCACGTGGCACACCTTGTGTCCATGTCACCAAACTATCAACATCAACACCTATGTTGGTTAATTTGTCAACTGACCTGTTGGCCTCAAGGTACACATGACGAGCCCTCCTATTCTGTCTTGCCGCAAAAAGGATCCTCATTTCATGGATGTATATATTTATGTGTTTAGTGTGTTATTTATGACTATGATGGATGGAATAAATTTATGATTAATTAATAGATTCAAATTTTGCATAAGAGAATTAAGGTTAATGGGCTCAAAAATTGATTAATTGAGAAGTTAATATGACTTCAATTAATTGTGATTTCCTTATTGGAATTAATTACTTAAATCTAATAAAAATATGGGAAATTTTAAAATTGGCTTCAAATAATTAGTTAATCAATTTTGATCTGATTATATTGAACTTGGATGGGTTTGAGTAATGAGGTGGGTAATAATTGGCTTTATACTAACTTTAGTGATTTAGTAGTTGAATTAATAACTTTGTGAGATTGTGATGATTTGAAAATGGATGAAATTTGAGTAATTCAATTGGTTTGAGCAAAGTAATTAATTTATTTTTGGTCATAGGTTGATTAGTGAAGGCATTGCTTATCTAAGGATGTCAAGTAGTGAATTATTTAATGTCTAATGTTTTGTATTAAGGTCAAAGAATGGATTTGCATAGGGCTTATGGAAGTTGCACCATGTTGCTATCCATATCATTATATATGTATGGAGGCAACAATGTCATGTTGCCTTCACAAGGGATTTGCATGGAAGAAGCATGGTGCAGATAAGATGGAAATATAAAGGGTGATAGAATAAGATATAAGCATAAGATATAGCAAGCCAAAGAACTAATGTATAGGGAGAGATCTACTATCATAAATCACCTAGTGCAAGTGCAATGCATATGAGATTTTTCTATTAGGATCAACATTGCATCTTGATAGATTCCTTGACTTGATATGCAATAGGTAATTTAGGCAACCATAAACACGTGCATACAAGCAACAATTAAGGTAAGCACAAGCAAGCAAGTATTATACAAAAAACAATGATATTATTAAGCAAACAACACACATTCAAACATAGTATCTTTTAAGATGTATGATATTCATAGGTTCTTTTAGTTCATGGCTATTAAGTGTGGCTAGGTAGTAATATCTCAAGCTAAACTTAGTAGTTATGATCAATGCACGTAAACAATTAGGCTCAAATGTACCTTTGAGTTTGGTAAAAAAATTAGTGTTCCTTTGATTTTATTTAAGGATGAGGTCACCCACTTTCAATGAGAGGTATTTTAATTTCTTGCTATAATCTTTATTAAGTGTATTTTGATAGTCCTGTACGTTCTCTAAGACATGGATTTGCTTTTCATCAAGTAAATCCAATTACCTAAGACAACCAATATGATATATCCAATAGAGGAATCTTATAGTAATATTCATAAAGAAGGGGCCTCAAGTTCAAATAGGAAGACTAATTTGGTTCCATAGACCAAAACATAGGATATTGTACCAGTGGGCATTCAAATCCGGTATGATAGACCCATAAGGAAAGATAGAGTAGATGCCAATCATGACCTATATTGCTAATAAGTTTCCTAAGTATCTTGATAAATGTCTTGTTAGATTCTTTAGGTTTACCATTACCTTGAGGATATTAAGGCATAGATCATTAATGTTGGATTTTGTACTTGGTGCACATATTTTGGACACCCTTATTCTTGAAGGGTATTTTTTTTATCTTGAATAATTATCAATGGGATATTATAGTCACATAATATTTGTCTAAGGATAAATTTAGAGAATTGTACTCTAGTTTCAAAGGAGAGATGAATGGCTTCTAGCCCTTTTCTAAAATACTATATACCTATGATTATGAATTTATATCCATCAAATGGTATAGGTTGATTTTTCCAATGATTTAAGAACACAAGCTTATACTGAGAGGGGGTGAACATTATAAGATCACTTTTTACTTTTCTTTCAATCAATATTATGCAATGTATAGATAGAAATATCAATAGCAATAATCAAATCAATGTACAAATCACCACACATAATAGAGACACCAATTTAACATGGTTCACCCAATGTGGTCTACTCCACGAAGAAAATATTTCACTAAAATTTTCTCAATAAATGTCTTGGGAATCCTTTCCCTATTACAATGTTTATAAACCTCTGTCCAAAGGATAAAACAATCCCCTAATCAAGTTCATGTATATCTATCCATAGGATACATGAATCTCCTTTGCTCTGGATGTTGATATTCTAGAAGAATTGTTGCCTCCACTACACTGGCTAATGGATCTCTATCCACTAAAGACTCATATCCTCACTCAGAAGATATATCCTCATTGCCCTGGCTAATGGATATATATCCACTAGAGACTATCATCCTCTATACTATGTCACATACAAAGCTTACTCTTACCTCTATCTCAAATCTGCACTAAACTCCATCCTTCAGTCTAGCACAAATATACTCAATATTTGTCTCTAAATAGGCATAAATCTATCCTCAAATTTGCACCAAATTCTATCCTCAAATCTATACTAAATACAGTCCTTCGATCTAGCACAAATATGCTCAATATCTATCCTTTGATTTGCACTAAACACAATCCTTCGATCTAGCACAAATCTATCCTCAATATCTATCCTCAAGCCTTAACACAAATCTTGACTTAATCATAAATCAAATCTGCTGGATCTGCTCCAAAAATTAACTCAAGGTTTGAACAAATAAATAAATCAACTCTACTCACATGTCTTCTCAAATACTTGTCTCAAATCTGAATTGTAAGATTTCACAAAAGCTCATAGTAATCTATCCACAAGTCCTCTCTAGAACTTGTCCAATCTGCTCAACAAGTCCTCGCTAGAACTTGTCCAATCTGCTCAACAAGTCCTCGCTAGAACTTGTCCAATATGCTCAAAAATATTTATCCTCAATTCTATATTGCAAGCTTTCATAAAATCTCACACCAATCTATCCACAAGTCTTCTCTAATACTTGCCTCAACTTTGCTCAACAAGTCCTCACTAGAACTTGTTTCAATCTTATAGAAACATATAGAGAATTGTTAGAGACTCAATATGCTTCACATTCACAAAAACGCTCAAATACTTTCAATAACTCTTTTTATCACATAAACATATAGATAATTTTTAGAGACTCAATATGTTTCACTCTTACAAACACTCAATCTCTTTCTCAAATCAATTTAGAATATGGAACAATTTGTTTCATAAAACTTGAACTATCACTTCAACACATCCACTCAACTAAGCTCAATCACTTCCACTTAACCAATCACTTCAACAACAATACTTATCAAGTAATACTCACATAAAAATGATACTCATGATATTTGCAAACCCTGGTTCAAGTTATTCACTCAACCAATCACTTTAAAAACAATTCTTGTCAAACAATCCTTACATAACAATGATACTCATGATCTTGCAAACCCTAGTTCAATATAGTTCACAAATTTACATAACAATTATACTCATGTTCTTTCAAAACCTCATCCAATATTCAAACTCAACAACAAGGGTTATCAATAACACAATAATGAAGCATGAATTCACTCACTCAAAATATCTAACAATGCTTATCAAAAAGTTTTATAGCATTTACTTCCATTTTATAAAACTCATCAACTGAACAAACTCACAAAGGAAAACTTAACCAAGTCCTTTTCACTCCAATATTATTTTCAAAAAATCTCAATCAATCAATTATTTCAACCAAAGAAGAATGTGCTCATACCTTTTACTTGATGAAGAATAGACTTCAAAATATGTCTCAATTATAACCACTTTCCTTGCCAAGTACAAGGGTTAGATGACAAGAATTATCACTCTAACACTTCTTCAAAATATTTCTCCAATACAAAAATAATACTCAATTACACCTTATAATCTCCAAATTTAAAATAATATTCTACAACCTTCAATCTCAAAACTAAACTTTCCTTAATACCTTATAACTCCTTAAACACTTAAAAATTCAATTTAAAAAACAATATTTTGCATTCCTTTTTAAGTCCCCTAAACAACTTATAATCCAAATTAATTATGCAAAAACATTAATTAACATAAACCTTTGAAAAAAAAAATTAATTTACCATTTTTATATTTCACAAGCCAAGACAACCCAAACAATGTGCATACCTCTATTATGTTGCCAGAAGGCCTTGGTGGGATTCAAACCCCTGAGGTTCTCCCCCAAGTGCTTTCACAGTGCTCACACCCACCAACTGGGTTGCATGGCTCCACAAGAGCCAAAAGTCATGAACGTGTCTTTGAATTCCTTATCCCTTGAATGGCACAAACTCAAACATGAACCTCCCTTCAAAAAAATGGTGTGCATGATATTTGAACTCATACCAGGTGTCTCGAACACATCTTAGGCAGCCCTTGGCTACCAACTCAGCTACGAGGGGCTTCAAGTAGTTTTTAGAGGCTACCACATTTTTTCCTTTCCTATTTTAAAATACACATTCAAAAATACATGTTTTTGCTTTTGTACAAGCCAAATACAATCACATGGATAATATTCCAAATGCCAAACTTTGGCATTATTTATATGCAAACTATAGCTTGTTCCAACATCGTTGATTATTCAAATTTAATTTGAATTCAAATATTAAAGTTAATTTTAAATAAATATTTAAATTAACCTTAGCACCCATCATTATTTAAATTAAAATATTTTAATTTAAATTAAATCTTCTTGTGGGTATTTTCAAACTTGATCCTTGATCTTCTTAAACTCAATTTTCTGATCTGAAATAATAATAATAAAATATTATTATTTAATTTGAAATTTGCTTCTCCTTCCTTGGATGTTTATCCTTTGAGCCCTCATGGGTATATAATATTTAAAAATAAATATTATAACCTATTGCTTTTCAAGACCTTATTGCTTTTGAAAGAAACACTTAATGTCCTCAAAGATTATGAACATAGCACAATAATTCTTTTGACATCAATGACAACAAACACTCCTCAAAATGTCCAACAATCTACCCCTTTGTAATTGATGGCAAACCAATTACTTTTTACCATTTCCTTAACCTTTTTATTTTATGCTCCCCCTAGGAAATTGCCCCCATGACTGAATGCTTTCCTTCTAACTCAAATTTCTTCCCCTTACTCAAATATCTCCCTCTTTGACATCAATGGCAAAGGGTCACCTTTGGGGCTTGAGGCTAAGAATGAAAATCTTAGCTTAGCCCCTCCCCCACCTCCTCTTGAGGTGGTTAATTCTAGGGTGGGAGTATTTCTACTCCTAGTATGCACTACTCTTTTCCTTTGTCTACTTGCCTCCTTATCTGATCCTTCTGATTCATCTGACTATTCCTATTCCTGCTTGTCTTTGGAATTTTTTCTCTAAACCACTTTGTCGTATGTCCATAATTATTGCAATTGAAACACTTAATATTGTTATTCCTTTAAGGTGCAAATTTCTTGGGATTTCTCCTAGTGATGCCATACCTATTCCTTTAATGAACTCTCCAATTCATTGCCTTGTGACCAAATTGATTACAAGAGTAGCAATACCCTTGAACTAACTGCAAGTTCCTAAAGTTCCCATATTTTTGTATTTCATGTGTCCTGTACTATGAAGCTTTGTGCCCAAATATGTGACATGAGAAACATCATCCATTGAAATTTCCTTGCCTTGACCCCATTGGTATCTTAGTCTCTCTTAGTCTATGATGGTTCTTGTTCCATCTGTTTATCCTTTGTGCATTTTTTCTTTCCTTTCTGAACTTTCTATTGTCCAACTCATCTTTAGGAGTCTCAATTTCTCTTACACTATATTCTTCTAAAGTTTCTTCTTCTTCTTCTTCAGAACTTGATGTTGATTCCTCTTCCTGATTCTGTTGTACCTATTCAAAACCAAGACCTGTCTTACTTGATGTAGGCTTTTGTGTCTTGATAATCTTATCCAAATTCTTTGAGCTTATTCCAAACTTGTATAACCTATATTTAGACTCTTTTATTTCTTCCCTTAGTAGAGCCACTTCATGTTCTAACCTTTCACATTCTAATACCTTTGCTTCTAACTTATATTTGAAATTCTTTGTCTTAGCCATTGACTTGTTTAGATCCTCTATAAGATTTCCTTTCTCTTCATCATATTCTTGAAACTGAAGCTTAAGTTGGAAGTTTTGCTTTATTACCTTCTTCAATGTGTTAAGAGCATAAATAAGCTCTCCCTTAAGATCAAATTCTCCTTTTTCTTATTCTTCCTCTATTTGTTTATCTTTGAAAACATATTCATTTTCTTCATACTTGTCTTCTATAGGATCACCTCCTTCTTCTTCTAGTGCCATTAGAATATTATCTTATGGTCATTCAAGTGTATATTCATATTCATCATCATTGAAACTAAAACCATTCTTTGTACAACTATCTTCAAGATGTCCAAAATTACCACATCTAAAATACTTGAGAATTATTGGTGACCTTTTCTTAACTTCTTCTTTTTCTTCTATAAAAAATAGAACTTCATATTTATCATTATTTGAGAAACTATTATCACTATCACTTGAGTACTTACTTGCCTTGTCTGCATAGTAACTTCTCTTCTGTATTTGAAATAACTTCTTTCCTTGTTTGCCTTGTCCATCCTTGCATTATTTTTGGTATCTATATTTTTTTGATTCCCTATTTTTATGATCCTATTTTTCTTCATCATTGTTATTTCTAGCTTCTTGACAATCAGTTGCATAGTGACCATACTTTCCATAGTTGAAACATATAATAGATTTGACATCTTTAAATATTCTTGGATCCTTATTCCTTTTACCATAATTTTCTACTTCCTCATTGGATGACTCATTGCTTGAATCTGATTTCTTACCCTTGGTCTTCTTAGTAGCTTTTAAGGTTGCTTCCTTCCTAATATTAGATTCCTCTTTTTTTCTCATCTCAAAAGTTGTAATAATACTAAGTAATACATCTCTTGTCAAAATATCACCATATTTTGATTCCTTTATAGCAGAGATATTTTTACTAAATATTTTTGGGAGAGATCTTAATATTTTATCACAAACATCAGAATTCTTCAATCTCAATTTCAAGTTCTTGCATGGCGTTAACAACCTTGTCTACATGAATTAGAGAAGCACTAATGTTTTCCTCATACTTCATTCTTAATTATTCAAATTTTCCTTTGAGATTTTGTATCTTTGCATTTTTGAAACTTTTATCTCCTTCATATATGCTTTGCAACTTATCCCAAATTCCTTTTTCTTATTTGTAATCCATAAATTTTATGAACTCTATTCTATGCAAACCTCTCAAAATTGCATTCATTGCTTTTGAGTTGTAATGATATAGAATATTACCATCTTTATCTGTAGGTGGAGTATCTGGTGGTGTGTATCCATTTTCAATTGCTTTCCATATTTCATTACCAAGTGCCATCATGTGAATCTTCATTATCATACTCTAAAATACATAATCACTTCCATTAAATACTAGTGTTGAATTATATGAGGACCCATTCTTATAATCCATTGTGTTCTTGTAAGATTTTATTTCAAGTTGTTAAACTCTTCCAAAGGAACTAACTTTGATACCAATTGAAGAACAAAAGCTTATACTAAGAGGGGGTGAACAGTATAAGACCACTTTTTATTTTTCTTTCAATCAATATTATGCAATGTATAGATATAAATATCAATAGCAGTAGCTAAAGCAATGCATAAATCACCACACACAATAGAGATACCAATTTAACATGGTTCACCCAATGTGGTCTACTCCACGAAGAAAATATTTCACTAAAATTTTCTCAATCAATATCTTGGGAATCCTTTCCCTATTACAATGTTTATGGACCTTTGTCCAAAGGAGACACCAATCCCCTAATCAAGTTCATGGATATCTATCCACAGGAGACACCAATATCCTTTGCTATGGTTGGTGATATTCTAGAATAACTACTACCTCCACTACACTAACTAATGGATCTCTATCCACTGAAGACTCCTATCCTCACTCAGAAGACCTATCCTCACTACCCTGGCTAATGGATCTATATCCATTGGAGACTATCATCCTCTATACTCTTTCATCTCCAAATATTTCTCTTAGATCTGTCTCAAATCTGTATTAAACACCATCCTTTGGTCTAGCACAAATCTACTCAATATTTGTCTCTGATCTAGCACAAATCTATCCTCAAATCTGCACTAAACACAATCCTTCAATCTAGCACAAATCTACTCAATGTCTATCATCTAATATACACTAAACATAGTCCTTTGTTCTAGCACAAATCTATCCTCAATCTCTATCCTCAAGCCTTAACACAAAGCTTGACTTAATCACAAATCAAATTTGTTGGATCTAATCCAAACCTTAACTCAAAGTTTGAACAAATCAATCAATCAACTCTTCTCACAAGTCTTCTCAAAGAATTTTCTCAAATATACCTTGTAATATTTCACAAAAGCTCACACTAATCTATCCACAAGTCCTCTCTAGAACTTGTCCAATCTGCTCAACAAGTTCTCACTAGAACTTGTCCAATCTGCTAAAAAAATTTGTCCTCAATTTTGTATTGTAAGCTTACATAAAAGCTCACACCAATCTATCCACAAGTCTTCTCTAAGACTTACCTCAAATCCACTCAACAAGTCCTCACTAGAACTTGTTCACTCTCATAGAAACATTTAGAGAATTGTTAGCGACTCAATATGCTTCACATTCACAAGAATGATCAAATAATTTCAATCACTCTTTTTATCACATAAACATATAGATAATTGTTAGAGACTCAATATGTTTCACTCTTACAAACACTCAATATATTTCTCAAATCAATTTAGAATATGGAACAATTTGTTTCACAAAACTTGAACTATCACTTCAACACATCCACTCAACTAATATCAATCACTTCCACTCAACCAATCATTTAAAAAACAATGCTTATCAAGTAATCCTCACAGAACAATGATACACATGATCTTTGCAAACCCTAGTTCAAGTTTTTCACTCAACCAATCACTTCAATGACAATGCTTATCAAAAAATCCTTACATAACAATGATACTCATGATCTTGCAAATCCTAGTTCAATATACTTCACCACTTTACATAACAATGATACTCATGTTATTTCAAACCCTAATCCAATCTTCAAACTCAAAAACAAGGGATCTCAATCACACAACAATGAAGTATGCATTCACTCACTAAAAATATCCAACAATGTTTATCAAGCAAGGTTTATAACATTACTTCCATTTCAGAAAACTTATCAACTCAATAAACTCACAAAGGAAAACTCACCCAATTCCTTTTCACTCATCTTATTTTTAGAAAATCTCAACCAATCAATTATTTCAAGCAAATAAGAATGTACCTATACCTTTTACTTGATGAGGAGTAGACTTCAAAACCTGTCTCAATTATAACCACTTTCCTTGCCAAGCACAAGGGTTAGATGACAAGAATTATCACTCTAACACTTCTTCAAAATATTTTTTCAATACAAAAATAATACTCAAATACACCTTACAATCTCCAACTTTAAAATAATATTCAAAAACCTTAAATCTCAAAAAGTAAACTTTCCTTACTACCTTATAACTCCTTAAACACTTAAAAATTCAATTCAGGAATTAAATTTTTGTATTCCCTTTTAACTCCCCTAAAAAACTTATATTCCAAATTAATTATGCAAAAACTTTAATTAACATAAACCTTTGAAAACAAATATTATTTTTCCCTTTTTATTTTTTTCAAGCCAAGACAACTCAAAAAATGTGCATACCTTTATTATGCTGCCAAAAGACCTTGGTGGGATTCAAACCATCGATGGTTCTCCCCCAAGTGCTTCCATAGTGCTCATACCCACCAACTAGGCTGCGTGGCTCCACAAGAGCCAAAAGGCATGAACATTCCTTTGACTTCCTTATCCCTTGAACGATGGAAAATCAAACATGAACCTCCCTTCAACAAAATGGTGTGCATGAGATTTGAACCTGCACCAGGCGTCTCAAACACGTCTTACATAGCCCTTGGTTGCCAACTCAGCTATGAGGGGCTTCGAGTAGTTTTCAAAGGCTACCAGACTTTGTCCTTTCCTCTACTCAATTACACTTGAAAAAATGCACGTTTTTATTTTGCATGAGACAAAATACAATTGCATGGATAATATTCCAAATGCAAAACTTTGGTATTATTTATATGCAAACTATAGCTTGTTCCAACGTCGGTGATTATTTTAATTTAATTTGAATTCAAATATTAAAGTTAATTTTAAATAAATAATTAAATTAACCATAGCACTCATCATTATTTAAATTAAAATTTTAATCAAATATTGAAATATTTTAATTTAAATTAAATCTTCTTGTGGGTCTTTTCAAACTTGATCCTTAATCTTCTTAAACTCGATTTTTGATCCTAAATAATAATAATAAAATATTATTATTTAATTTTAACTTTGTTTCTCCTTCATTGAATCTTTATACTTTGAGCCCTCCTGGGTATATAATATTTAAAAATAAATATTATAACCTATTGCTTTGCAAGACCTTCTTGCTTTTGAAATAAACACTTAATGTCCTCAATGATGACAAACATAGCACAACAATTCTTTTGACATCAATGACAACAAACACTCCTCAAAATTTCCAACAATGATATCAAATATCCATATGGAAATGAGCCAAGGTGAGGTTATTGGTAGGAGATCTTGAGATGGGACATGAATAATATTATCATATATTTAACACTTATCATACCTTTTGATGTAGTCATAAGATTCAATTTCCGTATAGGGTCAATAATTATCTAACCAAAGAAGCTTCCCAGAGATGATGTTTCCACTAAAATAGCCACTACATGATCCTTCATGGGCCTCTCTAATGACTACTTTGCTTCATAGGAGATGAGGTATATAAGAAGTATACCATCAAAGGATCATCGATACAAGACATTGCTAATAATGAAAATTTGATAAACTTGATGTCATAGATCCTTATGTTCATTACAATTCAATCCATTAGGTAAATTTCCTTCCTTAAGTAAGGTGAATATGTCTTTATTCTTAGGGTCAGTATGATAGGACGCTTTTACAAATACCTCTAAAGGTAACTTACTAGATTCTATAGTTGTGGGATCTCTAATTTGTTGGATGACAATGGTGGATTTTTTCGTCCAAATCTAGGGGAATAAGTGATGCTATGGTGGCCATGGAATTGGTATGGTAGTTACTAGATTAAGGGATAGCCTCAATGGTTATTTTTCAATAACAGATATAAGATTTACATTAATGTCTTTGTAAGGTTTGAGTTTCTCATACTTAATTTGATAAATACCAATTACTTGATTGACCATGAATTGAGAATCTCCAAAGATATAGATGTTCCTAAATTGTAAGGCTAGGACTACATAAATCCTTATGATAAGTATATCATACTTAGCAGTGTTATTGGTACAAGAGAATTGAAATTTAAAGGAGATAGGGATCAATTGCTTTTGAGTTGTGACCAAAATAATTCTTGCTCCCACTACTTTGACACATCAAGCATCATCAAAGTATAGGATCCAAGGATCAAGTTGATCATCCTCTATGGAAAATATCAGTTCATCAAGAAATTCTATGATAATAGGATGGGTTTATTCTAATGGTGCTATGGCAATTGGTCAATAATGACTTATCCTTTGACAAATTTTTGGCTAAAAAAACTAAATCAATTTCACTAAGGGTGATGACCCATTTTGTAGTTCACCTAGAAAAGTGGGTTTCAACATGAGATAACATAAAGTATCAACACTTATTATGACAAATGTTTTGTTGTAGAGCATATAATATCATATTTTATTGGATTTGAATACCACAACTAGATATAGCTTCTCTAAAGGTGTATAGTGGGTTTCGTAGTTGACTAAGGTTTTACTAATGTAATAGATAAATTGTATTAGGACAACATAAAATATTAGGACATGAGAAGTTGTAGTGATATATAGGAAAAAATATTTAGAAGGATTGTGAGGAATGAGGATAAATGAAGATAAGATATAGGAATTTAATGCATCAAAGACATATTGGCATTTGACATCCTATCAAAACTCAACATCATTTCATAAAATATTGGAAAAATATTAACACCTATCAACAAGTTTGGAAATGAATCTTCTTATGGCTTGGATCTTGCCTTGGATGCTTCATAGTTGGGTGGATTTTTGAGGGGGTGGCGTATCGATAATAGCTTATACCTTATTTTAATATGCTTTGTTGCCTCATTAAGATATAATAATTCCCAAAAAACAAATTAAAGTCACCCTAGAGACACACTTGGACTATTTGAGGTAAAATTTATTTTCTTTTAATCACTAAAAATGCACTTGATATTAGAAAAATAATATTCTCAATTAAGGGATCAACCAATTAGGCCATCAAAATAATCTTCCATGATCTCATGTATCACATCATGAAATATGTATGCCATAAGTTATTGGTATGTATAACCTACTTTATTCAATTCAAAAGGTATAATTTGATAGAAAAATATCCCTAAGCGGTTGTGAAAATTTTCTTAGCTTGATCCTCAAGAGTGATCTTAATTTGGTTATATCCTAAGAATCCATCCACTAAGGATAGCATTCCAAAACCAACAATTAAATAAACAATCATGTCAATAATAGACAAAGGAAAATCATCTTTACGATATGCCTTGATGTCCCTAAAATCAATACAAACTCTAACACTTTCTTCTTTCTCATAGATAGGAATAACCTTAGAGATCGAGTCATAGTCATCAATATCTTTAATAAATACAATGTTGAGGAGAATTTGGAGATCCTATTTAACAAGCAATGCACCCTTAGGATGCATTTTTTGTAACTTTTATTTTATGGATTTTGTGTTTGGTTTAACTATAAGGTGGTGGACAACTAAGGAGGGGTCTAGTCCTAGTTTTTCTGCAAAGGACCAAACAAAAAACATCATAGAATTCTATCAATAGCCTGGAATATTCCTCATGTTCTATAGGATTCAACTCCTTACCTATATTTAGGATTATGATTACATAGGATGATATAATATTAATATTGATGATCTCATCAATGAGGATATGTAATTTATCTTCCAATTGAGGCGATGGTAATACTCCTAATCTCCCAAATTTATCAATATTAAGAGATGATTGATCACACAATTAGAGGTTTTGACACTAACTATTGGAGGGAAATATCCATCAAAGTAAAATTTATCTTGGAGATAAGGATTGAAGGGACTATCATAGGGAAAACCATATGGTACATCCCCCTTATCATAAACTTACTCAATTAATTTATGGTGCACTAGAGTTATAAGTGTATCGCTCCAAATTTTTTGCACCCTTACCTTCAGGCTATAGGATCCGTGCCTGGAAGGAGGATGTGAAAAGGATGGGACAATACCTCGGACTGAGAGGCCTTTGGAAGGTCTCACCTCTCGAGGGAGGTGTATTAAGGTGCTTTTTCAATGGATGGTGGGGTTCACCAGGAAACGTTTAGTGGCAGTTTCCATGCCTAGGTTGGGAATGTGTTTTATGTGTTCAATTTTATCTTTAAACATTCAAATCCTAGGTTTGGCCAAATGAATCTAAGTTGTTCTATATGGAATGCAGATTTAAATGAATACAGAAAACATAATTAATAGAAAAAATAGAGAATAAATTAAGTGAAGAAATCCATACCTGGTTTCGGATGTCTGATGGGGGTTTTGATTTTTGAAGCAGTTAAGATCGTCTGGAATTTTACAAGATCATTTCCTATCTGACAGGATCGTCTGAGATCTGACGAATTCATCAGACGAATTTGTCAGAGACTTGCAAACAGAGAAATAGATACAAAATACCAAAATTGTAACTATTCTGATAAAGGAAAATGATATGAAATAATAATAAGGATGTTAATAAGATAGTCCCGAATGGAAATGCAAGTAAATTACGATTCTTTAATAGCTAATCATGATCTTATTATGCAATTAAATTACATGGGTGAACTCCAAGATGCAAGATAACAGGAAATAAGAATAAAACTGACTAAATGCAGAATAAAATAGCAGCAAAGTATAGGAAAAGTGCAAACTTTGGGCACTGATTGCCCCCAATGTTGACTGCAGTCGAAATTGTCTCGGCTTGGTATGAAATCGTCTCGAATTGGACAGGATCATCTGCGATGATCTGAGCTTGCTCCGACTGAAGAATGATAAGGTTCCTACAACAAAACTTGGAAAGCACAAATGCAGATGGTAATCCAAGGTATTCTAATGAGTGTAAAGGTCAAGTTACAGGAAAATTCAGCTAAGGGAAAGTCAAGGGGGGTCCTAAGGTTTAAATAGGCTTAGGAGGGAAGTTGGGAGGTTGGAGATCATCCTAATTTGGAAGATATCCAATGAGGGAGGTCTCTAACCGTGCAGACACACTTCTGCCCAACTTAGAGACGCTGTTGAAACAGAAGCTAACTATGAAAATTTAATTTTGGGACAAGATCGTCTGGACGTCCTAGTCTAGACGAAATTGTCCGATATGAGGCAATATCATCTGATCGGTGATGATATCGTCAAACGGGAAAAAAAAACTCTAAAAATGGCATTGGAAATGAGGAAACGGGTTAAAAGGTAGTTTTGGAGCGGTTTTGGGGTTGAAATTGAATTTGAATTATTACTAAGGTAATTTTAATTATTACTAAGTTTTACTGTGCCAATTTTAGGGTGCTACATTTTGCCCCCTCTTTAGCGAATTTTCTGAAGAAAATGCGTTAAAGATGAGTTCTTCTCGATCTATGAGAAAGCAAAAATTATTCCTATTTTTAGGCGACGATTCTAGGTCGAATCATACGATAGCTTACTATGGTGCCCCCTCCGTGTTTTTACCCAAATCAAATGTTTGAGGTAAAAACACGGAAAAGCAAAATTTTAAAAATGTTATTAATTCATTTTTGAATAAAATTAAGAAAAATAGGGTAAAACCCTAATTCATTTATACTGTTCATTTTTTCTGATTTTTAGAGCTCTGTAGACAAGATGGTCGAAACAGCGCACAAATCGATAGAGGTCCGGCGTAGGCTATGGGTAACGGTCTAAACTCAGTTTAGAATGTTTTAATTTAGAATTTCATGCTTTTTAGATTATTTTTGAATGATTATTGAGCATCACGGCCATTTTTGGGCCGTCGACGTCATTGGGACGAAATCGTCTCGATTTCGCCGAAATCGTCTTGATATCGCCGATTTCGTCCAAGGGCGAAATCGACGATGTGGGGACGATTTCATCCAATAAGGGACAATTCCCTCATGCAAAATCGGAGACGAAATTGCTCAAATTTGGGATGATATCATCCAATAGTGGACGATATCATCATTTGTATGAAAGTGAACTTATTTTACTTGCATTTTGATTAATGATTTTTATTATTTTGTTGTTTATGTTGCAGAGAGGATTACTAAAGAGTTGAGAATATAAATACGATGGAATAAGGGATGAATTGGCCGCTCTATCTCAGGTAGAGTGATATCAGTTGGTGCAGGTCAGCTTGCAACACATGGCAGATATGCCACAAGTGTCTACAGACATGGGGCTATTGACAGCCCTAGCAGAGAGGTGGTATCCGGGTTCTTCATGTTTTCGATTATCGACAGGGGAGATGACTCCCACACTGGAGGATGTATGGAGGATTTTGAGGATCCCCATACAAGGATGGCTAATCACTCCTATGTCCAATTAGGGCCATGCGATGATGTGACTATGCAGAGATTCGAGCTTCACCCTAGAGAAGGGCAGAGTGAACATCGAGTCTCTACACCAGATGCCTGGGGCATCTAGGCTAACACAGGTTTTGGCTGGGGTGGTAGGTGGTCTGCTACTATGCCATTAGAGTGGATGTAGGCTACCATGGCTACTAACAAATGTGGTCTATGACATGAGAGACCATGGATACAGGTTTTCTTGGGGGAGCTTTGTACTATGCCGATTGTATAGGATCCTGCATGGGGTCGTATACAAGGGCGGTCGATGTCTAGTTATGACATCACTACTGTAGGTTTGGTTCTAGAAGAACATTACAATGCAGAGACTGGTAGGGCTCCCACTGATAGGGATTGATGGTGAGAGGCCTCGAGTTTTCTATTGGTGGCTTCGAAGAGGGTCACAGCGGCGGGTAGATCTGCCAGTGTCCCAAAGACTACTTGACGACCTTGTCTTCAACCAAATCACCTGGAGGCCTTGGAGAGATCATCTAGGGTGGGCCGAGGATAGACAAGAGTTGGCTCACATCAGGTGAGACTGCTAGCTAAGGATGGAGAGGGGAGAGGTGGAGATCCATTGGTATGACTGAGTTTTGAGGCAGTTTGGTCTACAGAAGGGGATCCCATCTCTCAAAGACTACGAGTTTTCCTAGACCGTCTGGGATAACACTACAGTTAGCAGGGCTCCAGATATGCAACACTTTTGGAGTCAAGACGTAGATGATGCCCCCATCTAGCCAATGTATGGTGACGATGTTGGGGTAGCAAATGACTATGATGCCTGGTACATAGGCATCCACCCTCCTCGGATGACAAGGGCTCAGGGTCCGATTCATACGGTTGTGCGTCGGATGGGAAGGTGGCACCAGGCGGCCATTGAGGCGATACAGGGTTATGGTAGGAGAGAGCAGAGGATGCCATAGGCTTAGCAGAGGCTATGGTAGTGAGAGAGGAGGGAGGAGAGACCCCCTTCTCCATAGAGAGAGAGGCCACTGTTTCTTGACAAGGGCAAGGGTGTTGAGGTAGGAGAGAGTAGTGAGATGGCTACTCTTTGGGTGGAGACTGTTCATCTCTGAGCTCAAGTGCAGTCCTTGCAGGATGAGGCTGCATGACTCAAGGCTTGAGGCGAAGGGGCGAGCACTCAAGATTTAGCATGATCTATTGCATAGGTTACATTCTATTAGGCTCTATATTACCAGGCAGTGCCAGCAGAGCAGAGGGTGCCATTACCAGCTCATATTGCAAAGCCTGTCGTGATGGGGTCATCTAGGACATCATCACAATTGACGTCCAGGACTCATGGCATGACATGAACTACGATGGGGCCACCTCCTCCACCTCAGGGTGAGGGAGGAGATGAGGCTGAGAGCTTGAGGGCTTCTCGAGGCTAGGCGACTGCACTGCACAGACTGGATATATGATTGAGAGGATTGAGTATGCCAAGATGTAGATTGTGGCATACCAATCTAGTTTTGATATGATGTACATAGATTGGATATATATATATATATATATATATATATATAATATTTTTGATCATATGACTTGTATTATGTATGATGCTTTAATATTTTTGATGTGATTGATTGGATGATTCATGTAATTATGTCGTTTGGAAATATTATGGTTTGAATGTCATGCTTTTAAAAATTTAAATGAAATAATCTGATGTAAACAAATTGGTTGTTGTGATGATAATTTGATAAAAAATAAAAGGGACTATTAACAATAATTTCAAAGGATATTGTCGCTATTATAGACCATTTCATGGAGTCGCCGCTCACTCGGTTGTCAAGTTAATCCCAGTATAGAAATATTGTTAATAGTAAAAGAGTGCTTAAGAGACTGTCTTAAGACTTTGTTGTGATGTTGCAAATGATGATGATGATGGTGATTTGTTTTCAGATTTCCATGAAAATATTATGTATAAAAATGATTTTTGCTAGGCATAAATTCCTAAGTGTGATAAAATTTTGAATAATTCCTTAGAAATTATACCATGGTTGCAATATTGAATTTTAACATAATGTCATGAAATAGAATAAGTTGCATTCTTTGAAAGCATAATTGTGTAACATAATGATTTAAGTCATATGTTTTTGATGAATTGATTTGAAATAAATGGGAAATAAAAGTAAAACACTAGTTTGTGCTAGGCATAGAATATTTAGGTATAGGCTTATACCATCATCGCGAAATCCAAAATAAGAAAATAAATAGTTTTATTGCATGGTTGATTTTTAATTTTTGAAAATAAACAAAAAATATGAAGATGAGGACTTGTGCTAGGCATAAAATTCCACTTTTGGTTTTGGAACTATACCATCGTCACAAAAGTCAAAAGTTATATGTTACTTTATTGCATGTTTTTGAAAAATGATTTTGATTTGTTGGTAATGCATGTGGTTGTCTTTATACTAAACAACTATTCTCAGAGAAGAAAATGAAATTATTCCAGACAATGTGCAAAAAATATTTCAAAGTATCTTAAAGACAAAAGTTAGATTTATAAGGAATCTCATGTGCGTATGTGAGTTCATTTTCGATCTTGATTTATCATAATGATACACAAAATCTCTCAAATACAAATGTGTGTGTGATTGCTTTGTTCATTTACCAGTTTTGAGCAAGATACTATGATACAAGTGATTTGAATTAACCAAATAAGTGTTCATTAACCATGGTTTAGATGCATATAACCATACCAGACTACTATGTAAGTCAGGTTATCAAGAGCTAGCTAATCCATAAGTAGACATAGGTCCGTACAAAAGAAGGTCGCTAATGTGACATACATATCACCATGCTAGGAGTTACCCAAGGCCAAGCGGGTTGGGCACAAACCACCTGTTATGGGGCTTACCTCACAGTTTTCGAATAATTGAGAATTCCAGGGATTCAAGCTCATCAACCCTTCTTTTCTTTTCAAAGGGTAGGGAAAGGGATTTTATTGCTTTTTGCTTTTGCTTATTTTGCTTTCTTTCTTTGCTTTCTCTTTTTTTTTGTCTTTTTTTTTTTTTTTTGTATCTTTTGCTTTGATGTTTGAGATAATGCTGAAATAGTGCTAAATGATTTTGCTTGATTTTTATTTTTATTTTTCTTCCTATTCTAGGGATACTTGCTCGGATTAGCTGTAGAGGAAGGGATTTTTATTCCGAGTAGGGGTGAGCTTGTCCTTTTGTCAATTCTCAAAGATTCTAGACCATGTGCATGATAGGATTGCAGGGGAAACTTTTCACTCAAGAAACTACTTTTACTATGTAGCATAACATGGACATTACAAATATAATAATTTTAGTGTGAAAAGATATGCTTGGTTTAAGTAAATAACAAGATCAATTCTCTATGCTCAAACTTTATTTAATTGAATTTTGTGTACTTTGATATAAGAGAGATTAGTAATCATACCAAATAAAATCAAGATATTTATTCATGTGAATGTGAAAGTGTGGGATTCCAAATAAATTCTAATTTATCCAAAATAATTTGAAAATATAACTGCAATATGTCACAATGTGAGAAGGTACAAAAAATAAAAGATGTTTTTGAAGATTTTAATGATTTTGAATGTTTTTGGTGTTTTTATAAATTGAAACAAATACAAGATAGTGGTTTTTTGAAATATTTTAAACAAATATATACAATGATGAAATGACCAATTTTTTATGCATAGTAACGTTTAAGATGTAAAATGTTCATGGGTTCTTTAAGTTCTTTACCATCTAAGGTAGATAATTTGTATGCTCCTGATTCAAATTTAGCAGTGATAATATATGGTCCAAGCCAGTTGGGCTCAAATTTACCTTTAAGGTCTTTAGTTGCATTAGTATTCTTTTGATTTTCTTTTAAAACAAGATCGCCAACCTCAAAGGATCGATGACAAACTTTCTTAGCATATGATATTTTAAGCTTGTTTTGGTAAGCATGAAGATTCTCCAAAGCATTGATGTGCTTTTCATCTAGGAGTTTCAGTTGACTGAGTCTGCCAGCTCGATATTCATCTCCTACTTCGGTATCTTGAAGTAGTAGAGCCAAAGAAGAACTTCTAATTCAAAGGGAAAAATGGCTTCAGTGCCATAAACCAAAATAAAGGGTGAAGTTCTAGTGGGAGTTTGAACACTATTTTGATAAGCCCACAAAGCTAGATATAATTGAATGTGCCAATCGCGGCCAGATTTATTGACCAATATTTTGAGAATTTTGATTAAGGTTTTGTTTGAAGCTTCTGCTTGGCCATTACCCTGAGGATAATAGGGAGTGGACCAGTGATGTTGAATCTTATATTTGTGGCATAATTTCTTAACATATTTATTTTTGAAACAACTTCCATTGTCTGAGATGAGATTTGCAAGAATTCCAAACCTACAAATGATTTGATTAAAAATAAATTTAGAGACTTGTGTTCCATTGCAGGAAGCTAAAGGCATATCTTCAACCCACTTCGTGAAGTACTCAGTGGCGGTTATGATGAATTTGTGTCCATCAGATGACATAGGATTAATTTTGCCAATAATGTCTAAGCCCCATTTTGAAAAGGGCCAAGGAGATGAAATAGCCTGCAGTTCTTGTGCAGGGGCATGGACAAGGTCAGCATGTTTTTGGCACTTGTCGCAATGGCGCACATAATCATGTGCATCATTCTCCATGGTAGGCCAAAAGTATCCTATCCTAAGGAGATTTTTAGCAATGAAACTACCACTGAAGTGTCCTCCACAAGATCCATCATGGGCTTCACTTAAAGCTGATATGGATTCTTCTAAATTCAAAAATCTCAATAGGATACCTTCAAAAGATCTCCTATATAAAGTATTGCCAATTATTACAAATCGACTTGCTCGTCTACGTAATAACCGATGCTGGTTTCTATTAGAATTTGCAAGGAAAGTCCCATTTTGAAGAAAATCAAATATATTCGTATACCAAGGTTCAGGAGTAGTTTCATTGATTAGGAACACATCCAAAGGTTCTAAGCATGACTTATTTGAAGCGGGTTCCTGGAGTCGACGAATAATTATGGTGGCATATTCATCATCTAACTCCAATGGTATAAGAGATGCAGCTATGACCATAGCATCAGTTGCACAGTTGTTAGTTTGAGGAATAGCTTCCAATGTAACTTGATCAAATAGAGATATTAATTGTAAAACATAGGCTTTATATGGGCGTAGTTTATCATCTTTGGTCTGATAAACTTCATTAATTTGGTTTATGACAAGTTGAGAATCACCAAAAACTAGAAGATGTTTAATTTTTAATGCTAGGGTAGCTCGTAATCCAAGGATTAGAGCTTCATACTCAGCAATATTATTAGTGCAAGCAAATGTTAATTTAAAGGACAAAGGTATAATGTGCTTTTGTGGAGATATTAAAATAATATCTGCATCAGCCCCACTCATGCATCAGGCTCCATCAAAGTATAAGGACCATTGTTCAACATGGTCTGCCTCTAATTGAAGGCATTCATCAGGAAACTCAATGATGAGGGGATGAGTAGACTCTAAGGGTGCAACAGCTAATTGATCTACTATGATTTGACCCTTAACAGACTTCTATCCTATAAACGTGAGTTCAAACTCGCTTAGAGCAAGAACCCACTTGGATGTGCGACTCGATAAATAAGGTCGACTCATGAGATACCGCAAGGGGTCATATTTAGCAATGACATAAGTTTTCTGACTAAGCATGTAATGGCGTAATTTCTACGTAGAAAACATGACTGCTAGATAGTTTTTCTAATGTTGTGTAACGGGTTTCATAACTAATTAAAGTTTGGCTAATATAATAATTAGCATGTTCTTTCTTCTCATCATCAAGTTGAGCTAACATAGCTCCCAAAGCAAAATCTGAAGCTAAAATATACAGGATAAACGGACGATCAGGTCTATGCGGTGAAAGCATAGGTGGGTTAATGAGGTATTTTTTAAGAAGTTCAAAAGCTTCCTTACATTCGTCATCCCAATTAAAAAGGATATCCTTCTTAAGGAGCTTAATAAAGGGACCGGTTTTGTCCACCAGCTTATCGATGAAGCGACGGATAGCCTGAAGTTTACCTTGTAAACTTTGTAATTCATATATATTGGTAGGTGTGGGCATATCAGTGATAGCCACAATCTTGAGAGGGTCAATTTCAATGCCACGTAAAGAAACTATAACCCCTAATAGTTTATCGAACTTAACTCCAAATTTGCATTTGGCTAGATTTAATCGAATAAGGTATTCTCTTAACCGATTAAATACTTTTCTCAAATCATCTAAACGATCATCTTCTTTAATAGAGCGAGCTATAATATCATCTACATAATCATGTAGGATATCATGCATCATATCATGAAATATATAAGTCATGGCTCGTTGATATGTTGCACCCGCATTCTTTAAACCAAATGGCATCACTTTCCAACAAAAGGTACCCCAAGGGGTAATAAAGGTTGTTTTAGCCTGATCTTCAGGAGCTATCCTAATCTGATTATAGTCAAAAAATCCATCCATTAGGGACATCATTCCACTCTCGGCAATAAAGTCAATGATTTGATCCATGTTTGGAAGAGGAAAATCATATTTAGGGCATGCGGTGTTAATATCTCTAAAGTCTGTGCAAACCCTAACTTTGGTAGCTTCTTTCTTGGTGACTGGAACTACATTTGAGATCCATTCAGCATAATCAATAGCTTGTATAAAAACAACATTCAGGAGTTTTTCTAACTCCCCTTTGACTAGCAAAGCCACTTTAGGATGCATTTTTCTAAGTTTCTGTTTAATAGGTTTAACATCCGGATGGACTACTAGGTGATGCATGACTACAAAAGGGTCTAAACCTGGCATATCTTCGTATGTCCAAGCGAAGACATCTTCATACTCTTTAAGGAATGCAATGTATTGCTCTTGTTTTTCTTGACTTAATTCTGACCCAATATTGATTATGTGAGGATTATCCTCAGGTCCAATGTTAACTTTAATGACGTTTTCTACTTCCATGTGTAAATCTCTTTCAAAATTAGGTGGGGTGGTGAAACGCCCAATTCTTGTAATTCTTTTAAGGTTAACTTGGATAATTCATCTTGAGGAGTCGTGGCCTCAAGCTGGGCTATAGTTGGTATAGAACCATCAAAATAAAAACCATTGTGTAACATTTCTTCAATGGAGACATCATGAAAAATATCTCCTTCCAACTCATCAATGGATCCAGCAATCATTTTAGGATAAGCTACGGATAGCACATTGCATGTAAATGGTTGATTTTTTAGAGGTAAATCATCACGTCCATCCAAATAATCTTGATAACATATGAGTTGATCATCATCTTCAAAAGGGAAGGGTTGACCCTTACTAAGAAATAGGCCCACACCACATTGGGTGAGCCATGGTTCTACCTCGAAAGGTTCTTTCATACCATCTTGGAAAGGTCCCAAGCCTTTCCCTTTATATCCCATTTTAAGCATTATAGGTTTAGCTTTAATATACTCATTAGTAAAATAACATCGAGCATATCCATCATGATGAGTTTTGATGTTCCTGGGTATTCTTCCCCAGTCATATCCCTTATAAATGAAGGCACAACTCCCGACTTGGTAAGTACTTCCCATAGGTTGTGGGAGGCCCAAAGTACGAGGAGATGGTGGCAAGTTATTAAAAAGAATTGAATCTTGCATAAAAGCATTTGTTTTTTTTTATATTAATATTTTAGATAAATCCGGTAAAAGTTCATCAGAAAGAGCATATGATGTAGAAGGATCATTCCCTATATCTTTAGATTTGGAAGGTGTGATAGATGTAGATAATGTGGAAGTGTTAATAGATGGGTCTATAGGTTTGAAATTATAGGGATGGAACATGAATGATTGGTTGTGGATTGAAGATCTTTTTGAGGTTCTAGAGTGGTTTGTTTAGAAGATTGTTGATCTATATATGAGGGTGAAATTAATGGAGGAAAGATAGATGAAGTTATGGGTGTGCATTTCATAGTTTTAGATGAAAAATAAGAATTAGGATGTGTGGATGATAGAGCAGGGCAAAATTGAACTCCAACAGGTTCTGCCAAAGCACACATATCAAAAGGTCTAGGATCACCATGGATAGTGACCAACTAATTTTTAAATTCGAATTTAACACATTGGTGTAAATTTGATGGGACAGCCCACATTGCATTGATCCAGGGATGACCCAAGAGTATATTGTATGATGCGGGGCAATGTACAATAAATACGATCGTATCTAGGGTTCTAGGACCAACTTGCAATGGGATGGTAATAACTCCACACGTTTCTTGTGTTTCATCATTGAAAGCTTTTATGATCATGTCAGTTTTCTTCATTTCATCACTTCTAAACCCAAATATTTGGTAGAAGTCAAAAATGCAAATGTTTAGAGATGAACCATTATCAATCAAGACTCGTCTAATAGCTACATATCCAATTAAGGTAGTAATATATAAGGGGTTATCCTTATGTAAACTATGTTGTGGTATATATTTATCTCGAAAGTCGATACAATCAATTTCTCTAGTGATGATAGTATTGGTCATGGCTTCAGGTTGAATGTTTTGTGGTACCATCATTTGGCTTAATGTAAGCATCAATTCATCTCTATGTGTAGGAGAAGATCTTAATAAATCCAAAAGGGAAATTTTGGCTGTAGTATTGGATAATTGCTCATTAATATTGTAAGGGGGTTTAGGTTGAACATTAGGAGCATGATTCCCTTTATTAGGATTTCTCAAAACAAATGGAGTTGATCCATCGTTCTGATTTGGTTCTTGTTGAGAATTTTGAGCCTATTTTTTGGTAATGACTCGATGGTACCTACAATGTTATATTGAATACGTTGAACTGGTCTTGGTTGAGCGTTTATGGCTTGTTCATTAGAAAGGAACTGGTTAGAAGAGGGTCAAGTAGTAACTCTTCTAGGAAATGGTTCTTCTGGAACCATAGCATCTGTGATAGGCTGAATAGGATCTGATTCATTTTTAGAACTATTCGATTGGTTTGAGGTGATGTCAATTTCACTTTCAATATCTGATTCTTCATCACTAGGATACGATGTTTGAGTATTATATAGGGGTCTGGACGTAACCATGGAGAAAGTTGTGCCAAATATTTGAGGATCTTGAACAGATAATTATCCGCTAATAGTCACTACATATCGGGTAGGAGGAGGGACATTATGATGTTCGATTTGATTGGCTACCTCTTTACCATGTTTTGGTAAAGGATGTTGAAATATATCTAATGATTGATTAGAATTTTGATTTTGATTTTGGGGAATGTTATTTTGAGCATTATTAGGAGCATTTTGTTTAGGTTGGAAGGCTTGCACCTCCATTTCATTATTATCAATCAGATCTTGTATTTTATGTTTTAACATTTTACAAGAGTTGGTAGAGTGTCCATGCCCTCTATGGAAATCACAGTGTAAATCGGCTCTATATCCGGGTATGGTCGGATCAGGTTCCTTGATAGCTGGTAATTGAATCAAAACTCTTTCGAGTAATTGGGGTAGAATAGTTGATAATGGTTGGTTCAATCTAGTAAACTCTCAAGGAGGTTTATCAGGAGGTTTCAATATATATTTTTTTGTTGTCTTCGTTGTATTGATATTAGCAACATTTTTGCTATCAGTGACTCTGTCACCTACAACTTGTTTGTTTTTGTACTGATTTCTAGATGTTTTCTCATCATCTTTCTTCCTAAGCTAGCCTCTCCTAATGAGAGCATCTTCTACTTTTCGAGCTAAGTCTATAGCTTGATCGAAGGTAGTTAAGGTAGCAGTTGATAACTCATAAGATATTTGTTCTTGCAAATTATTGATAAAAATATCCAACATTTCCCTATAAGGTAGCACAAAGTGCATTTTTCCTATCAACTGCCTCCATCTAGCTAGGAAATCAGCAAAATATTCATCTTTGTCTTGTTTTAAATTGTACAAATCTTTAATGGTGACATGCCTATCGATGTAGGCACTAAATTGATGGACAAAATATTTAGCGGTCTCTTCAAAATTTCTCAAAGAATGAGTGGGCAATTGATAGTACCACTCTAATGCCATTCCTCCTAAACTTTTCAGGAACATTTTTAGTAATAACAAGTCATCGTGTGATATATCATGACATTCTATCCTAAACATGCGAAGATCCTCTATGGGATCTTCGGTTCCTTTATATATAGGCAGGATGGGCATGGGAAAATGTTTAGGGTATGGTTGTGCTACAACCATAGGATCTAGAGGTTGACTACACATCTCTCGATAATTGTACAAGGGACGGTAGGGATCTATCTGGTCCATGCGAGAAGCTAACTATTTCACCATGGCTTCTAGATTACTGGTTTTCCCACCATATTGGTTCGGTAGGGCATTATTATGGTATTTGTGAGCATATGATGGAGGGACATGCATATTAGATGCTATATTGCTATTGTGTAAATTGTTGGTAGGAAGGGTGTTATGAAGAAGTTTTGAAGTTGTATTATGTTGTATCCCAGATTGTTGAAAATTGGTGTTTGGCTTCATTTTAGGTTTTTGTCGATTTGAAGCATATTGATCAATAGTTTGGCAAAATAAAGTAGTGAATGAAGGTTTCTTTTGTGTGGAAATGATTTTAGGCTCAATAACAGGTTCCTTAGGAGGTTGGGTAACCTGTTGTTTTTGCATGTTCTAAATTATAGTGGCCATATCCATATTGGATGGTCTAGCTTTATCACTTTCTTGATCAACAAAGGACAAGGGATTAGTGTGTATGTTAAACATATCTTCCATGGCTGCTTGAGTGTCACTAATTTTTCCTCTATCAATACAAACTACCATATTAAGAGCACCAATGTTATTATTGAAAAATTTCTAGAAATGATCTAAGTTATAAAAAGCAATAGTTCCATCTAAAGCCATTCTAGGGGATGAGGATCCTTCCTCTCTAACATTTTCTTGTTGTTCATTTTCTTTAGCTAGGTCATCTTCTGGATGTTCTAGAGTTTATTCTTTTGGAATTGGATCCTTAGGAAGGGTATTTAATTTTTTATTTTTCTTACCTAACCAATATTCTTCTTCTTCTTCAGTTTGTTTACCATTCCTAAGTCTAGGCATTGTGCTTAAATTTAGATTTCAGCAAATATATATATACTTATATATATATATATATATATATATATATATATTATATATATGCAACAAGCTTAAGAGGTATATATTTTAATTATATACCTACTATAGTATTTGAAATAAAATGTTTTGATTTGATTATGTTTTTTTGGTTTTTCTTGTTTTTTTATAACAATATTATAAAGATAACAAATAGCACATAAAACGCAAGAAATAATAATAATGAAAGCAATGATCTAGTTTTCTATAAACAATTTATAAATATCATTAATGGGCTCAAGTTCTTCAGGAGTCATGAAATGTTCTTCAAATTGAAAATTTTCTTTCAAAAATTTGACAAAAAGTGCTAGTGATATTCTCTGTCTCAGACTCTAGTTGGTAGAAGTAAAGCTCGTGGCAATACTCTCGATATAACACAGCTCTAGGAACTCTATTCCATATTTCCCTATCCATAAGAATGACCTCTTGGTCTTCTACACGACCTAGGAATTGGTGTATAATGGCTGCGTTCTCGAGGTATTCCTCAAAGGTGAACAATTCTAAAGACACAAGAGCTCTCCTATAAGCTAACCATCTATGGAAAGCTCTCTGAAGTTCATGATAAAAAATGAGTTGATGAGGATCCAGGATTCTATCTAGGACAAGCCTCTTGATTTGTTTAAGTTATGTGGACCTAGATGAAATGATACCTAGTATCCTATTAAGTTCGTCCCACAAAAGTTGGTTTCTATCTCTTTCAGGCACACTAAGCACATAATTGATTTCTATAGCTGCTAATTGATTTTCAACATTTATAGTGACAGCTAATATTTTCTTAGGAGCTACCATCTAAACATGATATGCAAATTAGTAATTTTTCTAATGATTTTAAATGCATCTATGTTTTTTTTTGTTTTCAAAAGGTTTTAGTTTCACGTCGGGTTCACCAAAATGTATCGCTCCAAATTTTTCGCAACCTTACCTTCAGGCTATAGGATCCGTGCCCGGAAGGGGGATGTGAAAAGGATGGGACAATACCTCGAACTGAGAGGCCTTTGGAAGGTCCCTCCTCTCGGAGGAGGTGTATTAAGGTGATTTTTCGACGGATGGTGGGGTTCACCAGGAAACATTTAGTGGCAATTTCCACGCCTAGGTTGGGAATGTGTTTTATGTGTTCAATTTTATCTTTAAAAATTCAAATCCTAGGTTTGGCCAAATGAATCTAAGTTGTTCTATATGGAATGCAGATTTAAATGAATACAGAAAATAGAATTAACAGAAAACACAGAGAATAAATTAAGTGAAGAAATCCATACCTGGTTTCGGATGTCTGATGGGGGTTCTAATTTTTGAAGCAGTTAAGATCATCTAGAATTTTATAGGATCATCTCCTATCTGATAGGATCGTCTGAGATCTGATGAATTCGTCAGATGAATTCTTCAGAGACCTACAAACAGAGAAATAGATACAAAATACCAAAATTGCAACTATTATGATAAAGGAAAATGATATGAAATAATAATAAGGATGTTAATAAGATAGTCCCGAATGGAAATGCAAGTAAATTACAATTCTTTAATAGCTAATCATGATCTTATTATGCAATTAAATTACATGGGTGAACTCCAAGATGCAGGATAATAGGAAATAAGAATAAAACTGACTAAATGTAGAATAAAATAGCAGCAAAGTATAGGAAAAGTGCAAACTCTGGGCACTGATTGCCCCCAATGTTGACTGCAGTCGAAATCATCTCGGCTTGGTATGAAATCGTCTCGAATTGGACAAGATCATCTGCGATGATCTAAGCTTGCTCCGGCTAAAGAATGATAAGGTTCCTGCAACAAAACTTGGAAAGCACAAATGCAGATGGTAATCCAAGGTATTCTAATGTGTGTAAAGGTCAAGTTATAGGAAAATTCAGCCAGGGGAAAGTCAAGGGGGGTCCTAAGGTTTAAATAGGCTTAGGATGGAAGTTGGGAGGTTGGAGATCATCCTAATTTAGAAGATCTCCAATGGGGGAGGTCTCTAACCGTGTAGACACGCTTCTACCCAACTTAGAGATGTCGTTGAAACAAAAGCTACTATGAAAAATCAGTTTTGGGACAAGATCGTCTGGATGTCCTAGTCTAGATGAAATCATCCAATATGAGGTGATATCGTCTGATCGGTGACGATATCATCAAACAGACAAAACAAACTCTAAAAATGGCATGGGAAACAAGGAAACGGGTTAAAAGGTAGTTTTGGAGCGGTTTTGGGGTTGAAATTGAATTTGAATTATTACTAAGGTAATTTTAATTATTACTAAGTTTTACTGTGCCAATTTTAGGGTGCTACAATAAGGTTCACACTGGAAAGGTGTAAAAATGGGAAGGAATAATGGCCTATAGGGACCAAGGGTTCATAATTCATTTTATAATCTAATCCACTTATAGAAATGGCACCTTCTTGGGACTCTCAAAATAAACAAGTGATTTTATAATTATCATCACATAAAATATAAGTATGAATAGGCTAACTATGACTAGGAATATATCCTATCATATGGCATCCTAAGCAAGCTATAGATACCAAGGGCTCCTTTATGTCCTATTCATATAGACCTAAGACATTTCCTAGATATCTCATATTTGTAAACATTTGTTTGGGTATGGTATATGATTTAGAAATATATCATATTGCATATTATTTTTCAACTAGGTGAGGGTTACCACAATGGATTTATTCCTCATTAGGAGTACTAACACAAATAAAGGAGTAGTTCCCTACTTGTATAATTTTATCCTTCCTATAAGGCAAGCCTAATGTTTGAGGAGATGGGAAGAGTTTTCTATGTCCAAAAAGGGTTCATTGTTATCTTGATCCTTACTTTGAATATGAATTAGATTAGTTTTTTTAAATTGATCAAATTTTGTTTAGTTACCAACTTAATATTTGGATTACCTATTATGTTGATTGGATTTATTATTTACAATTAAAGAACCTAATGAATCATTGATTTGAGAAGAAGAAGTAATATATGAAGATGTAATGAGATAAGGGAAAGATTAACCTTAGGATTTTTTACCTTAATTATCTTGCAGTTAGCAAAAGGCTTAGGATTGGCCTAGATATAGATTGTCTTTCCTTGATACTCATACTTAATACATTGGTGAATGGTGGAGGGGATGCCTCACATTGCATGGATATAAGTCCTTCCTAGGAGAATGTTGTAGATAAGGTCACATGGCATAATATAGAAGAGAGTATTAAGGATGTAAGTCCTAAATTTGAGGATGTGAGGCTTGATTTTAAGGGGTACGACTATGGTTTATCTAGTCTCACATACCCCACTACCAAAATCCCTAATTATAAGAACAAATATTTAGAAAAAGTTTTCATTTAGGTCAATATTTCTAATGAATTTAAGGCTACAAACATTGAGGCTTGATTCATTATTAATAAGAATTATTTTGATAAATGTGTTTCCAATATGACCTATAATATATAGAGGAATCTCTCGAATCATAGAGGGTGAAGAAATATCATCCTCTTAAAATGAAATTATGGCATTTTTTACCCCAATGGACCCCATCATAGAAGTGATATCACTAGAATTAAGGTCTTGAAAAATTGTTTGCTCATTAAAATATTTGAATAATGCCTCTCTATGTGTTGGAGAGGTCCTAAAAATTTAAATAAGATAAATTTTTTCTAGGGTACTTGCAAGTTATAGTTAGATTTTATAAGTACCCTTGGATTGATCTTGGGATTGTAGAATGAGTGGTGGTCCTTTAGTGGGAGAAGCCTTCTTAGGATGAATAACTAAGGTTGATTAAGAGGCTTGATCTAATGATTGATTATTTATTTGTTATCTTGTGATAACACAGATAGGGAAAGAGTTATTAGAAGAAAATATCATTCCCCTCATGTTTTTATTTGGAAGTGGGAAATTTTGGTATTGAATATTATTGGTTGTTATTTGGTCATGATTTTATAGCGGATTTTGAGAGATTTCAAGGTCTTGGTTTAATTACAATTGAGATACAAAGCCACTAATGACAATTTATACATTGTTTATTAGGTCTTGGATAAAATTCCTACATGTAGTCAAATTATTTACGAACATCCCCAAGTCCAAAAACATAGTTCTAGACTTGTATTATTTATTTAAAATTATTTATTGCTAAAAGATTCAAAAGATACATGATTCTTTTTTAGGACCATAATTATGTCAAAATAATTTCTTCCAAAGCCTAAGGAAGAAATTTTGGGCTTGAAAATGCTTAAAAGTTGTTCATTCATTATAGCAAGAAACTTTGGTCTGGAATAGCTTCAAATTCTTCAATACTGGACTTACAAAGCTAGAAAGCAAATTTTTTTGAGTGGTCATTTTAGTAAGGAGCTTGAAAATATTTGGTTAGGGAAAAATATTTTGAAGAAGAGTATTCATCCCAGAAGGAAACAAGCCAGATATTTTTGGAGTGATATCAATAAAGCTATTTAAAATATTTGATCCATTGTGAAGCTTATGAAGTAAAGAGTATTCATTCTAGGAGTCAACAAGCCAAAAACAATTATGTAGTGACATCAACATGTCCTCTAAATACAAATAGCTTGGAAATCTAAACAAAGGAAAGCAACATCCCAAACCAAGAAGTTTTAGTAATAAGGATGCCATCAACATTGAAAATGTCTAGCATAAAAGCAATAAGGTGCACATAAAACTTGTTAAATCATGAAATAGATAGCTGCTACAATAAAGCATAACTAATTGCAAGAGGATTGATAGAAGATATGTTGAACATACTAAAGATATTGAATGGTTTCAAGTCATATTTGATCGTGCATGATCAATTTTGCTCATGTTGGTACATAGTAGTTAGATTCATTTTAGCTCAATAAAAACTATAAATAGAGGGATGCTCCTCAATGTAAATGGTCAGATAATTTAGTATTTGTATATTGTAAGCTTTCTATTCATACTATTATCATGCAATCAAGAAATGTTTTACCTACCTTAATTGAAGTGTAAAAATTTATTTCTTACAAAGATAATTGCACTTTCAAAAATATTGTTTATGCTTTAGTGGGAGTAAGATTTGTTAGAATTGAAGTTATTTGACTTAGTTTAATTGATATTTGAAGTAATATTTGTTAGGCTTGAAGCTGTTTGACTTATTTTTGTTGGAGTGCTTAAAATGTTGAATGCTATATCATTTGAGCTTATTATGTTTTTTACATAGCTTTAATTGAATGCTTTGATAGGAATTTATTTTAGAATATGGTCAATGTTGATTCAATTAAAGATAATGTCATAATATAATCTTTAACCACATTTATCACTCTCTATATCCCTGCTCTTATCTCAACCCTATCCCTTCTCTATATTTAGTATTTTTCATAGAAGTATGTAGATAAGGAACTAGCCTTCTCTAAATTTTGAATTAGAAGAAATTATAAGTCATACAATATTGATCTCGATCTAGGATGCATATTCTATATTAGGAAGATTTGAAGGATCAAGATTTTTTGGCAGGATCGGTGGGATGAATTCAATCCAATTTTCCCTATAAAAAAGCACTGGTGGGATAGATCATATCAATTAATTTTCATTATAAGTCAAATATTCAAATTACTATCACAACTAACATCCATTATATCCATAAGAGTTTTGGCATGGCCACATTACCAGACGATGAGGATTATGATGAAAATATTGGTCTCATAAATGAATAAGTAATTTATTCATCTAGTGACTCCATGCTTGGAAAACCCAAGAGTTTTTGGTAACTCTTATAGAAGTAATAGATCCATAATATTATGATCAAAATATGAAATGCCAAGAACCTTAAAGAACCCCTAAAATTTGCTAAGTTAATAGCTTCTAGAGCATCTAGAAAGGGAAGATCATTTTACCCATATAGACCTTTTTTGTCCAAATTTCTACTTTCCTATAGGCAATATATTTATAATCACCTACTACATCCCCACATAGAACCATGGCCAAAATAATATCCCTAGCTTGAACAATGTGGGATTACTTAACCAACAAAACCTTCATATTCCATAGGTTACACTCAAAGTCTTCCTTCATATGATAGTAGTTAAAAATTTCCTTATGAGAATTGTCAAGATGCAACTACTCTAGCTACTATGCATAACATTATTCATAAAGATGTAATTGTAAAGTTATTAACCCTATATTTTAGAGGCAATGCATTGGCCTAGTATCACTCATTAGAAGAAATTAGTATCACCAAATGGGTTGAATTAGTTGAGATATTTATCCTAGAATTCAATGATGTAGGGAATTCTTTTTCAGTCCTCACTTAGTTTACTTCCATAAAGAGATATTCCCAAGATAATATCATAGATTACAATATCCAGTTTAACAAGACATTGAGGGTAAACCCTCAGGATATAAGACCTTCTCAAGCTCAAGCCTACATCTACTACCTTTAGGATTTTATTCCATACTTAAACTTATAGATCTGAAAATCAAATGAGATGATATTTCTATTAGAGAATATATTACATTATTGGGTACATATCAATGTACCACCTTTGGTACATTATTAGAGTAGAAATTTACTTTAGAGTAAATTTAAGTAGTTACTTCAACATGTAATAAATGCACAAGTGTTAGAATGTGCAATGATGTAAATGTGCATGTAGTCCACATGTACATGATTTATAGGATAGAGTCAAAGGTAGAGTAAAGGCCAAGGAACCTATATTCTTATATAAAGGCATTATAGTGAGTGAAATAGATATGAGAGAAGATAGAGAGTACATAGTATAGATTGGTAGAGGTTTACAATATAGTTTCTTTAAAAATAGTTTGTGGAGTGTCCATGTCATCCATTATCCTGCATTTTACTATTTTTGTAAGATTTCATTAATGGCATATTTTTGAGTAATTTTATCTCTTTATTTTCCTACATATTATAGTGCCATTATCATATAGATATTATGGCTTGCTTATATTGCATATTGTGGTTGCATTTCCTATATCATATACTCAACAAAAGCTAATAGTTGTATTAGAACACACGATGGATCGATAGGAAATAGGGAGAGCCACAAGTGAGATTGAGAGGAATCTAAAAATATTATTTTCAAATTTTTTGAGATTGTATTTGGCTAGAGTCTTTCCACAAGGTTGCATAAAAACTCATGAAGACTAGGACTTAACATTAATTCCACTAGATTGACAAATCAACTAGTGAAGATTGATTATCTCTAGATTTAGAATTTCTTCCATTATAGTCCTAATACTTTGTTGCAAGAAAAAGATCCAAAGAAATTTGGGAAGCTTCCCACAAAAGAGATAAGAATAATATCTTCTTTAGAACTAATCTAGCACAAGAAGCAACAAATGCAAGAATAAATATTTGGAGACCTGAAGAAAGGATCCCATTGCTAGAAATTGTAGACATGTAGAGTGTATAAGAAAAATGCCATAGGAGCCTTGTTGTAGATTTGAGGAAGAGACTCTAGAGAAGAGTCCAAGAGAATATTGGAGGTTGGTGATCTCCATTGAAGACTATAAGCAGTAGATTGAAGAGACTCTATAGAAGATTCTCGATGAAGATAGGATATTGGTGATCTCCATTGAATATTAAAAGACTTCACCTTGGAGTAAAAGAAATCAACTTGAGAATTTGAAGAGACCTACAAGAGGTCCCATTGAAGAACTTCTAGTTTTTAAAGAGATAGAGAAGGACTAATTAAATTCCTATTCCTAAAGTAGTAGATTTCAAAGATCTAAGAGGGAGATCTCATTGCCAAACTTCCATAGTTTAAATATTGAATAAAAATTCTCATTGAAAAGACTAGAGAAGCTAAAATATAGAATACCCTAGAGAAGAGGTCTCAAGGATAAACAAGAAGACTTGGAGAGCCTCCTTGAAGGATATTCAAAGAATTTCATTAAATAATTTCCTAGGAGAACTCATTGGAGAAATTTACCACCAAGTAGAAGTTCCTGATAAAGGAATAACTTGGGACAATTATCTCCATCCAAAAAAAATCCTAAGGGAGAAGGATTTGACAATAAGTTTGCCAAATTTCAAAGGATATTAGTGAATACCTCAAGATTTTTATATTCTTGAGAAGAAGGCCTAGATTAAAGTCAAAATTTGACAAGGAGGTTGAAGGAGAAAGGAGCCATTCATTACTACCAAACCTGAGAGATTTGAAGATTACCTTTGAAGGCTAGAAGGCTCATTGACGGAAAGGAGATCTATTGGCTTCTATAGAAAAAAACTAAAGGGTTCTTGAAGGAAAAATATCAGCTATGATTTGGAGGAGTTCCCTACCAAAAATTTTGAGATTCAAGGAAAATATTTCAATGGAGATATTGACTACTTTTCAATATGAATTTTTTTAGATTTGAGGATAGCAAGAAAACAACAACTAGAACATCATTACTAGCTACACAACTTTAGATTTACAAAGTGAATTTTGAAGGATAATTTAATTCACCTACTATATATTTAGGGTAGCAAGTTATAGGGTTTCAAAGCTACAAATAGGTGAGCTAAAGAACTATTTTGAAAATTCAATAAGAGCTATAATTTTAGCTAGTAAAAGGCATCAATAAGGTGAATCTAATCACATTGCAATCCTTCATCTACGTAGTTAATTAAGGTAAGAAACTTTGGTGTAAAAGGTTCATTAGTTGAACATTAGATGTTTGGTTCATTTTTAAGATTCATTAAGAACAATATTAGAGTTAAAAGTTGTAAATATAAGGCTGCATATTATATTCTTCAAGGGAGTGCATAAGATAGTTTCTTTAAAGGTTAATACTTGCACATTAAAATATGAGTTAGATATATTTTGACAAAAAGAAAAATATCAGCTTCCTATTGTTTAGTTGAGGCAAATAATTCATTACTCGTAAGTGAAATTTGCAAGGATTATAGTGCATTTAAGAGTTATCATTGATACATATTACAAGGTGAGATTGCCATTGCACTATATTAGTTTCTCTTAAATCTTATTAAAGGTGCACTAAGGATTTTAGTGAAGGTGAAAATTAGTGCAATATTAAGCCACTCTAAAGGGTATATTAGCTGCATGATTAAGATCTTGGATTCATTATTAAGTTAACCAAGAAAATGAGAGAGTTGTCTAGTAATAAATAGAACATTAAATCATAATTTACCTCTAATAAGTAGTACAAATTAGTCAAATAAAATTTTTAAAAGGATATTTAAAGATCTCAAATACATGTGCAAATTTAAGGTATTCTATTTTAAATATTCTAAAAATATTTACGTTAGTTTCTTGCACCATAATCTTCTTGTCCTACGTAGTAAAATAGGACAAATATTGAGTGTCACAAAGATACTTCAATAGCCAGAAAGACACATCTACAAAGTGGCAAAAAAATATTAAACTTCAAGCAAGGTAGAGAGCCAATGAAGGCCTCATATTAGTCAAGTCTCAAGGTGTCTAAAGACACCACATCTACCACAAAATAGAGTGCCCATAGTAGCATATATCTACAACATCAAATCCAATGTAAGGAGCTCATTATCCAGTGCATATCCACATAATAAGCATAACATAATAGGGTCTATGTAAGAAGCCATCTATCTATTGCACTTCTATATAAAATATAGAATAACAAGATCTACTTAAAGTGGCTATGATCTATTGTATATCAATGTAGAGGGAACAACACTAAAGGATAGCTCATTGCAACAAAAATAAGGAAGTTAAAACGAAAACAAAATATTCATTACCAATCCATATCGTTGCCAAAATGCTAGCTAAGTTTAGCACCTACAATCACCATCAGAGTGCCATAGAACCACCATTACAACACCCTAGAATATCCATTGAATTGGAGCCAACTTCTTGCTAAAATAATAGCATCATTGTTCACCTAAAGGAAGTGTTGAAGATAAGATACAATAGTGCATCCATTGGAAAGAAGAATATAAGGTTTAATAGACATTGAGGAGAGTCTTACATGCAAGCGAAAGGGTTACCACTTGGCACAATAGATAAAGCACCCATATATTCCATAACATCTATGCAAAAATAAAGTGTTTATAAAATAGTAACATCTATTCTTTGAGCATTGGAAAATCATAATTTAGAGGTTAGAGAGCATATTCAGCATAGCTCATCATTCGATGAATGAAGGAGAATTGAAAGCATATTATCAAATGTCATTCAATAATGTAACTCCATGTGGGTATAACCTCAAGGAGCATCAAATCTATTTATGCACTTAAACCTATAGGAGAACACAACAAAGTAAAAGCACACAATGAAGCATCATGATTAGAGTCAAAGTGCAGCAAGAGACTACCATATACCAACATCATTCAAAGTAGAGCATTGAATTCTCAAAGTTGTAAGGTGAAGACCAACACCATTCAAAAGGAAGTAGAGCATTGAATGCTCGGGTTGTGAGGAGAAGACCAGCATTGTTTGAAAGAGAGCATTGAATGCTCATATCCCATAGTAAAGATTAGCACCTAAACTTAGAAGCCTCATGCAAGCCAATCAAATCTCTCGCTATACGTTGAAGGAAGGTAAAAGATGTATATCATTTAATACTTACTTTCCTTTAATTTAGGAGTTATAAGGTGTTTAGTATAAGGTTGAAAATTGATTATTATTGCATTGAAATATCAACCTTAGAATTAAGAAAGCAATTTTAGAAAAGGTTGAAGATATTATAAATTGCTTGATATTCAAACATTGAGATATTTGCAAATAATTAAGTAGGAGACATAAGGTTTTCAACCTTGGTAAATTGGAATATTAATTTACAAATATTATTATTTTCTAAAATTCTAAATTAGGGAGTTATAAGGTATACCACATCAAACCTTAGTTTATTGGAATTTAGAAAATTGAACTATTAAAGGTTGAAGAAGGAAGTTCATTAAATATTCAAAAGAGTTGGAATTAATTGGTTATACTTGTCTCATACTCACATTAAAGGGATAAAAGAAATCCAACCATAGATAACTCCATCAAATTGATAAGTGCATAGTTCAATAGAAGAAATAAGGTGAAATAGGAGTTGATTATTATCATTCTCAAAACATTACCAAATCAACTCAAAAGGTGAACTATTACCAAGATTAGAGTATATTCTAATCACTAGGGAGACATAAGGATCCTACAAAACCTAAGCCTTAGAAAGGTTTTATCAAAGTAGTTCACATACTCTAAACTAGGGAGCTATAAGGATGTCCACTCCAAAGAACTCATTAAATAATGTAATTAGAAAAGGAGCAAGGAAAATACCAATATGGCTTAAAATCATGATTGATGTTTCAAAGAATTCAATGGATAATAAGGAAGATGCAAATGGAAGAGAAGAATCAATGGAATTTAAAAATATTTTTGAAAACTCACAAACTAATAGTTTGGTGAAAGTAGATTCTTCAAGAACATCTTCTAGTAAGATAGTAAAGGGAGTTGATGATAATTATACTAATGAAGATATTGAAGATCATATTCAAAAGGTAGAAAATAATATTGATAAAAAGAGCTCATAAAGATTTATGAAAGAATTAAATATGGAATAGCTTCAATTGTACACACATGGTTTAATTATTTCATCAAGGAAATAGATAAACATGATATTCCTAAAATAGACAACAAAGGAGTTGGGATATTTTTACTATGTTCCTATTGCAGCCAATTTGGTCATGAGAAGGTAAACTACTGGAGTTTCCATCCCTGTAAATATTGTGGAGGAAAATCTCATTCATATTACTCCTATTACTACAAAGACAAGTACTATAAAATATTTGAGGAAAGACTAATATTCAAATTAGATTGTTTCCTCCAAGTTCTTATTTTAGAAGCATCCACTAACAATGAGTTTAAGCTTGACATTTTTGAAGATAAAGGTAACAGGCCATACAAAAAGCCAAGGAACATAAATGGAAGAAGTTATGATCCTCTTATGACTTGCAATATTATGAGATCACTAGTTCATCAAGGATACCTAGAAAACTACAAGGTCAAAGACTCTTCCAAATACCCTAAAACAACAAAAGATAGTGAAATGAAAATGATAAGAAGAGACAACATGAAGATAGAAGCAGAAGAAGAAGAATAAGAAGAAGAACTAGAACAAGATACTCATCCAGATTCATATGAAGAAGACAATGAAGGAAGCAAGAGAGAAGAGCTCAAATTCTAGAACCAAGACGAAGATCCATATTGAAGACTAAAGTCTTCAATACCCAAATAATGTAATACAAGGGGATGTTAGAGAATATATTACATTATTGGGTACATATCAATGTATCACCTTTGGTACATTACTAGAGTAGGAGTTTACTTTAGAGTAAAGTTAAGTAGTTACTTCAACATGTAATAAATGCACAAGTGTTAGAATGTGCAATGATGTAAATGTGCATGTAATCCACATGTACATGAGTCATAGGATAGATTCAAAGGTAGAGTAAGGGCCAAGGAACCTATCTTCCTATATAAAGGCCTTATAGTGAGTGAAATAAAGAGGAGAGAATATAGAGAGTGCATAGTATAGATTGGTAGAGGAGTACAATGTAGTTCCTTTAAAAATAGTTTGTGGAGTGTTCATGTCCTCCATTATATTGCATTGTACTATTTTTGTAAGCTTTCATTAATGGCATATTTCTGAGTTATTGCAAAAGTTTATCTCTTTATTTTCTTGCATATTATAGTACCATTATCATATAGATATCATAGCTTGCTTATCTTGCATCTTGTGGTTGCATTTCCTATATCATATACTCATAAAAAGCTAACAATTTCCTTAAAATTTCCAATTAGCTATGGTAGTAGAGAATACCCTCATCTCAATTGGTAAGCTTCCTCCATAAGTTGTGATGCCATATTTTCCAAAAATTCCATAGTAAAATTATGATGCTTTACTTCTAAATTCCTCAAAACCATTATTAACTACCTTACCTACACCCAAGAATTAACCTCAACTTGTCATTTTGTCCATTCAATTGCCATATCTTCCTAATCCAAAGCCAAAATAATCTATAGAAATTTAATAACTTAAATCAATTATCAAGAATCTAATATACAATATCACTATAATGAAGTAGAAAATGCTAAGATAAGATTTGAAGGATATCAATAGATATGTCACCCCTATGTCACAAAATACCAAGGAGTTTCAACTAGCAATATGGATGAAAAGAAAAATGTTATCTCCAGAATCTAGGAGGGAGAAATGTTCACAATCTAAGAGGATTATTAGTGTTTGGCTTGTAATGATCTTTATAATGTCCATACTTGTATGGTCTATTAACATTAATACCATCTATATGTAGCTCAAAAGGTTGAAAGATATTCGAAAGGGCCAGTAGGCATGCTTATGGACCTACATAAAAATATATTGGTTGAATAACCTGTAATCTCTAGAACATTTAATATGTTGACCAAATTTGAGAAGAGACCTTTTTGACTAGATCCCTATAAGTTCGATAGTTTAAAGGATTCAACTCAACCTTAGAAGAAACAAATAAAATAATAACCTATATAGTAACCAAATCCAAATTAACCCAAGGCCAACCAAGAATAATCCTAGGAAGAAGCCCTAGGGAAGCTATGTTTCCCCTCAATTATGAGGAAGCAAAATCAAGAATTAGTATAGCAATACCAAAAAAGGTTTTAAGATCCAATTTGAAAGGATGAAATATTACCAGAATTTTCTAGATATAATATTGTATGATACATTTTTAGTTCTTGGATAGATTGATTTTCTCAAAGTAGCCCTGAAGAACACATCATCAAGAGGATTCGACTACCAAAACCTAAACCTAGCTTAATACTAGTAGACCCCAAGGATGGGCAAGAATAGTCCTTCATCCTTCTATATGTTCTTATACATGGAAGGATGGGTTGTGCACAATTGCATGATTGACTTTGGAGCTACAAAAATAGTTTTACCCAAGGTTGTATGCAATATAATGGGCATGGAATATACTAAAACTAGTTCCAAGATGCTACTACTAGACAAGACCCTAGTCTATATGATTAGAGTAGTCAAGGACATACCTATGGTGTTGCATAAGATATTGAAGTTCATAGTAATTAATGAGCTAATAGTGGTTGATATTCCTCCTTCTTTGGGCTATGCTTATTAAGAGAATTCACAACTAAGCTTTGAGGATACCTATATTTGGACTACACACATACGATGATTCCCCAAAAAGGAATAAATGTCAATATATATTTGGATAAGCCTATCCCTTAACACATAGAAATGATTTAGGAAGATAACGTCAATATGGTTGAAGATGATCTAAAATACCTTGAAGAACTAATAAAAGAGCTATCAATAGAAGATGAGTTCTTTCTAAGTGATTCCATTGCAGTAATTGACACTTGAAGGGGACTTATTACATATTTGAATCAAATAGCTTTTGGATATCATAAATCAAGCATTCTAGGGAATAGACAAGTAGAAGCATTAGAAATTTGGGTCACTTTGGTCTATACATTTCCAATTATGATGAATGGAAAATTTTGAAATATATGGCATGAAAAAGCATGCCAAGTATTATACCATTATAAATAAACAACATTTAATATAAATAAAGTATTTAAATAAAATCCATGTTGATTAAAAGGCTATTATCTAATGAATATGGTTGCATTAAAGGTATAATTGGATCAAGGCACTCAAATGAGCTAGATTTTTAGGAAAAGTGATTTAATCATAGTAGGAAGTGCATGTGCATCAATACATTTATGAAGCTTTCCATTAGTAAAGGCTTATAAAAGGCACTTGTCAACTCAATGCATCTCACCAAAAGCATTTAAGCATTAAGCAATTTTAAATAGAAGCTAATGGTAGATGTATTTCCACTATCACATAAGCTTTGTACGCATAGCCATGGAGTCAAAGGAGTCCTAGAAGTTTGTTGATTGCCTAGAAAATATTTTTGACCCAGTCCTAACCTTTAAGGTGAGTCATCTAAGGGACATAGTAGAGAAAAAGGTTACCAAATTCTCAATGGGCCACTCGATCTCAAGTACTTCATACTCCTTAGGGTAATTCATGCCCAAGAGAGTACATCCTTACCTAGAGCACATCCAAGTAGTAGTTGAAAACTATCATGCAAAGTCTAGGACTATAAGAAATGTTTTCAACCAAGAAAATTTCTTGCTTAAGCCTAAAAAATTTATAGAAATTGTTTTTGGGACCATTCCCCCTTGTGAACTCAAGGCATTTGATAAAGAAGACCAAGTAACCTATTATAATAATAGAATAATGCCTGATTCAATAGGCAAATAGCTAAACCTATAAAAACTCTTCCTGAAACTCTAATTTGATGGCTTTGGAAGCCTTACTTTTAATATAAATTCATAGGATAATTATTCATAGGATTAAATATATGATAGTCATAATATAATGAGATCAAATATAATGTAACAAAGATAATATGAGATAACTAATATATATATATATATATCAAGTCTTAACAATATATCAAATAACATTCATTAATAAGCTAATACATAAATATAATAGCATGAATATTACCATATAACAAAACTTACAATATTAGTTTTTTTTATTTGTTGAAATAGGAGGTTTTGAAAGGGACATCAAACCTTTTACATTAGAGGAATCCAAAAGGAGGTAGTCCCCATAGGACCAACCTCATCAAAGCAACAAATAAGAGGGACAAAATGAGACAACATAGCTAAGCCAAGAGAGAGTCTGTGTAGGATGCTAACAAGAAGAGCAAAAGCCAACATGGAAGCACAAAAATAGGGAATATGATATCTCTAAATAACCATAAAAAATATATATCCAATGAAAACCTTGCTAATCAGATGCCTTAGAAGGATCTGTCTCATCATCATCTACATTGTGTTCATAATTTGAGACCTGAGTGATCCTAACCTGCATCTTGATGGTGCTGGTCATATTTTGAGTATGTTGAAGGAGGGTCTAGGCCATGTTAAATTCCATGGAAGTGGATTTTAGTATTTTTTCTAGATTTAAAAGGGGATCAAAAATAGCTTTCTACTAAATTTGGGTTGAAGGTCCACTTGGGAAATCACTATATTTGAGAGAGGGACCGACCAAGGACCTCCTAAAACTAAAATTTCTTGAGCTTCACTGGAGACTCTCCTAGGATATCCTTATCTTGATTGATAATTATGGGAGTTTTTTGCTTCCCTCCTAAATATTTGACTCTGGTTGAGCAACGATGAGACTTGATTTTGATAGAAGAAGGGGTGTCAATAGTAGAAGAGCCAAAAATTAGTTTCTTTCCAACTTTGGCAATCTCCTCAAAATTTTTCTCCTTATCAGCTTCACTAAGGGTTTCCTTCTAAGGGATTCCTTGACTAGGAGCTAAAGTAGAGGGAAGGTATATAAGACTACCAACTACAAAGATAATATCCTTTAGGACCTCCTTCTATAAAGCATGCTTATATAAGATCAAGTGGAGCCCTTGATGCTTTGGGTGCATTGAAGTACCTTCCTTAACACTCTATAGAAAGTTCCATTGACCTAAATAGGTACTTAGGGACATTTATGTCCTTGATATCATGCAAGTGGCTTAAGAATGTTGAGTGGAAGCTCTTGAGGGGAACATTGATTTTTTCAATGGTGAAGAATTGGAGGATAGAAACCATTACTCTGTTCCAAGGCTTGAGAAGACCCTCCTGATAATCCTACCTTTTTACTTTGCCAAATTTTTTCCTTAGTATCTAAAATAGTGGTGTTCCACTACCAACGAATGATTTTCACGATGGAAGATATCACCTTATTTGGGAAGCTTCATCACCTCAGCCAGCTCGTGGATGCTAACCTTGAAAGTGAGCCCACATAGTGTCATGTAGTAATTATTCTAAGATAGTAAAATCAAGGGATAAATTAGGGTCATTCCCACTGAATTTATGGAGGAAAGACAAGAATACATGATTATTTAGAATTTCCTCAATGGTTACATCAACTTGAAGGTAATCTGGCTTGAGAAGTACCATCTTAACACTAGGGAAACTCACAATAGCCGACCTCTATAATGGGACTACAAAATATCTTTTGCAAACATTACTGCTCCATATTTTGTAATTAAAATACATCTGGGAAGTCAAATTAATAGAAGATTCCTGGATATGCATGCCACTAATTCTAGATATTTCCTTTCTCTAGAGATATTGATGGTGAGCTTTATACCAAGATATTCTTATCATATGTACCAAGATCATGTTTGGAACCTCACATCCAATGATGAAAAAGGTTATTTTGAAATTATATCTTGCAATTATGGTGGAGATAGTAAGTAAGGTGGTGGGATTGGCCCACTTACTATCTTGGAAATGATTTTCCAAAGAGGTAATTTAAAAGGAGCTATTGGCATGAGAAGTCTTTAATTCGATGCAAAAATGCACATATGTGGAATGACAAATGTTTCTATAGTATTTTAGCAAAAGGCCAAGGATAGAATTTAAGCTATGATTATTAGGCATGTGCAAATTTGGGCATTAACATTTTGGACAAGGCAACTTAGGCTGGTTGGCATATTGAGGAATATGACAACTTGTGACATGAGTAACACCAAGAGGTACACCCTATCTAAGCCAACATGGCCAGAAGACACTCCTAGAGTAATGATATTACATCATTGTTACCAAGAGCTTGAAGGACCTAAGGAAAATTATCATACCAGACTTGAAGAGATTCCTCGGCTATACCTAGATTGATCATGACATCAGTGGCCTTGTTGCCTTCTCTATAAATATATTGGATAATAATTTTATCATAATTACAAAGATACCTTCTTGATTATTCAATAATATTCCAAGCTATATTTTGAGTTCCTTTGAGGTAATTGATGATGTTCAAGGAATTATATTCAATAATTAGGTTGTTAAGATGAAGGTATTCTAGGATGGATAATCCTTGGTAAAGAGCTTTGGCTTCAACCACATGATTGGATAAGATACCAATATTTTCAATGAACACCCAAATAATCCTTCCATGATCATCTCTTATTATGTTACCACTTCTAGCCTTGCAAAGGTTAAATTAAGTAGCTCTATCAAAATTGAACTTGAACCACCCCATAGGGGGGAGAGGCCACCTAATACAAGATCTATCAATGAAAGGCACAATCATGCAGGAAGAGATAGAAGAGAGATTGAATACAAAAATAAGCCTAAAATCCAAACCAAACCTAGGGAACTCGAGAGAAGGGACCAAGTTAGCATTTTTAATGGTTATGATCAGTACCCAAAGATGAATAGAAAAGGGGTCTCTAGAAACACCATGAAAAACTCTATTGTTCCTTTCTAACCAAACTTACCAAAGGAAGTGGGGTAGGTAGAAGGACCAAATGGATTTAAGATGTTGGTAGGAGAAGGGGTTGTGCCACTACACACAAACCTTAAGAATAAAATTGGGTTGAACCCAAGCAAGACTAAAAGATGAAAAAAAAGAGTGAAAATAGTAAAGGAGAAAGGACACTCAAGGAACACATGGTGAATAGATTCCCATCCAAACTAGCAGAGGTAACAATGATTAGGAATGATTAAACCTCTCAATAATAGGTTATTGATGGTGTAGCCACCAAATTTGGACACACCTCCAAATTACTAATGTTATTAAAATGTTATAATTGTCCTAATAACGTGTAAATCACCCTAAAAAACCTTGCCTCGATATCCATACCAAAATAAATAAAAAAATAGCTCAATTCTACTCTCTTCAACAAAGTCGAATGATCCCAATGAAATCAGGCATATCCAACAAAATTGAATGAGTTTGATTTTTTCCAAATCACACGTGCACATAATTTAGATGCCTAGTTGGATTTTGAATCTAATCTAGACATCACTAGATTCTCGAGGAAATTGGATGATCCGACAAAATTAGATACAACTAATTTCATCCAAATCAAGCCAAAAACTAAATTTGGCCTAAAAACCTAATTTTTTCCACCACTCACCTGATCCCTCGAACTAAAACAACCATTTTAACCCCTCAGATTTATAGTAATCATTTTGGTTGATGATATTTTGTAATAAAGTTTGGAGAATAGAAGGATTTTTGGAGATTTTTGTAGGTTACAGTGGGAGATATCACTATCAAATCATAACCCAAGGAGCATACAACTATGGCATAACTTTTTGTATACTCATATTTTACCTTTACTTGATTTATATTTCATTTTCTCATCATTTGCATGAAATCGACTACGTCCGATTTTGTCCCTATTACATCTGGTTTCATTCTCTATCTTATAGAACTAGCCATTAGAAAAATCTATTTGTGTACGATTTCATACATTGCATATGATTTTGTACACAATATTTTAGATGAATTTGTACATATTTGATTTCATCTGATGAAATCATACATCCGATTTCATCCTGTCTGCATCTGATTTCATACAGTGCAACCGATTTCATCAAAATTAGCCATCTGGGTCAGGTAAGTGTTCAAAATTCATTTTCTCATACTTATATTTACATTCTCTACTCTGTAATCATCTGTATTAAATCAGAAAATAGAAAAATTCCCCAAAACATAGATTTATTACATTTTTCATAAAACACCAAACATAAAAAAAATATGTCAACTTAGAAACCTTGCATCATAGTTAAATTCTATAATTTTTTTTAAATAGATATGTATACCTTATATTCATCTAAAATTGAATTGCATATATTTAGGTAGAAATTGCATTCTAGCCAAACCTAGGTTTTATGTGAGACAAAACAATCAAATCAAACACTACCTCACCTAGACGTGGAAACCGCCATAGCAAGTGTTTCCTAGTGAACCCCACCCCATTCATCGACAAACACCAAAGTGAGAGCAATAGAAGCACTTATCGTCTGAGGTGTAGATCCTTCATTTTCCCTCCCCATTTTAGGTGTGGATCCATTAGCCTAGAAGAAAGGGGTGCAAAAATTTTGGGCCTACATTATTTGGTGAACCCATATTTGCTTTACAAAAAATAAAAATAAAACAAAGATAAAATCTTATTAAATGGTAGAAAACAGACTTAATGAATCCTTCTTCATAGATCTTAGGAGAACACTTATCGAACAAAAGGATTAATATTTCCTATGAAAGTGATGGAACAAAACACCAAGTAGATTTGTAGAAACACTTTGGCATCATTGAAAAAAAATCCCAAGAAATTAGAGAAATTAGGAAAATTGATGTTTCTAGAACCTTAGGACCTGGATTTTATTCTCCTTACTTTGAAATAAAATGAGGGTGTGAATTTTGGCTTGCAAATAAACGAGCTATTTTCCACACATACATTTATCCTTGGCATAATTACTTGGAAGAAGCCTTAAATGTTCATAGATTTTTAGCATACTTAGAAAATAACAAAGTTACCCTAGAGCAAAGAAAAAGATTTCAAAAAGCACCTAGGAAAGAGAGTATTATTATGAGTTACAAGTCCAACATGTTAACTTAGAGAATAAAGGATTTACATTTATCTGTTTCATTCAACTCTTAATAGATGATTTATCTTTTTAGGAAGAACATTACATGAATCCAAAAGATTTGGAGCTTATCAATGATATCCAAAAACTCTTTGGAGAATATTGAAACCATTTAATGTCATTTTCAATTTTTTTGTAAATATTTGGATTAAATCATAGTAAATTGTTTGCAACAAAACAACAAAAACAAAAACAAAAAAAGAATCATTTTTAGCATCGCTAGGAAAGATGCCTAAACATTTAATAAGTGGTAAACAAGTGGGAACTGGATATGAAGATGAGATAGATACTGAACCTAATGCAGAAGCTAAAATAGAAGAAGTTTTAGAAGAACAATAACATCAAATAGGCCAAAGTGAAGAATATGAAACTATTAATGATGTGGATCCAAAACTAGGACCTCAAGGAAGTGTTCATATTAAATCCATGCAACATTTATGTGAATTCTTAAATCAGAATCAAAACACCATCACTAATGTGTTGGAAATAGAATACCAACTTGCAAAGGGTGAATTTTTGGTAGAAGTAGCCTTAGAAGCAAAATTTTGACTTGTCCCACAACATGAATCATATATGAACACTTCATTACGAAATTCCAATGACTATAATCCCTCTTTAGATAATACTAAAAAAATGCCTCCTCTAGAATATAATTCCTAAGAACATGTACCTGAACCACCACCAGAATAATCCTTTGGTGCAACTGGTGCAACTACTTCCAATAAAAAGCAATCATCCTCTTCTAAAAACCCTACTTTAATTTCTTAATATTTTGAACATGTATTTACCCTAAATTATTCTTCTCAAAAAATAAAAATACACAAGTTCCAAGTTTCCCTCGACAAAATGTTTAACAAAACACAATTCCTTATAAAATTGAATATCCTACTCATACTTCAAACCCTATGCATAATAGTATTCCTGCCACAACTCCTTATATGGCAATGCAACAAACTTATTATCCGGCATATGGCAACATAATAATCCAAAATAAAATCAATGAGCCACCACATCATCTCAAAGCTATAGTGAAGCAAATAGCTTCACGCTTAGACCAATTTGACCCATATCATCCTACATATAACTATAAAGAGATGTGTAATCAACCATTATATCTTATGATCACTGCTAGGCCATACCCTAAATGATTCCCTATGCCCATTATTCTAATCTATAAGAGAACAAAATATCTTATAGAACATCTTCGCATGTTTAGGACATCATGTCTCGACATTGCTTATGATGATATGCTATTGCTAAAAATATTTCTGAAAAATTTTAGGAGGAATGACATTAGAGTGGTATTATCAATTACAAAAACATTTTTTAAGAAAATTTGAAGAAACCATAGAAATGTGTGTACATCAATTTGGTGCTTATATATAAAGGTATGTTACAATAAAAGACTTATCTTAAACAAGGAAAAGAGGAAATTTTTATAGAATTCTTAGCTCGATGGAGGAAAATTTTGGGAAAATTACATTTTGCTTCACCTCCAAGAGAAATGCTTGACATATTTATTGGAAATTTACAAGAACAATTATCTTATGTGTAGCACCCTAAAATTGGCGCAGTAAAACCTTAAATAATTACAATTACTTTAGTAATAATTCAAATTCAAATTTTAACCCCAAAACCACTCCTAAACCGCCGTTTAACCCATTTCCTCATTTCCCATGCCATTTTTAGAGTTTGTTTTGACCATTTTACGATATCGTCGCCGATCAGACGATATCGCCTCAAATCGGACGATTTTGTCTGGTCTAGGACGTCCAGACGATCTTGTCCCAAAACTGATTTTTCACAATTAGCCTCTATTCCAACGACATCTCTAATCTAGGTAGAAGTGTGTCTGTGCCATTAGAGACCCTCCCCATTGGAGATCTCCCAAATTGGGATGATCTCCAACCTCCTAACCTCCCTCCTAAGCCTATTTAAACTTAGGACTCCCCCTTGGCATCCCCCTGGCTGAAATTTCCTGTAACACAAGTTCTACGTGCATTAGATCGTCTTAAATTATTATTTGCCTCCATATTTGTCCAAATTTATTTGTAGGAACCTTAGTATTTTTTAGCCGGAGCAAGCTCAGTTCGTCATGGACGATCCTGTTCAATTCGAGACGATTTCACACCAATTCGAGACAATCTTGACTGTAGTCTGCATTGGGGGAAATCAGTGCCCAGAATTTGCATTTCCTCATTATTTTCTGTTGCATTATTCTGTATTTAGTTAATCTTATGATTATTCTTTATTATTTTGCATCTTGGAGTTCACCCATGTAGTTTAATTGCATAATAAGGTCATGATTAGCTATTAAAGTGTTGCAACTTACTTGCATTTCTATTCGAGATTATCTGTTAACATCCTTATTATCATTTTACATCATTATCCTCTATTAGCATTGCTGCATTTTTTGTATTTTGTGTCCATTTCTTTTTTTGCAGGTCTCTAAAAAATTCGTCTGACGAATTTGTCAGATCTTAGATGATCATGCAGGTCGAATATGATCCCATCAAATTCTAGACGATCCTGTTTGCTTCAAGAATCAGAACCTCCATCAGACATCCGGATCAGGTATGGCTCTTTAATTTAGCTTTTTCTCTCTGTTTCTGCTCAAATATGTTTGTTGTATTTCATTTAGTCTATATTTTCATAATAGAACAACTTAGATTCATTTGGCCAAACCTAGGACTCGAATGTTTAAAGATAAAACTGAACACATTAAACACATTCCCAACCTAGGCATGGAAACTGTCATTCAAACGTTTCTTGGTGATCCCACCATCCATCGAAAAATCACCATAATACACCTCCCCCGAGAGGCGGGACCTTCGCAAGGCCTCTTAGTTTGAGGTACCGCGCCATCCTTTTCCCATCCTCCTTCCGAGCACGGATCCTATAGCCTGAAGGTAAGGATGTGAAAAATTTGGAGCGATACATTTTGGTGAACTCGACGTGAATGCATTTAAAACCTTTTGAAAATATATATATATATATATATATATATATAGATGCATTTCAAATCATTTAAAACTAATAAGTTGCATATAATGTTTAGATGGTAACTCCTAAAAAAATACTAGCAGTTACTATAAATGTTGAAAACCAATTAGCAGCCATAGAAATCAATTATGTGCTTAGTGTGCCTGAAATAGATAGAAATCAACTTTTGTGGGACGAACTTGATAGAAAACTAGGTGTAATTTTATCTAGATCAACCAAACTTAAACAAATCAAGAGGCTTGCCCTAGATAGAATCCTGGATCCTCATCAACTCATATTTTATCATGAACTTCAGAGAGCCTGCCATAGGTGGTTAGCTTATAGGAGAGCTCTTGTGTCTTCAGAATTGTTCACCTTCGAGGAATACCTCGAGAACGCAGCCACTATAAACCAGTTCCTAGGTCATGTAGAAGACCAAGAGGTCATTCTTACAAATAGGGAAATATGGAATAGAGTTCCTCGAGCTGTGTTATATCAAGAGTATTGCCACAAGCTTTACTTCTATCAACGAGAATCTGAGACATATAATATCACTATAGCCCTTTTCATTAAATTCTTGAAAGAAAATTTTCAATTTGAAGAAGAACACTTCATGACTCCTGAAGAACTTGAGCCCATTAATTATATTCATAAATTGTTTATAGAAAACTAGATCATTGCTTTCATTATTATTATTTCTTGTGTTTTGTGTGTTGTTTGTTATCTTTATAAAGATAACAAGAAAAACTAAAAAACATAACAAAAACCAAAGCATTTCATTTTAAATATTGTAGTAGGTATATAATTAATATATACCTCTTAAGCTTGTTGCATATATATATATATATATATTTGTTGAAATCTAAGTTAAGCAAAATGCCTAAAATTAGGAATGGTAAACAAACTGAAGGAGAAAAAGATTGGTTAGGAGACAAAACAAGAAACCCAAATGTCCTTCCTAAGGATCCAATCCTAGAATAAGAAACTCTAGACCAGCGAGACAATGAGCTTGTTGTAGATGAACAAGAAGAAAATGTTAAAGAGGATGGATCCTCATCCCCTAGAATAACTCTAGATGGAACTATCGCTTTTGATAACTTAGATCATTTATGGAAATTTTTCAATAATAACATTAGTGCCCTTAATATGGCAGTTCGTATTGATAAAAGGCAAATTAGTGACACTCAAGCAGCCATGGAAGATGTGTTTAATATACACACTAATCCCTTGTCCTTTGTTGATCAAGAAAGTGATAAGGTTGGACCATCCAATAGAGATATGGTCACTATGATTCAGAACATGCAAAAACAATAGGTTACCCAACCTCCTAAAGAACCTGTTATTGAGCCTAAAATCATTCCCACACAAAATAAAACTTCCTTCACTACTTTACTTCGCCAAATTATTGATCAATATGCTTCAAATCAACAAAAATCTAAAATGAAGCCAAACATCAATTTTCAACAATTTGGGATACAACATAATACAACTTCAAAATTTCTTCATAACACCCTTCCTACCAATAATTTATGCATAGCAATATAGCATCTAATATTCATGTCCCTCCATCATATGCTCACAAATCCCATATTAATGCCCTATCGAACCCATATGGTGGGAAAACCAGTAATCTGGAAGCCATGGTGAAGTAGTTAGCTTCCCGCATGGACCAAATAGATCCCTACCGTCCCTCATACAATTATCGAGAGATGTGTAGTCAACCTTTGGATCCCATAGTTGTAGCACATCCATACCCTAAGCATTTTCCCATGCCCGTCCTGCCTATATATAAAGGAACCGAAGATCCCATAGAGCATCTTCGCATGTTTAGGATAGCATGTCATGATATATCACATGATGACTTGTTATTACTAAAAATGTTCCCAAAAAGTTTAGGTGGAATGGCATTAGAGTGGTACTATCAACTACCCACTCATTCTTTGAGAAACTTTGAAGAAACAGTTGAATATTTTGTCCATCAATTTAGTGCCTACATTGAGAGGCATGTCACCATTAAAGATTTATACAACTTAAAACAAGACAAAGATGAATGTTTTGCTGATTTCTTAGCTAGATGGAGGAAGTTGACAGGAAAACTGCACTTTGTGCTACCTTATAGGGAAATGTTGGACATTTTTATTAATAATTTGCAAGAAAAAATATCTTATGAGTTATCAACTGCTACTTTAACTACCTTCGATCAGGCTATATATTTAGCTCGAAGAGTAGAAGATGCCCTCATTAGGAGAGGCCAACTTAGGAAGAAAGATGATGAGAAAACATCCAGAAATCAATATAAAAATAAACAAGTCGTAGGTGACAGAGTCACTGACAGCATAAATGTTGCTAATATCAATGCAACGAAGACAACAAAAAAAATTATATTGAAACCTCCTGATAAACCTCCTCAAGAATTTACTAGATTGAATCAACCATTATCAACTATTTTACCTCAATTACTTGAAAGAGGTTTGATTCAATTACCAGCTATCCGGGAACTCGATCCAACCATACCCGGATACAGAGCTGACTTACACTATAATTTCCATAGAGGACCTGGACACTCTACCAATGCTTGTAAAAGGTTAAAGCATAAAATACAAGATTTGATTGATAATAATGAAATGGAGGTGCAAGCCTTCCAACCTAAACAAAATGCTCCTAATAATTCTCAAAATAACATTCCCCAAAATCAAAATCAAAATGCTAATCAATCATTAGACATATTTCAACATCCTTTACCAAGACATGGTAAAGAGGTGGCCAACCAAATTGAGCATCATAATGTTCCTCCTCCTACCCGATATGTAGGAATTATTAGCGGACATTTACCTAATCATGATTTACAAAAATTTGACACAACTTTATCCATGGTCACAACCAGGCCCCTACATAATACTCAAACTCCAGATCCTAGTGATATAGAATCAGATACTAAAGGTGACATGGAAATCACTTCAAACCAATCGAATAGTTCTAAAAATGAATCAGATCCTATTCAACCTATTACAGATGCTATGATTCCAGAAGAACCATTTCCTAGAAGAGTTACTACTCGAACCTCTTCTGATCAATTCCTTTCTAATGAACAAGCTATAAATGCTAGACCAAGACTTATTCAACATCCTCAATACAACATTGTAGGTACCATCGGAGTCGTTACCAGACAACAGGCTCAAAATTCTCAACAAGAACCAAACTAGAAAGATGGATCAGCTCCATTTGTTTTGAAAAATCCCAATAAAGGGAATCATGCTTCCAATGTTCAACCTAAACCCCCTTACAATATTAATGAGCAATTATCCAATACTACAGCCAAAATTTCTCTCCTGGATTTATTAAGATCTCCTTGTTGGCAATTTTGGGTACCTTGGGTACATTGCCTTTGCTCATGTGTAGATGTTGTCATTGATGTCAAGAAGGTCTTGAAGCATTTTGGTTTGATGTCAAATATTTTGTTTTGATGAAGGTTTCAGCATGGACAATAAGTTTCCAAGAAGATCAGAGTAGCCCAGTTGCAAAAGATCAAGAAAAAGACAAGTAAGAAAAAGTATGCAGGCGGCTGGAAAAACTGTCACGATTTCGCGACATGTTTTAGGAGAGAGAAAGTGCTGGAAAAACTATCGTGATTTCGCGACATGTTTGAGGAGAGAGAAAGTTTGGGCAAAACTATCACGATTTCGTGACATGTCGCATTTTCGTGACTCGGACAGTGCAGGAAGGCAGAGAAAGAAAAGTGTCACGATTTCGCGACATTCTGCAAAGGAGGTTGTACGGACGAAAAAGTGTCACGATTTCGTGACATGTTGCAGAAGAGAGAGTCCGCAGTGTGAACTGTCACGATTTCACGACAAGATCGAAGAGAGAGAAAGTGTTTCAGGAAGTGTTGCGATTTCATGACATGATGCAAAGTTCCAAGTGAGGATTGTCGCATTTTTGCGACATGCTGCAAAAGACAAAGTGAGGACTGTCACGATTTCATGACATGCTACAAAAGCTCGAAATGGGAAGCGTCACGATTTTGTGACATGCAGCAAAGGGAAGAGTCTGAAAGGAGCAGCATCATGATTTCGCGATAGGCAGTGGAGAAAGCGTACGGAAGCCAGAAGTGTCACGATTTTGTGATAGGTAGTGGAGAAAGCGTATGGAAGCCAAAAGTGTCACGATTTCGCGACAGGTTGCAGGAAAAGCTTTTGAAAGCTGAAAGCGTCACGATTTCATGACAGGATGAAAGAAAAATGTACGGATGTAGAAAGTGTCATGATTTCATGATAGGCAGAAGTGAAGAAGCCAACAGGATGAAGATGTCATGATTTTGTGACATGTCGCAGTTTCGTGACCAGAAGGCAAGTGCAGACTCCAGCGCAGGAAGATGTCACGATTTCGTGACATGTCACAGTTTCATGACTCTAAGAGGAGAGAGACTGTACGGCGTCAGTAATGTCATGATTTCATGACAAAAGCAGAGAAGAAGGCCATGAAGACAGAAGGGTCATGATTTCATGACAGAAGTGAAGATGACGTCAACAAGAGGCAAAAGTGTCACGATTTCACGACAGAAGCACAAAGGAAGTCGACAAAGGCCAAGGTGTCACGATTTCATGATAGTAGGCTAAAGAAGGTGTACGACTGGCAAAGGTGTCACGATATCGCGACATGTTGTCATTTCACGATAGAAGCTATAGGAAAGCGACAGAGGCGGTTGAAGCCGACAAAGTTAAATCTGGGCCGACGAAGATTAGGGTTTTGCAGCCGACGATCTTTAGGGTAACAACCGACTAAAGATTAAGTTTTTGATCATGAATTAATGCTATAAAAGGAGGACTATTTTTGAGTTTTAAGTGATCGAATGTGCGTATCGAACTTGCGCAAGCGAAGTCCACGATGCGCAAAGACCGAGTCGAGTCGATTCGAGTGAGGTGTGCGAGATGCAGCCATAACAGCACAGATAGCGTAGAAGTGGCGAGTTGATGCGCTGAATGAGGAGTTCGATCGCAGAGTGTTGAAGTGCTACTGTATTTACGAAGACAGTGCAAAGGTTGGATTTCAATCAAAGGGCGGCTGTGATTACGGCTGTGTTTGCGTAGACAGATTTGTGTTTCATGTTCTTAAGAAAAGCATATTACATCTATCTTATTCTTTTGAGATTTGAGATTGAGATTGGGAGTTAAGTATAGAACATATTGAGTCTCTAACAATTCTCTTTATGCTTCTATGATGTTAATGAATCACATTGGGTCTCTAACAATTCTCTTTGTGAGTTCATGCTAAGCAAGTTGTCTTTGTGAGCTTGTTGAGGTTTTGGACAGGTTTCGGTGGGGATGTATGAGCAGGTTTTGGACAAGTCATTGAGAGGGCTTGTTGGACAGCATTGAGCAAGCTTTTTGTTGAAGCTTGTGGAGCAGTTTGGGTAGGTTCTAAGTGAGAACTTGCAAAGCAGATCTGAAACAAGTCTTGAAGACTTGGGTGAAGATCAAGCCAACATTAATGCAAGTTGGTGAACCATTTTTGTGAACCAGATTTGAGGACCATTTGAGGACAGAGATTGATGCAGAGTTGAGAATAGATTTGTGCCAGACCGAAGGACTATGTTTGGTGCAGACCTGAGAAAGAGGAAGAGGACATTTGTGCCAGATCGAAGGACTATGTTTTGGTGCAAATTCGAGGACCAGCGTTGAGGTGATAGAGTGAGGACAGAGGTCTCCAACCAAAGCAGGGAAGACAGGTGTCTTCTGTGGATAGAGTTCCACTTGCTAAGGGCTGAAGAGGCAGAGGTCTTCTAGAGGATCACCAGCCAGAGCAGAGTTAAGGGGAAGGTATCTCCTTTGAGCAGAGGCTCATAAACTTTGTAATTGGGAAGGTTTCTCAGAGAACTATGATATAACTTTTAGAGAAAATTTTTATCCGTGGAGTAGCCCACTTTGGGTGAACCACGTAAATTGTTGTGTCACTTTGTGGATGGTGTTTTGTGCATTGCTTTGATTACTGTTGTTGTTACTGCTATCTTTATACTGCATAATATTGAATTGAAAGTTGTTTTGAAAGAAAAAGTTAAAAGTGGTCTTATACTGTTCACCCCCCCCTCTCAGTATAAGCTTGTGTTCTTCAATTGGTATCAGAGAGGGTTCCTTCGAAAAGTTTAATAGCTTGAAGGAAAAGCTAGCAAAGAACACAATGGATCATTCATGTAGTAATACAACACCTATTATTGATGAGTCTTCTAGTGATGATGAGACTTATTACAACAAGAAGGGCAAGTTCTCAAGAAAGCACAAAGGTATGAAATTTGTCAAATGTTTCAATTGTGGAATGGTTGGTCATTATGCTACTAACTGTACTGCTACCAAGGATGAAAGTGATAAAGACAAACAAGATTGTAAGAGCAAGGATTCTGAAAGGCATAGGCATCACAGGAAGAATAAATATGAGCAAAGCAATCAAGGAAAGAGGTATTCTCACAAGCACAAGAAGAGCTTCTACCTAGACAAAGCAAGTAAGTGGTCTAGTAATGATATTGAAAGTTCTTCAAGTGATGTTGAAAATGAGATGTTGTTCATTTCAGAAAAAGAGGAAGAACCGAAACATAGATTCATTATCATGAAATGTTTTAGATGTGGAAATTTTGGGCACCTTGAGGATGAGTGCACAAATAATGAATTGTTTTTGAGTATGTATGAAGATGCTTCAGAAAACTGTAAGGAAGATGCTTGTATGGTTTTTGAAAAAGGTAGCACCTCTAGTGATAAGAAATCTGAAAAAGGGTTTGATGATTCAGAAAGCAAACAAATAAAGGATCTTGAAAGAGAACTTATTAATGCTCTTAGTGCTTTGAAAAAGGAAAGAAAGAAGAATGTTGAACTCAAGGATGAGTTAGAGTTTAAGGCTCTTGAATATAGTGAGTTAGAACATAAAATGGCTTCTTTGAAAAAGGAAACTAAAGAGTACAAGGATAAGCTGTACAGGTTTCAAGATAACTCCAAAAGGGTTAAATCTCTCATCAAAGGTCAAAGAAAGACAACAGATTAAACAGGCCTCGGTTTTGTTAAGCCGCACAAGGAACAGGTTGGGAAATCTGGTAAGAGATTTCAAAAAGGAGAGAGTTATGATGAGGAGAGTATTTCTGAGAAAAAATCCATGGATGACAGATGCGCAGAAACAGAAAATAGAATTCAGAATGCGAAGAAGAAGTTTTCGGGACCCAAGAGGTCGAATAAAAGAAAATTTCACGATAGATGTTTTGCGTGTCACAGGTTTGGTCACATGGTTGTACATTGCATGGCTCAAGTGAAGAAAGTTAACGACAAATTCAGAAGTGCTAGTTTCTTTCGAGGGTATTGCTACTCATGTCAACAGTTTGGGCACAAGGCAATTTTTTGCAAGGAAAATAACAGGAACTGGGTTAGTCAAAACATGCGGATTCAAAGAACAGACTTTATTACTTGTTATAAATGCAACAATGATGGTCACACAGCTAGACAGTGTAGAGCTGTACTTCCAAAATATAGGAACAGGAAAAGTTGTATGAACAGGTCCAAGGATCAAGACATGGTTAAGAACAGGAACGATAACAAGAACAGTAGTATGAACAGGTCCGAGGATCAAAACAGTAACAAGAATAGGAATTTGGACAAAGAGTTCAAGAGAAGGCCCGACAAGGAAGTTTTAGACCCTGATAATGATCAGTGCCTAATGGGAGTTTTACTCCCACCCCTATTTTAACCACCTCATCAGGAGGTGGGGGAGGGACTAAGCTAAGAAGCTCATTCTTAGTCCCGAGCCCCAAAGGTGACCCTTTGCCATTGATGACAAAGGGGGAGAGATATGAGTAAGGGGGAGAGCTTCAAGTGAAGAGGAAAGCTTCAAGTCAGGGGGAGCAAAACTTCAAAGGCAGATTCTCAGTTGAGAGCACAGTTGGTTTCAGTTTTGGCTCTTGAGTAGTGTTTTTCAGTTAAGGGTTGCCATCAATGACAAAGGGGGAGATTGTTGGCAATTTTGGGTACCTTGGGTACATTGCCTTTGCTCATGTGTAGATGTTGTCATTGATGTCAAGAAGGTCTTGAAGCATTTTGGTTTGATGTCAAAGATTTTGTTTTGATGAAGGTTTCAGCATGGATAGTAAGTTTCCAAGAAGATCAGAGTTGCCCAGTTGCAAAAGATCAAGAAAAAGACAAGTAAGAAAAAGTATGCAGGCGGCTGGAAAAACTGTCACGATTTCGCGACATGTTTTAGGAGAGAGAAAGCGCTGGCAAAACTATCGTGATTTCGCGACATGTTTGAGGAGAGAGAAAGTTTAGGCAAAACTGTCACGATTTCGTGACATGTCGCATTTTCGTGACTCGGACAGTGCAGGAAGGCAGAGAAAGAAAAGTGTCATGATTTCGCGACATTCTGCAAAGGAGGCTGTACGGACAAAAAAGTGTCGCGATTTCGTGACATGTTGCAGAAGAGAGAGTCTGCAGTATGAACTGTCATGATTTCGTGACAAGATCGAAGAGAGGGAAAGTGTTTCAAGAAGTGTTGCGATTTTGCGACATGATGCAAAGTTCCAAGTGAGGACTATCGCATTTTCGTGACATGCTGCAAAAGACGAAGTGAGGACTGTCACGATTTCGCGACATGCTGCAGAAGCTTGAAATGGGAACTGCCACGATTTCGTGACATGCAGCAAAGGGAAGAGTCTGAAAGGAGCAGCATCGTGATTTCGTGACAGGCAGTGGAGAAAGCGTACGGAAGCCAGAAGTGTCACGATTTCGTGATAGGTAGTGGAGAAAGCGTACGAAAGCCAGAAGTGTCACGATTTCGTGACAGGTTGCAGGAAAAGCTTTCGAAAGCTGAAAGCGTCACGATTTCATGACAGGATGAAAGAAAAATGTACGGATGCAAAAAGTGTCACGATTTCACGACAGGCAGAAGTGAAGAAGCCAACAGGATGAAGATGTCATGATTTCGTGACATGTCACAGTTTCGCGACCAGAAGGCAAGTGCAGACTCCAGCGCAGGAAGATGTCGCGATTTCATGACATGTCATAGTTTCGTGACTCTAAGAGGAGAGAGACTGTACGGCATCAGTAATGTCATGATTTCATGACAAAAGTAGAGAAGAAGGCCATGAAGACAGAAGGGTCACGATTTCACGATAGAAGTGAAGATGACGTCAGCAAGAGGCAAAAGTGTCACGATTTCACGACAGAAGCACAAAGGAAGTCGACAAAGGCCAAGGTGTCACGATTTCACGACAACAGGCTAAAGAAGGTGTACGGCTGGCAAAGGTGTCACGATATCATGACATGTTGTCATTTCATGGCAGAAGCTACAGGAAAGTGACAGAGGCGGTTGAAGCCGACAAAGTTAAATCTGGGCCGATGAAGATTAGGGTTTTGTAGCCGACGATCTTTAGGGTAACAACCGACTAAAGATTAAGTTTTTGATCATGAATTAATGCTATAAAAGGAGGACTATTTTTGAGTTTTAAGTGATCGAATGTGCGTATCGAACTTGCGCAAGTGAAGTCCACGGTGCGCAAAGACCGAGTCGAGTCGATTCGAGTGAGGTGTGCGAGATGCAGCCATAATAGCGCAGATAGCGCAGAAGTGGCGAGTTGATGCGCTGAATGAGGAGTTCGATCGTAGAGTGTTGAAGTGCTACTGTATTTACGAAGACAATGCAAAGGTTGGATTTCAATCAAAGGGCGGTTGTGATTGCGGTTGTGTTTGCGTAGACAGATTTGTGTTTCATGTTCTTAAGAAAAGCATATTACATCTATCTTATTCTTTTGAGATTTGAGATTGAGATTGGGAGTTAAGTATAGAACATATTGAGTCTCTAACAATTCTCTTTATGCTTCTATGATGTTAATGAATCACATTGGGTCTCTAACAATTCTCTTTGTGAGTTCATGCTAAGCAAGTTGTCTTTGTGAGCTTGCTGAGGTTTTGGACAGGTTTCGATGGGGATGTATGAGCAGGTTTTGGACAAGTCATTGAGAGGGCTTGTTGGACAGCATTGAGCAAGCTTTTTGTTGAAGCTTGTGGAGCAGTTTGGGCAGGTTCTAAGTGAGAACTTGCAAAGCAGATCTGAAACAAGTCTTGAAGACTTGGGTGAAGATCAAGCCAGCATTAATGCAAGCTGGTGAACCATTTATGTGAACCAGATTTGAGGACCATTTGAGGACAGAGATTGATGCAGAGTTGAGAACATATTTGTGCCAGATCGAAGGACTGTGTTTGGTGCAGACCTGAGAAAGAGGAAGAGGAAATTTGTGCCAGATCGAAGGACTATGTTTTGGTGCAAATTCGAGGACCAGCATTGAGGTGATAGAGTGAGGACAGAGGTCTCCAGCTAGAGCAGGGAAGACAGGTGTCTTCTGTGGATAGAGTTCCACTTGCTAAGGGCTGAAGAGGCAGAGGTCTTCTAGAGGATCACCAGCCAGAGCAGAGTTAAGGGGAAGGTATCTCCTTTGAGTAGAGGCTCATAAACTTTGTAATTGGGAAGGTTTCCCAGAGAACTACGATATAACTTTTAGAGAAAAGTTTTATCCGTGGAGTAGCCCACTTTGGGTGAACCACGTAAATTGTTGTGTCACTTTGTGGATGGTGTTTTGTGCATTGCTTTGATTACTGCTATTGTTACTGCTATCTTTATACTGCATAATATTGAATTGAAAGTTGTTTTGAAAGAAAAAGTTAAAAGTGGTCTTATACTGTTCACCCCCCCTCTCAGTATAAGCTTGTGTTCTTCACTCCTACCCATAGAGATGAATTAATGCTTACATTAAGCCAAATGATGGTACCACAAAACATTCAACCTGAAGCCATGGCCAATACTATCATCACTAGAGAAGTCGATTGTATTGACTTTCGGGATAAAGATATACCACAACATAGTTTACATAAGGATAACCCCTTATACATTACTACCCTAATTGGAGATGTAGTCGTTAAAAGAGTTTTGATTGATAATGGTTCATCTCTAAATATTTGCACTTTTGATTTCTACCAACGATTTGGGTTTAGAAGTGATGAAATGAAGAAAACTGACATGATTATCAAATATTTCAATGATGAAACACAAGAAACATGTGGAGTTATTACCATCCCATTGCAAGTTGGTCCTATAACCTTAGATACGACCATGTTTATTGTACATTGCCCCACATTGTACAATATACTCTTGGGTCGTCCTTGGATCAATGCAATGCGGGCTGTCCCATCAACTTTACACCAATGTGTTAAATTCAAATTTAAAAATTAGTTGGTCACTATCCATGGTGATCCTAGACCCTTTGATATGTGTGCTTTGGCAGAACTCGTTGGAGTTCAATTTTGCCTCGCTCTCGTTATCCACACATCCTAATTCTTATTTTTCATCTAAAACTATGAAACACACACCCATAACTTCATCTATTTCTCCTCCATTAATTTCACCCTCATATACAGATCAACAATCTTCTAAACAAATTACTCTAGAACCTCAAAAGGATCTTCAATCCATAACCAATCCTTCATGTTCCATCCCTATAATTTCAAAACCTATAGACCCATTCATTAACACCTCCACATTATCAACATCTATCATACCTTCCACATCTAAAGATATAGGGAATGATCCTTCTACATCTTATGCTCTTTCTAATGAACTTTTACCAGATTTATCCACAATCTTAATATAAAAAAAAACAAATTCTTTTATGCAAGATTCAATTCTTTTAAATAACTTGCCGCCATCTCCTCGTACTTTGGGCCTCCCACAACCTATGGGAAGTACTTACCAAGTCGGGAGTTGTGCCTTCATTTATAAAGGATATGACTGGGGAAGAATACCCCGAAATATTAAAACTCATCATGATGGATATGCTCGATGTTATTTTACTAATGAGTATATTAAAGCTAAACCTATAATGCTTAAAATGGGATATAAAGGGAAAGGTTTGGGACCTTTCCAAAATGGTATGAAAGAAGCTTTTGAGGTAGAACAGTGGCCTGCCTGCTGTGGTGTGGGCCTATTTCCTAGTAAGGGTCAACCCTTTCCTTTTGAAGATGATGATCAACTCATATGTTATCAAGATTATTTGGATAGGCATGATGATTTGCCTCTAAAAAATCAGCCATTTACATGTAACATGCTATCCATAGCTTACCCTAAAATGATCACTGAATTCGATGACGAGTTGGAAGGAGATATTTTCCATGATGTCTCCGTTGAAGAGATGTTACACAATGGGTTTTATTTTGATGGTTCTATACCTACTATAGCCCAGCTTGAGGACACTAATCCTCAAGATGAATTATCCAAGCTAACCTTAAAAGAATTACAAGAATTGGGCGTTTCACCCACCCCACCTAATTTTGAAAGATATCTACACATGGAAGTAGAAAACGTCATTAAAGTTAACATTGGAACTAAGGATAATCCCCACATAATCAATATTGGATCAGAATTAAGTCAAGAAAAACAAGAGCAATACATTGCATTCCTTAAAGAATATGAAGATGTCTTCGCTTGGACATATGAATATATGCCAGGTCTGGACCCTTCCGTAGTCATGCATCATCTAGTAGTCCATCCGGATGCTAAACCTATTAAACAGAAACTTAGAAAAATGCATCCCAAAGTGACCTTACTAGTCAAAGGGGAGTTAGAAAAACTCCTGAATGTTGTTTTTATACAAGCTATTGATTATGCTAAATGGATCTCGAATGTAGTTCCAGTCACCAAGAAAGAAGCTACCAAAGTTAGGGTTTGCATAGATTTTAGAGATATTAATGTTGCATGCCCTAAAGATGATTTTCCTCTTCCAAACATGGACCAAATCATTGATTTTACTGCTGGGAGTGGAATGATGTCCTTAATGGATGGATTCTTCGGTTATAATCAGATCAGGATAGCTCCTGAAGATTAGGCTAAAATAGCTTTTATTACCCCCTGGGGTACCTTTTGTTGGAAAGTGATGCCATTCGGCTTAAAGAACACAGGTGTAACCTCTCAATGAGCTATGACTTATATTTTTCATGATATGATGCATGATATCCTACATGATTATGTAGATGATATTATAGCTCACTCTATTAATGAAGATAACCATTTAGATGATTTGAGAAGAGTTTTTAATTAGTTAAGAGAATATCTTATTCTATTAAATCTAGCCAAATGCATATTCGAAGTTAAGTATGGTAAACTATTAGGGGTTATAGTTTCTTTACGTGGCATCAAAATTGACCCTCTCAAGATTGCGACTATCACTGATATGCCCGCACCTACCAATATATCTGAATTACGAAGTTTACAAGGTAAACTTCAAGCTATCTGTCGCTTCATCGATAAGTTGGCGGACAAAACCGGTCCCTTTATTAAGCTCCTTAAGAAGGATGCCCCTTTTAATTGGGATGACGAATGTAAAGAAGATTTTGAACTTCTCAAACAATACCTCTTTAACCCACCTGTGCTTTCACCACCTAGACCTGATCGTCCATTTATCCTATATATTTTAGCTTCAGATTTTGCTTTAGGAGCTATGTTAGCTCAACTTGATGATGAGAAAATAGAACGTGCTAATTATTATATTAGCCAAACTCTAATTAGTTATGAAACCTGCTACACAGTGTTAGAAAAATTATGTCTCGCAGTCGTATTTTCTATGCAAAAATTATGCCATTATATGCTTAGTCAAAAAACTTATATCATTGCTAAATATGATCCCTTGCGGTATCTCATGAGTCGACCTTATTTATCGGGTCGCACAGCCAAGTGGGTTCTTGCTCTAAGTGAGTTTGAACTCGCGTTCATTGGACAGAAGTCTGTTAAGGGTCAAATCATAGCAGACCACCAATTAGCTGTTGCACCCTTAGAGTCTACTCATCCCCTCATCATTGAGTTTCCTAATGAATGCCTTCAATTAGAGGCCAGCCATATTGAACAATGGTCCTTATACTTTGATGGAGCCCAATGCATGAGTGGGGCTGGTGCGAGTATTATTTTAATATCCCCGCAAAAACATCTTATTCCTCTGTCCTTCAAATTAACATTTGCTTGCACCAATAATACTGTTGAATATGAAGCTCTAATCCTCGGATTACGAGCTACCTTGGCACTAAAAATTAAACATCTGTTAGTTTTTGGTGTTTCTCAACTTTTCATAAATCAAATTAATGAATTTTATCAGACCAGAGATGATAAATTGCGCCCATATAAAGCATATGTTTTGCAATTGTTATCCCTATTTGATCAAGTTACCTTGGAAGCTATTCCTCGAACTAGCAATCGTGCGATTGACGCTATGGCCGCAGCTACATCTCTTCTGCCCTTGGAGTTAGATGACGAATATGCCACCATCATTATTCGTCGACTCTAGGAACCTGCTTCAAATAAGTCATGCTTAGAACCTTTGGATGTGTTTTTAATCAATGAAACTACTCCTGAACCTTGGTATATAGATATATTTGATTTTATTCAAAATGGGACTTTCCTTGCCAATTCTAATAGAAACCAGCATCGGTTATTACGTAGACGAGCAAGTCGATTTGTAATAATTGGCAATACTTTGTATAAGATATCTTTTGAAGGTATCCTATTGAGATGTTTGAATCTAGATGAATCCAAATCAGCCTTGAGTGAAGCCCATGATGGATCTTATGGAGGAAACTTTAGTGGTAGTGTCATTTCTAAAAATCTCCTTAGGATAGGATACTTTTGCCCTACCATGGAGAATGATGCACATGATTATGTGTGCAATTGCAACAATTTCTAGAAACATGTTGACCTTGTCCATGCCCCTACATAAGAACTGTAGGCTATTTCATCTCCTTGGCCCTTTTCAAAATGGGTCTTAGACATTATTGGCAAAATTAATCCTGTGTCATCTGATGGACACAAATTCCTCATAGCCACCACCGAGTATTTCATGAAGTGGGTTGAAGCTATGCCTTTAGCTTCCTGCACTGGAACTCAAGTCTCTAAATTTATTTTTAATCAAATCATTTGTAGGTTCAAAATTCTTGCAAACCTCATCTCAGGCAATGGAACTTGTTTCAAAAATAAATATGTTAAGAAATTATGCCAAAAATATAAGATTCAACATTGCTGGTCCACTCCCTATTATCCTCAGGTTAATGGTCAAGCAGAAGCATCTAACAAAACCTTAATCAAAATTCTCAAAATATTGGTCAATAAATCTGGCCGCGACTGGCACATTCAATTATATCCAACCTTGTGGGCCTATCGAACTAGTGTTCGAACCCCCATTGGAACTTCACCTTTTGTTTTGGTTTATGGCACAGAAGCTATTTTTCCCTTTGAATTAGAAGTTCCTTCTTTGGCTCTACTACTTCAAGATACCAAAGTAGGAGATGAATATCGAGCTGGCAGACTCAGTCAGCTGGAACTCCTAGATGAAAAATGCATCAATGCTTTGGAGCATCTCCGTGCCTACCAAAACAAGCTTAAAAGATCATATGCTAAAAAATTTCGTCATCGATCCTTTGAGATCAACGACCTTGTTTTAAAAGAAAATAAAAAAAATACTAATGCAACTAAAGACCTTAAAGGTAAATTTGAGCCCAACTGGCTTGGACCATACATTATCACTGCTAAATTTGAATCGGGAGCATACAAATTAGCTACCTTAGATGGTAAATATTTAAAAGAACCTATGAATATTATGCATCTTAGGCGATATTACGCATAAAATTTGGTCATTTCATCATTTGTACATATTTTGCATGTTGTCTTATTTTAAAAATATATCAAACTGTTTACACAAAAACAAAAACAAACAAAAATAATAAAAATAAAAACAACAATATTCTTGACTCTTTCGAAACCAAAACAAAATAAAGAAGAAAGAGAGATTCAACATTCTCAAACTTCCCAAAAAGTATTTGTATATATTTATTCTTACAAATGTTGCAGTTATATATTTCAAATTATTTTGGATAAATTAGCATTTATTTGGAATCCCTCACTTTCACAAACACAAAATAAATATCTTGATTTTTATCTGGCATGATTACTAATCTCTCTTATATCAAAGTCCACAAAATTCAATTAAATAAAGTTTGAGCATAGAGAATTGATCTTGTTATTTACTTAAACCAAGAACATCCTTTCATAATAAAATGATTATATTTGTAATGTCCATGCTATGCTACATAGTAGAAGTGGTTTCTTGAGCGAAAAGTTTCCCTTGCTATCCTATCATGCACATGGTCTAGAATCTTTGAGAATTGGCAAAAGGACAAGCTCACCCCTACCCAGAATAAAAATACCTTGCTCTACAGCTAATCCGAGCAAGTATCCCTAGCATAGGAAGAAAATCAAAGTTCAAGAAAAAGAGAAAAAGAAAAATGTTATTTTATATCATTATAGCAATGTTTCAAGCATTATCTCAAAAATCAAGCAAAAATACAAAATAAAAGCAAAAGAAAGCAAAAGCAAAAGCAATAAAATCCCTCTCCCTACCCATTGAAAAGAAAAGAAGGGTTGATGAGCTTGAATCCCTGGAATTTTCAATTATTCAAAAACTGTGAGGTAAGCCCCATAACAGGTGGTTTGTGCCCAACCTGCTTGGCCTTGGGTAAATCCTAGCGTGGCGATATGTCTGTCACATTAGTGACCTTCTTTTGTACAGACCTATGTCTACTTATGGATTAGCTAGCTCTTGATAATACGACTTACATAGTAGTCTGGTATGGTTATATGCATCTAAATCATGGTTAATGAACACTTATTTGGTTCATTCAAATCACTTGTATCAAATTATCTTGCTCAAAACTGGTAAACGAACATAGCAATTGCACACACATTTGTATTTGAGAGATTTTGTGTATCGTTATGACAAATCAAGATTGGAAATGAACTCACATATGCACATGGGATTCCTTATAAATCCAAATTTTGTCTTCGAGATACTTTGAAATATCTTTGCAAATTGTCTGGAATAATTTCATTTTTCCTTTCTCGCATAAAGACAACTACATGCATAATCAAAAATCAAAATTTCTTTCAAACCATACAATAAAAACACATATATATATTGTCAACTTTCATGATGATGGTATAGTTCCAAAACTTAAATGGGAGTCTTATGCCTAGCACAAGTCCTCCTCTTCATATTTTCTATTTATTTTCAACAATTAAAAATCAACCATACAATAAAACTATTATATCAAGTTTTCTTTGGATTTCACGATGATGGTATAAGTCTATACCTACATATTCTATGCCTAGCGCAAACCATTGTACAAATTTTTATTCCCCATTTATTTAAAATCATAAAAACATATGACTTAAATCATTCTGTTATACAATTATGTTTTTAAAAAGCACGCACATTATCACTATTTCATGTCATTATGTCAATATGCAAATTTGCAATGATGGTATAATTCCTAGGGAATTATCCAAAAAATTTATCACACTTAGGAATTTATTCCTAGAAAAAATCATTTTAAAATATTTCATGCATAATATTTTCATGAAAAGTCTGAAAACAAAATCATCATCATCATCATTTGCATCATCACACCAAAGTCTTAAGATAGTCTCTTAAGCACTCTTTTACTTTTTAACAATATTTCTATACTGGGATTAGCTTGACGACCGAGTGAGCGGCGACTCCATGAAATGGTCTATAATAGTGACAATGTCCTTTGAAATTATTGTTAAAGGTCCCTTTTATTTTTTATCAAATTATCATCACAACAAACAATTTGTTACATCAGATTATTTCATTTAAATTTTTAAAGCATGAAATTTAAACCATAATATTTTCCAATGACATAATTACATGAATCATCAAATCAATCACACCAAAACATTAAAAGCATCATACAAATGCATAAGACAAGTCATATGATCAAAAAATATCTCATCTATATATATATCAAATATATGTACATCATATCAAAAATAGATTGGTATGCCACAATCTACATCTTGGCATACTCAATCCTCTCAATCAAATATACAATCTCTGTGTAGTGCAGTAGACTCACATTGAGAACCCCTCGAGTTCTTAGCCTCATATCCTCCCTCGCCCTGAGGTGGAGGAGGTGGCCCCATCGCAGTCCATGTGGTGCCATGAGTCCTGGATGCTGATCGTGATGATGTCCTAGATGACCCCATCACGACAGGCTCTGTAATATGAGCTGGTAATGGCACCCTCTGCTCTGCTAGCACCACCTGGTAATATAGAGCCTGCTAGAATGTAACCTGGGCAATAGCGCGTGCTAAATATTGAGTGCTCACTCCTCCACCCTGAGCTCTAAGCCATGTAGCCTCTTCCTGCAATGTCTGCACCTGAGCCCGCAGGTGGGCAACCTCAGCTCAAAGAGTCGTTGTCTCACTGCTCTCCCCAGTGTCAACACCCTTGACCTTATCGAGTGATGTTGTCCTCTATTTCTATGGAGAAGGGGGTCTCTCCTCCCTCTTCTCCTACCATTGTGGCCTATGCTGAGCCTGTGGTCTCCTATGCTCTCTCCTGTCATGACCCTATGCTGCCTCAATGGCTTCTTGGCACTGCCTCCCCATTCGATGCACAACTATGTGAATCAAACCCTAAGCCCTCGTCATCTAAGGAGGGTGGATGCCTGTGTACCAAGCATTGTAGCCGTCGGCTACCCCAGCATCATATCCATCCATTGGCTGAATGGGGGCATCATTTGCATCCTGACTCCAGAATCATTGCATATCTAGAGCCCCACTAACTGTAATGTTATCCCAGATAGTTCAAGAAAACTCAGTCTCTGAGAGATGGGATCCGCTACTGTAGACCGAACTGCCTCAAAACTCGGTCATACCGATGGACCTCCACCTCTCCCCTATCCATCCTTAGCCAGTAGACTCTCTTGATGCAAGCCAGCTCCTGTCCATCCTCGGCCCACCCTGGATGATCTCTCCAAGGCATCCAGGTGATCTGTTCAGAGACAAGGTCATCAAGTAGTCTCCAGGATGCTGGCAGATCTATCCGCCATTGTGCCCCTCTCCGAAGCCACCAATAGAAAACTCAGGGCCTCTCCCCATCAATCCTCGTTAGTGGGAGCCCTATCGGCCTCAGCACTATGATGTGCTCCCAAAACAAAACCTACAGTAATGATGTCATAACCAGACATCGGCCACCCTTGTATACGACCCCATGAAGGATCCTATACAACCGGCAGAGTACAAAGGTCCCCCAAGAAAACATGTACCCGTGGTCTCTCATGTTACAGACCACATCTGTTAGTAGCCATGGTACCCTGCATCTTCTCTGGTGGCACATCATAAGTCCACCTACCACCCTAGCCAAAACCCATGTGAGTCTAGATGCCCCAGGAATTTGGTGCAACAACTCGATATTCACTCCACCCTTCTCTAGGGTGAAGCTCGGATCGCCACATAGTCGCATCATCGCATGGCCCTGATTGGCTGTGGGAGTGATTAGTCATCCTTGTATGGGGATCCTCAAAATCCTCCATACATCCTCCAGTGTGGGAGTCATCTCCCCTGTCGATAATCGAAAATAGGAAGAACTTGGATACCACCTCTCTGCTAGGGTACGTTAATAGCCCCATATCACGTAGAAACCTGTGGCATCTCCGCCACATGCTTCATAGCCGACTCGAGCCAGTGATCTCGCTCTACCTGAGATAGAGCAGCCAAGTCATCCCTCAACCCACCATATTTCCATTCTCTACTCTTTAGTAATCCTCTCTACAACATAAACAAAATCAACAATAAAAATCATTAATAAATCATTAATTAAAAATGCAAGTTAAAATAAGTTCAATTTTATAAATGATGATATCGTCCATAATTGGACGATATCATCCCCAATTTGAGCAAATTCGTCTCTGATTTCACATGAGGAAATTGTCCCTTATTGGACGAAATTGTCCCCCTATCGTCAATTTTGCCCTTAGACGAAATCGACGATATCGAGACGATTTCGATGAAATCGACGATATCGAGACGATTTCGACGAAATCGAGACAATTTCGTCTCGATAATGTCGATGGCCCAAAAATTGCCACGATGCTCAAAAATCAATCAAATCTAATCTAAAAAGCATGAAATTCTAAAGTAAAGCATTCTAAACTAAGTTTAGACCCTTACCCATAGCCCGCATCGGACCTCTGTCGATCTGTGCGCTGTCTCGACCATTCTTGTCTCCAAAGCTCTAAAAACTAGGAAAATGAACAGTAACAATGAATTAGGGTTTTACCCTATTTTTTCTTAATTTTATTCAAAAATAATTAAAAACATTTTAAAATTTTGCTTTTTCGTGTTTTTACCTCGAACGTTCGATTTGGGTAAAAACACGAAGGGGGCACCATAGTAAGCTGTCGTACGATTCGACCTAGAATCGTCGCCTAAAAATGGGAATAATTTTTGCTTTCTCGTAGATCGAGAAGAACTCATATTTAACGCATTTTCCTCAAAAAATTCGCTAAAGAGGGGGCAAAATGTAGCACCCTAAAATTGGCGCAGTAAAACCTTAAATAATTACAATTACTTTAGTAATAATTCAAATTCAAATTTTAACCCCAAAACCGCTCCTAAACCACCGTTTAACCCGTTTTCTCCTTTCTCGCGTCATTTTTAGAGTTTTTTTTGACCGTTTGATGATATCGTCATCGATCAGACGATATCGCCTCAGATTGGATGATTTCGTCTGGGCTAGGACGTCCAGACGATCTTGTCCCAAAATTGATTTTTCACAATTAGCCTCTATTCCAACGACGTCTCTAATCCGAGCAGAAGCATGTCTGTGTCGTTAAAGACCCTCCCCTATTGGAGATCTCCCAAATTAGGATGATCTCCAACCTCCTAACCTCCCTCCTAAGCCTATTTAAACTTAGGACTCCCCCTTGGCATCCCCCTAGCTGAAATTTCCTGTAACACAAGTTCTATGTGCATTAGACCGTCTTAAATTATTATTTGCCTCCAAATTTGTTCAAATTTATTTGCAGGAACCTTAGTAGTTTTTAGCGGAAGCAAGTTTAGTTCGTCATGGACGATCTTGTTCAATTCGATACGATTTCGCACCAATTCGAGACGATCTCGACTGCAGTCTGCATTGGGGGCAATCAGTGCCCAAAGTTTGCATTTCCTCATTATTTTTTGTTGCATTATTCTGTATTTAGTTAATCTTATGATTATTCTTTATTATTTTTGCATCTTGGAGTTCACCCATGTAGTTTAATTGCATAATAAGGTCATGATTAGCTATTAAAGTGTTGCAACTTACTTGCATTTCTATTTGAGATTATATGTTAACATCCTTATTGTCATTTTACATCATTATCCTCTATTAGCATTGCTGCATTTTTTGTATTTTGTGTCCATTCTCTCTTTGCAGGTCTCTGACGAATTCGTCAGATCTCAGATGATCCTACAGGTCGGAGACGATCCCGTAAAATTCTAGACAATCCTATCTACTTCAAGAATCAAAACGTCCATCAGACATCCGGATCAGGTATGGCTCTTTAATTTAGCTTTTTCTCTCTATTTCTGCTCAAATCTATTTGTTGTATTTTATTTAGTCTGCATTTTCATAATTGAACAACTTAGATTCATTTGGCCAAACCTAGGACTCGAATGTTTAAAGATAAAACTGAACACATTAAACACATTCCCAACCTAGGCATGGAAAATTCCATTCAAACGTTTCCTGGTGACCCCACCATCCGTCGAAAAATCACCATAATACACCTCCCCCGAGAGGCGGGACCTTTGCAAGGCCTCTCAGTCCGAGGTACCATGCCATCCTTTTCCCATCCTCCTTTCGGGCACGGATCCTATAGCCTAAAGGTAAGGATGCAAAATTTGGAGCGATACATTATGAGTTAGCCATGACCACTATAACCTCCTTTGACCAAGCTATGGATTTATCCATAAGGGTAGAAGCCCTAATAAGAAGAGGATAATTAAAAAATAAAGATGAATATATTTCATCCAAGAGTTAATACAAAAATAAACATGTGGTAGGAGATGGGGTCATGGATAGTAGACCCCCTTAGAATGTTAATACCACAGATATGAAAAATAAGTTTGTGTTGAGAGCACCCCAAAAACCTCCATTGCAAAATTTTACAAGATTGAATCAACCCTTTTTTTTTGTGGAAAACATCCCAAAAGGGATGCCACTTTTGGGTAATACCCAAGGAGGCAGGGGTATCCATTTTGCCAAAAATACCCAGGACTCGGACTTGGACTACCACCTTTGACATACTCAAGGAGCAAACAAACACACAAAATCAATTTAAAAATAAGTAAATAACAACAAAAATAATAAAATAAAATAAAAAACATGCTCCTTGAGTGTGTCAAAAACAAAATCACAACCAAACATGCACAATAAGATAAAAAAACCACAACACAAACCACATAGGAAAACACAAGAACCACATAACAAAACACAAACAAGACAAAAACAACAGAACACTACAAAGACATAACCCAAAAAAAACATGCAAAATAAACACAACCAAAACCTAAAAAATTAAAATAAAATAAAATAAAAATAAAAATAAAAAACAACCAACAACATAAAATAAACTAAAACAAAAAACATAGAAAACACTCACTCATAAAAACACGAATTAACACAAATAAAGAGAAACCCAAGAACAAGAACGAAAAAAATACAAGAACAATAAAAAAAAACATAAAAAAAACACAAAACAACAAAAAACAACACAAATAACACAAAAACAAAACAAAACAAAAGAACCCACCCACCTTAAAAAACTAAAAAAAATAATAATAAAAAAAAAAATTGAACATAACAATGACCTATCTAGACCATAAGACTAATAAGGCAAGAATCAATAGAGGAAACAAAATAAAGAATAGAATGAGCTAGGGAACTAAAAAAATTGAATGAACCAAAGAGAAGCAAAAAAAAAAAAAGCAAGAAGAAACTATGTATCTTTAGAACTGGAGCCATCCAAAGAAATGATAGAAAGAAGAGCTTCCCTAATTTGAGAAGCCCACAAAATAGGAGGGTGGCCATAACGAGTAAGATAACATTTGTCCAAAGCCCAATTAGCTAAAGCATCAACACTCTTGTTTTGATCTCTGACCACATGATTGTAATCAACTTTCAAAAATCCCATCTGGATATTGAATCTTATCAATAATTCTTTTTATTCTCCAATCCACCTTATGATTCTTAGAAGGAGTCTTCAAGAGATTAATCATAAGTTGAGAGTTTGAATCAACCCTTGATAATGGTCTTACCTCAACTAATAGAAAGAGGTCTGGTAAAATTTCCAAAGATACGACAACATCACCCCTATCAACCATGGTATAGACCTAACCAACATTGTGATTATCACCATGTTGATGGACATCCAAAAAATACCTATAGAATATTAAAATATGTAGTACAATACTTAATTGATGAAGGAAAATTGGAAGTGGAAAGTCCTCCACTGAACAAAAATCTTCAAACAAATATATACCCACAACAAGCACAAAATGTAAACCAAAATCTGTATATCTTCCAAAACACACTGCCAAATCATGGCAAGGAAGCTGTAAATCAGCTAGACTATAAAAATACACCATCCAAAAATATATATGTGAACTATTAGAATTTATTTACCATCTAAACCTCCATAAAATATATTTGTGCCTACTCAATCCAATATGAAAATTAAACAACTTCAAGGAGGAAAACCACAATTGTCATCTTTGGATGAAATAGAAAGTGAATCAGAATCTAAAATGGATATTAGCTCACAACATGCTAATAATTTTGAAGATGATTTAGGGCCAATATTACCCATTACTTATTCTCTAACACCATAATAACCATTTACAATAATAACAACCACTCATCCTTCATCACAACAAATTCTCCGTATTGAACGAAGCTCAACTACAATATTACAAGTTGTTCGATCAAAAAATATTGTAGGTACAATTGGGGCTGTTACTCGATAGCAAGCCCAAACCCAAAATTCTCAATCTCATACTCAAAAAAATTATGTGGATCAATTGCTTGTGGCTCTAAAATTACATCATAAGAGAAATAACATAATTAGATCCCAATAAAAGACTCCATTTGATGTCAACGACCAATTGGCTAATACAATAGCTAGGATTTCTCTTTTAGACCTTCTTATAAATTCAACCATCCACAGAGAGGAATTAATGAAAAATCTAAGCCAAATGATGATACCTCAGGATATAGATCCAACTGTTGTAGTTGACGTTGTAGTCTCTCATGAAACAAACTACATCGATTTCTATGATAAAGAAATTCCTCCCCAAAGAATGTATAGAGATAATCCTTTGTATATAATAGCATTGATTGGGTATGTTTATGTCAAGAGAGTGTTAATTGACAATGGCTCATCCCTGAACATATGCACTTATAACTTCTTCAAAATATTTTAATATAGGAAAGAATATTTGAGACAAATTTAAATGATCATTAAAGTATTTAATGATGAAACACAAAAGGCTTATGGGGTGATCTCCATTCCATTACAAGTTGGTCCCAAGATTCTAGACACATCCATATTTTTTGTACCATGCCCAACATCATACAACATACTTTTGGGATATCCTTGGATTAATTCCATGAGAGTAATCCCATCTACTTTGCATCAATGTGTTAAATTTGAATTTAAGAATCTATTGGTCACTATGCATGGTGATCCTAGGCCATTTGAAATGTGTGAAATAGAGTAACCTATTAACGTTCCCTTTTGCACTACTCTCTAATCATTAGAATATAAACCTTCTAAAACCACTTTTACCGAAGTAGAACCATTACCTCCATGTGAAACATCAAAACCTTCTAATAAGGATAACCCCTCTACATCATATCCTTTGACAGATAAATTTTTACAATACTTATCCTCTATATTGGAACCCTATTAGTCAAAAAGTGACTAACTACAGAAAAACAGTTGACACACCTTTTTGCATATTTTCCAAGAAGACCGAAGTGGCCCATATGCTAAATATCAAATAAAACGCAAAACATCGCGAGGAGAAAAGTGTCGCGATATCGCGACATGTTGCATTTTCGCGGTCCAAAGCAAAGAGAAAGAGCAAGGAGGAAAAAGTGTCGCGATATCGCGACATGTTGCATTTTCATGGTCCAAAGCAAAGAGAAAGAGCAAGGAGGAAAAAGTGTCACGATATCGCGACATGTTGCATTTTCGTGGTCCAAAGCAAAGAGAAAGAGCAAGGAGGAAAAAGTGTCGCGATATCGCGACATGTTGCATTTTCACGGTCCAAAGCAAAGAGAAAGAGCAAGGAGGAAAAAGTGTCGCGATATCGCGACATGTTGCATTTTCACGGTCCAAAGCAAAGAGAAAGAGCAAGGAGGAAAAAGTGTCGCGATATCGCGACATGTTGCATTTTCGTGGTCCAAAGCAAAGAGAAAGAGCAAGGAGGAAAAAGTGTCGCGATATCGTGACATGTTGCATTTTCGTGGCCAAAAGAGAAGAGAAAGAACAAGAAAGAAAAAGTGTCACGATATCGCGACATGTTGCATTTTCATGGCCAAAAGAGAAGAGAAAGAGCAAGAAGGAAAAAGTGTTGCAAAAGAGAAGAGAAAGAACACGAAAGAAAAAGTGTCGCGATATCGTGACATGTTGCATTTTCATGGCCAAAAGAGAAGAGAAAGAGCAAAGCAAGGAAAGAATGTCACGATATCGTGACATGTCGCATTTTCGTGACCGCCCAGAAAAAATGAAGGAAAAGACATAAAGATGTCACGATTTCGTGACATGTCTCATTTTCGTGGCTGGAAGCGGCAGAAGAGCAAAGCAAGAGACGGACGTCGTGATTTCGTGACATGTCTCATTTTCGTGGCTGGAAGCGGCAGAAGAGCAAAGTAAGAGACGAATGTCATGATTTCATGACATGTCTCATTTTCACGGTTGGAGGCGGCAAAAGAGCAAAGCAAGGAAAGAATGTCACGATTTCACGATGCGCTAGCTATAAAGGAATAAAATGTATTTTTGGCAATCAAAGGCATGCACTGACACCAAGAAGTGATTTCTGACATGATTATCAGAAATCCAGGATAGAGCAGGCTTGCTAGATGATTGAAAATGTGACAGGCTCATCTAGAATCTAATCTGCAGAGAAGATATCTAATTCATAGAAGACTTGTTGTGTATTATTAGAAACTGCAGATGATTGCTTGTAAAATAGTAAGATGTACTTAGAAAAAGATACTCTTTTAGGGTATATATAGGGGTGAGCGACTCCAAAAAAAGGGTCGGCTCTTGGACGTTTACAAGACTGAATGCATGTACTTCGAATACAAGCAATAAAATCACATCTCCCATTGGCTTCTGGTTCATATCGTGCAAGTGTATGTATTAATGTTCTTTATTTCTGCTTACAATATTGAATTGTAAATTGAGTTTGTTCTTATATCTGAACTTTCGCAATACATAAATCATATTGCTTGGAATGAGAATCTAATATATACGCATGTTAAACGAAATATTAGAAATCATATCTGAAATTATATAATTTTTGCATGGAAATGTGTTTAAATGCTTTGGATAGAAGTAAGTAAATCTGTCTTCGTTGTTGTCTAATCTGCACCATATATTAGATCTAGCTTCGGCTATATTTCCCTCTCTTTCAGTATTACTTCCTTCCCCTTTTCCCATAAAAAACTTCAAGGAACCAGCCTTCTCTGGAGATCAGGCGAAAAGTCTCAAACCTTCTCGTCTTTTCAATGTTGACAAAATCTAAGGCGCAACTAAACAACCCAAGGCAGATTTTGTTCCAACAGTTTTTGGCACGCCTGGTGGGACCCTAAATCCCACATTATTTTTACAAGGTTTGGTGTTTTGCCTCTGATATTTAGAATAAAAAACCCAATCACCTGGCGACTCCGTCCGAAGGTATAGACCCAAAAAATACCTTATCTTTTTAGACCTGGTTAAAGCTAGTATATGTTTATATGATAACCAGATCCAAATCAAAAAACTCAGAAGAGCCCATTGAGTTCTTCGAGTTACATCTTGGTAGCTTAAGAGTGAATCCAGTTTTATCCGCAAGATCAAATCCACCTGCTACCAATAATAGCGCCATTATACCCTCTATTTTGCCATATTCTATCATTGGTTCATCTCCAGCTATTACTACAACCCCAATAGTTCAGATGAATATAGCAATTACAATGGCCGCTCCTCCACCACCATCTTATCTTATATGGAACCACATTGGTCCACTAAATTTAGCAGCCCATAATCAAATTCCTGGCGTAGCATTGAAGGCATTGCCTTCATATGATGGAATAGGAAAAACAACATATGAACATTGCTTAGATGTAGCAGCAATGGCTGCAACCTATAACATCACACAGGAGGATGTGATGATCAGATTGCTAGTTATCTCTCTGAAGGGTAAAATGCTCTATTGGTATCGTGCACTCCCTCCTCAATCAATTACCACCTGGGCAGAGCTCATTGGAAAGTTGGTGGATGAATTCAATCAGCATGCAGATCCATTTTCCTTATTGAACCAGTTCACGATCATAAGGAAACATCCTCAAGAAGAAATTGTAGACTTCAATATCCATTTCAGTCGGACCTAGGAAAGGATTCCTCAAGGATTGAAACCAATAGAAGAGCAAGCAATATATTACTATCTGAGATCCTTTGATTCAGATATTAGTATGATAATACGATAGTCAAGAATATTCACATTCCCTACCATTTATCAACAAGCTTATATAGCAGAGAGAGATCTCATAGCCATTGGAAGGTATCCACCCAAAGCAATAATGCCCATTTTTCTTGATATTCCCTAGGCTACTCATGTTGCTTCTCCTAGCTCTGTTGAATCGAAGTTCACAGATCTTCCAAGATGGAATGGATCACCCTCTGTACCTACAATACCAATGCCTCAAATTCCTTTGGCATTGCCTCCTCTTTCTGCTATACCTGCATTACCTACGCCACCTCCTCAGCAAGTCCCCGATAATCAGCTTACTCTTATCCTGGACACCATGAAAAATCTAGCAAATGATATAACATCAATTAAAAAGAGAGAGGCTGAAAGGAATTTTCTGCCAAGGAGGTTCCCTCAGGTAACGAGAGATGCAACACAATCAAGCAATAGGGGACAAGAGAGACCGAGCACGGTATATACAAATGAGACAGTGGAGGCCGAGGAGCCTCCCACTGATTCTAACTTTTGGTGTACTACATGTAACGATCCACATGGGGAAAGTTCGTGTATGATACACCAACATTATGTACAAAGTATAGCAGTTGAAAAGAGTAAAGAAAAAATGAAAGGCCATGTAAATATAATTAGAGAGAAGGACCACAACTTCATGATGCCTACAGTAGAACAGGTTTCAGTTTTGACAAGATCGGGTAAGAAACCACTTGCAAGTAGACCCTAAAGAGCTTCAGCCATTGAATGTTTCCCCTGCTCCCAAGGAAGTTCCCAAAGAAACTCCTAAGGGAAGTCTCCCTCGGGAAAGAAAATATCAGTTTCCAGCCAAAATTCAAGGGCAAGAAACACACAAAGAATTTATTCCTCGGGGGAAAATGAAACCCAAGAACAGGCTAGGGAAAGGTTGAGATTCCCCTCACCTGACAAAAAGGCAAAGAAGCTGAAGCTACCCGGGGATACAAAAATAAATATGAAACTTTTGCCAAAGAAAGAGAAAGAATAGTTGATTCACCTACATTCAGTATAGTAGAGGAAATGAAAAAGACTCCTTCTAAGGCAAGTATGTATGATGCTCTTCAAATCCCAGGTCAAATCGATCTCCTACAGGAATCCCTAAGAACAATGAAAAATGGAGGTAGGACTGCATCATCTTCAAAAATGGTTCTAACGAACTTGACGTCTGCCACTGGTAAGAACAGGCCACCACCCTTTTATTTGTCCCTTCAAATGGAAGGATGGGTTGTCCACAACTGCATGATAGATTCAGGCGCTGCTACCACTGTGATACCCAAAGCAGTATGTGATATTATGGGAATGGAGTACACTAGGAGCAGCGCAGGCGTCCTACAGTTAGATGGTACTCCAGTAAAAACTATAGGAGTGATAAAGGATATTCCCATACGGTTGCATAAAATGCCTCAGATGACAGTCATACAAGAGGTAGTAGTCGTAGACTTGGAGCCCTATTTTGGTATGTGTCTATCCAGAGAGTTCACAACAAATATAGGAGGATACTTATCCTTAGATTATTCTCATTTGGAGATACCTTTCAAAGGTAGAAGGGTCAATATTTTTAATGAGAAACCATCTACGTTTCATGTAGAAAATATTGGTGAAACTGACCGTGTAAATATGATGATTGAAGAAACAATAGAAGAAGATCTAATGGAAGAAACATTAGAAGAGCTCCAAGCTGAGGACGAGTTTTCTCTACAGAATTTTAATGCCATGATAGAAACAGAAATAGGAAACTATTCTATTGAGAAACCAAAAAGAAAATTGATACCCTCCCTAGAAAAGGATGGTTCTGTGAATCAATTGTGGAAGCTTTTCTTTGATGGGGCTAGGTGCAAGAATGGAGCTGGTGCCGGAATAGTTTTGATTTCTCCCACCGGAGAGGAAAAGGTTTTCTCTTACGGGTTGACTTGGAGTTGCTCCAATAACGCAATAGAATATGAGGCCCTGTGCTTAGGGTTAAGAAAGGCTGAGAAATTGGGAATCAAACAGTTACTCATCTATGGAGATTCAGAACTTATTGTGAATCAAGTCACCAAAAAATGTATAAGTAAACAACATTATTTGAAGGCTTAGAGGAACAAAGTGTGGGATCTCTTAGAGGCCTTTGAGGCCCTAAATATAAAGTTTATCCCTAGAGAACAGAATACCCACGCAGATTTGTTAGCTTCAGTGGGAGCTAATTTTTGTCCTGTAAGTAATGTTATTCAGAAGTCTAAAACTGTTAGACTTATATACAAGCTTTTAGTACCTGATAAAAATATTTTCTAGCAAGTTTTTGAAAATGATGAACAGATACTTGGATTTCTTAATCCATGAAATGAATTGCTCAACCAACCAGGATCTACAGGATGAAGAGGAAGAGGACATTATTCAGTTAAAAAACAATCATATTCCTAAGGGTCTCATCACCCTGGAAAGCCTGTTTGATAACAATGATAGAGCAGTTGGCCGGAAAATCAAGGTCGATAAACGAAGATACAAAGATGTAGAGTTGGAGCCAGGCAAAATGATTAAGGTTGGAATCAGTTGTACAGAAGAGGAAGTGAACCAGATCAGAGAATTGTGTAAAAAATTCCCTGACATCATAGCTTGGGTGTATAGTGATCTAAAAGTGTACAATAAAGATGTTATTCAACATACCATAGAATTAGAAGAAGGAGCTAAGCCTTTTAGGCAAAAGCAAAGACCGGTGAATCCGAAGATAGAATCTTTGATGAAACAAGAACTACTAAAACTCCTTCAAGCTAAAATAGTATACCCTGTTAAACACTCCACCTGGGTGGCAAACTTGGTACCGATCAGGAAGAAAAATGGAGATATCAGATTGTGTGTAGATTTCAGAAATCTGAACAGAGCATCACTCAAAGATCATTACCCGCTACCTCGGATTGACCAAATTCTACACACAGTTGCAGGAGCAGAAAGGTTTTCCTTACTTGGATGGTTTTTCAGGTTATAATCAAGTATGGGTAAAATATGAAGACCAATTCAAGACCGCTTTTACTACGAAGTGGGGAACATTTGCCTACCAAAGGATGCCATTTGGTTTATCCAACGCTGGAGCAACTTTTCAAAGAGCAATGGATGTAGCGTTTGGTGAACTTGCTAATAAAATCATAGTCATCTATTTAGATGATATGACTGTCTTCTCTCATGATAAGCAGGATCACGCCTCACATCTAGAAATTTTTTTTGAGAAGTGCAGGGAATTTGGGATATCATTGAACCCAAAAAATTCTATATTTGCGGTAGAAGAAGGTATCCTACTCGGTCATGTCATCTCCAAATACGGGCTAGCTATTGATCCTAGCAGGGTAAAAGCACTCTTGGAACTTTCTTTACCAGTCAATAAGAAAGGTTTGCAATATTTCTTTGGGAAAATAAATTTTGTGCACAAATTTATTGCAGATTTTGCGCAAATTGTCAAACCAATGACAGAACTGCTGAAGAAGGATGCTCCTTTCAAATGGATAGATGTTAGGAAAAATGCCTTCAAGAAAATTCTGGAAGAGATAGCCCAAGCACCTGTATTAATCAATCCTGATTATTCATGAAGTTTCATCTTGTATGTTGTTGGTGAATCAGAGAGTTATGTTGCAGTCCTCACACAAAAGGGGACAGATAACGAAGAAAGACCCATAGCTTTTCTGAGCTCCACCATGCATGATCATGAGGAGAGATACAACTTTATTGAAAAACAAGTTTATGTTGTCATGAAGTCCTTGCAAAGTTTAAACATTTTCTGTCACAAAGCAAGATCCTTGTTTATGTGATACATCCTGACGTTAGGAACTTCATCATACAAGGAGAGCTTGGTGAAAAACATGTTGGTTGGGTAACCAAAATACAGGAATATGATGTAGAAATACATCCCACAAAATTGGTAAGAGGTAGAGCCTTGTGTCACCAGTTAGCCAAGCAGATTACAGATGAACAAGTGCAACTCCAAGATGTGATGATTAATACACAAGCAGATTCTATGCCCAAAGACACTGATTGGATTGATGACCTGGTGGAATACTTTCAGACTGGTATGTGTCCTAAAAATCTAAATGCTTCACAGAGAAGGAGGTTTAGAGCACAAGCATTGAAGTACACCCTTCAAAATGAAGGATTATACAAAAAAAATATAGATGGTGTACTTTTGAGATGCATAAGAGAAGATGAGAAACAAAAGGTTCTGAGAGAATTTCATGGAGGTCTCTCTGGAGGACATTATTCAGGGAGATCAACTGCTTTGAAGATACTCCGAGCAGGTTGTTACTGGCCTTCTATCTTTTTAGACACATACAATATCACCAGGAGTTGTGAACAGTGTCAAAGGTATGTTGGAAGAAATAGAAATGCCTCCATGCCCTTGAAACCTATCCAGGTTGAAGAGCCCTTTCAGCAGTGGGGGTTAGATTTCATTGGGATAATAGAACCTAATTCATCAGCTGGTCATAAGTATATACTTACAGCCACTGATTATTTCACCAAGTGGGCCGAAGCCATTCCCACTAAAAAGGTTGATCAGGAAGTTGTGATTGAGTTTGTAGAAAGTCTGATTACCAGATTCGGTATACCAGATTCACTAGTCTCAGATAATAGATCTGCCTTCATCGGAGCAAAGATGATTGAGTTCGCCAGTAGGTATGGTATATACCTAAAAAATTCTTCCAATTATTACCCATAGGGTAATGGCTTAGCTGAGTCTACAAATAAGAATCTTCTTAGAATCCTGAAAAGGACGCTGGAAGATAACAAAAGAAACTGGCATTCCCTGATAAACCGAGCGCTATGGGCTGACAAAATTTCAATCAAGAAATCCATCAATACGTCACCCTACGCTTTAGTTTATGGCAAAGAAGCTATTTTTCCCATACATATGGAGATACCAGCATTGAAGCTACTGAATCAGATGAACGAAGAAGAAGGTCAACCGATGGATGCCCGACTAATGCAGCTCTTACAGTTAGAAGAACAAAGAGAGCAATCATACAATCACAATCAGAAGCATATGGCAGATACTGAAGGATGGTTCAACAAAAAGACAACTGCCAAAAAATTTAGAGTGGGAGACTTGGTTTTGAAATGGAATGTAAAGAAAGCTAAGCCAGGTAACCATGATAAATTCGATGCTCTCTGGGAGGGACCATTTGAAATTGTTTCAGAGAAACAGTTCAATGCTTTCGAGTTGAAAGATCAAGATGGATTGGTTCTTCCCATCACGGTGAATGCATTTCACCTAAAGTTATATTTCTATTGAGAAAGCAGAAAAGGAATTATATGTACAGTATAATATAAGTATATTCAGACAATATTTGTAAATATTACCATTTTTTCGGCCTTAACAAAAAATTTTAGTTGCAGCCAATCAGAAGTCGACATTTTTTTTTGAATAGAGATACTAAGGTATAGAGGGAGTTTTGACGAGGTAATGTTCACTTTTAATCTAAGTGCATTTTCCTGTGTTCTTTGTCTTTCTCTGAAAGATTCTTTTTACAACTGCGTTGTTGACTCCGTTTCCCAATGGATGAAGGCCTGGTTCAAAATTTTTGCAAGCAAAAAATCCCCCGGAAGGCGCCAAGAATGTTAGTCAAAAAGTGACTAACTAGAGAAAAATAGCTGATGCACCTTTTTGCATATTTTCCAAGAAGACCGAAGTGGCCCATATGCTAAAGATCAAAGAAAAAGCAAAACACCGCAAGGAGGAAAAAGTGTCGCGATATCGCGACATGTTGCATTTTCACGGTCCAAAGCAAAGAGAAAGAGCAAGGAGGAAAAAGTGTCGCGATATCGCGACATGTTGCATTTTCATGGTCCAAAGCAAAGAGAAAGAGCAAGGAGGAAAAAGTGTCGCGATATCGCGACATGTTGCATTTTGCGGTCAAAGAAAGAAGAAAAGAGGAAAAATATAATTCATTTGCAAAGCAAAGAGAAAGAGCAAGGAGGAAAAAGTGTCACGATATCGCGACATGTTGCATTTTCGTGGTCCAAAGCAAAGAGAAAGGAGCAAGGAGGCAAAAAGTGTCGCGATATCGCGACATGTTGCATTTTCATGGCCAAAAGAGAAGAGAAAGAACAAGAAAGAAAAAGTGTCGCGATATCGCGACATGTTGCATTTTAGGCCAAAAGAGAAGAGAAAGAGCAAGAAGGAAAAAGTGTCGCGATATCGTGACATGTTGCATTTTTGGCCAAAAGAGAAGAGAAAGAACATGAAAGAAAAAGTGTCACGATATCGCGACATGTTGCATTTTCGGCAAAAGAGAAGAGAAAGAGCAAAGCAAGGAAAGAATGTCATGATATCGTGACATGTCGCATTTTCATGACCGCCCAGAAGAAATGAAGGAAAAGACATAAAGATGTCACGATTTCGTGACATGTCTCATTTTCGTGGCTGGAAGCGACAGAAGAGCAAAGCAAGAGATGGACGTCATGATTTCGTGACATGTCTCATTTTCATGGTTGGAAGCGATAGAAGAGCAAAGTAAGAGATGAATGTCATGATTTCGTGACATGTCTCATTTTTGTGGTTGGAGGCGGCAAAAGAGCAAAGCAAGGAAAGAATGTCGCGATTTCACGACGCGCCAGCTGTAAAGGAATAAAATGTATTTTTGGCAATCAAAGGCATGCACTGACACCAAGAAGTGATTTCTGACATGATTATCAGAAATCTAGGATAGAGCAGGCTTGCCAGATGATTGAAAATGTGACAGGCTCGTCTAGAATCTAATCTACGAGAGAAGATATCTAATTCATAGAAGACTTGTTGTGTATTATTAGAAACTGTAGATGATTGCTTGTAAAATAGTAAGATGTACTTAGAAAAAGATACTCTTTTAGGGTATATATAGGGGTGAGCGACTCCAGAAAAAGGGTCGGCTCTTGGACGTTTACAAGACTCGAATGCATGTACTTCGAATACAAGCAATAAAATCACATCTCCCATTGGCTTCTGGTTCATATCGTGCAAGTGTATGTATTAATGTTCTTTATTTCTGCTTACAATATTGAATTGTAAATTGAGTTTGTTCTTATATCTGAACTTTCGCAATACATAAATCATATTGCTGGAATGAGAATCTAATATATACGCATGTTAAATGAAATATTAGAAATCATATCTGAAATTATATAATTTTTGCATGGAAATGTGTTTAAATGCTTTGGATAGAAGTAAGTAAATCTGTCTTCGTTGTTGTCTAATCTGCACCATATATTAGATCTAGCTTCGGCTATATTTCCCTCTCTTTCAGTATTACTTCCTTCCCCTTTTCCCATAAAAAACTTCAAGGAACCAACCTTCTCTGGAGATCAGGCGAAAAGTCTCAAACCTTCTCGTCTTTTCAATGTTGACAAAATCTAAGGCGCAACTAAACAACCCAAGGCATATTTTGTTCCAACAAGCCCACAAAACATGATGATTATAATATACAAGATTCTCTTATTTTGTCTCAATTACCACCATCTCCCCATACAGTTGGGTTACCACAGAAGCAAAAAAGCATCTATCATGTTGGAAGTTATACTTTCATTGGTGTTGGATGTGCTCTTGATAAAATTAATATTAGGTGAACGAGCTTTACATATGATGAGGATGGTTTCGCTCGATGTTTCTTTTCTAATAAATATATAAAATCTAAACAAATGATGTGTGATATGGGATACAAAGGTAAAGGTTTAGGTCCCATAGAAAATGGGATACGTGAACCGTTTGAGGTTGAGGAGTGGCCTGCCCGATGTGGTGTAGGCTATATCCCCATAAAAACTCAACCTTTTCCCTTTGATGAAGATGATCATCTTATCACATATGGTGAATATTTAAAAAATCAAGAATAATTAAAGAAACATAAGAGAGATTGTGAGTTCTCTTGCAACATGTTATCAGTGGTACACCAAAAAATAATAGCTAATTCAGAGGAATGTGTAGAAGGAGATATCTTTTATGATATTTCTCATGAAGAAATTATGATAAATAGGTTCTTCTTTGATGAGTTTATCCCATGTATAGCCCAAGTTCAGACGACTACACAAGAAGAATTAGCTAATATTTAGAACTATAAGAAATGGGTGTTTCACCTGCTCCTCCTAATTTTGAAAGAGATATAAATATTGAAATAGAAGCCATCCTAAAAATTAATATCAAAACAGAAAATAATCCTCATATGGTTAAAATCGAGACTGATTTAAATATGGAAGAACAAATTAAATATATAGAACTTCTTACATAATATCTTGATATCTTCTCTTGGACATACGTAGATATTCCAGGCCTAGACCCTTCTATGGTTATGCACCACTTAGTGGTTCATCCTGATGCTAAACCAGTCAAACAAAAACTTAGAAAAATGCATCCTAAAGTGGACTTGTTGGTTAAAAATGAATTACATAAACTCTTGGATGTAAGTTTCATTCAAGACATAGATTTTTCCGATTGGATATCCAATGTTGTTCCCGTAACTAAAAAAACTACTAAAATCAGAGTTTGTACTGATTTTAGGGACATAAATGCTGCATGTCCTAAATATGACTTTGCCCTTCCTAATATGGATCATATTATTGATTTCACAGCTGGATGTGGAATGTTATCACTTATGGATGGATTTTCAGGATACAATCAAATTCGTATAGCACTGGAAGATCAATCTAAAACTGTATTTATTACACCTTGGGGGACTTTCTGTTGGAAAGTAATGCCCTTCAATCTAAATAATGTAGGGGAAACTTACCAACGAGCTATGATATACATATTTCATGACATTATACATCTTGTATGATTATGTGGATGAAATTATAGCTCAATCTATAAATAAGAAGATCACATTCCTGATTTATGATGAGTCTTTGATAGACTCCATGAATACAAAGTCCGATTGAATTCAGATAAATGTGTGTTTGGAGTAAAATCAAAAAAAAATTTAGGGTTCATAGTTTCCATTCATGGTATAGAAATAGACCCTACCAAGATTAAGGCTATCATTGATATGCCACCACCTAATAGAAATAAGGAGTTTACAAGGTAATCTCTAGTCTATCCACTACTTTATTGATAAACTGGCAGACAAATATAAATCCTTTATTAGGTTTCTTAAGAAAGACACGCCTTTATTATGGTATAAAGAATTTCAAGAAGCTTTTTAAACCCTTAAGACATATTTACTCACCCCACCAGTGCTTGTTCCACCTAGACCAGAGCATCCATTCATATTATATATTTATGCCTTAGAACTAGCGTTAGGCGCAATGTTAGCATAACATGATGAGGATAAGAAAGAATGAGCCATTTAATACATAAGTAGAACTTTAATAAGTTATGAAACTTGGTACACTCCTTTAGAAAATATTTTTTAGCTACTGTATTCTCTACACAAAAATGGTGCCACTACATTCTTAGTCAAAAAACTTATGTCATTGTTAAATTTGATCCATTACAATATTTAATGAGTAGGTCTTATTTATCAGGATGAGTAGAAAAATGGGTTCTTTCTTTGAGTGAGTTTGACCTAACATTTATTGGGTAGAAATACATTAAAGGGCAATTCATAGCATATCAACTCATCGCTGCTCCTCTTGAGTCTACTCACCCTTTGATGATATAATTTCTCAATAAATGTCTTAATCTAGATAATGACTCCTCAGAATCGTGGTCTCTATTTTTGATGGAGCCCATTGTATGAGAGGCACAGGTGCAGGTATTATAATGGTATCCCCATAGAAACAAATTATCTCATAATCCTTTAAAATCCAATTCGCTTGCATAAATAATATAGTAGAATACAAAGATTTAATCCTTGGATTACGAGCAACCATAACTCTCAATATTAAAATACTTTCAGTTTTTGGAGATTCACAACTTGTGGTGAATCAAGTTAACGATATTTATCAAACCCGATATGAGAAACTCCATCCTTATAAATAATACGTTTTAAAAATTATATGTTTATTTCAGAAGGTTACTATAGAATCTATCCCTCACACCAATAATCATTTTGTTGATGCTATGGAGGCAGCTACTTCTCTTATACCTTTGGAATTGGATGATGATCATGCCACTATTATTATTCACTAACTTTGGGAACCTGCATCATTAGAGTCATGTTTAAAACCTTTAGAGGTATTTACAATTGAATAAGCAGTATCAAAACCATGGTATGGAGATATTTTAAAATTTCTCCACGATGGATCATTCCCAGATGGCTTCAATAAAAACCAATGATGATCATTACGTAAGTGAACTATTCACTTTGTAATTATTGGAGGTACTTTATATAAAAGTGTGGTAATCCAATATGCATACACCTAAGCTAATAATAACCAAAAACCAACATAAAGCATGAAACATAGATAAATTTACAAATAAACATAAAGAAGGGTTTCTTTATTAAATTTCCATTGAAACTCGGTTACAAATCCATCCCTCTTAGGGATACCCAATGTGATATAGTTATTACAATTAAGTAAAGTCCCCACGTAAGGGTAGGTGTAATTCACAAGCTTCCTAGGTTGACACGAACTGCTCTAAGGTAAAGGTAGCCTTCTTCTCCATGATTAGAGGTATTTGTTGTTTTGAATGTCAAGACCCTATTAACCCCATGTTAAAGAAACAACAAGAAGCAATTAGAAGCAAAGAATACCTCTCTTGATGAGGCTTTTAAAGGAAATGATACCAAATATTGTCATGAAATCTTGAAATCAAGAAAGTACATAAATCATAGAAATATAATCTAAGAATGATAATGGACCATCAAGAATGTAAAGGAAGCATAGATCAAGTCCTCTAATTTCCTAATTAAACCATTGAAAGCATGAAAACATGAAAAATAGAAACTATTTTCCTAATTTTTTAAATGATAAAATGCAAGGAAAGAGAGCTTTAAACTATGATTCTACCACACAATTATCTCTAATAAAGTAAATATAGATCAAATGTATCTAATATAAAACAATTAAAATGTAAAATACTGCTAAAACTAGCTAAATTGAGGATTAAACCTTGATCGTGGGTCTGTCATGTGGTTGGAACTATTAGCCGTGGTTGATAGCCGCGATTGAGGCATGAATATCCTTGTTCTCCAAATCAAGGCTTGATTCCTCAATTCACTCTAATGAATTGATGATCAAGGGTCATCGTGATGTCCTATGATATATTTGGCAGTTGAATTACTCAAATTGGTGATGGATTGGGCTCAATTTATTCTATTGATTTCTCCTAGCCCTCCATAGCCTTCTTGGCTCCAAATTCCATTTGATCTCCAATTGGGTGGCAAAAGTGTTCCTCTCAATATATGCAAGTGAGTATGCAATTTTATTGGGCTTCATTGCTCTTCAACTTAATATACATCTCTTTATTTCCCAATTTAGAGGGGGTTCTTATAGAATTTGAGTAGGCCATGTCTTAGCTTCATGGAGAAGCCAAGATCAAGAAAGGGCAGTTGAGGTAGTTGGAGAATTTTTTTTGGAACTTTTCGCTCTCAAACCACTATGATCTGCAACCAATTGGCTGTTGAAACTTATTTTGGGTCGGCCAAGGTCCAAATAATTTTTGAGGCTAGCCGTAGCTTGGAGGCATGGTCAAATCTATTTACCGTAGGTGTCAACCGTGGCTAACACTGATTAGGCCAAAATGCCTAAATGAGTGGTTAGAATCACTGTTATACCTTGGAATCTATCCAATATCTTCCATATGGTATTCTAGCATGTCCCATATGAGTAGTCACCTCGACATGATGTATTTTAGGTGTCTACAAATGCCCCTTTTGAGATGCATTGTGAGATCAAACAATATTGAGCAAAAATAGACCTAAAATGATGTCGTAGTTTGGATGATGATCATTATTTTGATCAACATTAGATGCCCAAGGTCTAGAAAAAGAATGCGCATCCTAGAATCATTACTTCCAATTGGATGGAAGGCTTAAATTGAAATAGCATGCACTCATCATCAGACATTCGGGTAGCTTCAGTGCCATTATAGGTTTATGTGCCTATGTATCTAAAATGAAGAGAGCTATAAACTAAACTGTTATATTTGCTTTTTGCCCTAGTAAAGGGTAAGCTTATGATAGTTGTTGGCAATGTTTTGTAAGACGAACATAATTTTGAAAAGATCAAGGAATCTACGATAAAGGGATCTTCTGCTGACTTTGATTATGATTATGGTATTATTACTAGCCCCTCAAGCGACGATTTGATTAGGGTAATGATAATTATATGAAGCGATGAATCGCTTGACCACTATGAGGGACTTGAAAAAATTAATACTTAGCATTTTATACTTGATTAAGCCTAATCAGCTATGATTGCAACTATTAATAGTAATTATATATTTAGATCCCATGGAGTGGTCCAACCATGAAGGATTTATTAGGGAATTGAAATGATAACAATTCCAATTAGGTATGTGTTGAATAATTGTTGGCAATTTTGGGTTTGAGATCCTAGCTCCTTGTCTATGAGTTGTCATTGATGTCAAAAGGAAATGGCATTAATGTTAAGAGGATGTGTTGGCTTCAAAGGTGAAAGATTCCAAGAGAATATTCTTAAGAGAATCCGGAGAGATTCCATTGGATAAGGTTTTTGGATAGGGTTTTTATTAAAACCAAGTTAAATGGTTTTTATTAAAACCAATGGAGGTTCTCTTTATTATTTAATTATTATTTAAAACCCTTCAAGGTTTTAATTAATTAATTATTTAATTAATTAAGGGAGAAAATTATTTTTAATTTATTAAAAATATTTAAAGGTTTTTAAACCTTTTTTATTCTTAATTTATTAAAATTAATTAAGGGTTTTTAAACCCTTTAGAAAGCAATTTCGATTAAATTCGAAATTACGTTTCTCTGTCGTCGACGTGTTCTAAAGTCCACGATTGGACTATAAATATGGGAAGGATCCTAAGGTTTAACTCCTCTTGAGAATTTTGAATGCATTAATTTTTGGCTGCGATCGATGCTCGTTGACGCCGCGGAAGAAGAGAGCTCGCGTTTGAAAAACTTACGAAGTGCTTGTTCGTTGAAGTGGTAGGAAGTCTGTCTTAGACTTCGTTAGCCCCTTGTGGGCTAGTGGCAGCATAGGCTGCGTTTGGGCTTTGCGTAGGCGGAGGTCTGCGTTTCGATTCCCGTGGAGGGAGCTGTGCATGGATTAAGTCACGTTTTTGTTAAAACGTATTTTGTGCCGCGTTTTTTGGATTCGTCAAAGGCAGCCATTCCGCGATTTTTGGATTCGTCAAGGGCAGCCATTCCGCGATTTTTGGATTCTTCAAGGGCAGCCATTCTAAGGTGTGATTAATTTCTTGATATAATTTTTGGCATTGTTTAGCATTGTTTAAAAGACATAGGAGAAATAAGGGGATATTTCTTTGGTTGTATTTTTGAGATTAGTCTTTTGCTATGCTAAAGTTTAAAATGGAGATATAAGGTGTAAGTTTTGGTTGTTGTGTTTTTGACTTCTTTGGTGGTTGTTTTCAAAAGAAGAGAAGCTAAAAGGTGTACTAAGGAAAGTTTTTATATGCTCATTTATCTTGGTTCTAACCCTAACTTGGTTGGAAGTTTGAGGGTTGTGTGTGGTGACAGCTTTAAGGGTCAAGTTTCTTCTACTCCAATAAGGTATGGGCACATTCTTCTTATGAGTATGATTGGTGTATGTTTTCTGAAATAAGGTTGGAGTGAAAAGGTTTTCAACTAGGTTTTCTTTGATTGGGTGTAAATCCTATTTTCTGGTTTGTTGAAGACTACTTATGCATTGTTATCCTTAAGGAGAGTTTTTTGATGAATGCATAATTTCTGGTTTGAGATAGTGGAAGCTTTGTGCACTAGGGTTTGTATTTGTGAGTCTAGCTACTTGCATTGAGTTGGTGGAACCCTTGGTTGGCTGTTTTGAGTTTGATGGTTGAGTTGCTTCCATAGAGGTTGTTTGATCAAGTTATTGCTTTACTTGATTCATGATATTGGGCTTACTCCATTGAGTTGATTTGAGCAAGTTATTCTTTGCATTTGGTGATATTGTGTTGGTGGCTATTTTGTTCAAATATCTTTGGAGGGAAAAGGATTTCTACTTGTTTCCTTTTCTTGTGATGATTGGTTGAATGCTTCAAGGTTAATGTTGAGTTGAATGATGTTGGTTAAACCTTGTCTATAAGCATTGTTGTTAAAGCCCTAATTGGTTGAGAAAAGATATTGGTTGTGGAAAGAACATGAGTAGCATTGTTATATGAGATATTGCATGTTTGGCAATTGTTGGGTTGTGTTTCATGTTCTTGAGAAAAGCATACTACATCTATCTTATTCTTTTGAGATTGAGATTGAGTTGAGATTGATATTGGGAGTTAAGTATAGATCATATTGAGTCTCTAACAATTCTCTTTATGTTTCTATGAGATTTGAGATTGAGATTGGGAGTTAAGTATAGAACATATTGAGTCTCTAACAATTCTCTTTATGCTTCTATGAGGTTGATGAATCACATTGGGTCTCTAACAATTCTCTTTGTGGGTTCATGCTAAGCAAGTTTTTCTTGGTGAACTTGTGAGCTGTTTTGGACAGGTTCCATTGGGGACTTGTGAGCAGGTTTTGAACAGGTTCCGTTGGGGACTTGTGAGCAGGTTTTGGATAGGTTTCGATGGGGACTTGTGAGCAGATTTGGATAGGTCCTAGCAGAGGACTTGTGAGCTGAGATTGATAGTTCTATCAGAGAACTTGAGGACAGAGGTACATTGGTTCTATCAGAGAACCTGAGGACAAATTTGGCAAGTCTTTGAGAAGGCTTGTGGATAGAGGATTGATTTGTTCAAGAGTTGGACAGATCTGACAGATAGAGGAAGACTTGTACTAGACCGATTGACTGTGTTTGGTACAGGTTGTTGAGCTGCTGTGGACGTGATCATAGAAGGCAGAGGTCTCTTAGGCTAAGCATTGAGGACAGGAGGTCTTCGGTGGAAAGGAGTTCCACATGCTGGCAAGAGGTAGAGACAGTTGATCTTCTGAGGGATCATATCCAGAGTAGAGGGGAAGGTATCTCCTTTGAGCAGAGGCTCATAAATTTAGATTGGGGGAAGGTATCTCCTTTGAGCAGAGGCTCATAAATTCAGATTGGGGGAAGGTTTCTCCTTTGGGTAGAGGCTCATAAATTTAGATTGGGGGAAGGTATCTCCTTTGAGCAGAGGCTCATAAATTCAGATTGGGGGAAGGTATCTCCTTTGAGCCGAGGCTCATAAACATTGTAATTGGGAAGGTTTCCCAAAGAACTTTGAGATAACTTTTAGAGAAAAGTTTTGTGGACGTAGCCCAACCATTCTGGGTGAACCACGTTAAAATTGGTGTCACTTTGTGGATGATTTTGTGCATTGCTTTGATATTGCTTTGGGTATATTGCTTTACTATTTTGAAGTATAAAGGAAAAAGTAAAAAGAGGTCTTATACTGTTCACCCCCCTCTCAATATAAGCTTGTGTTCTTCAATTGGTATCGGAGCGGGTGCCTTCGAAAAGTTTAACAGCTTGAAGGAAAAGCTAGTAAAGAACACAATGGATCATTCAAGTGGCAATGCAGCACCTATTCTTGATGGGTCAGATTTTGGTCTTTGGAGTGCAAGGATGAAGGTTCATCTAATGGCACTTGGGAATGAGGTATGGGAAGTGATTGAAGATGAGTACACTATTCCCGTACATGGTCCTAATACTAAAGAAGAAAGGCTCCTACATCACAACAATTCAAAAGCAATGAATGCAATCCCGAAAGGCTTACGTAAAGCAGATCTCACCAAAGTGATTCACTGCAAGACAACTAGTGAAATGTGGAATCAGTTGAAGGTGGTTCATACAGAGTGATACAAATGTCATAAAGGCCAAGTTGAGACACTTCAAAGGTATGTTTGAACAACTCAAGATGAATGATGATGAAAATATTAGTGACTACATGCTTCGTATGGATGAGGTTGTTAACTCCATGAAAGACCTAGGTCTTGAGCTTGCTGAAAATGATGTTTGTGATAAGATTTTAAGATCTCTTCCTAATAGATTTAGTGAAAATATTTCTGCTATTGAGGAAGCTAAAGATTTGGATAAATTGAAAAAGGATGAGCTCCATAGTATACTTGCAGCATTTGAGTTAAGAACTCAAGTGAAGGTTGATGTCAAGAAAGAGGCAGCTTTCAAGGCTACAAAAGAATCCAAGGGTAAACAACTTCAAGATAGTGATGAGTCTTCTAGTGATGAAGAGGCATATTACAACAAGAAAGGCAAGTTCTCTAGAAAGCACAAAAGTATGAAAAATGTAAGATGTTTCAATTGTGGAAAGTTTGGTCATTATGCTACTGACTGTACTGTTTCCAAGAATGAAAGTGATGAAGATAAACAGGATTCTAAGAGCAAGGATTCTGAAAGGTACAAGCATCACAAGAAAAACAAAGATGAGCACAACAATCAAGGAAAGAGGTATTCTCACAAGCACAAGAAGAGTTTCTACCTAGACAAAGCAAGTAAGTGTTCTAGTAGTGATAGTGAAAGTTCTTCAAGTGATAATGAAAATGAGATGTTGTTCATATCGAAAAAGAGGAAGAACCGAAACATAGATTCATTATCATGAAATGTCTTAGATGTGGAAATTTTGGTCACCTTGAGGATGATTGCACAAATAATGATTTGGTTTCTAGTATGTATGAGGATGCTTCGAAAAACTATAAGGAAGATGCATGTATGGTTTTTGAAAAGGGTAGCACCTCTAGTGATAAGAAATCTGAAAATGGCTTTGATGATTCAAAAGGAAATCAAATAAAGGATCTTGAGAGTGAACTTATTAGTGCTCTTAGTGCTTTGAAAAAGGAAAGAAAGAAGAATGCTAGACTCAAGGATAAGTTAGATGAATGTTGTATGGAGAGAGATGATCTTATTGAAAATCTTGATTTCTCTATAGCTAAGACACAAGAACTCAAGGATGAGTTAGAGTCTAAGGTTCTTGAGTATAGTGAGTTAGAACAGAAAATGGCTTCTTTGAAAGAGGAAACTAAAGAGTACAAGGATAAGCTTTACAGGTTTCAAGATAGCTCCAAAAAGGTTAAGTCACTCATCAAAGGTCAAAGAAAGACAACAGATAAAATAGGCCTTGGTTTTGTTAAGTCACACAAGGAACAAGTTGAAGAGTCTAGTAAGAGACTCCAAAAGGAAGAGAGTTCTGATGAGGAAAGTATTTCAGATCATGAGTCCTTGAATGATAGATGCACAGAAATAGAAAACAGAATTCAGAATGAGAAGAAGAAGAAGTTTTCAGGACCCAAGAGGTCAAATAAAGGAAAGTTTCAAGGCGGATGTTTTGCTTGTCACAGGTTTGGTCACATGGCTTCACATTGCATGGCTCAAGTGAAGAAGGTAAATGACAGTTTCAGAAGTGCTAGTTACTTTCAAGGGTATTGCTACTCTTGTCAACAGTTTGGGCACAAGGCAGTTTATTGCAAGGCAAATAACAGGAATAGGTTTGGTCAGAACAGGGTTGGCCAAAACAGGTTTGGTCAGAACTGGTGGATTCAAAGATCAGGTTTACCGTAGAGAAATAACATTGTTACTTGTTATAAGTGCAACAATAAAGGTCACATAGCTAGACAGTGTAGAGCTGAAATTCCAGAATACAGGAACAGGAACAGTGGCATGATCAGGTCCAAGGATCAAGGCATGGACAAGAACAGGGATGAGAACAAGAACAAGAACAGTGACAGGAATAGGAATATGGACAAAGAGTTCAAGAGAAGGCCCGGCAAGGAAGTTATAGATGCTGATGATGATCAATGCCTAATGGGAGTTTTACTCCCACCCCAGAATTAATCACCTCATCAGGAGGTGGGGGAGGGACTAAGCTAAGAGGCTCATTCTTAGTCCCGAGCCCCAAAGGTGACCCTTTGCCATTGATGACAAAGGGGGAGAGATTTGAGTAAGGGGGAGAGCCTCAAGACAGGGGGAGCTGTTTATGTTGAGTTTTTTGTTGTTGAGAAGCATGGTTTGCCATCAATGACAAAGGGGGAGATTGTTGGCAATTTTGGGTTTGAGATCCTAGCTCCTTGTCTATGAGTTGTCATTGATGTCAAAAGGAAATGGCATTAATGTTAAGAGGATGTGTTGGCTTCAAAGGTGAAAGATTCCAAGAGAATATTCTTAAGAGAATCCGGAGAGATTCCATTGGATAAGGTTTTTGGATAGGGTTTTTATTAAAACCAAGTTAAATGGTTTTTATTAAAACCAATGGAGGTTCTCTTTATTATTTAATTATTATTTAAAACCCTTCAAGGTTTTAATTAATTAATTATTTAATTAATTAAGGGAGAAAATTATTTTTAATTTATTAAAAATATTTAAAGGTTTTTAAACCTTTTTTATTCTTAATTTATTAAAATTAATTAAGGGTTTTTAAACCCTTTAGAAAGCAATTTCGATTAAATTCGAAATTACGTTTCTCTGTCGCCGACGTGTTCTAAAGTCCACGATTGGACTATAAATATGGGAAGGATCCTAAGGTTTAACTCCTCTTGAGAATTTTGAATGCATTAATTTTTGGCTGCGATCGATGCTCTGTTGACGCCGCGGAAGAAGAGAGCTCGCGTTTGAAAAACTTACGAAGTGCTTGTTCGTTGAAGTGGTAGGAAGTCTGTCTTAGACTTCGTTAGCCCCTTGTGGGCTAGTGGCAGCATAGGCTGCGTTTGGGCTTTGCGTAGGCGGAGGTCTGCATTTCGATTCCCGCAGAGGGAGCTGTGCATGGATTAAGTCACGTTTTTGTTAAAACGTATTTTGTGCCACGTTTTTTGGATTCGTCAAAGGCAGCCATTCCACGATTTTCGGATTCGTCAAGGGCAGCCATTCCACGATTTTTGGATTCTTCAAGGGCAGCCATTCTAAGGTGTGATTAATTTCTTGATATAATTTTTGGCATTGTTTAGCATTGTTTAAAAGACATAGGAGAAATAAGGGGATATTTCTTTGGTTGTATTTTTGAGATTAGTCTTTTGCTATGCTAAAGTTTAAAATGGAGATATAAGGTGTAAGTTTTGGTTGTTGTGTTTTTGACTTCTTTGGTGGTTGTTTTCAAAAGAAGAGAAGCTAAAAGGTGTACTAAGGAAAGTTTTTATATGCTCATTTATCTTGGTTCTAACCCTAACTTGGTTGGAAGTTTGAGGGTTGTGTGTGGTGACAACTTTAAGGGTCAAGTTTCTTCTACTCCAATAAGGTATGGGCACATTCTTCTTATGAGTATGATTGGTGTATGTTTTCTGAAATAAGGTTGGAGTGAAAAGGTTTTCAACTAGGTTTTCTTTGATTGGGTGTAAATCCTATTTTCTGGTTTGTTGAAGACTACTTATGCATTGTTATCCTTAAGGAGAGTTTTTTGATGAATGCATAATTTCTGGTTTGAGATAGTGGAAGCTTTGTGCACTAGGGTTTGTATTTGTGAGTCTAGCTACTTGCATTGAGTTGGTGGAACCCTTGGTTGGCTGTTTTGAGTTTGATGGTTGAGTTGCTTCCATAGAGGTTGTTTGATCAAGTTATTGCTTTACTTGATTCATGATATTGGGCTTACTCCATTGAGTTGATTTGAGCAAGTTATTCTTTGCATTTGGTGATATTGTGTTGGTGGTTATTTTGTTCAAATATCTTTGGAGGGAAAAGGATTTCTACTTGTTTCCTTTTCTTGTGATGATTGGTTGAATGCTTCAAGGTTAATGTTGAGTTGAATGATGTTGGTTAAACCTTGTCTATAAGCATTGTTGTTAAAGCCCTAATTGGTTGAGAAAAGATATTGGTTGTGGAAAGAACATGAGTAGCATTGTTATATGAGATATTGCATGTTTGGCAATTGTTGGGTTGTGTTTCATGTTCTTGAGAAAAGCATACTACATCTATCTTATTCTTTTGAGATTGAGATTGAGTTGAGATTGATATTGGGAGTTAAGTATAGATCATATTGAGTCTCTAACAATTCTCTTTATGTTTCTATGAGATTTGAGATTGAGATTGGGAGTTAAGTATAGAACATATTGAGTCTCTAACAATTCTCTTTATGCTTCTATGAGGTTGATGAATCACATTGGGTCTCTAACAATTCTCTTTGTGGGTTCATGCTAAGCAAGTTTTTCTTGGTGAACTTGTGAGCTATTTTGGACAGGTTCCGTTGGGGACTTGTGAGCAGGTTTTGAACAGGTTCCGTTGGGGACTTGTGAGCAGGTTTTGGACAGGTTTCGATGGGGACTTGTGAGCAGATTTGGACAGGTCCTAGCAGAGGACTTGTGAGCTGAGATTGATAGTTCTATCAGAGAACTTGAGGATAGAGGTACATTGGTTCTATCAGAGAACCTGAGGACAGATTTGGCAAGTCTTTGAGAAGGCTTGTGGATAGAGGATTGATTTGTTCAAGAGTTGGACAGATCTGACAGATAGAGGAAGACTTGTACTAGACCGACTGACTGTGTTTGGTACAGGTTGCTGAGCTGCTGTGGACGTGATCATAGAAGGCAGAGGTCTCTTAGGCTAAGCATTGAGGACAGGAGGTCTTCGGTGGAAAGGAGTTCCACATGCTGGCAAGAGGTAGAGACAGTTGATCTTCTGAGGGATCATATCCAGAGCAGAGGGGAAGGTATCTCCTTTGAGCAGAGGCTCATAAATTTAGATTGGGGGAAGGTATCTCCTTTGGGCAGAGGCTCATAAATTCAGATTGGGGGAAGGTATCTCCTTTGGGCAGAGGCTCATAAATTCAGATTGGGGGAAGGTATCTCCTTTGAGCAGAGGCTCATAAATTCAGATTGGGGGAAGGTATCTCCTTTGAGCCGAGGCTCATAAACATTGTAATTGGGAAGGTTTCCCAAAGAACTTTGAGATAACTTTTAGAGAAAAGTTTTGTGGACGTAGCCCGACCCATTCTGGGTGAACCACGTTAAAATTGGTGTCACTTTGTGGATGATTTTGTGCATTGCTTTGATATTGCTTTGGGTATATTGCTTTACTATTTTGAAGTATAAAGGAAAAAGTAAAAAGAGGTCTTATACTGTTCACCCCCCCTCTCGGTATAAGCTTGTGTTCTTCAATAATATTATCGATGATCTACTAAAAATGTCACAAAAAAATGATATGATTACTTCGTTCCCATGGAGCAGTCCGGCTGTCAAGGCCTTCTTCAGGATTTAAAATGAAGCATATCAATTCCAAAATGATTAATTTGTCCCAAATGTCCTTATGTTAATTTACTCTTCTTTTTAGATTGCATGGAACACCAGTCGCTGCAACCACCAAGTGTAGAGGGTAAATCACTAGATACAAGGTGCATTTGGTTTTCGATTTATCTAATTTTTTTGCTATTTTTAATTTAGCATTTTGAAACTCCTCATAGTAGGATTTTGGAGCATTTATTATAGGTTGCTAGCCGTGCTTGGAAAATATGGCCAATTTTGTAAATTTTCTTATCTGTGGCTCTGACCCATGATCGAAAAACCCTAATTCTGTGTCCGTGGGTGTCAACCATGATCAAGAGCAAAATAGGAAATATTTAAAAAAAAATTATCATTTTCCAACTAACAGTTTGCAAAACCTGAGGGCTCTAAGAGGTGAATTATCAAACTTGATGTGAAGTGCTATCACAAATTCGACTTCACTACCATCTGAACTAATGGCAGACCAACCTGGAGGAGCCGGTGTGACTAAGGTAGAAGCGCACAAAACCCTTGACCTTTATTTACTTTTTTTGGTTTAAAATTAACCTCACTAAGTAATGGGTTAAATGAACATCATTAAACTGTTAGTAATTAACCTCACCCTAGTTAGGTTTAGCTTAGGTTAGATTAAGGGAAGGGTTTTAAATTTTTCTAGGTGTCTCACGATAATAAATGACCTTAAAAAGGTCCTTTATCTTAGCCCCAACTGGTAGGTGTGGTTCCCAATTGGTAAATTGGGGGCCACGGTTGTTAGTCGTGGCGAGATTCAAATCCCAATGGTTAGTAAATTGATCACCATCCTGACCGTGGGTCTGAACCACCGTTAGACTACTTTAGCAAATTTTTTAAATTTTTTTAAGTTTTAAAGGTATTTAATTGATTTTTATTTTTATTTTTAAAGTACCTTGTCCATTATTTTGAATTTTTTGAGTGTACTTTTTGATGTTTATGTGTTTTTATGATTTTGTTTATCATTTTTAAGGTATTTTTGATGTTTTTGGTTGATTTTTAATTAGTTTTCTCTTATTATGCTGCTTTTGACCAGACTCTAACTATGAGGGCAAGGGAATCAAATATCCTTCATAACCTATGTGGTGCCCTAACTCAAGCAAAGCAAGATTGGTTTAGGGCCATGGGCTTTGGCTATGTACTATGCCTATGTACCATTCAAGCTGATCAGGCCTACATGACTACATTGGCATGATGTTGGGATGTGCAGACCAACACATTTCACCTACCTATGGGTGAAATGACTATGACTCTATAGGATGTATATTACATATTCTGACTCCTTCTAGATGGCGAGGCCATCACATCTTTTCCAATCGAGGTGAAGTAGATAGTATTTGATCATATATTTGATGATCACAATGTTGGGGCACATCGGCACTCGGACCACGAAGGGGTCCATATTGAGCACTGGTACACACAGTGGATCTTCTCTTAGTGAGCGATCGTATTCATGCATCTGATTATATAGATCATGCTCCCTAAAACTTCTAGAGCAAGGTTCCCTTAGAACCTCTTGGCTAGGATGTAGGATTTCCTAGCGAGTAGCACTGATCAACCCCTTGTCTTGTCCTAGGGGAGTACCCTACTAGAACAACTCTATAATTAGTTGTACCAGATCATGTAGAGAATTAGATTGGGTATTGGTTACAACTTACTTATTTAGATCTGGGGGTGGTAGCACATCAATATTGAGTGCCCTACTATCCTAACACTCGAGTTTGACATCATTGAGGTAGTGCATCAGTGTTATGTAGCATGTTGGCCTCACGAGCATGAGGGCTTCCAAAGTAGGTCTCACGCAAGGGACCTAGACTATTACATTGGGTGATTTGCAAACTATAGGAAAGCTATATTGAGTGGTGCTATTATCTAGATTTCCCTCCATATACAAAGGTTGATAGATACCTATGTCGAGCATGCAAATACAGATGGCTCCTCAGATGTAATTTTGAGGTACGTGAGTTCTACTTCTCTCACATTTCCATACAATTTAGCATTAGGTAGGACATTCTAGAGTTGCTTACCATCTACCATGACATAACCTTAGAGAGATACTTGACATGGCCTAGGGTGACTCCACTCAGTGATGAGGATGATGATTTATAGGAATTAATCTTGACATATGCAGGGACTACACATGATTACAAAACTTGGTGGACTACCAAGGTATGGTAGGCCATTGAGGGCCTCTTGGGCAAGACATTAGATAGAACTATAGCAAAGGGTGCAGAGGATGTAGAGGTTGATCCTCATGATCGTCAGGTCTATTAGAGGACTAAGGGTGGATGGGGTGAGGGATTCATAGAGGAGGAACCCCTAGTTGAGGATGAGGGTGATGCTCTTGAGGAGGGAGAGGCACCACCTAATAGCGAGATCGAGTAGCTCAGGGCCTAGGCTACTAGCCTAAATACTCAAGTAGGCACTATCTAGAATCATATTCTAGGGAGAGACACTTACATAGCTACTCTAGAGGCATAGGCTAAGGACCTCTAGGCACAACTCACATCAGGGTAGGCTCAATGGCACAAGTATGCAGAGGAGAAGGCTTTTATTTAGGCACAGATCACTACTACATACACTAAGATTCAGAGGACTACAGGGCAACGTATCCTCTTATAGTCATAGCTAGATGCCATGATCGTAGATTAGGATTTTCTCAAGGCTACGAGGGAGGACCCCTCAGCTTCATAGATTGCATTAATGGTTCTAGATGCTCTAGTAGCCCAAATAGTACTAGAAATGCCAACATTTTAGGGATTATCAGGATTAGCAGTGATGGACCTAACAGTAGATATTAGGATACTATAGGATTTTGTGCAACAACACATAAGTGATAGATCATCAGATGTTGCATACATATCTACCCTAAGGGGAGAGATCAAGCTACTCAAGGGTCAGGTTCTGGAGAGGAACATAGCTTTAGGATCTTAGAGGATGCAGACCAAGGAGATAGGGCAGTCCTCATATTACTCTAGTCATAGGTCACATAGATCAGAGAGGACCTTAGGTTCTAGCTCTAGATGGACTCACAAGGAGGGTGGAGGTGACGATGAAGCCTCTCAGACTGGGGGTGCAGGCCTTGCTTAGTACAAATATATGCTATATGATTTTGTACTATTTTTGAGTGTAAGGTCAAGGACCTACACAACTGTAGCCTGCGGGTATTTTGGACATATGCCGATATACTCTCTATATATTTTTTGATACACATACATATATATGATTAGAATTTTGAGACTTATTATATTTGTAGTTTTTATTTTATTTATGTTTATGAGATGCATATGGATGCAATGTTGATGTTGTGTTTATTCTATGCTATATGATGTGATTTATGTATGACATACACTAAAAAGCTATGCGATGTATGATTAGATGTAGTAATATACATGTGTGGATGGACTACTTATGATGAATGTATATGAATGCAATATTGGAGGTTAAACTACATGTTCAATTTACGGTACTTGTATACATTTACCTTATGATGTTATGACATAATTCATGACATGTATGTATTGCATAATTTTATGATGATATTTTATTGTAAATGGACATGTATGCTTTAATTGCTTAAAACATAATGTATGAATGTAGAATGATTTTGACAATCTAATGGATGACACCATAGCATGTATAACAATCATGAACTATAATTTCTATATCTCACTAAGTAATGGGTTAAATGAACATCATTAAACTATCGGTAATTAACCTCACCCTAGTTAGGTTTAGCTTAGGTTAGATTAAGGGGAGGGTTTTTAATTTTTTTGGGTGTCTCGGGATAATAAATGACCTTAAAAAGGTCTATTTTCTTAGCCACTGGTAGGCGTGGTCCCCAATTGGTAAATTGGGGGCCACGGCTGTCAGCCATGGTGGGATTCAAATCCCAATGGTCAGTAAATTGACCGCCATCCCGACCGTGGGTCTGAACCACGGTTAGACCACTTTAGGAAATTTTTTAAAAATTTTTTTGAGTTTTAAAGCAATTAATTGATTTTTTTTTTATTTTTAAAGTACTTTGTCCATTTTTTTGAAATTTTTGAGTGCATTTTTTGATGTTTATGTGCTTTTGCGATTTTATGATTTTGTTTGTCATTTTTAAGGCATTTTTTGATGTTTTTGGTTGATTTTTAATTATTTTTCCCTTATTATTCTGCTTTCGACCAGACTCTAACTACGAGGGTGAGGGAATCAGAGATCCTTCATAACCTATGTGGTGCCCTGACTCAGGTAGAGTAGGATTGGTTTAGGGCCATGGGATTTGGCTACGTACTATGCCTACCCACCATCCGGGCCGATCAGGCCTACATGACTACATTGGCCCGATGTTGGGATGCATGGACCAACACATTTCACCTACCTATGGGTGAAATGACTATGACTCTAGAGGATGTATATCACATCTTTTGACTCCCTCTAGATGGTGAGGCCATCACATATTCACTGATCAAGGTGAAGAAGATAGTATTTGATCATATCTTCGATGGTCGTAGTGATGAGGCACAACGACACTCGGACCATGGAGGGGTCCATATTGAGCATTGGTACACACAATGGATCTTCTCTCAATGAGCGATCATCTTCATGCATCTGATTATGCAGATCATGCTCCCTAACACTTCTAGAGTGAGGTTCCCTTGGAACCTCTTGGCTAGGATGCAGGATGTCCTAGCGAGCAGCACTGATCAACCCCTAATCTTGTCCTGGGGGAGTGCCCTACTAGCATAGCTCTATAATGAGTTGTACCAAATCATGTAGAGGAGTAGAGTGGGCATCGGTTGTAGCTTACTTCTTCAGATCTAGGGGTGGTAGCACATTAATATTGAGCACCCTACTGGCCTACCACTCGAGATCGACACCATTGAGGTAGTGCACTAGTGCTATGCAGCATGTTGGCCTCACGAGCAGGAGGGCTTCCAGAGTAGGTCTCATGTAGGGGACCTAGACTATTACATTGGGTGATTTGCATGACTATAGGTGGCTAATTGAGTGGTACTCTTATCTAGATTACCCTCCATGGATGGAGGTTGATAGATACCTATGTTGAGCATGTAGAGATAGATGGCTCCTCAGATGCAAGTTTGAGGTACGTGAGTTCTTCTACTTCTCTCGCATCACTAGACAGTTTAGCATCAGGTAGGACATTCTAGAGCTTCCTACCATCTACCATCACCTCACTTTAGAGAGAGACTTGACATGGCCTAGGGTGACTCCACTAGGTGATGAGGATGATGATTTCTAGGAGTTGGGCTTGACAGATGTAGGGACTACACCTGATTATGACACTTGGTGGACTACTAGGGTATGGTGGGGCATGGAGGGCCCCTTGGGTAGGACAGTAGATGGCACTATAGTAGAGGGTGCAGAGGGCATAGAGGTTGATCCTCATGATCATCGGGTCCATTAGAGGACTAAGGGTGGATGGGGTGAGGGAGCCATAGAGGAGGCACCCCCATTGAGGAGGAGGGTGATGCTCTTGAGGAGGGTGAGGCACCACTTGATAGTGAGATCGGGTAGCTCAGGGCCTAGGTTGCTAGCCTACAGACTCAGGTAGGCACACTCTAGACTTAGATGCTAGGGAGAGACACTTCCATAGCTACTCTAGAGGCATAGGCTAAGGACCTCTAGGCATAGCTCATAGTAGGGTAGGCTCAGTGGTATGAGTATGTAGAGGAGAAGGCTGCTCTCTAGGCATAGATCACTATACACACACTAAGATTCAGAGGGCTACAGGGTAGCGTATCCTTGTATAGTCATAGCTAGATGCTATGACCATAGATTGAGATTCACTCAGGGCTATGAGGGAGGACCCCTCAGCTTCATAGGTTGTACTAGTGGCTCTACTCTCTAGTAGCCCTAATAGTACTAGTAGTGCTAGCATTATAGGGATTACTAGGATTTGTAGTGATGGACCCAACAATAGAGATTAGGAGACTATGAGCTTTGGTGCAGTAACACATCAGTGATAGATCATCAGATGTTGCATACATCTCTACCTTGAGGGGAGAGATTGAGCTACTTGAGGGTGAGGTTCTAGAGAGGACCATAGCTTCAGGATCTCAGAGGATGCAGACTAGGGAGATAGGGCAGTCCTCATCTCGCTCCAGTCATAGGTCACATAGATCAGAGAGGACCTCAGGTGCCAGCTCCAGATGGACTCACAGGGAGGGTGGAGGTGATGGTGGAGCCTCTCAGACTAGGGGTGTAGGCCCTGCTTAGTATAGATATATGCTAGATGCTTTTGTACCATTTTTGAGTGTAAGGTCGAGGACCTACATAGTTGTAGCCTATGAGTATTTTGGACATATGTCGATATACTCTCTATTTTTGATACACATATATATATATGATCAGACTTTTGAGACTTATTATATGTGTAGTTTTTATTTGTTTTATGTTTATGAGATGCATATGGATGCAATGTTGATGTTATGTTTATTTTATGCTATATGATGTGATGTATGTATGACATGCACTAGATAACTATGCGATGTATGATTAGATGCAGTAATATATATGTGTGGATGGACTACTTATGATGAATGTATATGAATGCAATATTGGATGTTAACTGCATGTTCAATTTATAGTACTTGTATGCATTTACCTTATGATGTTATGACATAATTCATGCCATGTATGTATTGCATAATTTTCATGATGATATTTTATTGGAAATGGACATGTATGCTTTAATTGCTTAAAACATAATGTATGAATGCAATATGAGTTTGACAATCTAATGGATGACACCACAAAATGTATAACAATCATGAACTGTAATTGATATATCTTATTATAAGAATTGATCAATTGGACACCCATATGTGAGATGAAATGATGTATTGTTTCTATTCATAAGCTTTTGTAAATTAAAAGAATATGGATAACATAGTCAGTGGTCATTTAAATATCATTTCTGACATCCATCCGGTATCTAACCTATATTATGAATATTCTAATAAACAAACTCTCATAAAATAAATTGATATTTGATGATTGCAATTTGATTGATTGTTGCTATTTGGGAATTTTTGAGGTTTTCCATGAGACTCAAACACCCTAGTTGACTTATCAAAAGTTGTATACTGACCATACTAGACTTCTAAAACATAAGGCTTTCACTAGGATAGACCCAACTATTCATTACCCCTATGTGTGCAAATGAGTATATTAGATAAGGCATAAGCATACCCCGATGTCAGTGGGATTCATTCAACCCATTGCTATGATTGGGGATCCTCAAATGTCTATCCAATCCTAGGTTTGGATTTCAGTTGGATTAGACCACTAGGCGATACAGGACACCTGAAGCTAGCTCTTCCACATTCAAACATTGGTCTACACAAAAGCAAGATGCTAATGTATCAGACATATCATCATGCGTAAGGTGCGGTAGTACTAACAATTCCAGGGATTCAAGTTCACTCCCTTCTTTTCTTCAATTTATTGGGATACTTGCTCATATAAAGTGATAAGAATCACTATTTATTTTGTACTTTTATTTTATTTTTTTTTTTTCTTTGAGCAAGGGATTTGATACTAATTTGATTTTTGTAAACTTGAACTTGATTTGACTTGATTTTGGGATTTAATTTGGGATTTTCTTCTTTTGACGTAAGCAAGGGATTCATATGGGTAGGGGAAACTTGTCCTTTTGCCAATTGTCAGCATTTCCTAGACCGTCCACATAGGGGGATAAGCAAGATAAACTTTTCACCTCAGGATACCTGGTCCCACTTCGTAGCTTTCATCTTTCCCTTGTCCTAATTAGGATTGTTTAATTTATAAATTAGTGATAGGATTCTGATATGCTAAGTGCTATCAAAACTAGACCTCATCTACAAAAGCAAAGCAAGCTTTCTACCAACTCTTGAGAAGACCTCTAGGTATGGTTGAATGATCGAAAAACCTTAGTATATTCTTCATAGCAATAGGAAGGGTTGTGTTGAAAAACACAATTACTCACAAGGGTGATGAATGAAAATGATAATGCATAGATGCATGATTGAAACACAAATGTGGTGTCATTTGTAAGATTGTAAACACAACTTATTCTAAATGCAAGTGCGATGGATGGAAATACCTAATGCAATGCAAAATGAAATGCATGTGCAAAAATGAAATGCATGCAGTAAATGGAATGCAATGATGCAAATGAAATGCAATATTTTTTTGAATTTTTGATATTTTTTTTTAGATTTTATATTTTTTGATTTGGTTATAGATTTGAGCTTTTAGGATTGACCAAAGGGCTTAAAGCCTTTGGAGTTTTTCAAGGTAACCTTTGGAGCCTTTTGAATGGTTTTAGGCATAGAACACTTTAATATGAAGGATGTTGAGAGGTTCAGGCTCTTCAACCCCTTCAAGCGATGTTAAGTGATATGTCCTAGGTCCAATCTTCTCAGAGATGATATAAGGACCTAACCAATTAGCTATAAATTTATCTCATAGTTCTGGTGGTAGATTTGAATTCTGTTGGTTCTCTTTCAGCACAAGATCACCAACCTCAAAGTCTCTCAGATGGACTTTGTTATTGTAAGCTCATTTTAGGCACTCTTGATAAATGTAGAGATGCTCAAGAGCATTCACATGATGTTCATCAAGTAACATCAATTGATCTAGGTGAGCTTGCCATGCAGTGTCATCATCGATGAACTCTTTCAATGTGATGCGCAACATTGGAATCTCCAACTCTAAGGGTATAATGGCCTCAGTACCATATACTAGTGAAAATGGAGTTGCCCTAGTGGGTGTCCGAATGCTAGTCCTATAAGCCCATAATGCAAGGGGCAACTAGATGTGCCAATATTTGTGGTGCTCTTGTACCATATTTTTCAATATGGATACCACTATCTTGTTTGAAGCCTCAACTTCCCATTTGCTTATGGATAATATGGAGTCACAAAACTATGTTTGATCCTATACTTGGATGTCAAAGCCCTCATAGTTTTGTTTTTGAATGACGTTCCATTATCCAAAATTATCTTGGATGGTATCCCAAAATGACTTATGATATTGGTGAGTATGAACTCAGCAATACGTGCTCCAGTTGTCATTGTTAATGGGATTGCTTCCACCCACTTAGTAAAATACTCAGTAGCCATAATAATGAATGTATGTCAACCCGATGATGGAGGAGAGATCTTACCGATTAGATCCAAACCCCATTGAGCAAATGGCCAAGCCACTTGAATGGGTTGTAAGGCCTATGATGGCAAGTGCACAAGATTAGCATGATGCTGACATTTAATGCATTTCTTGACATACACATTGCAATCCTTCTCCATAGTAGGCCAATAATAGCCCATGCAAAGGATGCACTTGATGATAGCCATGCCACTGAAATGGCCACCACACGTACCATCGTGAGCTTGCAAAATTGCCCAAGATGATTCTTGGGGCTCAAGACAATGAAGGAGAACTCCATAATAGCTTCGATGATATAAAATATCTCCTAACAAGACATACTTTGTCACTTTCTATTTAAATGTGCATTTCATGACATGCGATAATCCTTGAGGGATTACACCAAGCTTTAGGAAGTCATGTATCTGTGACATCCAGTTCTGATAAACCTCAGCCTCAACTGACAAGACAACATGTTCCCCCTATGGTTTAACATTTGCAAATGCAGACTGGGAAACAACCTTATGGTGAATGGTGGTACCATTCCCCGTAGGACTCTACGAGATCAATGACCCCCAAGGTGCTCTCTTGAGAAAGTCTCTGGCTCTGTAGAACCATTCATGGTTTGGTTCTATATGAATCATGTTGATTGACTCTTTGTTATCCAAAGCTTCATGCTACACAATAGAGTGTGACAATATTTTTACATGGATGGTAGTAAAATCGGTAGATAGATTCTGAGGGATTAAGGATCCCAAAGATGCCATAGTGTCTACAAATCTATTTGATGAATGAGGGATTGCCTCGATGTCATACCACTCCAACTGAGCTAGATAAGTATCAACAAGATCTTTGTAGGCCTTCAGGATAGGACACCTACATTGAAAAAGTCCCTTCACTTGGTTGACAATGAGAAGGGAATCACCAAAGATATTTAACCTTTTAATCTTCATGGCGATAGTTATTTGGAGGCCCAAGATTAGGGCTTCGTATTCAGCATTATTGTTAGTGCAAGGAAAGTCTAACTTGAATGACAAGGGCATGGGAGCACCTTGCAGCATGAACAACACTATTCCTGCACCACCCCTTGCTCACACTTTGAACCATCAAAGAACAAGGTCATATCAGCTTTGTTATCTGGTTCTTCGGGTTTAGGTGCTTCTGATAATGTAAAAATTACATCATCAGGTAGCTCTATGGTGAGAGGCCTACTATTCTCTAGAGGTACCTCAACTAGTTGATCAGCTATGACCTATCCCTTAATGGAATTTTGGCTAATGAATTCCAAATCAAATTCTATCAATAGCATGATCCACTTCGTAGTACGTGTATTATGATATGTCTTGCTCATCATATACTACAAAGGATTTTGTTTTGATATGACATACATCGTATGACTTAACATATAATGCCACAATTTCTTTGTAGTGAACACTACTGCTAAACATAACTTTTCCATGTAGGCATATCCTAGCTCGTAACTCACCAAGGTTTGGCTAATGTAATATATGGCTTGCTCTTTGTCTTGCACATTCTTTTGGGCTAACATGGTTCCCAATGCAAAATTAGTTGTTGATATATATAGCAAGAATGGTACATCTGGTCTTGGTGGAGCTAGTACTGGTAGCATCACTAGGTAGTGCTTAATCTCAACAAAGGCTGCTTGATAGTCCTCATCCCAATTGAATGGGACCCCCTTGTGTAGCAATCGATTCATGGGTCAACATTTATCCGATAATTGTGTGATAAATCACTTTATGGATGCTACTTTGCCCTATAGGCTTCTTAATTCCTTGATATTCATGGGGGGATGCATTTCTAAAATAGCCTTGACCTTTGTTGGGTCAACTTCGATCCCTCATTTTGAAATGATGAATCCCAAGAGCTTTCTTGAAGTTATACCAAATACACACTTCTTAGGATTCAACCTGACATTATGCTCTATCAGGTGATCGAAGACCTTCCTCAGGACCTCTGCATGCTCTGAATGCAACAATGACTTTGCCAATAAGTCATCGATATAATCTTCCAAGATCTTATGCATGTAGTCATGAAAGATATATGTCATAGCCCATTGATATGTAGCACCAACATTCTTAAGGCCAAATGGCATAACCTTATAGCAAAATGTCCCCCATGGCATTATGAATATGGTCTTATGTTGGTCTTCGGGCTTAATCCAAATTTGGTTGTAACCAAAAAAACCATCCATTAAGGAGAGCATTTCATGACCCATAGTTGCATCTACGAGAGCATCTATGTTCGGCAATGAAAATGAATCTTTTGGTGTTGCCCTATTGAGGTCTCTAAAATCCGTATAGATATGGATCCTTCCATCAGGTTTTCCTACAGGCACCATGTTTGATACCCATTCTAGATAGTCGATGGAAATGATAAACTCTACATCTAATAGCTTTTGCAATTCATATTTAACCATTAAGGCTATTTTTGGATGCATCTTCCTAAGTTTCTGCTTGATTGGCTTTTTTGAGAGATCTAGCGAAAGGTTATGAGTAACCAATTTTGGATCTAGACCCGACATGTCCTTATAAGTCCAAGCAAAGAGATCAGGTCTCTCTTTTAGTAGAGGTATGAGGTTGGCATGCTCATCAAGAGATAAAATTTCTCTAAATTTAACCTTCTTAGGATTCATGGGATCATCGTTGATATCCACTTCAAAGGTTTCCTCTATTGACATGTGGGATCCCTCCTCAAGTTGGTGAGGCGTAGGGATCAAGTGGATGTCATCTGCTGGTTTATGGGTTCCATGTTGGAAGCATCCTCAGCATGATAAACATCATGTGCATAGCCTAGTACAAAATGAAAAGGTTGCAACATTTCTTCATTAGGGAAGAAATCTTCAGGCTCTAGTGGTGAGTCAGTGTGATCCCAATCAATAGCATCTATATCAAGATACAATGGTTTGGAGGGGTCAGTTGGGTTGTGAAGTGGAGTGGTCAAATCAATGGAGATCATATTGATGGAATGGATCATGTCTCTAGGACCACATGCATGTGACTCTAAATTTATATAACTTCCATCCTCGAGATGTGGTTCTGGGGGTATGGGGATCTCTGGATCTGGTCTATGGATAGACTCAAAAATAGGATCACTAGGCTCTAGGAGTTCTCTGAATGTTGATGGATTAGGGAAGACCATATGATAAATCCTATCCAAGTTAGGAGCTCTTCCTCTGAGGCATGGGTGGAGATTGATGTCTCTATACATATCCACTGTAGTGTATGGTGCATTACGATGATGTAAGTAGGGAGGCCCAAGATAGGCTCTCTCTGTTTCATCTTCATCATCACTATCATAATGAAAACCCTCATCACTACCTACTAGAACTAGGAGATCAAGAATATGGGGCCCCATGAAAGCCCACTCTCGATAACTGCTATCATCCATGGAGGATTGCTCATCCTCGATGACTATCTCTAAAGGTAACAGATGATGTAAATTAAGAGGGCCCAAGTAAGCCAACTCAGTCTCATCCTCAGATTGCTCATTGTTTGAGGACTCATCATCATCATCACTCTCATACATGCAACTCGGTCCACCTATCTCAAATATGGACTCTACTATATCCTCATTAGAATGATCTTCTGACTCAGAATCTATCTCTATGCTAGTGATCTAAACTTGCAGGCCTGTATCATCGGCTGCCTCATAGATTTTTTCATCCAAGTTGTCTCTTGGGATGTGCTCTAGACCGGTCTCCACCAAGATGTCTTCGTGATATATCTCAGGTGGTTCTATAGTGATGTAAGACACTAACCGGTTATCCCTTCGAAAGGTGGAGGGATTGGGGTGATAAGGATTGAAGTCGACTTCACCCCTAGATTGAGGTATAGGTGGTCTAAAGATGCCATGAGGAGTTCATCCTATCCTCCAATATAATATCCTAACCCGAACCTATCAGTAGGCAACTGATACTATGGTTCATAAGGCCTCCTACGCCCCTGCTCGAATAATCTGAGACCGTAACCATGCCAATGGTAATGCTCAAAATATCATAAGGTGTATTCTAGGTTAGAAAGATAATGAACATTCATAATGAATGGTTCATCATCATCCTCATCCATGGAAGTGCGAGATGCAAGTTGGTCGAGCCCTCCATAGATGAAATTGGTTTGGTTAGGAGGTACCCCTAGTGGTACCACCATCCCTATGGGAAGGTGATGGGCTTGTGGTCGGCCCATATCCTATGCAGTCTCGATGATCAACGTAAATGTCACATTCTACATAATATATTCCCCTAATCTAGGATTAACCAAATGAATGGTCACCTATGGTGCAGATGACCCTACTGAAGATGCAGGTGAAGTAGGCTGAGGTGCCTCTTCGACTTCTCCTTGAGCATCCTCTACTTCCATGGGAGTAGGGACCTCGATGACAACTAGTTTGGGTGCTTGCTTTATCTCTTTTTCACCCATATTTACCTTTAGCTTCTTATCATCCCGATGCATTATGGATGCAGATGGTTTAGTAGAAGTAATTATCATGTGCTCCGATCATTGAGATATAGATATTGTAGGTTTGGCACACACTTCTTTCATTTTACCTCTTGGCTCTTTGATCGATGACACTGGTCGTATGTCCAGGTGCATTGAGGGGAGCATGAAGTCCCCTAAAAATCTTCTAAATTCATGTATTTGAATGGTTCTTCATCTGAAGGCACCACGTGAACCTATCCCTCATGCACATATTTGATACATTGATGGAGAATGGAAGGGACACAATACATTTCTCTTATCCAAGGCCATCCTAGAAGTATATTGTATTGCATAGCACCTTCAATCACATGACACATCATCGAGATGGTCTTCAGTCCCACCTGAATGGGTAAGACTATAGTGCCGATAGTTGAGCATAATGCATCATTAAAAGCTCTCAACGTGAAGGTAGAAGGTATGATATGCATCTTTGGTAACTTCAGGTATGTCAATGCCTTGGTCATGATTATATTGATTGATGATCCTGTATCAATCAAAACCCACTTGAAAGGTTTGTGGTTTACACATGCAATGATATGAAGTGGTGGGTCCATTGTGATAGTGGAAACCATCTTGATTTCATGATCATAAAATTGTATAATTGGTTCTTGACACTGTTGCACGTGTCCCATGAAGTGTGTGAATACTTCAAGATCCTAGGACTACACTTCTATGGACCTTAGAATATCCATAAGCATCTCCCTATGCTTGGGGGACTATTGAATCAACTCATAAATAGATAACTTTGTTGGAGTCATCTGTAGGTTTTGAACTAACCTACTTCTGATTGTCACCACCGGTCTAGTTGGTGGGCCTGGCACATTTTGGGTTGGCCTTGGAGGAGGTACAGCTTGGACTCTAATGGGCAATGGAGGTTGATTTGGTCTTTCATACCTCGCATGTCTTGTGATGATGTTGACCATTCCGATGAACCCATGGGTTGGTGGTTCGATGCGTACTTGATTGACTTGGCCAACATTGTTCCTTGGTACCTCATGGTTGGGTAGAGGATTCTTGTAAATCCCCATATTCTGATTGTCAGGTGCTTGTGGGTTGTCCACAAGAAGCGTACCTCTTTCGATCATATTTTGCACTAAATGTTTGAATGACCAACATACCTCTATGTCATGGCCTTTCATTTGATGAAATATGCAATATTGATCATCCTTATACCCCTTAGGCTTGGGTTGATTAGGGTCCACTAATTTGATTTCTGGTAAGTTTATTGCCTTTGCCTCACACAATTGATGGAAAATCAATGTCAATGATTTTGATAATTGAGTGAATATGTGAGGAGGGTATATTTCTTTATCCTTACCCTTCTGGTTGTTGTTGCATTGCTCATACTACGTAGGAGGAGGTTGGGCTTGATAATTTCATTGTTGTTGCCCCTTATCCCCTTTCTGAAGGTTTAAAACCACCTGATTAATGTGGGCCGGCTTGGCCTATTGTTTCTCAGTGCTCTTCTTGTTCCATTCCTTCTTGTTCCTAAGTTTCAAGTTACCCTCCTGTAACTTGATATCCTCTATCACTTTGGCTTGCGCCAAAGCCTCCTCGAAGGTCTGATATTGTTACAACTATAATAATAATGAAATGTGCTTTGCATAACTTTTCATAAACATTCAAGTTAATTCAGAAGTAGGGATGGAGAATGGTAGCTTTACCATCATATTTCTCCATCATTTCCCATAATCCATAATTGGCTCATCATCATGTTGCATTAAAGCAGCTAGATCGGATAGGTTCACCTTTTTCTTGATGCCAAAGGAGAAGCATTCAAGAAATGCATCAACCAGTTGCTCAAAACTGGTGATGTTGTGCCTCTTGAGTTGATTAAACCACTCCCAGGCTGGGCCTGAGAGGGTTGTAATGAAGGTCCATAGGAGCAAGGCATCATTGCTTTCGATCTAAAAGCACATGTCTAGAAAACTCGTAACATGCTCTTGAGCATCCTCCTCTCCTTTAAAATTTTCTAGCCTAGGCATCTCAAAATGCTCAGGATAGGCCAGAATAGGCACTGATGGGCATAAAGGTTCATTATGAATCTTATTCAAGGTAGGCTTTTGATAAGTCATCCCTTGCTTCTCGATAGCTCGAACCTTTTCTGCCAAGGCCTTATAGGCCTACGAAGATAGGAACTCCTCTTCTCTGGATTGCCTTGGAGGCACCTTTGGAGGCATGTTCCTCTTCGGTCGAGGTGGAGGACTAGGCTCATCATCCACTTTGACTTGGGATATTTTAGGATATTCTTGATCTAATTCCTCTCCCACTTCTTCTTCATATTACCTATGCCCATGATATTCGGATGCAGGGCATCGATCTCTATGTTGGGTCGTATGGCGAGTATGGGTGTCTATATGGTCAGGGTGGAACTCGAGCTATGAAGTAGCTCACCTATCAATGCTCTCCCTGTACTCACTATGGGGAGGTAAACCAACACTAGCCAATTGGTCCTCCCTCTCAACATGCTCCTTTTGATCAAGGATGCATTGCTCATGCATGCATTGTTCATATAAGCATTGTCTTATGAACCTTTGCCTCTGAGTGTTCTCATTTTTGAGGTATTCCCACTCTGCATGAACATCCTCCAATTGGTCTTGGAGAATCTGACATCTCTGCTCTAACACCAGCTTGTGAGATCTATCTATGTGATCAGTCGTATGAGGCCTCTGGTGTGTGTGCTCTATTCGAGCGACTTTGTGAGTGTGTCCTCCAATGGACTGATCTGCTATGCTCTTGCCCTTGTCTATGAAGATGGCATTTGCATTTAGTGGTTGCCTATACTCTATGCCCACATGGGATGCAGGGGCATGCATATCATGAGAATATTTGGAGCACTCTCCAGGTTCTCTGATGGTCCTAATGGTACTACCACTATGCACACTCATAGAATGAGAAGGTGCAGGAGTAGGCTTATAACCTAGCTATCCTAAGACTTTGTCTAGACCATCTAACTATCTACTATGCCATGGCTCATGAGGTGGTATACCATTTTCTCCCACTTTAGACATGTCTATGGTGATCTTACAAGGTTCACTTCTATGGGGAGTTTGCATGGGTCTATGCTCGAAAGCGTCCCTCTCTATTTACCCCTGAATGGGTGGATCTCGAACTTGTCTATACTCATATGGTGGGGGCTTTGAGCCTCCCTTAGCTATAGGTCGAAGGGGTACCAATCTGGATCCCTCTATGACATACTCTTCAGTAGATCCCATGGAACCATATGGAATGTGATCATGGTAAATGCTAACCTATTTGGGACCCCCATGCTGGGAAGCCCCATGCTCTGATCTATGTCTCGAGGAGTGTCTAGTGGTTCCTCTAATCGGGGTATTCTCAATAGGATCCTCTGCATAGAATTATCCCCTCTAATACTCATCGAACGATGTTCGAGAGGATTCTATGGTTGAGGGCTCTACGCATCTTGATGTGCATTGGGTGGAGCTTCGGCCTCGACCTCGGGTCTATGCCTGGATCGGCCTCTCCGTGTACACACCATGATATTATATTATCTCGTATGTAAGTTTTAAGGCAAACAAAGCAAACAATAATGATTATCTCTTTTAAATTTTTGTTTGTGAGCCCTAAACTATTTTGATGTGTTTTGAGATTTGTTGTATCAGAAAGTAACTCTCATCATGTTTTCAAAATGTTGATGATATACTCAATTGTTAAAGGGCTTTCACCTGTATACTCATAGCTCGACAACCTAGCAATGAACTCTAGGCCATGTAATCCCACCTATAATGTGTGGTAATGAAGTCCACACATGGTCAGGGAGCATAGGTCCTCCCGGTCCTCACCCTATTCACCCGTAGTCAGTTATATACCTCTTCGAGGAGAGATACATGCAAATTTTCCATGGGTTATGTTGATATCTTGGATCCGGTATTGGTCTAGTAACAAAAGGATCGAGGGAGTTGGGCCAATGGATGGAAATCACTACCACCATCATTGAACCCTACTAGTGGTTGGATGTGACTTCCAACTCACTAGCATTTAAAGTGTGTCATGGTGTGTGTGGTTCTTTTTACTTTGCATGAAATAAAAATGCATAAAACAACACTCAAATGATTTTGCTACATGCTTTTCAAAAGAACATTTCACTTTAAAAGAATGCATGACTATGCTATATGATTTTTTAGAGAATGCAATTATCTATGAAGGAATGGCCACTGATTGGGCCTCAAGCATGCAAACTCTAAAACATGAAATGTCCTAGACCACTGGAGACTAGGGTGGACTACAATCAGAGATCCACTATTCCTAGCAATGACTAGTAGAAAACTAAAAAAGCATCTAGGATTTCCCCATTTTACTTTTTGCTATGTTTTCTAATTAACCTAACATCTATTGCATTTTGCTTCTATAAAAACATAGATAAAAAAATATAGAGAGGGGAAAATGATCCTACCTCAGATCCAAGTCTAATGATGGTGTTTGATATCTACTTTTTCTGTTCTCTTTGACCGCATCTATCAGGATGGCTACAACTATTGCCTATGGTTATGGATGACAACTATTAACCATGGTTATCAACCATGGCTAAGCCTTGACATCAAAAAATAGAGTAAGTTAGATTGTAAATCACTTAAATTGTGGAGTTCCATCATGATCACCTTCTGTAGCAATCTAGGATGCATACACCTAAGCTAATAATAACTGAAAATCAACATAAAGCATGAAATATAGATAAATTTGCAAATGAACATAAATAAGGGTTTCTTTATTAAATTTCCATTGAAACTCGATTACAAATCCATCCCTCTTAGGGATACCCAATGTGATACAATTATTACAATCATAGAAAAGTCCCCATGCAAGGGTAGGTGTAATTCATAAGCTTCCTAGGTTGACATGAACTGCTCTAAGGCAAATGTAGCCTTCTTCTCCATGATTAGAGGTATTTGTTGCTTTGAATGTCAAGACCCTATTAACCCTGCATTCAAGAAACAACAAGAAGCAATTAGAAGCAAAGGAGGCCTCTCTTGATGAGGCTTTTAAAGGAAATTATACAAAATATTATCATGAAAGCTTGAAATCAAGAAAGTACATAAAGCATAGAAATCTACTCTAAACATGATAATTGACCATCAAGAATGTAAAGGAAGCATAGATCAATCCATCTAATATCCTAATTAAACCATTGAAAGCATGAAAACATGAAAAGTAGCAACTATTGTCCTAATTGTTTAAATGACAAAATGCAAGGAAAGAGAACTTTAAACTATGATTCTACCACAATTGTCTCTAATAAAGTAAATCTAGATCAAATGTATCTAATCTAAAGCAAATAAAATGTAAACTACTACTAAAACTAGCTAAATTGAGGATTAAACCTTGATCATGGGTCTATCACACGGTTGGCACTATTAGCCATGGTTGAGCATGAATGTCCTTGTTCTCCAAATCAAGGCTTGATTCCTCAATTCCCTTGATGAATTGATGATCAAGGGTCACCATGATGTCCTCTAATAGATTTGGTGGTTGAATTGCTCAGATTGGTGATGGAATGGGCTCAATTGATTTTCTTGATTTCTCCTAGCCCTCCATAGCCTTCTTGGTTCCAAATGCCATTTGATCTCCAATTGGGCAGCAAAAGTGTTCCTCTCAATGTATGCAAGTGAGTATGCAATTCGATAGGGCTTCATTGCTCTTCAACTCAAGATTCATCTCTTTATTTCCCAATTTAGAGGGGGTTCTTATAGCATTTGAGTAGGCCATGTCTTAGCTTCATGGAGAAGCCAAGATCAAGAAAGGGTAGTTGAGGCAGTTGGAGGGAATTTTCTGGAACTTTCTACTCTCAAACCGCTCTGATCTACAACCAATTGGCCATTGAAACCGATTTTGGGTCGGCCAAGGTCCAACTAATTTTTGAGGCTAGCCATGGCTCTGAGGCACGGTCAGCTCTGTTAACCATGGGTGTCAGCCATGGCCAACACTGATTAGGCCAAAATGCCTAAATGAGTGGTTAGAACCACTGCTATACCTTGGAATCTATCCAAGATCTTCCATATGGTCTTCTAGCATGTCCCATATGAGTAGTCACCTCGACATGACGCGTTTTAGGTGTCTACAAAAAGATATTTCAAAGGCATCCTCTTACGATACCTCAATCTTAATGAATCCAAGAGAGCTCTAAATGAGGTTCATGATGGATCTTATGGAGGTCATTTTAGTGGTGATGCAATAGCCAAAAATATCCTATGAATGGGATAATTTTGGCCCTCCATGGAAAAATATGCTCATGAATATATACGTAAATATGACAAATATCAAAAGCATGCAAACCTTGTTCATGCTCCTACCCAAGAACTTCAAGCTAGTTCTTCTCCTTTGCCCTTCTCAAAATGGGGCCTAGATATTATTGGGAAAATCAATCCAATTTCTTTAGATGGCCATAAATTCATTATTACTACAACAGAGTATTTTACAAAATGGGTAGAAGTTATGCCATTAGCTTCTTGTACAAGAACCCAGGTCTCAAAATTCATTTTTAATCAAATTATCTATAGATTTGGGATTCCATCCACACTTGTTTCAGATAATGGAACATGTTTCAAAAACAAAGACATCAAAAATATTTGTGCCAAATATAAAATCCAACATAGATGGTCTACCCCGTATTATCCGTAAGGAAATGGTCAAGTTGAAGCATCTAATAAAACTTTAATTAAAATCTTAAAAAGGTTGGTTAATAAATCAGGACGAGATTGGCATACCCAACTTTATCTAGCATTATGGGCTTATCGAACTAGTGTTTGAACCCCTACTGGCGCTTCACCTTTTGTCTTAGTATATGGCACTGAAGTTGTATTTCCTTTTGAGCTTGAAGTCCCTTCTCTAGGTCTTTTACTTCAAAATGCTGAAGTAGGAGATGAATATCATGCTGGACGATTAAGCCAATTGGAATTATTAGATGAAAAGTGTATAAATGCCTTAGAGCACCTTCGCTCATATCAAGATAAACTCAAAAGATCATATTCTAAAAAATTCCACACTTGATCTTTTGAGATTGGTGATTTAGTTCTTAAAGAAAATAAAAAAATACAAATGCTCAAAATGATTTAAAAGGAAAATTTCAACCAAATTGGTTAGGACCATTTATTATCACTGCTAAATTTGGATCTGGTGCATATCGATTGGCAACTTTAGATGGAAAATATATTAAGGAACCCATGAATATAATGCACCTAAAATGATATTACGCATAATATCAAGAAATCTCACCATTGTACATATTTGTAAATAATTTGTGATTATATATATTACATCTACTTTAAAATCATCATATTTAAAATCCTATATCAATTAGTTGCATTTATCACAAAAATATATCAAAACAAAATTGGAACTCAATTGCATATGGCATATAGTCACATCCAATTTTTATATCATTTAAATAGTAGATCAATGTTGTCTAAATTCATAGTTAATTTTGGTTTACTCCAGAAGAATTCAAATATTATCTTGAACCACTCACATAATACATATTTTAATAAAATCTTGATTCTCAATATTGATTATAAATCTCTCTTGAACCAAAAATACTATTTGCTTCACTAAATAAAATTTGAAGTTTTGGGAACTGATCTTGCCACTTTTTGAACCAAGAATCACTTACACATATTAAAAATGATTTTGCACAAGGGAAGATAATGCTACATAGTAGTCCTAGCTCCTTAAGTGAAAGGTTTCCCTTGCTATCCTATTATGCGCATGGTCTAGAATATTGATAAATGGCAAAAGGACAAGTTCATCCCTACTCAAATAAAATCCCTTGTTCTTTGTCTAATCTGAGCAAGTACCCCTTGAAAAAAAAAAAAAAAAAAGTAAAAGAAAAATACCTTTTACTACAAAGCAAATAAAAATCCCCTTGTTCAAAACAAAAAGTGAACAAGAATCCCTACTCAAAGAAATAAAAAGAAAATAAGGGGGTAATGAGCTTGAATCCTTGGAATTCCTCAGTTATTTGAACACCATGAGGTGATCCTCATTACATGTTAGGTGGCATCAAGCCTACTTGGCAATGGTGGTATCCTTACATGTGGTGACATGTCTGTCACATTAGCGACCTTATTTTATACAGACCAATGTCAGCTTGTGGATTAGCTAGCTTTTGGTAGCTTGTATTACCTAGTAGCTAAATCTAACTGAATGTATACAATCATGGTAAATGAATACATCTTTTGCACACACATTGGTTCTTAAAAATTGGCTTGCATCATTACCTTACTCAAAATTGGTAAATGAACTTCATAAGCACACACATTTGATCCTTGAGATATTTTATATCATAATTAAGGTCAAGATGGAAAATGAATACACAAATCACACACTAGTTCTTGATAAATTTGAAATCATCTTTGAAATAACCAAAATTCTCCTTGAAGATTGATTAGTATATTTCATCATGGATTTGTATGACTATTAGCATATGCAATTGATCCTAAAAAAAAATTAACCTTACATTTTCATTTATTAGCATTAATCTATCAATTTTATTATATTTCATGATTACTTATCATTCATCACAAAACTTGCATTTTGATCATACATAATCAATCTATTATGACAACTACAAATTGACTTCGTGATGATGGCATGAAACAACCCTAATAACAATCTCTTTAGGAATCTTATGCCTAGCACAAGTCTTTTACCCAAATTTATCATGCTTGATTATTATCATTGTCCAAAACTTATTTTAAGATTAAAATAAAATTAATATTAAAAGTCATACACATTACTTATCATCAACTACATTACTTTCAATCAATTACATTTCAAACTACTTTTGGATCATAACCCTTCGAGGTTAGCAATATAACAAAACCTCACACAAGATCCACTTCATGACTAAAGTGAGCAAATAACCTCCATAAATAGTCATAAACAAGCACACATCTTTGAGGTATTATTGCTAATTGATCAAGATCGTAAGGGTATACTTCCTAATACAACTATCTTTCTTTTACAAATAATTCAACTACACTACATTACAAAAATTAATTACTTTAAATTACACTTTACTTCACTACAATGATATCTTGATTAAAGCATGAGAAAATAAACATCAAAAACCATAAAAACAAGAATTAAAAGCATGATTATGTAGATCACCAAAAATAAATTACATTACGCACTCACACATCATCAACATCATCACACATATCAGATAAATCATATATATATATATATACCATCAAATAGAATACAATAAATCAGTCGATTGGTATACCACAATCATGAAATTGATATACTCAATCACTAGGGGGTACACTACAAAAACTAGCTCAGTGTATCATCCCCTAGAACCCCTAGAACTTTGGGCATCATCACTAGAAGGTGGTCTGGGCTCACGAAATGGAGTAGCCCTAGATGTTGTCCTAGACTCTGACCTCGTAGGCCTTGGAGGAGCACACTCCGGGGGTAAAGCAACCCTCTGACCCTTAGGAACAAGATGATAATATAGTATCTGATAAAAAGAGGCCCACTGAGAGGCCACAACTAACTCTACCACTATTGTCCTACTCCCTGAATACTCACTTGAAGTCACACTTCATGAATGATGGGATTGTGACTGTGTCTGACGTGATGGCCCATGTCCCTACATCTGGGCTACCTGAGCCTAAGCTTGGCTCACAAGGGTATGTGCCTATGTAAGTTATCCCTCCAACTACTGAATATGGCTATCTTGAATGGTGATCTGACTCCTTAGACCATCATTCTCTGCTTGTAGAGTAGCCACCTCTCCTGTACGTTGCTTGCCTCTCCTACCTCTATAGTAATGCCCTTCCCAAGTGAATTTGGTTTGGGGGCTATACGAGTCTCTTGCTCTAGAGAGGGTACTATCTTCTCTGGTGGAGGAAGATCCCACTATGAGTCTCCCTCCTATTGATATTGTCTCCTATCTCCCTTGATCCTAAAAGTCTATTGAGTAGACTCCTATGGCCACAACCCTCCATTCATCTAAACCCCATGGGATCAAAAACCTCCTTGTGTCTGAGGCCCATATATCTGTGGTGGACTCTATCTCTATTCCTCTCCTCTTGATCTAGTAGATAGATGCCTACGGACCTCTAAAAAATCCTCCTATAACAAACCAACAATGCCTCATGCCTGAGTAAGTCTCATTGGGAAAATATTGGTATACCACATGGAATATCCATCTATGACCCCTACATCATCGCCCTCTACTAGGGCAACCTCTACATCAACCTCATCAATCTCTAAAAATTGGGTGAGATTTGGCCTCCCACTCATGGTGGTTGAATCTCGTACTACTCAAGAATAAGTAAAGTCTCAAACCTCTAAAATCCCCTATACTACACCAAACTGATGTAGTACCTGATCGATGTGATGGATCTCTATCTCTCCTCACTCCATGTGGAGCCATCACACTCACCTCATGTGAGCCAAGTTTGACCGATCATCCTCCCATATGTGGTGCTCCCTCTAGGGTCTCCAACAAATCCATGTTGTGGTCAGATCATCAAGCACCTATTTGGATTCCTCTAGGACACCTCTCCTCTATAGATGACCAAGTAATGGACCCTAGTGAAATACTATGGGTCACCCATTCTCAATATCCTGAAGTCAAAACCAAACTGGTACCCTCCTTGTACATGACCCTGAATAAGATTCGGTACAAGCAACATAAGACGTAGGGAACCCATACAAACTACATCTTGGCATCTTGCATATTGGCCATAACCTTGAACAATCCCCATGGTAAGTTTCAACCACTCTGATGATACAATAATAGCCTACCCACTATCTTTTCCAACACTATTGTCAGCGTAGAAATCCCCTATGTCGCCATGAGGTGATAAATGCTAACTCTACTTTGCTCAATCACAAATGATGGATCTCTTGTTAATATCCACATGGTTTGACCGTGGGCCAAGGATTGATATAGATACTACCCTCTAATGGGCACCCTCAGAATTCTCCACACATACTCCAATGTAGGAGCCATCCCCCCTATCGAAAATCAAAATATCGATGAGCTGGGATACTAGTGCTTCGCTAAGGCAGTAATTAAACTATAGTCCACCTCTATATGTGGTATCTCATCCACATTATTGAGCCCTACTATGGTGAGAGTATTCCTATCATCCACACTAAGAGATCCAACTCAATCCTTGAAGCTAGTATGTCACCACTTGCGACCCTTAAGTGACCCTCCCTACAAAAGAGACAAAGATAACAAACATATTAGTCACAAAATTACACAAAAAAATAAAAATATGATAATTTGTTTTATAATTTTAACCTTAATGTCCAAAATCAGACCTAAAACACAAATTTGTATGCATGAATATGAAATCGTATGTCCGAATTTGCAAATTTAGATGGACAAAATGAAATCATCCGTTTGAATTTATCAAAATGGACCCAATATGTACAAAAACGTACATATGAATTCATTGAAAACATATGATTTTGTTAAAATTGGATGTAGTTTTTGACAAATTCAAACATCCAATTTTATCGTATCGATCTGATTTCATCATTACAATTGCGCGATGACAGGCTACGATAAAAATCCTAAAAATCTAAAAAACTAGCCAAAAAATTCCAAATCAGAATGGATAGAATCCCTTACTCGGATGTTACTGCCACTACCATCACTTCTGACGTGAACTAGGTCATGCTTGATGTGTTGTAGACATATTGCTTGTTTTCTCCAGAGCAAAATTCTCTAAAATAGGAAGAAAAAATGAATTAGGGTTTTTGCCCTAATTTCTAATTTATACCCTATTTTACCCCATTTTTGCTTCGAATTTTGAGTTTTGCAATAAATCATGGATTTCTTACAAAAATCAAAGGGGGTATCCCTGATAGTAACTATAAAATGAAAATTGAATTTTTTTTGCAAAATACCATACCTTTTCGCTACTTTTTCTTTAATGCATTTATTGCTCATAAATGCGCTAAAGAGGGGGTAAAATGTAGCCACCAAATTTGGACACACCTCCAAATTACTAATGTTATTAAAACATCATAATTATCCTAATAATGTGTAAATCACCCTAAAAAACCCTTGCCTCAATATTCGTGCCAAAAGAAATAAAAAAATAGCTCAATTGTACTCTCTTCAATAAAATCGGATGATCTCGATGAAATCGGACGTATCCAACAAAATCGAATGCGTCCAATTTTTTCCAAATCACATGTGCACCTAATTTAGGCGCCCAGTTGGATTTTGAATCTAATATGGGCATCGCCAGATTCTCGATGAAATCGGATGATCCGATAAAATCGGATACAACCGATTTCATCCAAATCAAGCCAAAAACCAAATTTGGCCTAACAACCTAATTTTTTTTGCCACTCACTTGATCCCTTGAATAGAAGCAACCATTTTAACCCCTCAGATCCATAGTAATCAGTTTGGTTGATGATAAATTGCAAGATATATTAGAGAAGATAAGGAGTTTTGGAGATTTTTTGTAGGTTACAATGGGAGATATCATTGTCAAATCATCATCCAAGGAGCATACAACCATGGCATCACTTTTAGTATACTCAAATTTTTCTTTTAATTTATTTATATTTCATTTTCTAATCATTTGTACAAAATTAGTTGCATCTAATTTCATCCATGTTAGGTCTAATTTCATTCTCTATCTTGCAGAACTAGTCGTTGGACAAATTCAACTATGTACAATTTAATACATTACATATGATTTCGTACATAGCATTTTAGATGAATCCATACACATCCAATTTCGTCTGACAAAATCGTACATTCGGTTTTGTCATGTTTGTGTTTGATTTCATATAGTGTAGTTGATTTCATCAAAATTAGCTATCCAGATCAGGTAAGTGCTCAAAATTCACTTTCTCATACTTATATTTACATTCTCTACTCTATAATCATCTGTATTAAATCAAAAAATTGAAAAATTCTCCAAAACATAGATTTATTATTTTTCACAAAACACCAAACACAAAAAGAAAGCATGTCAACTTAGAAATATTGCATCATAGTTAAATTATATAATACTTGTTTAAATAGATCTGTATACCTTGTATTCATATAAAATTGAATTGCATATAGTTAGGTAGAAATTGCATTCTGGCCAAATCTAGGTTGTATGTGAGACAAAATAATCAAATCAAACACTACCTCACCTAGGCATGGAATCCACCATAGCAAGTGTTTCCTGTTGAACCCATCCCATTCACTGACAAACACCAAAGAGAGTGCAATAGAAGAACTTCTTGTCAAGGTGTAGATCCTTCATTTTACCTCCCCCTTTCAGGAACGAATCCATTAGCATGGTAGAAAGGGGTGCGAAAATTTTGGGCCTATAGATGGTCAAGAATTTATTTTGGACTACTAGTAAGAAAAATAAAGCAATCTTGGGGATTAGAATCTTGATCCAAATATGACTGGTAGGGACCCAACTGGCAGTAGGATCATCTTGGAGATGGTATGCTGATTTAATGGTGAAAATACTATTTTCACTGGCACTCCAAATTGGGGTATCCTGGGAGGGTCATTCAGGATGACATAGGTCCTTAGAAGGTTGGTTAGAAATTTGGTAGTAGCACCTTGTTCTTCACATAAGTCAATAAGATGAATGATCTTCTAAACTCAACTATGAGAAGTGTGGATGATGAAATTTCAAACCAAATACCCAAAGAGATGATTCTTGAGAGGCTCTAAGGCAACTAAATTAGGATTATCAAGTAGCACTTGATCCTTCAACCAAGAATCCTACCAAAAATGAATGTGCATTTCACTACCAAGTTGCCATATAAGACCTTTTCTAAGGATGGATCTGGATTTTATGATAGAGTTGTAGAAAAAATAACCATTTGGGAGAGAGCACTCATCCAACATAGTGTTTCTATAAAGATAATTATTTTTAATTATGTCAACCCAAGTTGTTTTCACATTGGTGAGGATTCTCCATCCTTGTTTAGCAATGAGGGCCAAGTTCATCTTACTCACCTTTCTGAAACCCAAACCACCTTGGAATTTTTTGGTGTAAACTTTATCCCAATATACTAGAGGTAATCTTCTTCGATTCTCAGTATCTAACCATAAGAATATTTTTTGGATTTTTTCTACTTTTTGGTAATGGTAGGTTGGGGCCTTGATAATAAACATGAAGAAAACTATAATACTCTAGAGATAGGCTTGAACTAACATGGCTTCAATAGTTTGGTTGATAAGGACCTCTTTCCATCTAGTGAGATTTTTCATAAGTCTCTCAATGATATTATTCCACATGTTTTCAGTTGGATTGCTCTGGAAAAGAAGAAGACTCAAATAAGTGATAGGCTGGAAATTGTGCACCCTAGAATTATTGCTATCTTGAGTTGCTTGTTAATAGGCATGTTGAGGAAGAATATTCTACTTTTCAATAATTTAACCTTTTGCCTAGCAAATTCCTCATAGTAATTATTGGTGAGTGATGGGATTGAGGGTTGATGAATCCTTGATGCCTGAGATGGAACCTAAGGAACAAGTAGATTTCATGGATTTGCTGAGAGACTCCACAAGGATGATGAAGAGGAAGGGTGATAGTGCTAGGTACCAAGATAGGTACTTAATAATAAATAATTTAATATTGTATTGTATAATGGTATGAGCCATAAATTAATTATTGAGTAAGGAAGGCCACATGTCAAATTAGAAATAGGTATGTCATAGAATCATATATGTAACCATTGGGGAATATTGTCATATGTAACCACAAGGAATATTGTCATATGATTATGCACTTTGTAACTCATGGAAGGTGAACCATCACACTCTTGTATAAAGAGGGATGTACCCCCATTGTAAAATATATCTATGATGTATTCTTGGAGAAGTATTAGATCGTGGAGATAGAGATATTATGGAGTGGCTTCCTTTTAGAAGGAGCATTGTATGGTATTACCCTACCTCAAGGGTATAATCAATCTCTATTTTATTGAGCAATTTATTGTGCAATTAATTTATTTGTGGATGCATGTTGAATATTTATGCAAATTGTTGAATGATTTATGGAATGAGAAGAGAGGTTCACAACATTTGGTATTAGAGCAAAGATTTGGGCAAAGTGGGTTTGTTTTTGCAGAGCTAGAGCACATTTTTTAGAAAAATGTCACATTTTGCGAAGGCCATAATTTGTATTTTAGTAGCCATTTTCAAAAGGTTTTACTTCATTGTGTAGATATTTTTTAGTACTACAAAATCAACTTCTTAAATTATGATCAATATTGAGAAAGTTATGGCTGTTCAGTTGGTTTATTTGTGTTGTTTTTTGGCTGCACAATTTTTTTTTTAAATAATAAATTTCGTATTAAATTTTTTAGCAGTCATTTTTAGAATATTTGTGCACCATAATATATATTATTCTGAGTACAATACAAATGACTACTTACTTGTGAAATTCTTATACATATTGAAAGAGTTACAGTTGTTTGAAGTTGGTTTGTTGAGGCATTTTTTGGGCTACATGAATTTTTTTCAAAAAGGAAAAATTCATATTAAATTTCTTAGAAATCATTTCTAGAATTTGTTTGCAACAATATAAAATTTATTTTGAGTACTACAAAAATGATTATTCATTTGTTAAATTCTGATAAGTATTGAGGGAGTTACAACTATTGCAAGTTGGGTTTTTCATGTTGTTTCTGGACTGCATGAAAAAAGAAAAAAAAATTATAACTTTCAATCCATGTAATCAAATCAATTGTCGTTTGTATTTTTTAAGACAATTTTCATATTTAATGGTTGAAGGACATAGATTATACTGATGCCCACAAATGGTTGAAAAAGTTTAAAAAATATTCTTTAGATGTTCCTGAGTCACTATGGAAATTAAGCATTTTTGCTTATTTGCAAAAGGAAGCTTTATATTGGTATTCAAAATTTGTGTCTACTCATAACAATATATTCACATGGGAAGACTTTGAAGTTGCATTCTTAAGCAAATGGGGATCAAAAGAAAAATATAATAATGTGCAAACTATGGAAACTACACCTTGTGTGTCAAGGCCAAACAATGGTACAAAATATTTGTTTGAATGTAAAAATTATATTTTGCAAGTTCATGGTTGCATTCAAAATCAAAAAATTATTATTTCCATTAATCCTGACAACAAATATAATTTTATCAATATGTATTTGACTAAGAGGTTGCAAGTTCAAGAAAATAAAATCAAAGACATAAAACTTGAGGGTTAAAATGTTCAAATTTTTGAATATTTGAAAATCACCATGGATAAATATGTTTTACATTCAAATTTTCATACAGTTGATATGAATGATACATATATTGTTCTTGGTTATCCTTGGTTGTATTATTTTGTTACTATTAAAATTAATGTGCAAAATAAATTCATGAAGTTATGGTACCGAAAGAAGATAAAATTATAAGATATTTCTTAATGTAAGTAAAAATAGGTAGCTATTGCAAAGGAACATAGTGAAGAACAAACAAAAGAATATGAAACTGAATATCAGTAGGAGATCAAGGAAGAAGTAAAATAAAGGGATAAAACAAATGAAGAAAGCAATAAGGAAGAGTAAAAAAAATTAGAACATCAAGTTAAGGTTATAGCATATCGCCATCCACACCACCATGAGAGGCAACAATTTTGGAGGTATGACCTAAGGCAATGATCTTATGGTTCTACATGGAATCAAAAAGGCACCAACTATGGCAAGGTTGGGCAAAGAAAGAATAGTGAATTTGGTTTTTAAAGTGGTGTATCTGCATCACAAAACAAATGGACTCATCATCAAAGTAGATCAATAAAATAAGGGAGCAAAGCAAGCAATTTTGGCTACTCAAATGGACACACAACATATCAACATCAACAAAGGCCACCAACCATAAGAGTCCCCCTAGGATGGATGAATGATCAATATTGGTACCAATAATCAATATGGATCCAAATATCATATTATTTAGCCTCTTCTAATATTTCAAGGATGGAATATTTTGTAAGGAGGATGGAATGTTATGTACAAATATAGGTACTTAATAATTAATAATTTGGTATTGTATTGTATAATGGAATGAGAGATAAATTAATTATTAAGGAAGGCCACATATCAAATTAAAAATAGGTATGTCATAGAATCATATATGTAACTATTTGGGAAATATTGTCATATGTAACCGTAAGGAATATTGTCATATGATTATGCACTTTGTAACTCATGGAAGGTGAACCATCACATGGATGATCTTGTAACTCATGGAAGGTGATCCATCACACTCTTGTATAAAGAGGGATGTATCCCCATTATAAAGGAATCTATGAGGTATTATTGGAGAATTCTTGGCTTGTGGATCTACAGATCTTGTGGAGTGGATTCCTTCCAAAAGGAGCATTGTATGGTGTTCCCCTACCTCAAGGGTATAATCAATCTCTATTGTGAGCAATTTATTATGCAATTAATTTATTTGTGGATGCATGTTGAATATTTATGCAAAATTTTGAATTATTTATGGAATGATAAGAGAGTTTCACAACAAATAAATGGTCACCTTGTCTTAAGACCCTAAAAATTTTAAAATATCTTGTAGTCGAGCCATTAACAATGACAAAGAACCAAGTAGAGGTACGACATTTTTTTATGAGAGTGATCCAATCATCATGGAAGCCAAATTTAGAAATAATATCAAAGAGGAAATCCCATGAGACCCTATCAAAGACCGTATTCATGTTGATATTGAGGAAGAAACAAACTCTCTTGCTTTTAGAAACAGAGTGGATAAGCTCATGAATGGTGATTATGTCATTGATAATTTGTCTACCCTAGATAAAACTTCCTTGGCAATGGTTGATGATGATGGGTAGGATTTATTTCAATATGTTGGAAATCACTTTAGAGATAATATTATAAATGATATTGCAGAGACTAATGGACCTATTGTTTGTGAGAGATCAGTTGACAGGACACTTGGGGATTAAAGCAAGGAAGATTGAATTAACATTTTAGGTAGAAATTTGATCCTTTGAACGTCTTGGATGACTTTAGTTAGGTCTTGGAAAATAATATCCTAGAAGCACTAAAAGAAATTTGGAGGAAAACTATCAAGACCTAGGGCTTTGTTGGTAATCCTAAGAAAAGGGTCTAAGAATCTTAGCATTTAAGTTAGGAGAAATGAGACATGAGATGTTTTGAAGGAGATAATTCAAGACTTGAGTAGGACACATGTGGCAAGGTCTAATGATACTTTCAAAATGGGTAGTTGATTCAACTTTGATCTCCAAGGCATTTCTTAGGATAGACCCATCACCTCTGGATAACTCTCTTATCTTTTTGGAGCCTCTATACCTGAGAGGCATAGCATGAAAAAATTTAGTGTTAGAATATCCCTCTTTAAGCCATAAAGTTCTTGATTTTTATCTCCAAAAGACTTCTTATTTTTCTAAAATATTATGAATTTCATACAAAATATTTTTCTTTGGTTCTGAGTTCAAGAGATAAGCTCCCATATTGGACCTACTCTTCTAAGGTAGTAATTTGAATTATGATGTTCTGTTTGCATTAAAAAATATTACCAAGAACATATTTGTTCTGAATTCTAAGGTTAGCTTTGATGAAGCCCAATTTCTTAGTGATTTGAGAAATGACGGGACCCATGAAACTCTTGATCCACCATTCTACTACTCGATCTTTGATATAAGGGTGTTGGATCCACATGGATTCAAATTTGAAAGGAGTTTAAGAGGTTGGTAGAAGGCCTTCAAAACCAAGGGATTATAATTCGAACCAATTTTAGGAAGGGAATGGAGGGAAGTATCACCAAAAATATGGATGGATTCTTTGGATAGGAGGAATCTATCAATCCTAAGTTGTATGAGTTGGTTGTCCATACTTTTGTTACTCTATGTGAATCTAGTTACTTTTATTTAAACATCCATTAGTTCATTGCTATCAACAAACTCTACAAAATCCTCATAGCATCTAGGAGTAATGGGTGGCCCCCCACTTTTATTTAAAGAGTATATATGGGTTTTGAAGTCATCGACGAACAACCATTATTCATTCAAAAATATGTTTCTCATTTGACTTAGGGTATTAGGGTGTTCCATAAAACCAATTGCCCATGCATATTATTGGTAGAATAAATGTTTGATAGAACCCAAATAGATTTGATGTAATTACAATAAAAAAGGATATTTGTGATCATGTCTAATGAAGATAAGAGGCTGCCTTTAATTTTGGTTGAATCCCACATATAGAGGAGGCCTCTAGAAGTGTCATGGGTTGGTATGGTAATGAATTCACAATTTCTCCATATGGATTTAGAGATTCTCTCAACACTATCATCATCAATCTCGGTTTCTTGAAGCATGATAATATAGGGTCTAATATCTTTCCTCATGGACAACACCAACCACTAATGGGTTAGTCCATTGAGGCATCTCATATTCCATGAGAGAATATTAATTCTATGATTTTTAGAAGACATCCCCTACTTTGAGATTGAAGAAATGCATGCATTAACTTATTCATTGAAGGAAGATGAATAAATACAAAAACAAGTTGGTTGGTTGGTTGGTTGAACCAACCAACTACTTTTATCTAACCTCCCTCTAATGGTGCTTAATGCAAAAGAGCTAAACCTGTAATGGAATATAGATATAGTGTTATGCTAACATCCCCCCTTATTACATTATTGGTGAATACAAAAAACTTTACGAAATAATTCAAATTTGACACATGAAAGTACCTTGGTAAAAATATTTGCAACTTGCTCTTCAGTGGGAATGTATTGGAGATGTATACGATGCTTTGGAACTTCATCTCGAATGAAATGACATCTAGTGTCAATGTTTTTGGTGCGATCATGGAAGATGGGATTCTTGACAAGATTCAAAATACCTTGATTGTTATAGAACAAATGAACAAGAAGGTTCTTTGGAAGGCCCATATTTATAAGAATGCGACATAATCATATGATCTCACAGAATGCTCCACTAGTTGTGCGATATTCTACCTCTGTAAAAGAGATAGCAACCACCTATTGCTTCTTACTATGCCAAGAGATAGGACCAGATCCAAGGTAAAAAATGTATCCAAAAGTTGACTTTAGATCATAAATGAATCTAGCATAATCGAAGTCTATGTATCCTTGTAGATAGAACTTGTTATTCATTTTGTATTCCAAGACAAAATCTGTTGTACCACGGACATACTAAAGAACTATTTTTTCTGCTTTCCAATGGCTCACCTTTGGGTCCTGCATGAATCATGAAAGATAACCCAAAATAAAATTGAGATCAGACATGGTATTGGTTAGATATATGAGACTCCCAATAAATTGGTGATAGAGAGTGTCATCTACATGTGGGGATTGATCATATCTAGACAGCTTAAGTCCAACTTCCATTTGAGTAGCTTTAGACTTACAGTCAGTCATCCGATATTTTTCAATCAATGTCTTGGTATATTTATTTTGGGTAACTCCAATATGATATTTCTTTTGAGTTACTTCTAAACCAAGATAATAATGAATAATTCCAAGATCTATCATTTCAAAATATATTTTTAGTTCATTTTTAACTATATCAATCATACTTTCTGAACTACTTGTTATGATCAGATCATCTACATATAGTACCAGAATCACTATGTCAGAACCATTGTTATTTATATAGATATTTGCATCTGACAGAATTCTTTGGAATCCATGTTGCATTAGGTGACTATCAATTTTTTTGTACCAAGCTCGAGGAGAATGTTTAAGCCCATACAAGGATTTGATCAACTTACAAACTTTATGTTCTTGCCCTTTGACAACAAATCCTTTTGGTTGGATCATGTACACTTCTTCTTATAGGTCACCATTTAAGGCTTTTACATCCATAGATGTAACTTCCACCCAATGGCACAAAGACTGAATGGTAGTATTTTTGTAGTAGGTAAAAGTCTCTTCATAATATATGCCTTATTTCTAAGCATGCCTTTTGAACAAGATGGCTTTATGCTTATCAATAGTACCATCTACCTTAACTTAACTTTGAACACCCTTGAATGGCTTTTTCTTGAAGGTAGATTTACTAGCTTCCATGTATGATTTTTCATGAGAGATGTATGTTCTGCTTCCATAGCAACCTTCCATTGAGGTTTACTAAGTGCATCTTGAACTGTTGTGGGTTCATTTTCATCCAATGCTATCGAATAAACCCTCTCATCCTCCATATCCATTTCTCTATCTTTCGTTGCATCCACAAATAGTTTATCAAACTGTTGGTAAAGCTCATCAACTTCTAAAGTTGATGCTTCTGCCCTCTTTTGTTGAGTCATACTATGAGTACAAGGTCAATCTAGAGTTATATCTGGAAGTGATGTCAACTTGGAATCTCTTAAGGTACTGGTATACCATTTTGAAATATTGTTCTAAGAAGGTGAAGACTCTTTCTTAGGTTCATATTCCTCAAGGTATGGAACTGTAGAAGTGTTATTTGATGTGAAAGCTTCATCAAATACTACATATCTACTTATATGTGTCTTCTTGGTTATAGGATCTATCAATTGATATCCCTTTGAATGCTCATCATAACAAAGAAAGATACATTGCAGGGTATTCTCATCTAACTTTTTCCTTTTTTGTTTTGGTATATGCATGAATGCCTTACATCCAAAAACTCTTAGATGATAAATGGAGGGTTTCTTACCACTCCATGCTTCTTGTGGAGTTTTACCCTGTAGATCTCTTTTGGTTGCTCTATTCAGGAGGTATGATGATGTGTTTATTTCTTTTGCCCAATACTAATCCTCAAGATATGCTCCCTTTAGCATACATCAAACCATTTCCATAATGGAACAATTTCTCCTCTCTGCAACTCCATTTTGTTGTGGAGTATAGGCTATAGTCAATTGTCTCGTAATCCTAGGTTCTTATAGAAATGATGAAAAGTCTTTGGAAGTATATTCCCCCCTTTATCTAAGTAGATGGTTTTGATGAAACATCCTAACTCCTCAACAATTTTATTGAATTGTTGAAAGTACAAAAATGCCTTTGATTTCAATTGAAGAAAGAAAACCCACATATTTCATGAGTAATCATCAACGAACAATTGAAAATACTTCTTTCCACCATATCTGGTTGGCATAGGACCACATAGATCGATGTGTACCAACTCCAAAGGTTTCTTAGCTTTGGAAGAGCTAGCTTCAAAAGGTACCCGATGTTGCTTCCCTGCTAAGAAATCTGAGCAAACTGGCAAGATGGATGAAAGGTGGGGAAGTCCTCTCACCATCTCATATTTGCACACTTCAAGCAAATATCCTGAACTTAGATGCCCATATCTCCTATGCCATAGAGAAGTGGCCTCCTTTGTAGTTGTAGCTAGAGTAACATGAGGCATTGAAATGGCATCTAAAATGAATAAACCATGCTTGTATGATCCGGTTGCTACATGTTTACCTTTTCAGGTTATAAAAAATCTCTTCTTGCCTTTCATAACTTGAAACACAAAATCCATATTTTGATCCAACATCTGAGGAACAAACAATAGATTATTGGCTAATATAGGAACATAAGGACCTTCTCTATCTGACATCTACCATCTAGAAGAGTAATAGAAACATCCCCTTTGCCCTTCACTTGATAGACTTGATTGTCAGTAATTGTTACTGGCTTACCTTCTTTCTCCTTAAATATTTCAAACCATGATTTGTCGCCAGTCATGTGCTTACTAGCTCTTGAATCAATATACCATACAACATCTATCTAGGGAGATGAAGTATGGGTCATGAGCACCTTGTGTGCTCTTTTAGAGTCGAAATCTAAGTCGAACCCTGCAGAATCTGAGTCTGAGTTAGATACAACATAAGCAACATGTACCTTAGTTTTCTTATGCTTTTTTTGTGGCTTGTGTTTCTCTTTGCCTTTTTTCTTATGAGGTTGGTCATTCTGTTGCTTGTTCTTAAACCAACACCTGTTGATGTCATGGTTATTCATATAACAAATATTGTAATATTGTTTATCCTTCTACTGATTTTGTGTCTCTTTTCCCTTGGAGGAATAACCCCTTGTTTGAAATTGACCTTGTTTCTTTCCCCTTTGTTGGGTGTAGAGGGAATTATTTGGCACTTCATCCTTATGAAACTGATTTGCCTCCTCAGTTTGAAGCAAATTTACCAAATCCACAAAAGATACTTGTCTACCAAAAATTTTGAGAAAAGTGATCAACATATTGTAGGACTCTGGCAATGCTCTCAAGATGACATAGGTCAAGAGAGTATCATCCACTAGTTTTCCCATAGTATTTAATTTGGATTTCAATTTTGCCACTTTGTAAAGGAATAGGTCAACTGTCTCCCCAGAGTTCATACTGATGGTATGTAGTTGAGTTTGAAGGTGTAGAATAATGACTGATTCTTTCCTTCATACACAGTAATCAAAGCATCTTGGTTTTGGTATCACAGATATGAGGTTGGACCTCATTTGTAGTTGTAAGAAGGATAAACATGAGACCTCTTTTGTCCTTCTTATCAAAATCTTCTTGATCTATTCCTGTTGTTTGAGGGCGTGTTGTAGTGCCAGTCACTACATCCCATAAATATTCCACCTGAAGAATGACTCTCATCTTTGTCTTCCATGGAACAAAGTTAGGAACTTTCAGCAACTGTGAATCTGAGAGATATTTGTGAACAGTGGCCATTGTGAAGGTTCCTTAGATGTATAAATTTGGGGTCTTTTCTTTTGTTTATATGATTTTTATTTTTAAGAAAACAAGAAATTTAAATGCAAAAATCACAAACACCCACAAATTTAACTACTTGAGGTGTCGGTTTCCACCGAAAATGCACCTATTACAATGCCAATTTTTGTTATTCCCTCGTTTATCTTAAAATTTGGCAAAAATAAGAATGCTTAAAAGATCCCCCCTTTTAGTTGCAAAATGAACAATGAGGGAAAAAAATTTAACCTTTCCAAATCCAGAAGACACAACTTATCGCTCCAAAAAGAAACCGCATGGAAAAGGAAAAAATTAAGTATGTGAAGAACAACACAAAATATAGCTCTTCCGTGTGCGTTTGCAACAAAAAATAAATTGTCTAGAGGACCCACCAATGCTCAAAAAATTCTTGGGTAGCAAAAAAATATTGATGCAAGCAACATTTAGCAATTTTTTTAGAAACTTTTTATTTTTTTAGCAAAATTTGAGCAAATTTTAAGCAACTTTACGAGAAAGTTTCGAGCAATTTTTTTTAGTGTCAACAAAAACAATATGTGTGTTTCACCAACGTTAGTGGGGTTGGAACCTCTGACCTCACCTGCCTATGACTGCAACCGAACCACCGCTACTATAGTAGCTGCTAAAACAGATAAGGCACATCGTGCCTCTTATATCATGTAGGACAGAACATAGCACAAAAAAAATAACCTGCCTTAGCCGCCTCAGCTATAAATTGAACCCAAGACCTGTGTGGGATAAAGAATCTTACAACGGACATAGGAACCAACTAGTCTACAACGTGCTATGAGAAGGAGGAGTAAACCATGATACTTTGTCTCCATTGGAACTACAAGGAAATGAGAAAAAAAATAACCCGCCTTTATCCCACATGCAAGAGAAAATAGATTAGAAGTGATTTAAATAATATGATGCTCATATTTGGTTTCAATTACCTTTAGGTAATCAAGTCCACCCTTTTGCCATTGTGACACCCAATCATCGAATGCCACATCACCTCCTCTACATGAACCAATAAAACCCTGCCAAGTTAGACGTCCAATCATCCAACAAATTCCATGTGTCACCTTGTCATGGTCTACGTGTTTCCTTCCCTTGGTTTACGTATTGCCACGTGTTTCCTTACCTTGGTCAGGGTTCCTTTCAGGGATGCTCGATCTACATGGTCTATGTGTCTCTAGTCCTCACCTCTGGTCCTCACCTTATCGTGATCAGGATTTTTGTCAAGGTCAGTAGGTCTGTTAGGGTCCTCCATCAGTCGATCGGTCTGTCAAGGTTCATCAGTCGATCGATCTGTTAGGGTAGCTGTCACATCCGTCGATCGATCAGGGTCCTTCGTCCACCTCGTCTTACCCATCGATCACTAATTTGATGCCATGAAGAAATGCATGTAGTAACTTATTCATTGAAGGAAGATGAATAAATACAAAAACAAGTTGGTTGGTTGGTTGGTTGAACCAACCAACTAATTTTATCTAACCTCCCTCTAACTATGCTTAATACAGAAGCACTAAACCTATAATTGAATATAGAAATAGTTTTATGCTAACAGAGATGATGGTGGTTTGGATTACTTTCCATCATCCTTAGGAAAGTTTTTGCTTGGTTGGTTAGAAAGGGAAGAGAGGAGAATATATTGAATGCCATTGGCAATATCATCATCTATTTCCTTCCATCTAATCTCTTATTTAGAAGGTTTACCTTTCTTCTTATCATTGGCTACATCGGTAGAGAATTTCTTTGGGCTTCTAGTTACCAGTTTGGAAGGGCTTGAAGACTCCCCTAAAATAGAGGAATTAATATTATTGACATGGGATGCCATGAAACCATACCAATGAGAAATATCATTGAGAAGGTCCAGAGAATCATTAGAAAAGGGAAGGCCTAAAGGGCCTGACCTAGAAGGGGACTAGGGAAGAATGACTAGATTTGTAATATATTTCTTAGGAGGACACTCCTAAGAATCAAGGGCTAAGAGATAATAAAGAGGAGTGCTTTCAAAAAAAATTCCTTGATCTCCAACTATATGATTGAAAGTATTAGTATTAGTGAAGATATAACATACATGATCATGAGAAGTTTCAAGGGAGGAAGGCATCGACTGCTTACCTTTTGAATTTGACACAAAGACTTTGTAGCCAGTATCACTAATATTCTTCTTCTAAGACTATTCAGTTGTCTATCTATCCTCATGGGATTTATTAGTTTGAATCCATTCTTTATTCAATTCCTTTTTTAGAGAAGGCTGTTGCACCCTAAGGTGACCCTACTTTCAACATTCGATCTATATTACTTGCTCAAAATGTATCATATTACTTACAATATTAGTTTCTCAAAATGTATGCAATCTATATTACTCCTCTTTTTGTTACAAATGTATCATATACAATGATACTCACTAGACAATGTAGACTATGTAGGCAATGTAGGTGATATAAGCTATGTCCTATATGGAGTAATATATAGCATTTGTAGGATGACTATTTGGTTACTTGACTCTTCCTTTTCATAAGCCAAGTCTGATGAATCTTGGCTTCTCTAATTGACACTTGCATACACATGATATTATATTGTATGCACACTTGGACATGGATATTAATATAATTCTTCCTAATCTAAGAACACGTGCACACTTACATAAGACACTTGTGTACATTTACACTCATAAAACTTGCACACTTATTTACATGACACTTGTGTATTTCATACAAATTATTACATTACATAAAATATTTAGTCACACTCTAATCTAGAACACAACCCTAATCTAATATTTACAAGGATGTGTCAATGAGATACATTGGCATGTACCAAATAATGTAACATACTCCAACACCCCACTATATTGCATTATTTGGCTATTAAAGACTTTAGTCTTCAATATGATTTTTCATCCTTCATGTGACTTTGCAATGGATTTGATCTTGACCTGGTTCTTCTTCTTTCTTGTATTCATCTCTAGATTTATTTTTATGCTATTTAGTATTTGTATTTTCAAGATTATATATTTCTTAAACTTTCTTAGGTTCTTGTATAAGAACCTTTCCTCTGTCTTTGTTAGTTGCATCATATATTATCTCTTTCTTTTATTGCATGGAGACTTCTAAACATTCACTTAAATAATAATGATAGGATTCTAAGTTATATGAACTTGGAATATTAACATTTCATGAAGAATGGAATAAATTTTCCAAAAAATATTTGCCTACTTTTTTGCTTTCTTCTTAAGAGATTCAGTAAAATCCATTTGTTTCATGTTCTCTTCTTTGTGAAAATTGAGTGTAAGCAATGACATATATATTATGCTACCAATATCTAAATATATCACAATACTATCTCCATTACCAATTGCTTCAACAATTATTTCATGTAGATAGTATTTAAGTGTTTCGAAGTTTTCATTTATTGCTTCACTATAGACCAGTTTTGAAAATAGATCTAACTTTCCTTTAGATTTTTCAAGCAATATTTTTATTCTAAATTTTATGATATTTAATTTTTCTTGTTATATCAAAAAAATCAAATATATTGAAATAAAAAAAAATGGATTCCCTACACTTCAAATAAATTCTAAGTTTCTAATTTTAAAAACCTATGAAGTAGAATTCCTTGTCTCCCTAATTTTTAGAAACTAAAAGGAAATAAAAGTTATAAAAATTCAATTTTCCTAATTTTGATGTTGAATTTCTTATCTCTCCAAAATTAATTAATTTCCAAACCTTTTATACAAGCAATTATACTCAAAAAAATTAGAAAAGTAAATAACTATAGAATAAAATATTATAGCTTCATTTTTACGAAAAATTAAATTATAAAATCACTTATCAATCCAAATTAATAATATCTCATTAATTCCTTATCACTCCTTTAGTCTAAATATTAAACTTTATAGAGATTAAATTCTATATTCTCTCTCCTTTCTCTAAAAACCCTAAATTAAAAACAAAGGTTTAATATTTTATACCTTGCAATGCATGCCTTGAGAAATTCTTAAAACGTTTGGACTCTGCTTTGGTCTACGTTCAACCTACTAAGAATCTAACTCCAACACGCTCAAATTAGGATCTTTATTGAGAATTCTATGGGGTATTTCAATTTAGGTCTACTTAGATGTTTCACCTCAATTATTCATGTGATATTCCACATCTAAAGAAAATGTCTTAGACTTGGTATGAATGTCTAACAACTCTACTAATATTCTATGAACACACATTCCTCTGGTTGATAAGCAAAAAATATTCTTTGATGTTACAATGTTACAATCAAATATTTCATGCATTTACTTATCATTTTGTGCTTTGACTCCTATTATTTCTTGATATTATGATGGCTTTTAATGATGACTTTGGAAATTAAACATTCAAATGGCTTTGGTACTTTAATATTTAGATGTATATGATGCTTCAATGTTCTAATGGCTTTGGAACTTCAATATTTAGATGGATTTGGTGTTGCAATCACTCGTGACACTTATCTTCCTAATGTTTCTATGATGACTCGTGATGCTTCACATGCTAGTGGTACTTCAATGACTCATGAGTGACTCATGATGCTTCACATGCTAGTGGCACTTCAATGACTCATGAGTTACTTATGATGCTCTAATCACTCATGGTATTGGTTGGCTTGTGATACTTAGGTGGATCATAGTGCTAATTAGATGCCTCATAGTCTCTTTGTTGGCTACTTAGATGGAATATAGTGTCTTCACTAACTCTTGGTGTCTTGCTATCTCATGGTTCCTAGATGGCTTGTGGCTCTTGAAACTTTGATTTCCCACTATTCCAAGTTTGATTTTGATTCTATGTAGTTATTTTTTAACTGCACTTTGCTACACTCTTATCAATATTTTATTTGGCTATTCCATTTATTATAATTTATCTTCCTTTTCTTATGTAGGTTTATGTGCACTGATCGACATTAATGATTTTAGACTTTAACACAATGCTTTGTGTGATTTCTTAGATGCTTTCAAATATATTTTTCCTTTCTACTCTCCTTTTATGCTCTTCCTCGTCTCTCTTCCTTGATACTCTTATTTGAAACTCTTGCTTGGTGCTCTACCTCATATGCTATGCTCCTTGATTTCATAGGAGCTTCTTCATAATGTATCTTGGAAGTTTATAATACTTCCTTTCTCTTTGGCATTTCTTTCTCTTTGATGTTGGACATATAAAAATTCTTAGTTGTATAACATTTTTTGTACCAATCTAATTATGACATCTTCAATAACATGTCCTCTTTTTCTTTGATGGATATCTTACATGAACTTATATTGGTTGCTTGGTCTATGATCTTAGCTAAAATTATATTGTCATTCATGGTTGAAATACAATTCCCTATTCATTGGTTGAATAGAAACCTTCATTCTTCACTTGATTTCACCTAATACATGCTTCTCATAAAAGCTTATCTTTAATAAAAATTTCCTTTATAAAAATTTTCTTAATAATGACCTCATAGGTTTATATCATCAAAACATATTCAAGCCTCCTTTGATACGGGGGTTATATATTATATATGGCCTCTTCCCCACTTCACCAATAAAGAGCCTTTTTTCTTCTTCAATGGGACCTCTTTCAATGGGCATCCTTTCTCTAGTTTCTATCTCAAAGATTCAAGTATTGTTGGTTATTTTAAACTTTTCATTATCCTCTTCTCGAACCTTTCTCTTTATGACTCCAAATTTTCTCTAAATGGTCTCAATTCTTTACTTTTCTAAACTATAGACTCATATATTTTAAGATTATTTATTTTTTTAATATTACCCTCTCCTCGTAGACCAATTTTCATGGTCTATATGACCTGAATCACTAAAAAATTTATCAAGGTATTTTTCTTTAAGACCTAAATTTACTATATCGATATCAAGGGCTATCTTCAAGACCTAAATATTTCTTTGTCAAGGTTTAACTTCAAGACCTGAAACTTCTTGTAGACTTCCTTATATTCCAAATAAAATATTATAATAGGTAAACTTGATCTATATTTATCAAGTTCAATATCTTAATAGCCTGAATATTTAATATTATACAACTTGAATCAATATTTGCTTGATAAAAGCTCTCTACCTTATCTGACACTTGAATATGAAATTCTTCTCTATCTGTTGTAGAAAGCTTCTCACTTTTCTTAAGATCAATCTCTTCTATAGCAATATATTAGGTTGATCCTAAGAACTCCAATAGTGATTCTACTCCTTACTTGAGAACCTAATAATATCAAGGTGACCATAAACTTCCTTGATGCTCCAAAAAATATAGCTTTTCTTCAACTTTCTTGATAGAAATCAATTGCTAGGAATTTGTCTATGTCCTTGAAATACCAATCAATGTCAAGGTTGGCTATTACACTAAATAATCGATTGTATTCAAGTTTATTCACCCAAATATGTGACCTAGTATTCATTGATTATTCTTAAACCTAGTGGAAAGACTATAGTTGAGTCCTAGTCTTCACTAGTTATCCTTCAACCTAGTGGAAAGACTCTAGCTTTCTCTTACTTCAATTTTCAAATTATATTGTTGAGTCCTACTCTTCACTATTTGTTCTTGCAACTATGGAAAGACTCTAGCCTACTGCTTTCTTTTCTGCTTCAATATTAATTCTAATAGAGCCCAGGTCTAACTCCCTTTAAAGTAGATAGACTCAAACTAATATTTTTACATTGGATAAAAACTGATTTTGTAGCTAAACAATTTCTATGAAATAAATTTCTTGTTGTAGCTCTGATATAGTTTATATCTTTTGAAGTCTTACTATTAATGTAAACTCATAGGATAATTATTCACATATCAAATATATGATAGTCATAATATAATGAGATCAAATATAATGTAACAGAGATAATATGAGACAACTAATATGTATATATCAAGGCTTAACAATATATCAAATAACATTCATTAATAAACTGAAATATGAATGTAATAGCTTGAATCTTACAATATTAGTTGCTCAAAATGTATGTAATCTATATTACTCCTCTTTTTGTTACAAATGTATCATATACAATGATACTCACTAGACAATGTAGACTATGTAGGCAATGTAGGTGATATAGGCTATGTCCTCTATGGAGTAATATATAGCCTTTGTAGGATGACTCTTTGGTTACTTGACTCTTCCTTTCCATATGCCAAGTCTCATGACTCTTGGCTTCTCTACTTGATACTTGCATACACATAACACTATCTTGTATGCACACTTGGACATGACTCTTCACATAATTCTTCCTAATCTAATAACACATGCACACACTTACATATGAGACACTTATGCACATTTACACTCATAACACTTGCACACTTATTTACATGACACTTGTGCATTTTATACACATTATTACATTACATAAAATATTTACTCACACTCTAATATAGGACACAACCCTAATATAATATTTATAAGGATGTACAAAGGAGGTACATTGGCGTGTACAAAATAATGTAATATACTCCAACATAATTCTATTGGTTGATTTTCAAGTACATGCCCACAAAATTGTTTTATGCTAGTTGTAATTTTTATCTTAGATTCATACAAAAACATGCATGATTATCAAATTTTCATGGCCTATGCAATTAAAAACTCCCAAAATCATATCTATTTTTACTGGGCTTTATTCCTTAGCTCTTAAATTAATGAGAAACTATTAGATTTTAATCAGGGATAATTTTTTCAATATCCCTCCTACATGATCTAGATTTTCTTATTTTGCAAAGAATAAATATTCCTAGGTCTCACTATTCAAAAGTGAGTTGATGATGGGAGAGTTTTATTAGTAGTAGACTAGATGTCTGAGTAGACTGGATTCTAGCCCTTCAAACATCTAATTTTTTTTTATATTTTAATAATATTTTCCTTGGCCTTGTTCTCTCATGCATAAAGGGAGAGATTCCATGACTAACAAATGAGATACACACTCAATTATAGATAACCAAGGTAAAAACTAGATATTGATACTTTTTACATAGAGGCACCATTATAAGAGGATATGGCTTCACTAGAGAGCCAATTTTATTACCCTATTATGTCATAGACTAGCCTTTTGGCCTTGAATTTTACATCCAGCTAGACTATGTCAATGCACATCTTGGTGTTAGAGTAAACAAGGGTGCTCTATATAATTTACCTTGGAGTTATGGGCCACTCACCATTAAGACCCAAAAAAATGGTAGGTTTGATAAAGTGGATGCTTCTGAGCTTTAAGATAGATCCAAATAGGTGGATCTATTATTTGGATAGTATCCTAAAATTCTACCTTGAAAAAATGAATAATAATCCCCTACATTTGATCATAATCCAAGATTGATGGTTGAAAAGGGAAATATTGTAGAAGAGGGAATTGAGGTGAAAGAAAATTCTAAAGATAAATGTCCCCCATGGAGGAGTTTTTATGAGGAAAAAATATATATGGGCATGAGCACAACCCAAAACATGTACTCAAGAAAAAAATAAAAGATACAATGGTGAAAATGGGTTGGACTAAAAATAAAATCAAAGAATGGTTGATTTTTTGGTGTGAGGCAGCCACACAAAGCCTCAGGTTTGGAAAAAATTCTAACCAACAACTTGAGAAATATTTTGATAAAGACCCTCAAAATCAAAATTAATAGAGTGACTTTGAGGATCAATATGTTTCTAAATAATACTTTGAAGAAGAGGCCAACTTCTCGATACTAGTAGAATAAGTTTTAAATGTTTTCACTTCAATATGGTAGAACGCCCTGCCATCACCTTCGACTAAGGAGCTACTTTAAAAAATATATCTAGCATTAAAAAATAGAAAATATGGGTAATACTATTAATGGCCTAGGTACAATAGATACCAGTAAACCTTCCTTAGGCACCACTTGATAGAAGTAAAGTCAGACTGGGTGCTGACATTATTCACCCTTTTCCTATGACATTTCTAATCCTAAAACTCTAGAAGCCCCATGAAAAGTATCCAAAATATAGTGAAAAAGAAAAAATATTAGGGTATGGAGCATCAGGATCAAAAATAAAGAAAATAAAGGTTGGGCTAACACCCCCACCCATAAAAAATTATTACAAAGAAATAGTACAAGGACCAAGTACATCATCTCCACTCCTTTCATCTCCTCCTCATGCTACTTAGACACCTTCATACCCTCCTCAATATACTCTACCACCTCCTTCTCTTCCTCATCCATTTTTACCAAAATAAGTACCCATTGGATCACCTTTTAAAGCTACTATTAATTCTCCACCTCTAGATAACCGTCAATATCATAGACCTACACCTTCCCCATATTTTAAATAACTCCAAGCTATTCCTCCTATACCTATAATTTATTTGTTCCTCCTCTTCCTCCTTTGAACTCTCCCTTTTCTATGTCAATACACAGTATCCTAACAACAATAATTCAAATCCAATTCTAGCAAGCATAAGGTAGTGTGCAAGCTTGTCTTGACAAGAAGAAATAATAGATAGAGGCAAAGACTATTCCAACAAGGGTAATGGACATGATTAACCCTAAGCAAAGAAAATAAAATGTGACAACCATGATGCCTACTATGTCTAATCTATCATCCCAAATAATAAATTTTGACTATCAAATAGCTATAAATATTATGGATATAGATAGCATACCAATTAGAGATAAAACTCAAATGATGCACATGTTTGTTAACATGTTCTATACAAATGGATTCCAAATGATGGTTAAGTACGATAAAGATAAAGAAAAGTAATAGTGGCTGGCCATGGTCCTTGAGTAAGAAAATACACAATAATAGATCTTAAAGAATAAAATACAACTACATCAGAGTCCCAATGAGGATCCAATGCCAGAACACTTATAGTCAAATGATGCTAAGAATCAGACTCTATAGAAAAAGTGCAAGATAGTAAGATATTTCTATAGCCAAATATTAAATTTAGGCCTTCTATATTTCCATAGATAAATGTTAGAGATTAAAATAATGATGTTAGGATTACAATTTTGAGGCTATTAAGATATGGTCTCCAACCCTAGAATTTGACAAAAATTGCTAGCAAATTACTCAAGAATTGTAAGCTAACTTCAATACCATGGAAAATAATATTATTGAAAAGGGTTCAAAAGCACATACTACCATGGATGCACTAAATGAATCCTTTGACTAGTATTTTTATTTTTCTAAAGATAGGGTGGAAATATATCAGATGGCAATAGAGATCATTGTGTGTGCAAATAATGAAATAAGGATATGAGGCTCTCAATTCACTCATTGCCACTAGAATCATAATTTTGAGTAGAATAAATGAAGTAATTGGTGATAGAATACCATATATCTAGGGTAAATGGATGTCCATACTTATTCTATGGATGATTTTAAAGCAATTCTTGACATGGAAGCTAAATATTTGATTTAATTCTCTAATTGGCCAGATAATTTTTATGAATATATTTTATTTTTCAAATAAGATTGCTATACTACATATCATGGTGGTATAATTGGGGAAGTAATACAAAAATTCCTCATATAAGAAATTTTTTGAACTAACATCCATTCATGAGAAGACCAAAATATTTTGGATCCTGACATAGTAGGAATGGGATAATTGGGTAAGATTACTTCCCCAAACAGGTTTTAGGCTTGCAAGTTGAAGATCTTTCAATCAACATGGAATAAAGAGAAAACCATATAGAATAAGGATAGAGTTTAAGGTTGAAAATTTAGGACTTTACATCCCAATAATAAGGTCATTTGGGTTCAAACATTTTCTAAGAAAAACTCTCCAAAGGTGCTAGTAATGTAGTCAAATTCTTAAAAACACAATTTTGGACTTGAATTGCTTTTATTATAATTATTTATTGTTCAAATCTTATTTGGACTTATTATTATTTTTTTGAACCATCATTCATTCCAAATTATTTCTTTTAGAGCCTAAGGAAGAAATTTTAGGCTTGAAATTTCTTAAAAGTTGCTCTTTCATTGAAGCCAAAAGTTTTTATCTGGAGTAGATTTAGATTCTTTAAGGCTAGAATTACAAAGCTAGAAAGCTAGAACCTTTGGATGGTGACATCAACAAGGCACTTGAAAATATTTTCAATAAGAAGAGTATTCATCCTAGGATGAAATAACCCAAAGCTATTTTAGAGTGATGTTAGCAAAGCACTTCAAAATGTTTAACCCGGTATGAAGCTTGTAGAGTGAAGAGTATCCATTATCAAAGGTAGCAAGCCAAAAAAATTATGCAATGATGTTGCCACAACCTCTAAAAAATTTTGGCCTAGTGAAAAGGCTTGCATTGAGAAAGACAAATAGATTGGAAGGCTAAAGAAAGAAAAGCAACGTCCAAAACAAAAACTTTTTGGTAAAAAAATGATGTTAGCATTGAAAATATTTGGCATGCTTAAAAATACATGTTTCTTTAAGAATAAGGTGCCTAGCACTCTAGGATAAAAGTAGTTAGACCCATATTATGCTTGTTAGAGCATGAAAGAGACAACCGCTCCAACAAAGTATAACTAATCACAAGAGGGCTAACAAAAGACATGTTGAACATACTAAAGATTTCAAGTGGTGCCAAGTCATCTTTGATTGTGTACAATCAACTATGTTCATGATTATACATTGTATTTAGATTTATTTTAGCTTAGAAAAAACTATAAATAGAGGTATGCTTCTCATTGTAAAGGGTCATCTAATTAAGTATTTTCCTATTGTAATATTTCTATTTATAAAATTCCAATGCACTAATTATAGAGATATTTGCACTTTTAGAATTTACATTTATGCTTTAGTGGGAGTAAGATATGTTAGTCTTTTAGTTTTTTGACTTAGTTCTAAAGATAGTTGAAGTAAGATTTGTTAGGCTTAAATTTGTTTGACTTGTTTCTATTAGAGTGCTTGTAATTTTGAATGTTGTAACATTTGGACTTATTATATTTTCTACATAATATGGTCAATGGTCATTTAGCTAAATATGGTGTTGTTATATAAGCTCTAATCACAATTATTACTTTCTCTATCCCTACTCTTATCTCAACCTTATCCCTATTCTATCTTTAATTTTTTTCATAGTAGGATTTAGATAAGGAACTGGCCTTCTATAGAGGTTGAAATACAAGAAATTCTAAGTCAACCAATCTTAACCTTGGTCTAAGGTGCATATTTCATATTAATTATATCAAAGGATCAAGACTAAGTTTATTACACCTATTTGTGGAATATCCATTAACATGGTGGAAAGCACATTGTTTATTGGTGTGGAACCAATAAGTTTTCTCTTTCTTGAGACCTACGGGTTGAATGGGTGATAATGCAATCATCTCAACATTAAGAAGTTACCTGAGGGTAGTGTAATTATTCATCTAAAATCCACCTAAGTGGATGAGTTGCACCCTCAAGAAATTAGACAAGATTGGAATACCTATAATAACTTCTTAGTTAGCCTCTAGAGTAGGCCAGTTCCTATGATACTAGCTAAACTAACAAAGAAAAGGGGTTTGCAGACTAAAGAAAGAAATAAATAGAGTTAGAAGCTAGAATTGAAAGTGGTTGGGATTCAGCAACATCAAGAAAAAAAAGTGCATAAGTCTCATTCTCCTAACTAAACTAAACTTTTGAACAAACCAACCATAATCAAATATTACAAAATATTAATTACTTAAGCACACACATTCAAGCATTCCAGGAATCAAACTTGACAACAATTTAGGAAGAAATCTAGATAACAAATTAACTCATTATAGAATAAACTACTTATTTGATTTTAATAGAAATGCTTAAAATAAAATCAATATACATACATATTATGCAATATCCTTTGACAAAGGCCAAACAAAATTTCAATTTTTATTAAGAGGCATATAGCATTCGATCATACAACATGTGCAATTGTAAAAGCTAAAGATCCAATACTTTGAATGGTTTACATTCAAGTATATATAGTTTTATATTTGCTTTCAGTTAGCTCAGCATAATTACTTTCAAAATGGATTGTAGGCTTGTCAGGTTAGTTCAGGAGATGGTCGTTGCTTTTAGGTCAACCATGCTCAACTACTCTAAGCATGATTTGTTGACATGTTTGTCTCATATTTATTTTGTGAAGTTGATCTACAAATTGCACCATTAGATTCTAAGCATTTTTTACAAATATAATTTTTTCCACTCCTTTCAATTGCATGGATCCAACTATGTAGGAATAGGTGTAGTAACCCTCAACCATTGAAAGTTTTGATAGCAACGATTCTAGGCGATAATTGATACATGAGAATATTGTTAATTATGATAAGTCTAAAAATTGTGGTGACAACAAAGAGTGTTACTTCACACAAAATGGTTTGCTTTGGTTGAATTTCAATCAAGTAGCTACTTCTTCATGCTAGATGCTTTAGCCTTGCTAATGATGTGAGCTACTTGAATGTTTTAGCCCTCATCCAATACTTAGTCAAATTTCTCATAATTGTATTTACCAGATTCTAGATTCTATTGTTTTCTATGATGATGTCGCCACTTTTAGAATCCAACCACCTTTTGAACTTAGTCGGATTTGCTTTTGCATGGTGTCAGATTTTGAAGCTTATTCCTAATATTTAATGTTTTACTATCGAGCTTCATGCCTTATAAAATTATTCTATCTGGCACTCACTTTGTCTTTTCCAAACTTTGAATCTCCTCATAATGATGTCAACACTTTAAAAGTCCAACATTCTTTAATACTTACAAAAACTTTTCAATGTGCTCTATCGAACATTGGGTGAGATTCTACTTTAAAATTTCTTTACCCTTGTGTGTCAAACTTAATGCCTTAGAATTATTTTAGCTCTAGCCCTATTCCTTGCTAGCCCTATGCAGTTGTGGTGACATCAACTCCATTATCCGTCCAAATCTTTTAAACACTTAGTTTATTTTCTAACTTTTATTCCCAAATGCCAAATCTTATTACTAGTATTGATGATATCATAGTTTTTAAAGTCCAGCTAAATCTTACACTTAGCCAAACTATGCATTTTATGTTCAAGGCTTCGATGGTCCATATTTTAAACTTTTAGAAATTCTAGTATTTTGCTCTTGTATTCCAGATCTTAATACCTTTGAATTATTTTTTTTTAAAGGCAAAAACCCCTTGCGGGGCTGCCTTGGTTTGAGAGACCATGAACAGGGGGTTCTACACCATCAAAGTCATCCGGGAGTCACGCCCGACCTTGCTCGCACCAACATTATCAATTGGAATTTGGATACCCAATTTAAATTTTTTGTAGGGTGGACATTCGAACTTGGGACCTCCCTTGGAGGATTGCCCTATCCTCTCCAACTCACCTACAACACCTAGGTTACCTTTGAATTAATTTTAATCTATCATTCTTCCACCTATTACCCTACTCTTTGCCTCGACCAGACTTTTACATTTGGTCATGCATTCTTGAGTCTTGAGTTATTTTACAATTTTTTGGCTTTCCTCGTACCTCCTATTTATAGCATAATCTACCTTAAGAGTTTGATCCAATGCTTAGTTTGAGTCTCAAAATATGTTGAGTGTAATTTTTGTGTTGATTCCTTTGAAAAATATCACAAGATTTTATAGAAAATCATAATACAACTTATCTACAAGGATTTGTGAATGTGGGTAGTGAAATCTACCTACATTATTGGTGACTTTAAAGGATTTTTACTTGCAAAATAGAGAACATAGTAGGCCTTATGTGTGGAATAATAGAAATGCTAAAGGTAAGAATATCTAGAAGATAATATGACAACAAATAAAGATATGGGGTAAAGCAATGCTTATGGATATAGGTAATAAAAGTATTTTAGAATAGGAAATTCATGTATAAAATGTGGATATGTAAGGGAGGTTGATGTTCTTTGTAGTTGTAAAAAGGTGTTCAAAATGTGCATTGGAAGATGCCCCTATTCAAAATTCATTGTATTTACCTACAAAATATGGGATGTGCTACACAGTTAAAGGAAGAGGAAATACCCCAAGAGAATAAGGTTGGTATGAGGTGAAAATGAAATTATGTAATAGAGAATGGGGTTATTGGTAATAGTGGAGATATATTTAGGCATATTAGGTGAGGAAATTATTTAGGAAGAGAATAATGAAAAGATATAAAAAATAGATACAAAAAGAGGAGGCAAATATAGGTCAAGGAAGAGAGAGCAAAGGTAATAGAGATACCTGATTACATGCACCTCCAACAATATTGAATCCAACATGAGCATATTTTGCCATAATTAATAGCTATTTTAGATTTAGATAAATTGACTTAGGTAAATATTCACCCATGCAAACTACATTAGGTAAATATTCTAGGCACTTTGGAATACCTTTTTTGTTGCTTTCTTCTTTGCAAAATTGTGCAAGTAAATTTCTTCAAGGTTGTTGAACATCGCATGACGAGATACTACTTTAATAGTGCATGGATGCTTAGGATTATCTTAATCACAAATGAACCATCATGAATAATGTGGCCTTGCAATTATTTTATAGCCTTTACAGATGTTGATAATAGTTGGATTATGAATTGAACTAGCTTTTATCAAACTTGGCACCACTTTAATGGATCCTATTGCTCATGTGAAGATCCAAATCCTTTAATTCATTTTTGCATTCATCCAATTATAAATCACCACTAAATTACTTGATTTATTGCAACCCATGCTTACTTTTATCATCTTGTTAGTGTGGTTTACGACTATAAATTTGGCATGGTATCTTAACTTTTTAAATTCCATTGCTTGATACCACATGTGGTCTAAATATTAGCTTACACATGTCAAAGTATTTTGTTGCTTCATATTTCATCATATTTTTTCCTTTCATGATGATATTTGGTGTTTGCTTTCATCATTGAGGTACTAAGAAATCATTTTTGTGCACTTTTAGAATCATGTGAAATGATTGCAGTTGCTTGTAAAGGGATAGTTAGGCTATACTTTCCATTGGGATATGGAGTCAATAATATAGTAAAAGATGAATATTTTAGGGGATTATTTTAGAATAATGGAAAAAATGGAAAAGATGAAGTGAAATTATTGGGTGATGTGGAGTGAGTAAGAAGAATGTTAATGGATAATGAAGGATGGTAAAATGATATGAAGAGAAGATAGAAAAAATGAGAAATCCATACCTACACAATGTATTTTTTGGTTCTCTTTGTTGCATTCAATTGTTTGCTTCAATATTTTCTTTGCCCTTTTACCTTCTTGGTTTTTTTGTACTAACCTCAAACACCAAGATGGCAAAAAAGGTGAAGCATCTCCTTTTTTGATTAAGGGAATTCTAAATTTTTCTTTTCTTGTCCTTGCTCTTTCTTAGTAGACTCCATGAAATGGAGGGATTGTAATTGGTCATTTTTGTTGGTCAAGCTTATCAAGAATGAAGTCCTTATAGGATTTCCAACCCAATAGACCTTTCAAATTATGCCCCTTATTTTATTCTTCTTTTATACTTGGAATTTTCTCTTTGGCACCATTTTGGTGTCCTTGAGAAAGGGTGAAAACCAATTATAAAAAGTTTATAGCTATTATTTTTGGACTTATTTATAGGCCAAGAAAAGTGTAGGCAATATCAATAGAGGAGTAGTTCCAAAAAACACCAAGATAATATTAGCTAACACTGGAATGGTTTCAGCTAACACCAAGATTTATATTTGGCTACCATAAATTAACATGCCTACTTTAGATAACATCAGGTTGGCTAAAATTGACCATCTACTTCCTTAAATATTTTTTCATCTCCTCTAAGCATAGGGATTTTTAGACCTAATTACAAATTCTACCTGGCAACATTCTATATTCTCATATTTTCATTTTACTAAGGCTTATCCACCATACACCCCTATCTCAAAATGCTTTCTCAAGAGTGAATTTATATTGAGAATATAAACCCGTCTTCATATATGCTTTTCATTTTTAAGAAGTCACCATTTGACTTACCTTGTCAATCCTCTTTTTCCTCACCTTGATTGTTGTAGACACCTAAAAATATCTCAAATGGCCTCTTGCAACAACATTTAATGAAAAAATAATGAAACACTTGCAAATAAATTCAAAAACCCTAAACCCTAGGTAAATTTAACCTAAACCCTAGTTAAAACTAACCTCATCCTCCACTCACACCCCTCTACACTTTTTACTAAGCACTAACCTCCCTCATGTAACATTCATTCATTTTATCCCTTTAAAAAATTTAATAAAAAGATGGTATTTATCTTACCTAGGTAAGATGGCCTTCCCTAGGTGATTAAGAAGCATGGAACACCTATCACCCATGGAAGGTAAGCCTTACCTATTCACCTAAAACATTAAATAGGCCATATCACTACCTTCTCTTCTCCAACCAAATCACTTGCCTCTTTTCTTCTCATGATGCCTATAAATAAACCATGCTACCTATGGTTTTTAAGGATAATTTTATGCGCTTTTATGTTGCCAAATTGCACCCAAACTCACACACAATATTTTTTGCATAGTTGATGCTCCTACCACATAGTTTCTTTGCAGGTTATTGATGATTTCAAGGTAAAATAGGTATCATCGCTCTTTGTATTGATGCCAAAATTCACTGCCATCTTCTATGGTGGACATAGGGACCAATCCAAGTCAAAAAACCCAAAACACACCCTAGGTTATGTTAACACCCACAAAATTCACCCCAAGGTACGTTTTCCATTTTTTAGGTGTGTTTTCCAGCTAGATGCACCCTCACTATTTTGGTCATAACTTGCACATCTAAACTTGGATTGCCATGAAAATTTGAGGGTATATTCATAACATCAAAAGGAATATTTTACCAAATTTCACCTAATTTGGAATAACACAACCTATCCAAATCTACCATTCTAGTATCATTTTGTAGCATAAATTTTATTTTATTTTAGCATTCTATTCATACATTTCAATTACCTTTTAAATTCAATATGTCTATATTTGTAGGAGGCCTAATTAAGACAAAATTCCAAATGGTATACAATATTTTTTTAGGGCTACACAAGATCATGGATTGGTGTAGCTCGTGGTGGCATGTGTCATAAACCCACTCCAACTATGAGGAAGTAAAGGAAGACACATGTGGTATTGTGAATATATTCAATATAATGTGATATGTTTTATTTTACTTCAATTGTATATAGCTTCCAAGAAGCAACATTTTTCTGTCATTGAATCATCACCCTTCATATTGGATGCATCATGTTATATTTTTTGTATGTTTTCCAAGGCTCTTTGCTATCCCTTTATTTTTTTGCCTTATTCTCTAGTTGATATACAAGTTTTATTTACTTGTTGGATTATTTACACAAAATTGTGGCTTATTTCTGCACACCACTGGTGCTTGGCATTTAGATCTTACATCTAAATCTATAGTGACCCAAAAAAATAGTGCAAAATTTTTGCTTTTCTCTCTAGAATTCATCTTGGGATGCTTAGCTTATATTTTTTTAACTCTGCCACAACATTAATTTTGAGCTTGAACCAATTTCCAAGTTTGCTTGAAAAATGACATAGGAAACTAGTTGTGATTATTCTTATTGATCACATGAGTTCCTGATCATTTATTATTTGTATATTGGTCTATGTGCCCAATCACTAATTGGTGATTGAAAATTTAAAATGTCCATAAAGCCTCTTGATTGATAGTATGATCTAGAATTATTTTCTATCGAGAGCCAATCCCTAAATTTCTTTCCTAAGAATCTCATGCTTATTTTACAAGGAATAGAATAGGTGATATGCTATGATGGAATATAGATAACTTGCATATTATGCCCATTTTTTAGGATTGAAAAAAGTGCTATATTAGTACTATGGAATATTCACTATCAATTTACCTCTGCTCACCTTTCGTCCAATCAACTACCTTGATTTTGGCTAGATTGTGGACTTCATTAGCTATATTTACCTTGTCATATTTATAACTTTGCATGTGAAATGGTTTGAATTTTTCACATTAAATTTGGATAAGTTTTTTAAAGCATGGTATAAATATATGGGAATGATCTTGTGCGATGTAACCTTCTCTTTGAATCAAAAATAATTTGGACAAACTCATTATAAATGTTGGAGGTACATCTATTACTATGATGTTCTAAATTGCTACTAAGTTTGGCATTCTGTATAGTAGTATTGACACTCTTCTAATTGTCCCTACTATCTTGACTAGCATTTTATTAAATTACATTATCCCAGAATCAACTTTGGTATATTTCAAGTTCATGGTGTCATAGATTGCCATAGGTATGATAGTAACTTTAGCTTCATGATCTATTAAGTAATTATGTAACACCTAGCCTTCAAAACACACTAACAAGTAACATAACTCTAGGATATCCTTTCTCATACCAATATATGCCTACTTGTGTACCCATTTGAAATATAGATGAAAAATTGTGCCATTCATTGAACCTTCTAGAGCTAATTTAACCAAATTAACTTATTTAAAAACTTATATATTTTCCTTTAGATCACCTTCTTCTCTTAGATTGTGGCTTTTTGTATTATTCCCTATGCCCCTATCATCCTCTACATGAGCCTTTGATAAACCTTCACCATATATTCTCATTGCTTCGTTAATATAGTTAGGTAGTATAATTTCTAATAAGATTGTTTCTTTTGACAATATAAGCATAAAGATCCTAGAACATACTATCTTGCACATATACCCAATCCTTTTCATCCTATATAATTTATTTGTGAGCAAAAAATATTATATGACTTGTATTCCTTATATTCTTCTTTCTCAACATGCACTCTTTAGTTTACATTTTCAATTTCTTTTTTAATCTAGGTTTCTACTAATGGGAAATGGAAACTTGATCCATGAATATAGTTTGGATCCATTGATATGGCTTCATGATCATTTGATTTTTTAGCTTGATCATGTTTATAGCTAGTTCTATTGCAATGACTATCAATAATTGGGTGCCTAAACCTAATTATATTTGTCTCTAGTCCTTGGTTTCTAGATATTTGGAGATATTCTTTGCTCACTTCCTTTATGTGCATTACTTGAATTTTTGAGGGAGGATAGTCTTTATGATGATTTTTATCTAGATATTCAACTATGATCATCTGTTGGTTCAATATATTTAGTTCATAGGTTTTTTTTTGAACCATAGATATTATTTTTTGAACTGTTTGATGTTTCAAGGTCTCAATAATATATTCTTTCTTTGGTAGAACAAGAATTGATGAATGCGACTCAAGAAAATTACTGAGTTATGGGGAGAATAGTATTGGAGACAATATCATAGTTCTAGGTGGTATCTTTCCAACTGATATGAGCAAGTTTTTTTCCTTTATAGACAATTGTAAGACTTACAAAAATTACTTCTCCTTAGATTATTAGACCAAAACACTTAAATCTAGATCCAAAGAATGGATGTAGCATTTTTATGCTTGAGCATGCGAAGGCCAAATCCATTATGGAATCCTATTCTAAGTCCTCTTAAATTTGATATTGAAATCAATGATATTTTATTGAGGAAACATTTGTATTGTAAATAATTGATTGAGCAGTATGAAAGGGTCCCCTAGGTCATCATGTTCAGTGTTCAACTAGATCTACCCAAGTTTTGATATTGCTACCCTCTAATGAATAATACCATTGCAATACCCTATCCCAAAATGATAGCATAATAAGTATAATAATCACATATTCAAATAAGATATCATGTAGGATGGCTAAAGCCACAACTTCTTGTCAATGTTCATAAGCAGCCTTTCTACTACCATCATAAATTGGTAAGGTCTAAGGTCGATTGGGGAATCTCATGATGTTTTTTAGGTTCATAGGTTTGACACTACTCCAAGCTAGGCATTTTTTCCTAATCATGATAATGATAAGTACTATATGTTTAAATGGGTATTATTAGATACATTTTGTTGGTTTTTCTTATCCATGGTTATGTGATCTAGAGTTATTTCACCAGCAAAGTTTCCAACTTCTTGAATTTGATTCAACAAAGTCACCATCTAAACATAATTTATTTACCTATGAGATCAAGACTACTCACCAAAATATTGGACCCTTCGAGTAATAAAAACTAATTCTTTGACTTCTAATCATCATGATGCATGTTGAGCTTTGATTTTTAGTAAGACTCTTTTGAGGGTGAGACACTAGTGTCCCATCAGACATGCTAAAAAATCTTGGTCCAAAATATACCTAAGTGGATGAGTTGCACCCTCAAGAGCTCAACCAATACTAGAATACCCATAATAGCTTCTGAGTCAACCTCTAGAGTAGTTTGGTTCCTATGATACTAGATAAAATAACAAAAAAAATGGATTTGCATACTAAAGAAATAAATACATAGAGTTAGAGACACAAGTGCATAAAAGTCTTATTCTCCTAACTAGACTGAACTTCCTAAAAAATTAGCCAACATCAAATATTGCAAAATATTAATTACTTAAGCACACACATTCAAGAATTCTAGGAATCAAACATGATAGCAATCAAGGGATAAATCTATATAATAGAATAACTCGTTACAAAATAAACTACTTATTTGATTTTAACAAAAATGCTTAAAAGAAAACTATTATACATACATATTTTAAAATATCCTTTGATAGAGGCTAAACAAAACTTTAATTTTCATTAAGAAGTATATAACATTCGATCATACAACATGACACATGTGCAATTGTAAAATATAAAGAGTCAACCCTTTGAATGGGTTACATTGAAGTATATGTAGTTTTACATTTGCTTTTAGTTAGCTTAACTTGATTGCTTTCAAAATGGACTACAAGCTTGTCAGGTTAACATAGGAGATGGATGCCACTTTCAAGTTAGTAATTCTCAACTACTCCAAGAACATTTTGTTGGCGTGTTTGGCTTAAATTTCTTCTATGAAGCTGATCTACAAATTGCACCATTGGATTCTAAGCACTTTTTGACTAGTCTGCTTTTTTCCACTCCTTTCAATTACATAAAGCCAACTATGTAGGGATAGGTGTAGGAGATCTTGACCTTTGAGATATTTGATATAAATGATGCTAGGAAACATTTGGTGCATGATATTATTGTTAGTTATGATGGGTCTAATAACTTTAGTGGAAACAAAGAGTGTTGCTTCACGCTGAACAATTTAGTTTAGCTAATTTCAATTTGGTAGCTACATATCCATGTTGGAGGATTTAGCCCTAGTAATGACGTGAGTTGCTTGAATTTTTTGGACCTCATCCAATACTTAGTCAAACTCCTCATAATTTTCTTTTTTGGATGTCAAATTATATTGTTTATTATTATGACATCATCACTTTTAGAATCCAACCACCTACACTTAGTTGAATTTGCTTTTGTATAGTGTTAGATTCTAGAGCTTATTCTTGATATTTTATGTTTGACTATTAGGCTTCATGCCTTAGAAAATTCTTCTATCTGCAACTCACTTTGGCTTTACCAAAATCATAAGCTCCTCATGATGAGATCAATGATTTAAAAGTTTATTTTTCTTTGATATTTAGAAAAATTTGCAATGCGCTCTACCAGATGCCTGATGAGCTTCTAATTAAAAATTTATTTACCCTTGTGAGCTAAAATTAATGCCTTAGAATTATTTTTATCTCTAGAACTATTCCTTGTTGTACCATATTTTTATGCAATTGTGGTGACATCAGCTCCATTTTTCATCTCTCTTTTCAACACAACCAATTTTTTTATTTTTCTTCCTAGATGTCAGATCTTACTTGCATTAATGACATCATTATTATGAAATTCTAGCTACATATTACACTTAGCCAAAATTTGCATTTGAAATTCAAAGCTTGATGGTCCATATTTTGGACTTTTACGAAATCTAATCTTTTTCTCTTATATGTTGGATCTTAATACCTTTGAATTAATTTTAATCTAGCATTCTTTCAACTATTCCCCTGCTCTTTGCCTTGGACAAATTTATACATCCAATCGTATATTGATTATTCTTGATTTATTTAGTAATATTTTGGCTTTCCTCTCACCTCTTATTTATAGAATAATCTACCTCAGGAGTTTGATTAGGTTCTCAATTTATGCCTCAAAAGATATTGAGTGTAATTGTTGCATTGATTCCTTAGTAAAATATCACAATATTTTGCAAAAAAATACAATCTGACTTATCTACAAGTATTTGGGAATATGGGTAGTGAAATCTACCTAAAATAAGGAGGTTGGTCTAATTTAGTAAATCATCTTCTAGGTCTGGTTTGTTGAGATTTTTCTATGACCAAATTTTGGAGAGCTATAGCAGCATTCACATGATTGCTTTGGTGAGAATTTGTGACTCTATCACCTACTACATGTGTATTATTGTATTGGCCTTTAAGGTTGATAGAATTTTCCTTGTCTATCTTGACTTTGATTTTTGCTTTTCTCAAGAGGGTGATTTCTACACATTTGGCTGAGTCAACTACTTCTTGAAAATATGAGATGTTGGTTGATTCTAAATCATAAGCCAACTTGTCATGTAAGTTTCTTATTAATATGTCCAAAATTTCCTTTTATGGGGGATTGTACTGGAAAATCCCCATAAGAGGTTTCCAATTTTCCAATAATTCTATAAAGCTCTTATCTTTTCTTATTTTGGTCGATATAGATAACCAATGCGACCTTTTGAATAATAATTATTGCACAAACATCTTAGTAAGGTCTTTAAACCTCTTAAGAAAGTGGTGTGGTATTGTATTGTACCACTCAAGTGTAGGGGCACTAAGACTCTTGGGTAATATATTTAATAATAACATCTCATCATAGATGATATCATTACAAGCAATCTAAAAAAATTTAAGGTGATTGATTGGGTCTTCCTTTCCCTTATACATTTGAAATTTAGGTGTTTCAAAATTTTGGGGGAAAGAGTAGTTTGCTACTATGGGATCTAGGGGTTAATTATATAAATTTTTATAAGAATACTTATGAATAGATGTGGGTGCTTGAATGGAAGCTACTGATTACGCTAGTTGGTCCAAGTGGGTGTTTAAATTTTGAATTTTAGGATTAAGTGGCATGCATGAGGTGTGTTATAGAATGAAATAATTTTTATGAGGATAAGGTTGTGGTATTGGGTATGTGATGTTGATGTTGGAATCATAAGGCCAATCCCTAAATTATTTAGGGTAAATATATTAGTGGATTAATGGTGAGAAATTATAGGAATGAAATTTTGAGTCAAATTCCTATTGGAATTGATGATTTTAGGAGGGTTAATGAAAGTATTTGAGATAGAAGCATTATTATGGGGAACTAATTTTGGAATGTAAATTATTCTAGGGTGTTGGGATGTAGGACAACTAATGTTGACCCTTACCAACTCTTTAGGTAGAGGTAAATATGTAGTATATCCCAAATATAATGGAAACTTTGATGTCTCATTACCTAGGGAAGTGGTGACAATAGCATAGTTAATATAGTTGGAACTTGATGGATTAGGATTGAGGGTGTGTCAATTAAGGTTTGTATTAATATTAGTTTTATTAGTATTGTTATTTATTTCATTATTATTCATATGTGATTGGTTAAGAGACATAGAACTAGAATTAGGTTGTTGGGAGTGGTCCAAAGGTGTACCCTCCCCAAAGGAGATATTTTAATTAAGTATTTCAATTAGGAAATTTCTATTATGTCTTAAAAAAAATTTTATATGGTCCAGGAATCTAAAGAATATCATTTATTGAGCATTTTATTGAGGATATAAATATTATATGGTTGAGGTGTTGTCATCTTCCTCATTAAAATCAAGGTTTTCTAAAGGGTGTTGATTTTCAAATTCATCCCATACTGGAGGAAGGTTAGGGTTCATTGAATTAGTACCACTACAATGGTAATACCTTCTCTAGGCCATTAGCTAAGGATTGATATGATGAGGAATATCAATTAATTAAGTTTTAGAATCTTAAGGATTAGTTAAGAGTATAAGAAGAGATCATTTTCCTCCTTATGACACCTTCTCTCAATATACTAATCTAATCAGTATACCTTAGGGGACCTTTATATATATATATCAATTATTTTTATATACCTTTCTATATACCTATTGATACATGGAAGAAGCTAGTCCTCTCGATATATGCAATCGTATGTGAGAGAGACTTTATGGTACATGAAAGAGAATAGTATGTGGAAGTGACCTTCCTAGGTACATGATTCAAGATAGTATGCAAGATGTAATGGAAAATTAATTTTATGACTACCACTAGTCCACCATTGTATACTCCATAGAAGTATTAAAGTATGCATGGGATACTATCTAGGAGGCTAGCATCCTAGGCCCATAATACACCCAATGTAACCTCAATGTTTAAACAATAGTTGTTCAAAGGATTGTATACAACCCTTAAAATACTAGCAATTATTTATTTCTTTATTAATCTTGATTAGTGTTATCTAACTAAGCACAAAAAATTAATTGGTATTAATTAAGAATGAGACTAATTTTATCTTGGATTAATATTAAGCAAAATTTCAAAGAAACTAGGGACTCATGATGTGTTCATGTCAAGTTCACCAAATTGAGAGAATAGACCTAGGATCTTCCATAAACATGGGGAAGATCTTGGATTGTTGTTCTCACCTCAAATATTAAAGGGGTCATATTCTAAGTTTTTTTTATTTTGTTAAAAAACATCTAGGATTTTTGTAAGGAAACCAATAGACTCTCCTTCTTTAATTTTCTATGACTTGACTAAAATCTAATCTAGGATAAAATGCAAAAGAGTAATGTAAATGCAAGAATCCAAATCAATGGAAACATACAAAGTTTTATCCTATATAATATTTTTCATTAAATGAATACAAGAAAATAAATATTTTTTCATTACTTTTTAGGAGAAAAGGTTTGAGAAATAAATGCACAAACAAAGTATTCAACTAAAGGTTTTTTCGGTTTATTGCCTAAAATAAGAAATAAAAGATATTATTTAAACTACTCTAAGTTCCTTTACTTTCCATTGTTATTATGCATATAAAATAGGAAATAAAAAGCCTAATATTACAAAAAAGATAAAACAAACAAGTTATAAAAGTTTTAATTATGAGTGTAAAAATAAAAACGCCTATTTGTGTGACTAAGCTGAAATCGTTGCTTGTAAGTGAAATGGTTGCTTTGATAAAATTGCTACCTAGAATTTGTCCACTAGCAATTTCATAGTACCAACAAAGACATAAAAACTGAATATAACTATTATTTTTTAGGATTATACCAAGCTCAAGGGAAGCAATGAACTTTCTAGCTTGAGTGGTCGAACCCTAGGTTCCTTGAAAAATTAAAATAATAAAAGCAAATGACTGTAAATATAAACAAACAAATTGTTGCCTATAAGTGAAATGGAAGCTATTTCATTCTTGTAAGTAAAGTAAGTAGATAGAATGTAAATATTACCTAAAATATGATTAAATACTGATGTGATATAGTAAGTAGTCCATGTGTAAAGAGGGAATGTAGTAAAAGTGAATTCTAGTGTTCAAAATGTAGGGTAAAAGTATATTTGGCAAAATCACTACCTACAAATGGGACAACAACAATTTTACTTTCAAGAGTTAGATAAAGAAAAAGGATGTTAAATTCTCGTCAATATGCCTATATGAGACTAAAATGAGTCTAATAGAATAAGGGTCCATGATAGAGAACATTTGGATGACAAAGAGGTGATAAAAAAATAGTAACTAGAAAAATCGTTGCTTGAAACTAGAGGTAACAATTTTGCTCCTATAATAAATAAAGAAAAGTACAAGGTTAGACTCTAATAATTAAGGTCTACCATAGTCAGGAGGCATTCATAGAGAACTATAGACTTGAACAATGTTTCAAGATCATAATAAATATTCAAATAAATAGAATTTAAGGTTACATAAAAAAAATGTTATGCTTAAACAAGAGATAAGATAAGCAATGATAAAAGTATGAGGCTATAAATAGTTAGTAAGACTAAGATATAGAAAATAATATTAATAACAAAATGAGGAGATACAACTAGGAGAAATATTCCTTCCTTGCCCTATTTTATAGATAGATAAATTCTTCCAAGTGCTTGAATGTGATTTTTGAGAGCAAGAGAACAATTCCAAAGCAATTTTGACAAAATATTAGTGCATAAGATTGATGGTTGAGAAGGGCATCCCAACGGTTCAATTTATAAGTATTATTGACCTTGGAAGAGGAAAAGTGTATTAAATATGATATGATATGGGAAGGTGAGGTTCTCAAAATAAAATCTAAAGGACCAATTAGGTAGACCACAAAAGGAATAATTATTCAATTTGGAAAGTAGTTGGGAAAAGGTATAAATCCAAGGTGAGATCAACCTCATAAATGGTAGAAGACTCAAAGAGGGTGAAAATCCAAGATTATAAGATTTTGTATTTGTCAAAGCAAAATCAATATTGATTAAAATTTTTACAATGATTTTTCTAACCAGTGATTTTATGATTTTAACCATTATGGGTCAAATTAGGCATGAAATATCAAATATCAATGCAAAGTCAATATTGTGAAATCATTGTTGGTACCATCAATTTTGTCTCAAGCGATTTTTGACTTCTATTAACGATTTTTCTTTTGAAGAGGAAATTCCCAAAATTTATGTTAGGATAGTTAATTAGGTTAATTTGGTTTTTTGGTGGATTGCTACAAGTTTGGTGTACCAAAATTGGGTGTCTACAATGTTCCTTTATCTCAAGTTATTTAATCATAAATGTAGCATATGTCTTCACATAATTCACATGAATATCAAAATTGTATCCATTTGTTTGTTCTAAATCCATATTAATTTTCTTGCTTCTTTTTCCCATTTCCTTATTTTTGTATAGATTTTAAGGGATTTGATATTTTTAAGAACACGATACAAATAAATTTGTTTCAAGTATTGAATACTTTATTAAGTCATACTTGATTCAACAAAAAAGCAAAGCCAACTTATAGGGTGCAAAATCCTCATGAATATTTCTAAAATTATGGAACGAATTTATCTATAGTCCCTTCCAAATGCTTTTCTATATTTTGTAATTTCATATCATTGTCATAATAGCTCCTTAAATGGTAACTTATTCCTTGAATTATTTCATTTTCACCATCTTGATCAGTTTTTTTACTAGAATACCAAGATCCAAGTTGTTTTCATAAAAAAATTCCTTTAATACCATGTCTGTGATGATATCTTGGTCCCTTTTTAATTTTAACAAAGGGTTTTATTATTGGAACCATTAATTCTTCTATGTGTTGATGTTGTTTGTCTATGAAAGCAAGAATTTTTGAAATTGAATTCTTTCTAGATCAACCAACGTTTCTATTGATGCTCTTATTTAATTTAGAAAACCTTCTAATGTTCTAAGTATTATTTGTGTTCTTAACCATTTGAAGAAATTTATCTATTGAACCAATCATTGATTCCATATTTAATGGAGTGTAAACAAAATATCCTCTATTCATATTCTCATATGATCTAAAAAGGGAACCATAAAGTGATCCATCTAAGTATAATTTATATTGTCAACCCTCACAACAAATTTATCCAATGAACCAATCATTGGATCCATGATAGACAATGAATTCTTAGTAAAGTATTCTCTATTTGTATTCTCATATGATGTCAAAAAGGAACTATATAGTGAATCAACCTAGGTACTTTTATATTCTCAGTCATTGCAATAAAATTATCTAGTGAATCAATCATTGGGACTATAGTCAATGGATCCTTGTTAGCAAAATATTATCTATTCCTATTATCATATGGTCTTAAAAAGGATTCATTCAGTAGACCAATCTAAATATTTCTCATATTATCAACCCTCATAATATAATAATCTTGTGAAATAATCATTGGATATTATAATGAATGGAGTGTTGATAAAATACTCTATATTATTATGCTGATAAAATATCAAAATATAATCATATAAATAACCATTTTGAGTATTATTTATATTCTTGACCCTCATAACATAATTATCTAATGAATTAGTCAATGGGTTTATTCTAAAGGTAGTGACAAAAAAATGTTCAAACAATAATTTATTAAATAAACCAATTGGTTTATTATTATTTATATTAAAAACCCTCACAAGAGAATTATCCCATGAACCAATCATTAGGTTGATGGTCAATGAAGTGTCAAACAATGAATATTCTAACAATAAATTTTGATATGAACCCTCAATATTCAAATACAAATCAGCTAATGTATGAGTATGATCACAACCTAGAAATGATGCTATTATTGATCACTAAACCCAATCTATTTGCAATCATATACTAATGAATGCAAACAACTATTATTTACAAATTACATTGTTTCTTACTCAAGAAATATTAAATAATATAAAGCAAAATCTGATCGATGAAAAATTATATATTTTAACCATTCCCACCAAAATAAAAACTTATGGTGCACAATTTTGAAAGACCCTTTCAATATTCAATTTACAATGAAATGGTATATAATATTGTTAGCTAGGATCAAGTTCTCAATGTTAAGTTAAAACCTAGATGGAATACATTTTAAAACTACAACTTAGTAGCTAAGGGATACTATTAACACCTTTTCAATTTTGAAAATCAGATGTTAATTAAAAGATATAGTTAATTTTAACTATTTTTATAAAATATTATTTTGAAAGTCGAGGGAGCGCGATGTGGTATGAAGTGGAGAGTGGTGCTGAGGAGCTAGAATTTATATTGGATCTAAAATATATGGTTGTAGATCCAAAGAATGTGGTGGGGTTTAGTTGTTCGATCATCACTATATCTGGTGTGATAGGTGGTGGTACTTCTGTCCCTCGCATCTCTAGCTCTGAGATGATTCTATTTACCTCTTCATTTGTTGGGTTGTAGAAGAGTGGGGGGATTGTGATTGTTTGTACTACCTCTATGGATGGCAGATATTTTACCCATATAAACCTTATATTGGGGTCAAGGGAATCCCCTATTTTTTATTTATCCAAATCATTGTTGAGAAGGTCACTGGCTAGGGGTCTATGCAGTGGTCTGTGCATTGGGTTGTTAATCATATTTTTTTGTGAGCATTGGCTGGCTGTGCTACTGGGTTTTGTCCCTAATGGGATATTTTTTCTTTTGCTTGCCTAAGGGGTTATAATCCACAGACATTGGGGTTTTTAGTTTTTAGTTGCATGTGGGGTTTAATCCCATAGGTCTGAGGGTTTTGGATCCCTTTCAAAACCTTGCTCCATGGCCTCCATGTTTATGAAAGTGGAGGTTCAAAAGGTGTTATTTCTAGTGATGGATGGGAATGCAGGATTTTGGCAAGAAGTTTAATTGGCTTTCTCCATGAAGATTCGTTGGCTTTCTTTGTCAAAATATTTATACCCTATTTTTGGTTCCCTTCATCAAGGATCTCTTGCTCAACTCTGTAGCTTTGGTAGAAGGACCCTTTTTAGTATTTGGATCAGAGGTTCTAGTGCTCGCAAGCTAGTTTTTAGTGCAAAATTTTTGGACCCTGTGTTGGCTTAGATCTAGATATTTTGTGAAAAAGACCCTTTTTAGGTTTTGGATCAGAGTCCCTAGTGCTCACAGGTTGGTTTTTAGTGAGGAATATTTTGTCCGTGTGCTCCATGTGAGCTAGTTTCTTTATCACTAGAATTTTCTTGGGTTCCAAGTTTCTTTTCCTCAATTTTAGTGGGTGTTTAGTTGTCTTTCCTTTGCCTTGGATTTTTTTTTTGGAGGCTCATTCGATATGCTTTTGGTTTCCAAGATTCGTGATGTTGTGTTTTCCAAGACTTTTTTTAACCCTTGGTTTTGTATTCCTGTTGGTGCATCTATCATCTCCGTTGTTTGGTAGATGTGTTTGATGCTTAGATTTCTAGTTTTCTTCTCTTGTATCTCGAGTGTTGATTCAAAATTTACTATTTAGTTTGAGCGGGATTGTATTTTAATTTTCAAATATTTACTTCTCTTGGTTCCTCGGTTGGTTTTGTCGGCATGTGGGTCTCTTTGATCCTTTTTTTGGTGGATGTTTTTCTCTTGCTAGAGATTATGTAAGTTGTGTGTTGTAAGTCCTGTGTAGTGCTCCTTTGGGTGTGGATGTAAAGTTGTGTGTTGTATGCCCTTTTTAGTGCTCCTGTGAGAGTGGTTGTAAAGTTGTATGTTGTTTGTTCGGTGTAGTACTCCTTTGGGATTTGTTGTAAAATGTTGTAGGATGCATTCAAAACCCTCTTTTTTTATTAATAGTACCAAAAAATATATAGTAAAAAAAAAGATATAGTTAATTTCATGCATTGTGTTCCTAGTTATCTAAGATTGCTAAAATACTATGACAATGAGAATCTAAATCTAACTAGCATATCATTTAGAATGGTAATTTTTTAAGATGAAGTTCAAATTCCTTGCCAATTTTGTAGATGCATAAATAATAACTTTAAGTTAATTCATATATGTTCATACTACTAACTAATAACTTTAGTCATTATTACCTACTTGTTAAATATTCTTTGGAGATCCTGAAGCTATGATGAGCGTAATATTAAATAAAGGAACTTATCTAAGATAAAATTTGGACTTCTTAGAACTCATACTTCAAACCCATAACAATGTTTTTTTTTTAACATGGTGGAATCGGTAGCCGCCATGAATCCGGGTAGGCTGTCTAGATTTTATGGTTGCCACAGTATTCTGTGTTGTCCTCCCCAGAAGCTACCACACAGATCTTTGTGCAATCCCTCCCTATAACTGCCATGTCACAATAATTTTAAACCTTTTACACCATTTAAGCACTAGGAAAGGGACAAGCATTCAGTCCGGTGAGGCCCAAGATTTAAACCTTGGACCTTCGCCCCCTTATGGGGTTTGGATGAACCACTTGGTCTACACCTCGGACCTAACCCATAACAATATTGGAAGATGATATTCAATGGTTTTGGTTGGGTTTGGTACCCAAGTTTCAAACTTGGGTAACATCTTTATCTAATAAAATTTAAATATAGTTAAAGTAGCATTCTTATCCAATAAAAATTTCAATATAATTAAATTAATTAGAGATTCTAGACTTGGGTTATGTGTATACTTGACACAAAATTATAATATAGTTAAACTAGCATTCATAAATAACATAAAATTTTAATACAATTAAATTAATTCAAGAATGACACATGTCGATGGATATGATAACTAAGTTCTACACTTAGGTAGCATTAATACCCCACATAAAATTCCAATATAGTTAAATTAGTCATAGAATGACACATGTCTAAGAAATAATTATGAAATTTGAACAATAGCCTATTTATTATGAAAAATAGTTATTTCTTTAAAAAAAAACCAATAATAATAATATAAAGTATAATATATTTGTTAAAATTACACATTTTTCATAGTATTAAATTCAAAATAAATTAAATATGAAAAATAATATATCTAAATACAATATATGATTATTTTCATTTATAAATTTATAAATTTAACTTAACATAAAATCAGCAGAGGTCCAAGGTTCAAATCTTGGGCCTATCATACTGAACGTTTATCACTTTTCTAGTGTTTTCAGTGGCATTAAAGGTTTCAAATGATTGTGGCATGGTGGTTATAGGGGTGGAATACGCAAAGAACTATGTGGTGGCTTTTAGGGTAGACAAACCAGAATACTGTGGCATCCATAAAAGCTGGAAAACCTACCCGGATTAATGGTAGCTACCGACTCCACCATGTAAATTTAAAAAAATAAAAAATAAAAATCAACAATTTTACCAAAAATTATTGATAAAAAGTTTCCACACTATAAATCATTGAAATATGTTAGAAAAATATCTAAACCCCTATAAAAGATAAATTTGGCTTATGGAAATGGTTATTGTTTTATCAAATGTTGTGGATTTCATTAGAGTGGGCCTAACAATAAGACTTTGGAATTTTGAATAGGATGGCCAAGGTTCAAATCTAATGGGGTAAATTTGTACACCATACTTTAGTAAGTAGATTTTGGTTAGATAAACATATATTGGGTAAATAGCATCCTCTATAATATCAATGGCCTATGGTCTCATGGATGTTAAAAATAATTTTACATTTATCATATTTTATTGTGTTTAGATGTATGGATGCATGTTTAATTTTATTTGTGTGTTGTAGCATTTATTTTTAATTGTTTATTTTGAATAATATTATCAATGTAAATTAGTTGTAAGTATGAATAATAAATTTAAATAAGATAAATTGATATCCCTAAACTTAGATAGATTCCATAGGCTCTGTAAACAACTTAAAATTTCTAAGGTTGGAATTAGGAGTATCAGGTATGGTCAGTTAGGACTACATAAGTTCTTTACAAGCACCTTTGAGTTTATATGCCCTTAGATTTATAATTTAGTGAAAAATAATATGATCAACCAATCAAAGTGTTTTAAAAATACAATAAACATAGATGGGTTCATTCCTTATGCTAGAAGAAATACTTTTTTATTTCTACTACTCATAAAATCAAATTTTAGTCCTAAGCAAGTTATGAATGACTTGTGAATCCATCACCATTATACTAATCCAAATATATAAAAATTTAACAATAGATGCCCTTCCCCTTGTCCACTCCTAAAATAAGTCATTTTTTACTAGCGTTGATAAGTTGTCTCACAAGTCATTGTTTTACACAAAAACTTAAGCTTCATATTCTAGACATATATTATATAATGAATCATACCTAAAATAATTTTATTTTTTGGATCAACTACACTAATATTTTGAATATATGTATTGAATGTTTCACCATAATTTAATGTCATGAGCTTTCAAAAAATTCTCAAAGGTATACGAGAGTGCACCATCTATCCTTATGCATTCAATCACCATCTTACTATATTATTTTCCAAAGATTTTAAAAGCTTAAACTTCTCATAGGCTTTATCTTTGGATTTAATGGTGTAAACCCACAATTATCAAGAAAATTTATCAATCAAAGGGAGAATGTATTTAATCCTTGAAAGAGAATGATCCCCCAAATACCCACAAGCATCATTAATAGCATGATTCAATGGTTGAGAAGCAGAACACAATTTTTCTTTTATAAATGATTCGCAATAGTGTTTTCCCATAATGAATCCCTCACAATTCCATTGGGTGGGTCCATAGGTGGAAGACCATCAACAATATAATATCAATTTATATGTCTTAATGATCCAATATTTGGTATGACATACATGCTAGTCCCATTGCCTACTAATATCATATTCATTAGTAACCATGGTAACAAATCATATCTATTTGATAAATAATGAAGAGAGGGCCTCAACAAGTTTGTACATCTTGAATAAATTATCTTAAATTGATCATCAATATCCTTAATTACCCATATATCTAGCCAAAAGTCCACCATTTTGTTAATATTAGAAATGTAAAATAGAGACAATATTAAATCCAATACTTAGAACATGATAAAATTCCTCAAAATATGAGAAACCATTGATCATATCATCACATTTGGAAACCCACAAGAAGAAATTATCACCAATGATAACTCACTTAGCATAATTTTACTAGTATATTCAATCAAAAGGTGGTGACATCAAAGGTGCTTTAGAGTATTAACCTTGGTACCCATTTGGCTCCTCACCAAATAGGTCAATGCCAAATCCCACTTTGGCCCTAATACAATGCTAATAAAATTCCTAATTTGGTACCAATACTACTAGCATCGAATAAATTAGGCTCCATGACTATTTTAGCAAAAAATCACTTTGGCACCATGGCTACTTTAGCACTAAAATTTTGATGGCCATTTACTTGATGCTCATGTATAAATTACTAAAGTTGTTGGTGACTGTATACATATGTAAAATATCAAACATTAACTTCATGTCAATATTATATGGTCATTATAGCCATTTTAGACTATTTCATCCACTTGCACACTATAAAAAATATCACCCAGATTTCCAAGGAATAAGAAGAAGATTCTTGGCTATCTCTCAATACTAGCAAAACATGCTAGAAGCTAAATCATTATACTTCTAATTTATTTGTAATATTGTACATTTTGTATAAATTTAGCTTAGTACTTCTTATATTATCAACTAGAAAAAAAAGAACTTGGGATTTTTTTTTGCCTTTTATTTTATTTCTTATCACTATTAGTATACCTTTATATAATAGAGAACACTGGCATGTAGTACCAATTGTATTAATTATTTGTAATGATATATCGTGATTAATACAATAAATTCTATTTTTAGAGTTTATTCATGTATTTTCAACATTTTATTGTGTGTCTATTGAGGTACATTTTAGAAAAAAATATATCCAAAGTTTCTTCAACATCACTCTAGCTATAACTTACAAGTGCCACTAGTTATTTCTACAAGTTGTTCTATATGCCAACCATATTGGACCTTGATGCATGAATCAAGTTGGTATCGTAGCTTCTTCTAATACACCAAAGAAATATAAATATAAATAAATCCTCACTCACTCCTTGACTCATTATATTCCACCATCCCTTGTAGAAACCCTTTCCCATGTAGGACTCTCTAGTATACTTCATCATTGGATGCCCATTTGTGCATAATTTTGATGTAAGAAGCAAGGTGTCACACCAAGTTCCATATCTAAGTACTCTAAAGCACATTTCCCCTATAAAGGAACTCAAACAATGGTAGATTCAACATCTCAAAGTAAGGTTGGAATCCATAATTTCAAGAATTTTATTTAAGATGCTTTGGAGGAATAAAAACCATTGTGTTTGGAAAATTTTAAGATTTCATTGGGAGCCTCACCTAGAATTTTTAAATTTATGATATCTTAGACTCAAGGACCTCTAAATATGTAGACCAATATTGGAATTCCAGTATTCTTAAGTTAAATCAATGTCAACGAGTTAGACACTTGACTTCAATGGTTAGAGGTATACTATATCACCAATCGATTCTCTAATGCTAAGAAGATTGCTTTCTTTTTTTGGAGATGTCAAAATAAATTGTCTAATGGTAGGAAGCCACTAGCGATAGAATATAAGTGTCAAGCAAATCCACATTTCCTTAGATAAACTTTGTGCAATTAGTACATGAGTGGTTCTACCTATGGGTTAAAATTGCTACCCACATATAGAGTCCTTGTAAATAATGGTAATCTCTAATTTTTGCCAGAACATTTCTAAGAAAATATCTCAAAACAAGTCTAGGATTATTATTTTTATATAAGTAGGTTGTCAAGAGTCTAGATACATCTATCCAAGCCTGATTTTTGAAGGAGTTATATCTATTTAGGATGGCCAAGTTCATAGAAATAAAGATGCACTTGGTTAGGTAAAAAAATTTCTAAGGTTCTAGCGAAGTAAACATAAAAAATAATAATCTTGGACTCTGAGAAGCATAGAATGGAATGATCCCAAGTTTTACATGCATTGATGACAATTAAACCCATATAAAAATTTGGAAAAGTGATCTCGAGAAAGCAAATCCAAAAAATATTAGTCTTGAAATAAATAAACTCGAAGCGATGATCTTGGTATTTTTGAGAGGTGATATCATCCAAAAGCCTTCCAAAATATTTGTCACAAGAGAAACATGATCTTGGTATTCTTAGGCAATGGTGTTAGCAAAAGATATTAGAGTGACAATATTAGTCTCACCTCCAAGGATCCCAAAATAAAGGTTTTCAAAGTAGTCAAAAGAGCTTGATAATGAGCAAAAGGCTCCCAAACATATTTGTATGTGCCACCCAGCTACCCATATCATAATAATTAATATTAGCTAGCACCTCTAACAAGTTGGTGCAACAACAAAGCATTGTGGTAAAAAGATAAAATTGCCAAAGACATCAAGTCCTTGAAGATGTATGAAAGCCTAATCCCTCTAGGAGATCAAGACAAGCCACATGTTCACTAGTGTTAAGATATTTGAACCAAGTTTAGTGGGAAAGTGACAACCATGCTCTTTCAGAATGCTAGCCAAACTATATCTATCCAAGTTAGGCTTGAACAAGACTCTCACTATAGTGATCATGAGCAACAAAAAATATTGTAATCCTATAAATAGTTGAGAACCCCTAAACACAAGGGTTAGCTATTTAGCATTTGCTTCTTGTATATTGTATGTTTTTTTCTGTAATTAATTGAAGCATAAAGTTGTTTGGCCTCCATTGGAGATAACATTTTAGGTTTTTATGCGAATTGATGTGAATTTTGTCTTTTAATACATTTTTAATGCTTTATGAATGGTTAATTCTATTGTAGTTGGATTGTTATTTGGATTTCCTTTTATAAAGTCCTTGGAATGTTTAATATGAGCATAATGAACCCCATGATACTTTCATTATTGGTTGGTTTGTTAGTCATTCCTTTAGTTTGGTTGTAAATATATTTGTGCAGTACACTTCATTGTTGTTACGTTTTTTCCCGTCCATATTTCATTCATTCTCTAAAACCTTTCTCCCCTTCTAACCCTCACATTTTTATCTTTAGTTTTAACCTTCTCTTTAATTTCTTTAGCATTTCAAGGAATCATATTTCTTTAGAGGTTGAACTTAGAAGAAATCCTAGTCATCTAATCTTGGATGAGATCTAGGGTGCATTTCACATATTAGGAATATTTCAGTCCAAGAGTTTCAAGCATGCCTACTTGGACTAAACAAATTATATTTATCCCATAAATAATTTAAAACAATATTTAATACATGATGGAGTAGAACCTTTGTGAATTTTTGCTCTCTAATATCAATAGATCTATTCACCTAGTGAATCCACTATTGAAAAAACAAAGATATTGGTGACACTATTGGTGAAATAGCCCTAGAATTTCATGGTGAAAATATAGGGTGCTAAAATAGTTCAAGTATATCTTATAGATTTTTTATTTTCTAGACATCTAATATATCCTATCGAAAACCAAGGTCCATCTTATATATCCATCCTAGAATAGTTCTAGACCCCTTAACCGACCAGATCTCCATAAAATTCCTTATATCACATTGAAAATTTTACCCTCTTATGATGGCAATAAAAAATAGCTTATGAAAACTACCAAGATATCACTACTCTAGCCACCATTTATAATATTGCATATGAAGATGTAATGGTGAGACTACTTTCCCCATATTTAAATTGCAAGGTGTTGATATGGTATCATTCTTTAGAACATGGTAGCATTAGGACTTGGACTAACTTGTATGAACCTCTCATATTAGATTTTTATGACATAGTGGACCCTTTCATGTTGCTTTCCCAATTTTTATTTATACAAAGGCATCCCTAAAAGAGCATTATTGATTTTAGTATCCGGTTTAAAAGAACCTAGGAAGAATCCCTCAAGAAATAAGACTATCACATTCCCAATATTACATCTATTACCTTCATACCATCACCCTAGATGTAAGTATTATATTCTAATAAGAAAATGTTACCATATATTTTCCAAGAAAACATCATAGTAGAAAATATACTCATCATAGTTCAAAAGCTCCCCCAAAATCATTATGCTAGATATACCTTAGATTTATTAGGAAAATCCACAAGCTCCTATTTTGGACTTACCTTTCCCTTTGTTAGATACATTATTCAAATCATATCCTTCACCTCTTATTTTAGCAATAACTGTACCCACCCCAAAATCCTAGTAGTTACAAGAACTAAGAGCTATGATCCAACACTTGACAAATGAGATTGATATTGTAAAGTGGTATATGTTAATTAGTGAGATTGATGAAAAATATTCATCATTTTTAATGTCAAGAATAGAGAGCATTCACTATTTTAGTCAGGAACAAGTATTCAATATTTGATAATAATTACAATAGTGACACCTATCAAGGCTACTAGACCTATTTCCAACTGTTTATAGCTCTTGAATTAGAAGGATATATAGCCTTAGTGTTGGATCTAGAAAAATATTTTACAACTAGAGAATCCTACACACCTACTGTGGTCAATCTAGACATAATATTTATGCATACCCCTTTGCCATCATATACTCAAAATATTCAAAATATGAGTATCATAGATCAAACTAGGAAATAAAATAAAGATAAAGATCCAAAAGTAGCACTATGTCCATAAAGAAGGCATTAGAAGGGATACAAATTTTGTACATATGTAGCAAGTAAATAATGTTAGTTGCAGCTAAATGTAATTAAACCATTGGCTAAAGTAGACACCCAAATAATTTCCTCATGAATTAAAGCTTTGAGGAATGCACCAAAAATATTACACACAAGGAGGTAGAGTTTCAAGATAGGTAATCATGTTGATTTCCTATTTAGTTACATTAAAAAGGTCCTTGAAAACAACCTAAAAAGAGATGAGCTAAATAAAAAGAATATAAAACTAATAGCTAGTTGACTTTGTATAAGGAAATATCCTATATAAGGATCCTATCCCTTCAACTCTACATAAATATTTAAGTATAAATAATTCATAAATACCAAATTTTTTTGTGAGGTCAAGCAAAGAAATGAGAAGGCCAAAGGCTCCATCATGCTTCCAAGTTTTTTCTATTGTGATGATGATAGGAATATACATAAGAAATTATCTTAAAAGTATGTTGCAAATAGACCTTAAAATTCTTTATGCCAAGAGAATTTGTTAACCAGTAGGTGTGGAAGAATGATCAATTTTATCCTTATCAATGATATCTAAGGTAGGAATTATCATTTATGGTAGCCAAATAACCATCTTGATGTTAGATAAATGGGATCCTCCATTGAAAATACCTACATCCAAATTACAGTTGTGGATTCACCTCTCAATTCATGATGTGGGCTAGCAAATATGGTCACACTATTTTGGCAATTGGGTTTTTCTATTTTGGAAGGGAATCAAAATTATGCTAAAAGACCAAGAATAAAAAATAAAGATAAGAAGAGAAAAATTCTGAGAGGTTGGTAATATTTTCAAGCATGTAGACTCTGCATGCTCAGTAAGCTTGGAAAGTAAGCTTGACCAAATAGAAATTCCTCTTCAATATATTGAAACTAAAAAATAAAATTCAAAGATAAGTGTTATGTCATGTGCAATCTCCTAGCTATTTCACTCAGAAAAAAGGAGTGTAGAATATCCAAGTGATTCAAAAGCACACCCCTAAATAAAATAATGGGGGCTTCACTTTTTTTACCTTATTATTATTTGATGTTTCAATATAGCAAACAATAGTAAGGTAGAAATATGAGGACAAATATGGAGGAAATCATTGTATTTGATTAGGAAAATTTTGAAGGATGCCACTATTCAGTTATAATCACCCTCTCTTCATTCCCTTCATATATTCCCCTTTTTTATTTGCTCTACCATCATTTATTTGCACTTATTCTTCTTCCATTCACTCATCACTATTCCTCCAATTGGTCACCACCTAATAATGTATTTTTTTTGTTTCATCCAATAAAATATCACCCCTTCCAATCCTATTTCCTTCAAAAAATCCATTAAGCATGTCTCCTCTTCTATGTTTTTATGTCTATTACTTATTTTGACTCCTAAACCTAATGGATAAGACTAGTTGGATTATTTTTTGCAAGAAAAAATCCTCAAAAGGCACCAATAATGTGGGTCAAAATAGTTTCCCACAAATAGAGTCCTTGTAAATAATGAAAGGCTCTAATTTTTACCAAAATTTTGCTAATACAAGATCCCAAAACAAGTTCAAGACTATTTTTTTTATATGATCAGGTTGTCAAGAGTCTAGATACATATTTATGTGCCCAAGTTTTTAGGTAGTTGATTCTTTTTAGAATGGAAAAATTCATAGAAAATTGTTAGAAAACAAGATGCTCTTGGATGGATAAAAACACTAAGGTTTTAGTGAAGCAAACCCAAAATAAATCAATCTCATACTTCAATAAGCATAAAGGATGGAATGCAGTGATTCTAGAATTTACGTGTACTAACATTAGCTTGATCCACATAAAATTTAGGGAAAAAAAAATTGAGAGAAATCAAATATAAAAAGGATCGATATAGAAATAAAGAAACCCAAAGAGATGATGCTAATATTTTTGAGAGGTGACATCATCCAAAGCCTTCTAAAATATTGGTCCCAAGAAAAACATGATCCCAATATTCTTAATCAATAGAATCAACAAAATATCCTAGAGTGGTGATATCGATCTCACCTCCAAGAACCCTAAAATAGAGGTTCCCAAAATAGTTAAAAGGGATTGGAAATGAGCATAAATCTCTTGAACATATCCATTTTAGCAATATTTTCACATTTCATCTAGTCACCTATATCAAAATAGTCAAGCTTAGTTGGTACCTTTGACAAGCTAGTGCAACAATAGAGCATGGTGGTGAAAAGCTAAAAATACTAGAGAAATTAGGCCCTTGAAGATGCATGAACACCTAAGCTCCATGAGAAGATCAAGATCAACCATGTTTTTACCAGCTTCAAGCTTGTTAAACCAAACTATTTGAGAAAGTGACAACCACACTCTTCTAAATTATTGGCTATACTATGCTTGTCCACGTCAAGCTTGAAAAATACACTCACTATAATGATTAGGAATAACAATAAATATTGTAATTGTATAAATAGCTAAGAATCCCTCAACACAAGGGTTGGATATTTAGCATTTTCTAATTGTATACTATATAATTTGTTCTACAATCAATTGAAACATAAATCTATTTGGCCTCCATTTGGATTGCTATTTAGATTTCCTTTTATAAAGTTGTTAGAATGTTTAAAATGTCTAATCTAAGCTTAATGAACCCCATGATGCTTTTATTATTAACTAGTCTATTAGGCTTTGCTTTAGTTTGGTTGTAAATATATTTGTGCAATATACTTCATTGTTGTTATGCTACAACTTGTCCATATTTTAAGCATTTCATAAACATTTATCCCCTTCTAACCCTCACATTTCTATCTCTAGTCCTAAATTTTTCTTTAATTTCTTTAACATTTCAAGGAACCTACCTTCTTTGAAGGTTGGGCTTAGGAGAAATACTAGTCATCCAATCTTGGTTGAGGTCTAGGGTGCATTTTACATATTAGGCAGATTTTGATCTAATACTACCCCTTGACTATATGAAGACATGCAATTTTAGTAGTTGTGGCAATATAGAGATCAAAATATATAATAGTATATTTATGAGTTTCATGATCTTCTCAATTATCTTCATATGGAAAAATTTGAGAGACACATGGTAGTCAAATAAATTATTATCCTACACTACCATATTTGGTTTAAGATAGAGTTCCTTCCAATAAATTATTTAGCATAAGTATATTATCATGTAAAAAAAGTAAGGATAAGTTAAAATTTAAGCAGAAAGGTCAAGTTACCTTTCCATAATGGACCCTAACATCAAAACCAATTCTAGAAAATGTTTATTCACCTAGATTACCTATTCCTAAGGGAAATATTGCATCATCCAATCCCAAATCACCCAAAGTTACCAAAAAAAAGTAAACAAAAGTAGATGGCAAATGATACAACCACCGAAAGGCCAACATTTAGAGCAACTCAAATTGTGCGTCCTAGCAGAAGATACTAGTGGTCCATCCAAAGGAGAATGATTATTCATATCAATCCAATGGAGGATATATGACAAAAGCCACATCCCTACTCATAATTCCTCTATAGGAAGGTGATATAATAATATATAATTTTTTAAATAATGGTAATACTTCTTCCACACTTGTTCGATGGATGCCTTTATGGAAGCACCTCTTCCACCCCTATTTTTGGGTGAATGGCAAGCCTATCAAAATAATCATCATTAGAAAGAGTTAAAATAACATCATTTATAAGATAGTAAAGTACCTTGGACTCTAAAGTATTATGCATCCTCATCCTTACACTTTGGTTTGGTTGTAAACAAGAAAGGTATCACAGTTTAGTGCCAATGCACCCTTGAAAATGATATCAAATTGATGTGTGACATGATTTCCTATGATGTAACACCATTCAATATTTTTGGTGTCTTGTTGGGAAGACATTACCTCTTTGATGACAAGACAACCTACCAAGCTTATCCATAGCCTTAGTTAGTGCACATTGAAAAGATGAATTACAAGATTCCTGATTGACCACCTTAAAACAAGGTGAATATAGTCTTAGAAAAGAAGTTCAAGAAGCTAATCCCATAGGTATATAATTTTGTATTTTTATGAGTTTATCCCAAAATAAAGGAATCAAGAATTTCACCCTTACAATGCCAATTGTATAACATTCTAAAGGATCCCAGTAGATGGATGTTTTGGTTTGCTCATATATTATTTTCTAAGACCCTAAGGGATTCCCACTATACTACTCAATGAAGCATTAGCTTGACTTGATTCCAAGATTGGATCTTCCTAACATCCCCCTATATTGTCACTTATATCAACAGTGTAAACTAACCTATAGCCCAGGTTGACATTGTATGATGTAATCTTGTATAGGCCCAAGGAAAATCATTATATAATTGTATTTAATTTATTGTAATATTTTATTATGTAAACCGTATGGTCCACTATTAACCTTTTATGGTTAAATCCATATTATAATTTATAATTAGCCTTAAATCACTCTTGTTATATTAGCTTAGGTTAAACTCTTTGATGTAATTGGACATTTGGTATTGGTATAAATACTCCCACTATTCCATCCATTATATCAGTGTTGTGATTATTATTCATAGATAATACATTAATTATTTATGGTTTCTATGGGCTCCCAATAATTTTTGTCTCTTTTTTCTTTCATCCTTTTATACTTTCTATATAATATTTGTGTGAATATATTGTTTTTGTTCATTTATATAAATAAGTATGGATTTGACCCACTTGGTATCGTAAAAATATTATTCAAAGACTTCAATTTTTCTTCCAAATCCAAGATAATTCCCTCCTCCATGTCTCATAAGTTATTTTTACACTATTTTTTATCATCCATTTTTCAAGAGTGTGCAAGAAAATCTTTTTTTTTTTCAAAAAAGTGTTTTATACTTCAAAAATTAAAGGACCATAATTTATTGCTATTGACCAATTTTAAATACATTGGATCAATATTGATACCTTTCAAATTTTAAAATTCACTATACCTTTTCAAATTTGAATAGGAATTTTTGTACATGATTTGGATTTATCTTGGTGCCCTCATAATATGTGCACATTGCAATGCACCCAATAGGATGGCCATTGTAGCTAGGACAATGTTATGTAGGGTGTTTCAACATGAAGAGCCTAAGTTTGAATCACATTGGCCATCATTATTACTAGAGGAAGATAACATTTTTTCTAAGGGAATTGAGAATAATGGAATAGGTTATGGAACCTCCTTATCCATCCTATCTATTAGCATAGCATGGAGGTTTTTTGCTATGCAAAATAGTAGGGAATAGGATAGAGTCATGCTAGTTTTTTATTTTGCAATAATTGGATAGTGTGTCATCTACCATGGGGAATAGGCCATCCAAGGATTATTATGTGTATTGGTATAATGGATAGAAATAATGTCTTAGGAAACATAGGATGCATGTTTGAACCACAAATTTGATCTTTTTATTGGCAACTACCAAGTGAAAAGATATTGAGCAAGAGAGAGCTCTTTTTTCCTCCAAAATGCATGGTCTTCAAGTTTGTTCATAGCACAAGATCAACCATGGTTTAATTCTCTCTATATATATTTATACGTTTTTTTAACAAAAGCATAACTATGACTGACATGGTGGTTGATGTTCCCTCTTTCAGTGCCATGATTAAACAATTTTTGTATATCTAATACTTATCTAGCTAATGAGAAACCAACATGTCATAATTGCATGATTTTAGAAGATTTTAAGTGATGAAATATTAGTGGAGGATACCAAAAATCATAGAATACCGAGTGATAGGAAGCAATTAGTTTCTATTTTTCTAATATTTGACTATTTAATTTCTATGTTTTTTAGGTCCATTAGGAAAAAAACTTTTGGATGCCATAACATTTGTATACATAAGAATTTTGAGCTTATTTGTTTTTAAATCACACAAATTTTCAATCTCTATGCATTGATAACATCAATTCAAGGACCTATCATAGTATTAGGGTTGAATTATATAAGATGTATCATCAAGCCCTTGTTAGTTGCCTCTATGGTAGATTATTTGGTCAACTCAAATAATTATCTTATTATGTAATAAGAATATGTGGTGCATATTTCAAGAAGATAAAGCAAGCCCTTTATGAAGAAACTCACTAACATAATAAATAAGAATATCTTGGCTATTCTCATTGTTGATTAAACTATAATTATTTTTCCATATCAAATAAGAGAACTGTGAAGACGAAAACACGACACTTAAAATAATAAATAAATCAAATAACCCAGATAAACACAAAATTGCACAAATAGATAAATTTATTCAATAAACAGGGGGGAGCTAATAAACTCCTTTTGATACAATTTTTACTTAGTGAGCCTTTGATAAAAAGATTTACACTATGCTAGGGTTCTCCGAAACCCTAGTTACAACAATGAAGTGTCTTCAAATAATTTGTCCTCACTTCCAATAGAATGGGTGGGCTTTAGGTATTTGATGCTGGACCACTTCAGCTTCAACAATCGTTCAACAATATATCAAAGGCTCACTAAGTACAAATTGTATCAAAAGGAGTTTATTAGCTTCCCCCACATTTATTTAATAAATTTATCTATTTGTGTAATATTGTGTTTATCTGGGTTATTTTATTTTTATATTATTTTAAATGTCGTGTTTTTGTCTTCACGATGGGACCGCACAAGGGTTTCATTATTTAACATATCTACGTTGCTAACTCAATTTTACTTCTATTTGTTTTAGAGTTTTTAGAAGTGCATAAGTCACTGATTTTATCGCTAGGGTTTCTAAAGCATTCTATAGCACTTTCAGATATTATGGAGGCATTCGACAACGTATTTAGACAACCACAAGCACTCTGCTATACCTATATAGGTGCTCTAATGAACCTACATAGGTGCCCAACCACACCTGTAATTGATTTGGAGCAGATCTAAGGCTTCTAAGTAAGTCCCATAACCCCAGCTAGACATTTAGCGATTTACTTATTCTATATTTTGTTGTTTTTTCATTGTTTCTGGGTTTAACATTAAGTAATCTAGGAAATAATCCTTAGCAAGTCACATTTAGGGTTTGTGTGTATTTCATTATACCAAATTCATTTCTTGTTCTAAATTTGTAGATCTAGGTGATTGTTTGCATTTTGAGTGCATATGAAATAGAAAAGCATCCTAGATTTCACATTTTAGGGTTAAAGATCACTTTAATTTTGTGTATCTAAATAGGAACAACATTTTGACGCATAAAGTAATCCTACCCTAGGCTGGCCCCTTTGGCAGAGAGGTGGACAAACCCTCCGGTTGCTCTTGTGATTTTAATCACTTGTAGGTAGGGGATTTTAAGGGTGTACTCTACACTCTTTAGGTGAAAATTACATCTTTATGTTGGATTCTAATTTAGATTAGTAAATTTAGTAATCTTTAATATTGTTTGCATACCATTGAGGACAAGATATCTAATAAAATTAATCACACACACTTGCACAATTCACTTTTTAACAGTAGTGGTTGGATTTCATCACCAGCCATTGCTTGATATTTTGTGATGATGGCAGTGATTTCCATCCACAAATATCTTCCCTAGAAACCATAGGACTACCCCCAAACAAACTTGTTGGAGGTCATTACCGATAATAATCTCGTTGCCTCAACCAGCCACAATGTTTTACCTTTTTTTTCTTTAAGCAAGATTAAGTTACATCAAAAAACACAAGCCAACAATTCTAAAAAGAATCTCACATTAACTAGAGAAAATAATTAATGAACAAGGTAATCCACACATGGTGAAACCTAGGATTGATTGTTTTCTTTACTTTAAATTCTAAAAAAGTTTTTAGTCTATGTGATTTTGATAAACTTTAAATTTTTTGTTTAAATACTTTATGGTGCTAACGAGACAACAAAAGAAATTAATAAATCAAATTGGTTTAATGGAAAACACTTCCCATCCTCCCACTACTTCGGTATCCAACCTATCCAGCATGGTTTAGACTACTTCATATGGATTGTCATATCCATCCCTACCTCAAGTAGGAACCCTTCCACACAATGTGGAAATAGCCACCACCCACATAGACATGGACAAAGTGAGGGCCATCTACAAGTCCTCCAACTATGTCTTAGAACCCCTTAGCCAAGAGGGATTTGAAGAACCCAAATTGTATACCACCCACCGTACCCAAGGATATCATAATTTAGGTTATGAATATGGTATGCCTTCTTCCATGAGCCAAATGCAACAAATCCCAAGTGTTCCAAACACTTACCTCACATCCACCTATTCCAACCTATTGTATGTGAAGTATGTCAATGCTGCCTCACAAATCCCTAACCACCAAGTTGTCACATCAAATGCAACCTATGCCATGCCCATGTCTTCTCATCCATCATCATCCACCCCTCCATCATCTCACTTAGCCACCATACCCATGTATTCTCATCCATAATCATCCACCTTCCCATCATATCATCCAACCACAACCCCATCCTTTGATACATGGTCAAATCAAGAACTTACGGATACATTAGGAATCATAAATATGTTTTCACAACGAACAAAAGGAAAAAAAACTGGTTAAAATAGACCCTATGACCCAAGTAGTTCCAAATCAACCTCCACTCACCAATAAAAATCCGACATGGGTTCCCCAAACTTATATAGTTTCCATCCCTAATCCACCATCAATCCACACATCAACCATACCAATTACCATTGCTGCCAACCAACCACACAACTCATTCTTCCATCAACATCCTCATCAATCATCCCCATCCTTCAACCATCAATATTCACCACACACCCATACCAATTCATTTCATAATACCATACTGGTCACACCCCAACATCTACCATCCAACCCATCAACCAATCACCACGCAATCCAAGGTCCTCACATTCCAGCTAAAGATCTTATATTCCAGGTAATACAAAAGCAAATTGATCATTTGATGTAAAATTCACTAGGAATAATGAGTCAAAAGATCACATTAAGCCAACTGATCCATCAACCAATCCACCCTTCGATACCATCACTGCCATATTCAACAGATTTTATGATACCAAAATTCGACAAGTTCAGGGGAACTGAGGATCCTAAGGAGCATGTGAGTTCATTTGTCCACATATGTTTTAGGATTAGCAATGATAATGCTCTTATGCTCGGAATGTTTCCTAAAACATTAGGGGGAGATGCCATTGAATGGTACAATCAATTACCTACACATAGTATTTATAATTTTGATCAATTGATAGATCTATTCTTGGAACGCTTCACCCTTAATATTAGAAAGAACGTGTCCTTATCAGGTATGTATTATTTGAAATAATGGGATGAGGAACCTATCTATGATTTTAGAAACCGTTGGAGGGCAGTCATAACAAAGTTGCCATTCTCCCTCCCAATGGAAGAAATTATCAAACTTTTTACCAATATTTGCTTAAAACCCATCTCTTGGATGCTACAACTTAATACTTATAGAACATTTGAAGAAGCTTTAGCATAGGCTAGTGTCATTGAAGATATAAAAATCCAAGAAGGTGTCATTAATACTAATAAAAAGGAATGGCAAAATAAGGGCCAATACCAAAATAATCAATATGGCCAAACTAAATCCACACAAGCCTCAACGGCTAACATAGCTAATCAAGTCAATCAAGTGGTCATGAGCCAGCCAGTAATGGCTCAAAAACTAGTGCAACAAAAAATTACCTATCATGCAGTCCCATCAGTAACCCAAGCACCAATGATACAAAACACAATGCCAACTATGGAACAACCTACCCACCACCAATTCAATCGGCCCCAATGACAATACACTCCCTTAGCAGAGTCGTATTCATCCATATTTCAAAGGTTGTATGAGACTAATAAATTAGCCTTGCCAAAAATTAGGCCCGATGACCCCACTAAAAGGCCTAAAATTTATAGAGAGCACTTGTTTTACCCATACCATAGGCAAAATGGGCATGATATTAACTCTTGTCATGTTTTCAAAAACATAGTGCAAGACCTCATAGACCTAGGGGCCATTAACATGGATAACCCCTTAGCTCCACAAAACCAAAATTTGGGCATATATCAGACACCTCTACCTAACCATGGGGAGGTCCAATATAATGTAGGAGGTAAAAATCAACAAGTATCTCCTAACAAAGTAAATCATGTCCAACAGTATCAAAACTTTGTAGGAGCAGTCCATGTGGTCACTAGAGGGCAACGATAAAATTAAAAAAATGTTCAACAACCTTCAAACCCACCTCCCATCCAAACCTCACCAAATACATATCTTGAAATCAATCTATCCAATCCATCCAATCAGCCCATCCTTCATCCAATAAGGTCAATGGTAACCTTAACCAGCCAGTTAACCACTAGTTTGAAAATGACATTAGCCAAAATTTATGTATATGAGCTTATCCAACAATCCTCTAGGCATAGAGAAGCTTTAATGGAAATACTCAAGTCAATTGAGTTAGAATACCAAGACTCTAATGCATTCAAAAACTTTTTAGGGAGTGTTAGAATGTGCATGAAGCCATCAATTACATTTTATGAATTTGAGGTAAAATCAATGAATTCAGAATCAGTAGACCCTCCATTGTACATAATGGCCCTAATAGACATAAAGCCATTCAAAAGAGTCCTTATTGATACCGACTCATCAATCAATATCATTACCATAGCTGCCCTTATCCACCTCAAATTACCTCCAGCCCACAATTCCAAATCATCATTCACCCTCAAAGCATTTAACGATGCTTTGTGTACCACATTTGGCACTATTGTTTTACCTATAGAAGTAGGGGCCAAAACCTTGCACACCATGTTTCACATCTTGGAAGGGGCCATGGCATATAATATACTCCTTGGTAGACCTTGGATGAGGGAAATGAAATGTGTTCCTTCAATTCTCCACCAATGCTTGAAATATGTTCATGATGGACAGGTCCATTGCATCCCCGTGGATGTCGAACCTTTAAGTATTGTAATTTCTTTTCAAATCATTATGAATCCATGTTACCTTCCACCCATTTATTCTTGGAATAATCATCAAATTTATCCACATCATCTCTTAATTCGTCTTCTTCCAATCCATCTACATCTTCTTCTAAAGCTCCCATTTTAGAGGGGCTACCCATTACATCACCTCCTCAAACATCCATCTCTTCTTGTACATGTGGTCACAGTTAGTCCACTGTTAGCACATCGTACATCATATATATCTCTTCTTCTACAACCACTTCTTCTATTTCATAATTAACCCATCCTCCATATTCTAATTCCACACCGCCATCCAATCCCACTCCATAGGCCGATGTTTCACAAGTTGAACTCTCAGATTGTGACCTATTTAATGCACCACCATCCATAAACAATCTAGAGCCATCTGAGTTCCCACCATCAACCATGCCAGCCCAATTCAAAGTCCACATCACCAATCCTGGTATAGTTGAATGTGGTCCAAGACATCACCATCACACCCCTAGCCATTCTAATAGCCAAAGTTTTTTGATGTCCCCAAGATCATTCTTTATCCATAGGCACTATTTACGACATGAGTGCATATCCAAATAGCATTAAATTTTTTATGGAGGGTTGGATTGCTCAACTGGGGAAAACCCACCCAAAGAACCACACGATCCTAGACATGACATCATACCTAATATGGAGGAGTTTCCAACTTGCTACTTTAACATGTTCAATTGGTAGGGTCAAGGTCTAGGTTCCCATGAGCAAGGGATGCATGATATCTTAGAGGTCCTATATAGAGGTGCCCATGATTGTTTTGGTTTAGGCTATACCCATTTGTCTTCCACTGCTTCTCTTGAGAAAGCCTTTAAAAGGATTAGCCTCAATGATGAATATCACCCCATCCATCCATTACCATCAACATCTTCTCTTGAAAAATCCCTTCAATAAATTCACATTGATGAAGTAAATGAGGATGACCCCATCAACTTATCTTATGCAGGAGCATCCGAAGGCAAAGCTGGCAATCTTGCATCAACCAAAATGTTTTTTTTTTTCTAAGTGTCAAAACTGTCGTGATATAGCGACGCTTTTTGGTGAACAGGGTGCAAAATGCGAAACTATCGCGATATCGCGACATTTTTGAGGCAAAGAGGTCAAGGCGCCAAACGGTCACGAAATCGCGACATTTTTGAAGGAAGGCAGCTTCAGTGCCAAACTGTCGTGAAATCATGACATTTCTTAAGCAGCACAGTCGGGATGCCAAACTGTCGTGAAATCGTGACATTTCTTAAGCAGCGCAGTCGGGACGCCAAAATGTCGTGAAATCGTGACATTTCTGAAGAAGCACGGTCGGGACGCCAAAATTTCATGAAATCGTGACATTTCTGTTGCAACGTAGTCTGGACGCAAAATGGTCGCGAAATAGCGACATTTCCGGAAGTAGGGTTTGAAAGCACAGGAACATCTTTGGAAAAAAGTTCTAAGGCATAAGAAACGTCACGAAATCGCGACACCTTCGGAGATAAAGTTCAAGGACGTCGCGAAATCGCAACACCTTCGAAGACTAGGTTTCAGGACGTCGCGAAATCGTGACACCTTCGAGATAAAGTTTAAAAGATGTCACAGAATCGCGACACTTCTGGGAGGCAAGACTTGGAAGCATAAAGACATCGCAACACCTTCGAAGGCAGAGCTCAAAGATGTCACGAAATCATGACATATCCGAAAGCAAGGTTCCATAATGCAAAGATGTCACAAAATTGTGACATATCCGGAGGCAAGGTTCCACAATGCAAAGATGTCACGAAATTGCGACACTTCCGAGCCAAGACGTACGGAATGCAGAGATGTTTCAAAATCACGACATGTCGTGGTTTCACGGCCCAAGGGAGGAAAGCGAGTAAGAAAGGCCTAGACGTCACGATTTCATGAGGTGTAGCAGAATCGTGACCCCAAGTAGGAGAGAGAAGCCTAACGTCAAAACGTCATGATATTGCGACCAAAGAGGAGAGAGAAATTGTTGGGGCAAACGTCGCAATATCGTTACAGGGCGCTCACGACATTGACCAGCTGGCGACTGCAGGGACCAATGCAGAATGACACGTGGCATGAAGTTACAGGTGGCCCGAGAATATGAAGCGGTTACAGGAAGCATGGCAACAGGACATGTGGCATCAACTGCAAATGGCCATGGCGCATTCTTAGGAATGATTGACTTGGCAGTGGATCGACAGGCGGCTTTAGGGCATGCCGCCACTACAGGCATGATGTTTCGATGCATCTGACAACATTTTCCGATGGGACAAAGCATTCATGCGGGTGGTATGGGGAGTCTCACATTCCAGGTAATGATGGAGAAGGAGGTGGCGGCCGAGGAGAAAAAGGCATGCATGCATTGTATCAAGGACAGGGGGGCCATTGATTTTTTGGGGGAAAATTGTTGTGTATTCAAGGGGAGACCTCTGATTTTAAGAAAAGCTTGCTGGAATTTGCCTGTGCATTTTGTTAATTTCTGCATTCTTGTTGTGTGTTGTGCATAGCTCTATATCATTATCATATCCTATCTTTGATTTCAACAATGAAAGTTATTAAGAATTTGAAGTCATGTCAAATGATTCCAATGATTCTGAAGAGGATTCACATCCCATTGTCCCCATCATCCAACAGGAATAGTTTTACCTTTGATTGTTCCCCATACATCATCCCATCTTCCATTTTCTTCTTCCACAATAACAAGAGGACCTTCCAGGAAATCCACCTTGAACCCCACACATAAGCCAATAAATGTAACATATATACATATTTAAAAAAAAAATGCGTTGCTCATGTTAATGTCATGTCTATTACAGGGATAACACCATTCGACATCGGTTCAACTCCAATAATTCCATACACTCATCCATCCATGCCATACTTCCTTCCACTAAGTCAATATGAATCCTATTGACTTATTCACCCTGCTCTGTAATCCATACAATCTGGCTAGGACAATTCCAATTGATATTAACCTTATTGACTTAGATCGAATTTCTTCCCCACCCTCCTTTTTGGAGCTCATCCTATCCGAGGAGTCATTAAGGATTTCAACCAACTACATTCCTCCTTCACCGCAATATTCATCTCCATAAAATTCCACTAATGGTCCCAAGGTTTTTCAGGTAGAGTTAGGCAATGATAAGCAAGAAGAATTAGATGATACCCTAGACTACCTCGACTGGCTCTCAGGCCTAGTACCCATTCATAAGCTTAATGGAGCAATATACATTTGCATTAATTTTTGAGACCGCTCCTAGCTCCTCCTTATCCGGGGGTCCTCTTCTATGCATAATTGGATTATCATATATACATGGCTTTTAACCAAAAAAAAATCAATAACACATTTCGTTTGCATTTAGGCATTTAACATGCATTTTCATTTTGCACATCCATGCATTTTTCCCTGCACATATTAGTAAAATCATACATATTCCATTACATTGTACAAATTCCATTTGCATATCCACACTCCATTGCATTAGGCATATACAAATTGCATTCATCCCATCCCATGTTCAATGATATGGCATAGTAATGATGATATGGTCATAAAAAAAAATTCAAGTTATAACAATTGGGGGTACCTAGTTTAAAGAAACTATGCAATCCTCACAAAAGTCATATGTCAACCACATCGCATGCCAAAATCACAAAATCCTATATTTTTAGTCACTCAACCATTAATAGTATAGCAAGAAACCTCCAAACGGATGTATGATTTTCTTTGGGACAAAAAACACACTTTACACACTACGAAAATCTTGAGCATGGCCAATAGATCATGAAACAGTCTTGAACCAACCACATTCCATCACATCTTAAAAAAAATATGAGATAGGGGGGCTAGTACCATACTTGGGTATTACCTTGAGGCAAAAAGGAGATATCCCTCATTTGTCCCATTATACAACATAGTCCAAAAATAGTGGTTTTCACCACTACCAACATTGCTCTAAACATAAACATAAAAACATAGGGTAGTAAGGATAGGGTCAAAATTCTCATCACACCTCGATTAAGAATCCAATTCCCTAAAGCTCTATACAAAATTAATAAATAAAATACCAAATACCCTTGATCTCTAAAGTCGTAAGGATTCGTACTACATGCCCCTGACTAGGATGGGTAGTCATCCCTAAGGCCTAAAAGATCAACCCCATAGGACTATGGAGTGAATCTCCACCAGGGCTATAGATGCTTGGCTAGCAGTGGAGTAAGCTCATGCGAGGCAACATGTCTACCTCTAACCACACATAAGGATAGGCTAGTCTTTGGGTCATCTCCATAATAGGTCATGCCTAATTTACTCGTAATGGGTTAATGAACTTCACATGCACACACATTTTTGCTTGATTGGATAGGGTCATTGTCATACTCAAGACTTGGTAATTGAACCTCACTCGCACACACATCTGTTCCTAAAGAAAGTTAGACAACTTAGTGAGTTTGGTTGATGACACTAGTATATTTGAGTCTTTGAAAACATTTCAGTATTTCATATCAACATCCATATCTTCTTCCATATATGCTTCCATATCAACATCCATGTCTTCTTCCATATATGCTTCCATATCAACATCCATGTCTTCTTCCATATATGCTTCCATATCAACATCCATGTCTTCATTAAAATTCAAGTTGCAAAAACACCAACAAATTCGGTACCCCCGATTGCCAAACAATGGACAACAAAAATGGCCAATAAAATTTCTGAACTATAAAAATATCATTCAAACACTATTTATTCCTCTCATATAGTTCAGATTCATTATACATTTACTTGCATTAATCATCCATAACACGTGTCATTTAGGTAACATTAATAATCTACATAAGCATAATTCATATACATGTCATTTAGCTTACATTAATCATCCATATAGACATTATGCATACACATCATGATTAGCCTACATTAAGCATCCATAAAAAATTCAACACAAATTGCATAAAACATAAAAGCATTCACACAAAAGATAACACAAGTATATAAAAGGCCATGTATATATATAAATCACATATACAATGAATGCCAAAAAGGCTACAAGGGAGCACCAAGGCTCATATACAAAATAGTGCATCTAAGCACTAAGTTAATTTCCATGAGAGGACCCTTGAGACCTAGTAGGAGACCTCAGCCTAGTACTCTGCCTAGACTCAGTATGCCTAGATGAATTAGCTATAGAAGAGGAAGGAGGATACGACAATGTGATATGGTTTTGCATACACACATCCTCCAAGGAATGTGCATATGCCTCACTGGCCTGCAAACATCATAATTCCATCTAATGTCAGTGCTCCTTCACCAACATCTCTACCTAAAGCCGCTTGACTGTAACCTAATCACTAGCCACAACTACCACCTCCTCTACCTCCAATTGAGTTATAGTAGCCAGTGAATCCCTATGAGTCTCAAGCATAACCTCATGCTCCTCACGAAGCTACTCCAACTTTTATTGCAACCTTGCCACATCAGATATATTACCCAAACCCTCATCATCCTCCCTCTCATCATCTACCAACCCCATATTTGGAGTCTACTTAGTCGATCCCCTTGACCATATCCAACTCACAGATCGTTGATCCCTCATCCTCTTCGGAGTTGCCCTCGACCCCGCAACTGTCATCTCATCATCCGTAACCTTTGGTACCCATATTGGTTGGGCACCAAACCACTCCACATACTCTGGAGTCACCCCGACATCATCTATGTTGGGGACCTCCATCTCCTCATCATCCTCAATCACCACTCACCATGGCTCTACACATGGCAACATCCCCTCATCTCACTGATGCCGATACAACATTGGCTCATTTGGGACACCTTGAGGCAAGCCAAATTGCCTCACCACCCATGAGTACTGGAAGTACTCCATATCCTCATCCCTCCACCCAACCAACCACCAAGCCTGCCTCACCCGATGTAGCTACTCCCCATTGGGCTCCATGCCATGACCTCCAGGTCACATCCGCTCAATTCAACCCTGACCACATATTCCAATACCACTGGTCATTATGCACCTCCCAACTCGGCTAAACTTCCTTAGCCACTACCCATCACCTAGCATATGGATCCCCCATTTTCCATGACTCACATGGCAACCCCTCGGGGTGAGCCATAGCAAAATTCTCCCAAGTCCAACACTATAGGAGGAAGCTGCATCCAATCCCCTTCCTCTCCCTCCGAATCAACTTATATAGCTCCTAATATAACTACACCAACAAGGTATGCACCCATGCATACTCCTAGAGATCCCTTAGTAGATCACTCACCAATCCTAATAGGTTCCAAGGGAACCTACAACCAATGCTATTAGGTAGCACTATGTTCGCTAATACGAACATGATCAAGGCTGGAAGTGCATCCAAATTCTTCACCTTGTACATGCTCAAATAACATATACCCCCATATCCCATCCGAGCCTCACCATCGACCCCAAACATTTTCTCGATCTCCACCTTCTTATCATGACCAACTACCACCCTCTCCTCTTCTACTGGCACCTTGAGAATACGATATACATCCTCAAGCATAACAATAGCCTCCCCAGTTGGTAGCTATAACGTCCCCCTATCAGTATCCCATCTCTCTATCAGTGATGAGAGATATCCCTCATTGGCCCTCACCACATCAATCCTAGCCACACCCTCCAGGCCCACCTTACCCAACAACTACTAGTCATAAATTTTTAGCTTCTTCCTCATCTCAGTAATGAGAGGAGAAAATTGATGTTGAGGCTCTATGTACCTCAACTGTAGCAACAAACAATTTCATTAATATAATTATAAAATAAATAAATGCACAAGAGATAATTTTTTTTTTCACTACTAGGGTAAATGGTGCCTCAACTTCACCAGCAGCATTCGATCCCTTCACCGCCATAGCTTCCATGCAAATTCTCACTACTAAACTCACAAACCCACTCCACTCCTTAGATGCAGCTTCTCAAAGTTAGAAATGCACAAGTGAGCCTCCTGATTCACTCAAAAGGTTATTTATAGCTTTCCCTAGCGCATGCAGGAACAGGTCTATACCTACAAATTTTTAGGCTCTCCTGGGCACCTGTAGGTGCACATAGGCACATCTGTGTGCCTGCGGGACACCACAGGCGCAACCGTGCACCTGGAAACAAAATGGCACAAAGACATTATTGATCAAAATGGTAGCTTACCTTCTCCAAATTTCACAAAATTTCAATCACACATCATCCACATCCTAAAATCAGGTTTTGTAAAAATAGAAATCGTTTTGCAAGCATAATTTTTAGGAATAAACCAAATCTTAAAAATACGATAATTGAGGCACAAAATGCAGCAAAACAATCCAAATTTTCACAAAACTCACATCTGATCATTATGTATTATATTATTCATCATCACATACAATTGTGCAAAAATCGAAGTAAGTTAAACGAACCTCGTATCTAGTGGGTTATTCTATAAAATTGGTGATTGCAGCGATGGTCGTCCATGCAATTCAGTAAGATGAATAATCTACAATAAGGACACTTGACAATGATCATCATCCATCATAAAATATCACAATCACATTTGTCACCTCACATTTTGAGTACATATTTGCCAAGAACAATTTTCTCAAAGGCGTTCATTGATGCCCTTTTTTGTGGGGCATGAAAACATGGATAATCAAAATTACAAACACTCATTCATTTGACAACAGTCACCATACAGGACATATCGGTAGGTTTATTGGTTCCATTATGGAATTGGTGAAGAAATTTCCACAATAACTACCCCACCCCTACGTTGACTTAGTCATCATGCATCTTCATAAATTGCATACTCAATGACGCCATTGTGACATATTATTCAACAACATCGAATCATCCCAAAGTTTGGGGCAACCACAATTTGATTATGATTTCTTACAATCACATGGTATTATACACCAACCCCTTTCCCATTGTTGGGGCATAAATAGTATCATATTTTACATCATTCATATCATCCACAATTACATGGTATTATACACCAACCCCTTTCCCACCGTTGGGGCATACACGGTATCACATTTTACATCATTCATATCGTCCACAATCACACCAACCCATTTCCCACCATTGGGGCATAAATGGTATCACATTTTACATCATTCATATCATCAAAAATCATATGGTATTATACACCAACCCCTTTCCCACCGTTGGGGCATAAACGGTATCACATTTTACATCATTCATATCGTCCAAAATCACATGGTATTATACACCAACCCCTTTCCCACCATTGGGGCATAAATGGTATCACATTTTACATCATTCATATTGTTCACAATCATATTGTATTTCACACCATTCATTCATCAATGGCACAAATTCACCACATCATTCATTATTAGCACAAAAAAATTTCAATTTGCTTGTGAGATACATTCTTAATTCATTCTCCAATTGAGGGGGTAAGCTACAAAATTCCAAAAATTCTTTATTATTTTATCTTCAACATCAGTGCTCAAATCCAATGATAGAGAGAAGCTTCTTCTGTGCCCATAGCCCAAGTAGGTGTCTCATATTTTTGCACCATATTGTGTTTCATGTAACATGGTACAAAAAGGGGTATCTGTAGACACCAAATTACATCCACTAATCCTCCATCCTAACCATTCCACCACCCACTTGTCCACCATACACATTTCCCACAATTTCCTAACCCAATTGAGATTATTTTAATATTATTTTATATTTAATATAATAGTTTATATTATATTATAATATATTTATTATAAAATATATATTTATAAACTCAATTAACCACAACTATTTGATCCAATCTAATCCCCACCGTCCATCTTCATTAATCCATGCCACATCTAAAAAGTAATCTCAACCTTAGGATATAATTTAATATTAACCACACAATCAAAAGTGTAAGGCTAAAACCCTAAGAAAACCCTAGGTTGGATTATAAATAAGGGCATTTGCAAATGCTCAAACCCTGGAACCTTGATATTAGAATTTACATCTTGAAGAGATCATTGGCGAAGCGCTAGTGAAGCAGAAAAAGATAGAAACCTAAAAATCCAAAGCCCTAGCTAGCCAATAGGGCTTCTGCTATTCCAACCATCCCCCATATCTATCCTTTCCACCTCACCATCCTTAATTTTTGTCATTGCCACTTCCGCCCATCTGCTTCATTCATTGCATCCCCCAGATCTACTTCTGTATATTTTATCCTCACCATAGGTGCTCTCCCAATCTTGTGAAGCTCACTATAGAGCTTGCCAAGCACACAACTAAACTTGATGCATTGTAGGCTCGCTCTAGAGCCTACGAAGCTTACACCAGAGCTTTCCAAGTATGCGTTCGAGTCTTCTGCAACCACAAAAATGTGAATCAGAGCCTGCTACGTCATGCCATCTACTATCAAAACTGCAACAACGAAACGAGGTATCATAACAAGCAAGGTATATCTCTATAGGTTTTACTCTATTACATGATCTATATATTTTGCATGCCATTTGATCTATTTTTAGTTATGTTTTATAGATGTCTGAGGGTCTCACACTATGGATCCCTCATAGGTGTTATTAATTCCTTTCTCCATTTTTTGTGTATGCAGATCTGCAGATTTTACATATTGTTGAATGGTTGTTGAAGTTGGAGTGGTCCAGAATCGGATACCTGAAGCCCACTCATTCTATTGGAAGCGAGGACACATTATTTGAAGACACTTCATTGTTGTAGTTAGGGTTTCGAAGAACCCTAGCATAGTGTAAATATTTGTATCAAAGGCTCACTGAGTATAGATTGTATCAAAAGGATTTTATTAGCTCTCCCCTCATTTATTGAATAAATTTATCTATTTGTGTAATCTTGTGTTTATCTGGGTTATTTGATTTCATTATTATTTTAAGTGTTGTGTTTTCATCTTCACAAGAACAAACCTATCAAGGTTTGGTCAAAATTGCATGAGTTTTTTGGAAAGTAATTACAACTAAAGTAAGTCTAAAAACTAGAACTTTCTTCTCTCAAATTGGTTAAATTTCATAACATTAAGATTATATTGTGATATTTAAGATATTGAGAGCAAATATTGCATCTTTTGGAGGAAAAAGAAATATTTTGTAAAATATATGAAGCTTGTCCTTGCCAATATCTCTCCTTTATAGATGTTGAACCTCATGGTTTATATGATTTCTATATTCTTAAAATCACAATAAACTCTTACTCTTGATCAAATTTTCTCTCTCTTAATTCATTTTACATAGAAATGAGGAATTGTGGTGGTACTTCATAAGTGCAATATCATGCAAAGAAATTTAAACCTAAGGAGTATAAGACCCAAGGGCCAATGTAAGTATTCAAATAAGTCAAAGACCTATTGGGATATAAATTGACATCAAGAAAATCTTGAAACTATGACTATTATCTTTAGTATTTCTGGTAAGGTGTGCACCCGCTAATCAGAGTCCAAACCCCAACAATGGATGGATTAAATATTGATTTAACCCAACCTCCAAAGTAGGTTGGTATACCTTGTCAACTTATTTGGGTGTTGACTTATTTAAGCTTGGTTAAATATTTAAATATATGGATAGAAATGAGTTTAGGGTTAAAAAGGTAATGGGTAATCAGTGGCTAGATAAAGCTAACAACATAGGCATCTACAAGAAAACCCTCACCAATTAATTTCTAGTGTCCCACACTTACGATTAACAACACTCAAAACAAGTAATCTTCATAAATTAAAGAACAAGACATATGCTTCAAGAAATTATTTCAAACATCCAAAATACTAATAATCTAAATTGCAATTAGATCAGTATTCAGGCTACTAGAAAATTATTCCTTCTAAGAATATATTCAAACATGAAATATTTCAAGGTGCTCTAAGTTAGCAACAATATCAATAAAATAGACTAACCATAGTAGCAGTAGCATAAATGCATTCACATATCAAATCTCCATAAAAATACAAAATACACCAGCCTGAGGCAAACATTCAAGTAATGTTCCTTTTATTGATATATAGAAAGAATTTACACAGTAGGGAAATCAAACACTCTAGAGTCAACCTAAAAAAATGAGGGTTTGGCCTCTATGAAGAATACTAAGAGGGGGGTGAACAGTATAAGATCAAATTTTACTTTTCTTTCCCAAAAAATATTATCCAATATTATCAATGGCAATATCAATAGCAGTAATCAAAGCAATGCACAAATCATCACACACAAGAGAGACACAAATTTAACGTGGTTCACCCAATGTGGGCTACTCCACGGAGAAAATATTTCTTCTAAATTTTCTCAACAAATCTCTTGGGAATCAATTCCCTATTACAATGTTTATGGACCTCTGTCCAAAGGAGACACCAATCCCCTATGCTCTGATTTGTGGATCTCTCTCCACAGGAGAACTCTTTCCCCTTTTCTCTGGTTCGTGGAACTTGATCCAGGAGAACTCTATCTCCTCAACTGGTTCGTGGATCTCTCTCCATATAAGAACTCTATCTCCCTAATTGGTTCATGGATCTCACTCCATAGGAGAACTCTTTCCCTTGCTCTAGTTAGTGGATCTCTCTCCATAGGAGAATTCTTTGTTGATTTTCCATAGGAGAACTCTTTCCCCTTGCTCTGGTTCATGGATCTCTCTCCATAGGAGAACTCTATCCCCTCTGCTCTGGTTGGTGATCTTCTAGAAGACTTCTACCCCCACTACTCTGGCTTGTGGATCTCTCTCCATAGGAGACCTCTGTCCCCACTACACTGGCTGATGGATCTCTATCCATTAGAGACTATTGTCCTCTTTGCTCTATCACCTCCAAATCCTGCTCTCAACTCTATCTCAAATCTACACCAAACTTTGTCCCAAGTCTAGCACAAATCTCTCTAACTCTCTCAAATCTGCACAAACTCTATCTAGGTCTAGCATAAATCTGCTCTAACTCTGCTCACAAATCTATACCAAATTCTATCTCAAATATACCCTAAGCTTTAACACAAATCTTGAACAAATTAACAATCAAACCTGCTCTCAATTCTATTTCAAATCTGCCCTCAAGCCTTCTCAAAGACTTGCTCAAATATATCCTCAAGCCTTCTCAAATACTTGCTCAAATCTGTCCTCAAGCCTTCTCAAAGACTTGCTCAAATCTATCCTCAAGCCTTCTCAAAGACTTGCTCAAATCTGTCCTCAAGCCTTCTCAAACTTGCTCAAATATTTCAAACTTGCATACAAACACAACTTAAATCTCTTTCAAAAAGCTTTCTTCACACAAACAAATTCTACTTAGAATTCATTTAACCTCTGGAACATATAGAGAATGATATGCTCTATCAAAAACTCAATATGTTTCACACTCACAAATCTTGTACTCAATTAACCACTCTCTATCTCTTGCAAAATCCCTTTCAAATCAAATCAAAACAATGTATAACAAAATTGGTTTATTCTTCTTGCAAATTTTCTCTCAAAGATCAATCACACTAATGCACAATTTCCCTTCATAAAATTGATCTCAAACACTTCCACAATTGCTATCAATATCTCTCAAATCAATGTTCAAAATATTTCACAAAGATGCACTAACTTGTCTTCAACCCTAGCACAAGTAGTTCACAATCTCTAGCTCAAATGTCTCAAACCCTTTCAATAATAGAAGCATATATTGTTCTCAAATTCTATCCCAAATGTTTCCAAAACATTCAACAATGAAGCACAAGATCCTCACTCAAATATTTCCAACAATGCTTATCAAACAATCCTTTTCACTCCACCTTATGTTCCAAAACATTCACTTCAACAAAACACTTTAAACAAGGAGTGATGTGCCCATACCTCTTAATTTGCTCTTATGGAGATATGTCTTCAAAACCTGTCTCACAAATAATTGATTTTTCTAATGCCACTTCAAGGGTTAGATTGCAAGATACTTTCTCAAAACATCCACATGAATTTTCACCTCAAAATATATTTCACCATACAAAAATTACAATAAAATATCAAACCACTATAACACCTTATTACTCCTATTCTTTCATGCAAAATAATGCTCAACAAAACAAACCATAAATTACACACATGAATTTCACATATACACCTTATACCTCCTTCTTATGAAAACAAAAATAATGCACTTCAAATTTCAATAAGACCAAAGAAATTATCACTTCATCTCATGCATCAACAAAGCACTAGCAATCTGAAATTTCACCTTTCATCCCTTTCTAAAACAAAAATCAAATCACTTTACTATCCTTATAGCTCCCTAACCATTTCACATCACAATGATAAAAATTAACTAACCCTTATAACTCCCTAACCAAGCACAAAATGCATACCTTTTAAAAGTTTTAATTCTACCCTCAAGCGCTGTCACCACTGCTTGAACTCATGACCTCGCTAGCCCCACATCCCTAGCACAAGGGCAAACACCATATGGGCTAGCCACCCACACAAGCCCAAGGAGCACATGCTCCTTCTTCTCCTCTACCATCGATGCAAAATATTTTGATCACGCAAAAAGCCTCCATGTGAATCGAACATTGAACCTGCCACCTACAACATGCTCTGCAAGCCGAGCTTGCTAGCTAGGCTACCATCCTACATCATATTATGTTTGGGCACCCTCTATCTTAATCTTTGTACTACCTCAAAATTTGTAGAAGCCTCTCTCTACCTCCATTTCTTCGAAAAAAATGCAAGTATTAATTCTTGGAGATAATTAAAAATCCTTGGCTTGAAAAAATTAATATTTTTATACACTTTGCCCTTTGAATTTGGACTTTGGATCAACTTGGAAAAATTACCTCCATGCAAATTCAAATTTTGGTGCCATCTAAACCTTTTTAAAATATTATAATAATTTAAATCTAAGGTAGATTTAAATATTATAATTTTTATTTTAACCTTTGGGTCCTTTAATTTTTAATTATTATAATTATTTAAATCTTCATAGATTTAAATATTATAATATTTTTTTTCTTCTTGGACCTTTTCTTTGGAAAACCTCTTCCTTTTTCTTTTGCAAATGCCACCATGGTAAAACCATTAAACCTTTATTTTTTTTGACATAAATGACAACCAATTTCATTAACCTATGCCATTAATTCTTTGACATCAATGACAACAATATACTCAAAATTTCCAACAATCTCCCCCTTTGTCATTGATGGCAACCCTTTTCTAAAAATTCCTTTTTCCTTTTAAACCATTTGATTCCAAATCTGCTCCCCTTTATTGAATGCTCTCCCCCTTACTCAAATATCTCCCCCTTTGACATCAATGGCAAAGGGACTCCTTTGGGGCTAAAGATAAGACTCTTAGCTCAGCCCCCTCCCCACCTCCTCTCCTTGAGGTGATTAATTTTGGGGTGGGAGTATCTCTACTCCCAACATACAATGCTCTTTTTCTTTGTCAACCTTCTTTCTCAACATACCCTTTTGATCCTTTTGAGTGTCCCTGTTCTTGCTTGTCTCTGGAAGCTCTGGAAACTCTGTTCTACACCACTTGGCCTTATGCCCTAGATTATTACACTTGTAACACTTAATGTTGTAGTTCTTAGAAGGTGCAAATATCTTGAAGTTCCTCTTGGTGAAGCCATACTCATTTCTATCATGAACCCTGCAGTGGATTGCTTTATGACCAAATTGATTACAAGAGTAGCAATACCCTTGAAAGAGATATCCATATTTGAAGTTCCTCTTAGTAAAACCATACTCCTTCTTTCCATGAGTCTTGCAATGCATAGCCTTGTGACCAAACTAATTACATGAAAAACAATATCCTTTGAAGAAATCTTGTCTTGAGCCCTCTGGTCTCTTAGTCCTTTCTTCTTTGTGATGATCCATGTTCCTTGTTTGTGCATTGTTTCCTTTCTTAGTGAAGCTTCTATTCTTCAACTTATCCTCATAAGTCTCAATTTCTTCTTCACTCTCTTCCTCTGAAACTTCCTCTTTTGAGCTTGAGCTTGACCCTTCTTCTTGTTTCCCTTGTCCTTCTTCAAAACCAAGTCTTGTTTTGATAGATGAAGATATTTGTGCATTGATAATCTTATCCAAAGTCTTTGAACTTTTCCCAAACTTGTGTAGCTTGTCCTTAGAATATTTCACTTCCATCCTTAGTGAAATTACCTCATGTTCTAATATTTCACATTCTAACTCTTTTACTTCTAAATTTTCACTCATGACCTCTTTAATTCTCCTTGCCTTAGCTTTTGAGTTTGTTAGGTCTTGTATAAGCTTTTCTTTTTCTTCCTCACATTCTTGAACTTGAGTCTTTAGTCTTGAATTCTACTTTCTAACCTTTTTCAATTCTCTGAGAGCAACAATAAGTTCTACTTCTAGATCTACTGTGCCTTCCTCTTCATTTTTTGAATCTTTCTCTACTTCTTGGTCTTCAAGAGCATCTTCATACTCTTCAACCTTATCTTCAATAGGAGCATTTTCTTCCTCTTCTATTACCAAAAATAGAATCTCTTCTTCTTCACTATCTGAGAGTCTTTCATCACTGTCACTTGAAGTCTTGCTTCCCTTATTAACATAGAAACTCTTCTTGTGCCTTTGAAAGAACTTCTTTTCATGCTTGCCTTGACCATACCTATTTTTCTTTTCATACCTAGATTTTCCTCCTTCCTTTTTCTTATGATCCTGTTTCTCTTCACTGCTACTACTTCTATCTTCTAGACAATTAGATGCATAGTGACCAAAATTACCACAATTAAAACATTTCACTATTTTCATACCTTTGTGCTTTCTTGAGTCCTTCTTGTTTCTTCTACCATAGTTAGCTTCTTCATCACTACTTGACTCACCACTTGATTCTGGTTTCTTATATTTTGTCTTCTTTGATGCTTTGAAAGTTACCTCTTTCTTGGAGTTGGGATCCTTTACTATTCTCATCTCATAAGCTGTGAGAATTCCATGTAACTCATCCATAGTCAATTTTTCAATATCTCTCATCTCTTCTATAGCTGAGACCTTTCCATCATACCTCATAGGAAGTGACCTTAATACTTTCTGAGCAACACTGGAGTCTTCAATTTTGAATCCAAGTCCATGCATGGTATTAACAATTTCATCCACATGAAGCAAGTATGTAGCAATATCTTCCTCATCTTCCATATTCAAATCTTCAAACCTTTTCTTGTGGTTTTGTAGTTTTTCCATCTTGACCTTTTTATCTCCCTCATATGTTTACTTCAATTTTTCCCATATCTCTTTTTCTGATTTGCAATGCATAACTTTCACAAATTTTGCTTCACGTAATCCACTTAAGATTCCATTCATAGCCTTGGCATTATTCACATGTAACATCTTACCATATTTATCTGTGGGAGGATTAGTTGTAGGTGTGAACCCATCCTCAATGGATTGCCATATCTCATATCCTTGTGCCATCAAGTAAGTCTTCATTCTTATGCTCCATAAAGCATAATTGTTCCCATCGAACAATGGTGCCTTATTTTATGAAGATCCATTTTGAGATGCCATCTGTGTTCCTGTACTATCTTCCTTCAAGTTGTTAGACTTTTTTGAAGGAACCCTCTCTGATACCAATTGAAGAACACATGCTTATACTGAGAGGGGGTGAATAGTATAAGATCAAATTTTACTTTTCTTTCCCAAATAATATTATCCAATATTATCAATGGCAATATCAATAGTAGTAATCAAAGCAATGCACAAATCATCACACACAAGAGAGACACAAATTTAATGTGGTTCACCCAATGTGGGCTACTCCACGGAGAAAATATTTCTTCTAAATTTTCTCAACAAATATCTTGGGAATCAATTCCCTATTACAATTTTTATGGACCTCTATCCAAAGGAGACACCAATCCCCTATGCTCTAATTTGTGGATCTCTCTCCATAGGAGAACTCTTTCCCCTTTTCTCTAGTTCATGGAACTTGATCTAGGAGAACTCTATCTCCTCAACTGGTTCATGGATCTCTCTCCATAGAATAACTCTATCTCCCTAGCTGGTTCATGGATCTCACTCCATAGGAGAACTCTTTCCCCTTGCTCTAGTTCATGGATCTCTCTCCATAGGAGAACTCTTTCCCCTTGCTCTGGTTCATGGATCTCTCTCCATAGGAGAACTCTTTCCCTTCTTTCTCTCAGGAGAACTCTATCCTCTCTCTCTGTGGTGATATTCTAGAAGACTTCTACCCCCACTACTCTAGCTTGTGGATCTCTCTCCATAGGAGACCTCTATCCCCACTACACTAGTTGATGGATCTCTATCCACTAGAGACTATTGTCCTCTTTGCTCTATCACCTCCAAAGCTTACTCTCAACTCTATCTCAAATCTACACCAAACTCTATCCTAAGTCTAGCACAAATCTGCTCTAACTCTGCTCACAAATCTACACCAAATTCTATCTCAAGTCTAGCATAAATATGCTCTAACTCTGCTCATAAATTTACACCAAATTCTATCTCAAATTTACCCCAAAAGCTTGAACAAATCAACAATCAAACCTGCTCTCAATTCTATTTCAAATATGCCCTCAAGCCTTCTCAAATACTTGCTCAAATCTGTCCTCAAGCCTTCTCAAAAGACTTGCTCAAATCTATCCTCAAGCCTTCTCAAAGACTTGCTCAAATCTGTCCTCAAGCCTTCTCAAAAACTTGCATACAAACACAACTTAAATCTCTTTCAAAAATCTTTCTTCACACAAACAAATTCTACTTAGAATTCGTTTAACCTCTGGAACATATAGAGAATGATATGCTCTATCAAAAACTCAATATGTTTCACACTCACAAATCTTGTACTCAATTAACCACTCTCTATCTCTTGCAAAATCCCTTTCAAATCAAATCAAAACAATGTATAACAAAACTGGTTTATTCTTCTTGCAAATTTTCTCTCAAATATCAATCACACCAATGCACAATTTCCCTCATAAAATTGATCTCAAACACCTTCACAATTGCTATCAATATCTCTCAAATCAATGTTCAAAATATTTCACAAAGATGCACTAACTTGTCTTCAACCCTAGCACAAGTAGTTCACAATCTCTAGCTCAAATGTCTCAAACCCTTTCAATAATAGAAGCATAGATTGTTCTCAAATTCTATCCCAAATATTTCCAAAATATTCAACAATGAAGCACAAGATCCTCACTCAAATATTTCCAACAATGCTTATCAAACAATCCTTTTCACTCCACCTTATGTTCCAAAACATTCACTTCAACAAAACACTTTAAACAAGGAGTGATGTGCCCATACCTCTTAATTTTCTCTTATGGAGATATGTCTTCAAAACCTATCTCACAAATAACTGATTTTTCTAATGCCACTTCAAGGGTTAGATTGCAAGATACTTTCTCAAAACATCCACATGAATTTTCACCTCAAAAGATATTTCACCATACAAAAATTACAATAAAATATCAAACCACTATAACACCTTATTACTCCTATTCTTTCATGTAAAATAATGCTCAACAAAACAAACCAGAAATTACACACATGAATTTCACATATACACCTTATACCTCCTTCTTATGAAAATAAAAATAATGCACTTCAAATTTCAATAAGACCAAAGAAATTATCACTTCATCTCATGCATCAACCAAGCACTAGCAATCTGAAATTTCACCTTTCATCCCTTTCTAAAACAAAAATCAAATCACTTTACTATCCTTATAGCTCCCTAACCATTTCACATCACAATGATAAAAATTGACTAACCCTTATAACTCCCTAACCAAGCACAAAATGCATACCTTTTAAAAATTTTAATTCTGCCCTCAAGCGTTATCATCGCTGCTCGAACCCATGACCTCGCTGGCCCCTATGCCCTAGCACAAGGGCAAACACCATGTGGGCTAGCCACCCACACAAGCCCAAGGAGCACATGCTCCTTCTTCTCCTCTACCATCGGTGCAAAATATTTTGATCATGCAAAAAGCCTCCATGCGAATCGAACATCGAACCTACCACCTACAATGTGCTCCACAAGCCGAGCTTGCCAGCTAGGCTACCATCCTACGTCGGATGGTGTTTGGGCACCCTCCATCTTAATCTCCGCACTACCTCAAAATTCGTAGAAGCCTCTCTCTCTTCCTCCACCGCTTTGCCGAACAAAAATGCAAGTATTAATTCTCAGGGATGATTAAAACTTTGGCTTGCAAAAACATTAATCTTTTTATACACTTTGCCCTTTGACTTTGGACGTCGGCTCAACTTGGAAAAATTGCCTCCATGCAAGTTCGAATTTTGGTGCCATCTAAACCTTTTTAAAATATTATAATAATTTAAATCTAAGGTAGATTTAAATATTATAATTTTTATTTTAACCTTTGGGTCCTTTAATTTTTAATTATTATAATTATTTAAATCTTCATAGATTTAAATATTATAATATTTTTTTCTTCTTGGACCTTTTCTTTGGAAAACCTCTTCCTTTTTCTTTTGCAAATGCCACCATGGTAAAACCATTAAACCTTTATTGGTAGGAGACTTCCTTTGGAAGTCCTATTCCACTTTCCTGCATCCCTTCCTCAGCCCTGTCCTAGGTCCCTGATACTTTCCCAGCTTCCTTGGCACCTCCTTTTCCCATCCTCTTTGGTTGGAAGGTGTTGCATATGATCTCCTTTAGGGGGGAGATCATTGTTCCATTGTTCTACCCCTTTCCTTGCCCTATGATGGGAAAACCTATGTTCCACTTTTGCTCCATTGTCCTGCATTTTCCTTTGGTGTCTGGGTTTTGGGTTGGGTTTAGGTTTTTCCCTAGGAATTTTCTTGGGTTTTTTGGATCTTTCAGGGTTTCTCCTTGAAATTTCCTTTTTTCTCAGGTTGTTTTTGGAAGTCTTCCTCTCAATTTTCCTTTGGGGATATTCAGTTGTGGATTTTTGGGTCTAAGGAATTCTGGATTCATGAGCAGTTTTGCATAGCATCCTTTCAATTTTGGAGGAGACCATGTGCTTTCTTTTGTGACTCTACTCTTTGGGTTTGAAGTGGTGGTTCTTACAGGATTTTAGCTCCTTTCATGGATTTTAGCAGGGCCTCTATTCTTCTTGTTGCTGAATCCTTTTAGGACTTCCTATTCTATGTTCTTGAAGTTATTTGTTGGCGGGTCTAAGGAATTTTGGCTTCATGAGCAGTTTTGCACAGCATCCTTTTGATTTTTGAGGAGACTATGTGCTTTCTACTATGAATCTTCTCTTTGGGTTTATGGTGTTGGATCCTGTAGGTTTTCATTTCCTTTCATGGATTTTGGGGTTGGCCTTTGCTTCTCTTGTTGTTGAATCCTTGTAGGTTTTCCTTTTCTGCATCCTTGAAGTTATGGTGTTGAAGGTTGTTTGGGATGCTTGGATGCTTCATTTAATTTTGGGTTCTAATGTCTGCAGTCGTGCCTCTTTGTGACTCATTTTTGGATTCCTATGGTACTTTCCTACATTTTCCTTCAGATGTGTTGTTCCACTGTTATTGTTTTCTGTGTTGGGATGTTGTTTCTTGAAGACTTCCTTTTTTCTGCTTGAGGAATTCATAGCCTAGGAATATCCTCTTGTTCCTAATCTATTGTTGCACCATCCTTTAGGTTGTTGTTCCATTGCATGATTATTTTGTAGCCTGCAAAATTCCTCTTTATGCTACTTCTTTTTTCAGGCTTTCAGGGAGTGGTTTTTCTTGTTTTCATAATCTTGCACCATCCCTGTGTGATTCCCATCCCGATTTTTGTGGGATTCACATTTTTTTGTTCCACTATTCCACCCTTTTTTTAGGGTGGTTTTTTAGATTCATTATGGTATTCCCCTTCGTGGGAAGTAGTTTTTTCTCAGGTCCTATTTCCAAAAGGTTGTTTCTGGTTTTCTTGCCCTTGGGTTGTTTCAAATTTTTAAATTTTGGCTTTGTTTCATTTTCCCGCCTATGGGAAAGTTTCAAAATGATTTTTAGTGTTTGGGGTGGTTTAGCACTTTCTCCCGCCATTTGTTTTCTTCAAAATATTGTTTGGCACCTTTTGATTCAATTTTGGTTTTCTGGCGGGCTTTCCCTTCTTGCCCATTTTTCCTTTGGCGCATAGGAAGACGTCTTCCTCTGGAAAATAAAATAACCTTCCTCTAGCGAAAAGGTTGGTGCATTCCTTTTCCTATTTCTATACCTCTAGCGTGGTCCTTAATTTATTCTAATATGATGTAATGTGTTGTAATCTAATACTTTGTAATCAGGTTTTGGGATCCTTTACAAAAACCCACTTTTAATATAACCTACCAAAAAAGCATTAAATATTTATTTTTTGGACATAAATGAAAACCAATGTCATTAAACTATGCCATTAATTCTTTGACATCAATGACAACATTATAATCAAAATTTCCAACACTTTATTTATAGTTTTACATGTTAAAAGATTAAATAAAATGGAATATTATAAGGAATGGGAAATTCCATATCAGCAAGATGCTAATGTGGTAGCCTCTTGTTTATTTTGGAGGAAGAAAGAATCGCATGATCTTGCACTCCTCTAAAAATAGGCCTTTGGAAGTTCCTTGAATTTCATGTAATTAAACTCCAGAATACAAAAAATCATCATCAAGACCATTTGCCATTCTTGTTGATGACATCTAGCTATAGATCTATAACTAACATCTCTTCTTGGTTCTTGATCCACCCACTGCTTCATATTCCTACTCTTTTCATCATAAGCCATCAAAATTCGATCAACCAACTTGTGCTAAGTCGATCTCTTGCTTTAATACTTTTTAAGAGCACCAGGATATACGGACCATCGATCACCCCATGAACGACTATATTAGTTCTAGGCTTGATGTGCTCATTTAACCAACCTTGTGGCATAGAATTAATGTCACCTCTCCTTCTTAGTTTCCTCAATGGTGTAGAACCATGTTGTAGCCCACTCTTTGAAAACTGTATTTGAAAAAGTTGACCTCTTTGACCATGGGTTGAAGCAAAAGATGCTTCATTGTATTTATATGTAAAAAGTGTTCTGGGTTGCATGGGGTAGAACAATGTGCTAGCTTGCTTCTCTTAGTATTTATATGGTATTATTATTGTTTTGAGTTGTGGCATAGAACCATATCCTGAATTATGTTATAGCCTGCAATTCAATATCTCAATACATAAGTTTGACCAATGCTAACTATGGGGTAGAGCACTACACTAAGCCACATGGTGTGAATCTTATGTTGAGCTGCATGGTATGAAGCTTATGCTAAGCCATGCAGTGTGAAGCTTGCATTGGCCCATGTGGTGTAGAACATGTTCATGCATCATACCTTGGAATGCTTTCTTGTAGGTTTTAACTGATGTTGACCATGGTGTAGAACCATTCGGCAAGTCCCATGGTATAGAACATGTTGTGATCCTCATGGGGTAGAAAAGTATTGTGTACTATGATTCAGAGAGTAGACTTATTGAGTTTGACTGTGCTAACCATCGTATGGGATGAAATACTGCTATGAACAGTTGTATATTCATTGTGCTCTTGCTTGTTATTTTGGAAGCATTAAATGTAATGTTAATTGCATTTACCATGGGGTAGAGCATTGTGTTTTGCATAGCTATCATGGGATAGAACACCATACTTTATGACATAGAAAATTTTTTGGAAATTTTTTCTAAGTATGTGGTCATTTTGGGCATACATTCTAGCGCCTCCTAGGGGGTTTTGCTTGCAAAGCCTAAGAACTAAGAATATTGTCCATTGGGTATTACAAGTCAAAATTAATGAAGAAAAATAATAGCAGAGTAAGATATATGAATGAAGGAACTTATTAAAGAAAAATATGTATGAAGTGAGAGGCATGAAGATATAAGAGGAAAGGAGTAGACTCCAATATTTAGAGAGCCATGTTTCATAGAATGACTTCCATATGACCATAACTATCTAAGACATTTTTAAGATACTTAGAGAGTAATGGTTCATATATAAATCATGCAAGAAGCAAAAAAAACTCTACAACTCCTTATATGATTCTAGTCTTGCTTTGGTTACACAAAACTATGTTCCTTTTATAACCTTAACCTGATCAAATTTTTCCTTTTCATATATCTTCATGTCTTTTCATGTTCTTTTTTCATAGGTTCACACCTTATAACTATCCTCTGACATTGTTAGGGTCAAAAAAACTTACAATAAAAATAAAAATATAACTCCATATACTGGCTTGTGATATAAAAATGCTTCTGCTTACTCCATAGCAAAAACTGCTTACTTTTGTACATTCTCTTGTTGATCCTGCTCTTCAAGATTTTCATCTTGCACTTCTTTAGTATCTTCCACAATTTTCTCTAATTTATCCTCCTCATTTTGGTGCATTTCTTCTTCATTTATTTCTTGTTCTTCTCCTCCATTATCATCTTGCTCTTCCTCCTCTTCAACTTCTAGCTCTACTCAAAATAGCTAGATCATCTGTTTCAAGGTCTATAATTATTGTATCCAAGATGATTCAGTAGGATTATTTCTCTTTGAGTTGCATATGAACATAATCCAACTTAGTGGTCTCTTCATAAGATATAGAATTACCTCTGTTCACCAAGTCTTCCATTAAATCTTTGAGCCTAGTTAAGTCTTTGATAATTTGAGAGACCTGATCTTGATTAATTGGGTCTTCCCAAACATCTATTTTAGACTCATCTTGTATGATTGAGGCTACATTATTTTGAAGGTCTTCTTCTTCAATAAGGTTTTATTTTCAACCCAAAGTTCTCCAAAACCATACTACATCATATCTTGATGGATATCTACAATCTCTTGTAATTTACCCTCAATTATTTTGGAGCAGTTTATTATTTTCAACCACAATCTTGGCAGTAATCTAGAAGTATTCCATACGTTGTTTGGTATAGGTTTAGCAACTTCACTAAATCTATTCTTGAAAAACTTATATATCTTCTCTGTTGGTATCACCATGGGTTGTAGCTCTTTAGTGAACTTGTATAGATCTTCCTTGGTCACTTGAAACAAATGGCTGGAATCATCCATGTAATCAATTACAGGCTACATTTTTTAATATTTATCTAGGATTTCAGACCATATCTACTTCCTAACCTGCTTTAACCCTTATTTATAAAATCCTACAACTCTAGCCTTTTCAACCTGGAGTTGATGCTTCAAATATTGTATTTCTTTGGCCTAAGATTCATTCTTTTTCTTCAACTCTTCAACTTGGTCTTTGAACTTTATAGCCTCTTGATATTTATTCTACCAGCTCTTAACCTTATTTCTTACTACCTTTTCCACCTTCTTCTGATTGTTAATAGTTTTCTCCAACTTCTCAATATTTTCCTCTAGTTTTCCACATTACTCCTTGTAAATTTCGATCTTGACATAAAAGGTTTCAAGGTGGACCTTAGCTATGACTAGTTCATCCTTCATTGGCAATTGATTGATATCCTTTGTATGCTCCTCCAGCTGATAATATTCTATAGTCATATCATATTCTATTTTGTTTATGAGAGGAGAGATGGACATAGCTATTATTTTCCTAGTCACCAGATCAATGATCATGCTCTTCCTTCATCTAGCAGTCTATTTTGAAGGCTTAGACAATTTCTCAGATCATAACTATTAGATTTTCTATGAAATATTCTTCACCTTTTGCAAAGAACCTACTGTGGGATGATTTGAAGGAGTGAAGGCAGTCATGAGTGAAGGGAGAAAAGGATATTTCATAGATGAAATGGGAGTGGTTTTTAGGATGGTGGAATATATGCTTATTACAGGAGTTGTGGATGGTGTTATCATGGAAATAGATGTTATGACCATGGAATGAGGTGGAGAAGATGGAAGTGATTGATTCTCTATAGTTACCATAGGGGATGATTTTGGAGATGAAGGCAGGTGAGTGGGTGATGATATCACTAGTATTTTAGGTGAATGTGGAGGAGATGAATTAGTTTGGGACTTTGTAATGGTTGGTGAAGAGGGTGGTGAATTATGAGTAGGGGATGATACCTCTTGTTCCAATTTCTCTTGAGAATGGAATGGGGATTCTTTTGGGGAAGGAGAAGAAGAAGAAGGGATAGAAAATATACCTTTGCCTACCAAAGTAGTTTGTTGGGAAATATCATCCACACTTTAGTGGTGTGTTTGCTAACCCTGTTGCTCTACAATTAATATAAGAATTTGTTCAACAGTTTACTTTTAATCCATTTTTTTGCTTCTTACTGATGTTGGACATTTTTAGTCCCTAAGTCAAAGTTGTCATTGATGTCACCGGATGAAGTCATCATTAAGATCAAGTGAATCAGTGCAAAATTTAAGAGTTCAGAAGGATATGTTTTATTAAAGGTATAATATTATAATAATGGTTATTATAATATTAAAGGTGATATGGTGAAAACCCAAATAAAATATTTATAATTCTTATTATAATATTTTATAATGCAAAAGTGGATTTTATAAAGTCTAAATATATTTTATAAACCCAAAGGTTGGGTTTAAGATAAAAGGTATTCAAAGCCTTTATAATCTCTGCCGAAATCATGGAAGATAACATGGAGAGCGTCGACATATTTAAAACAATGGAGGAAGCATATAAATACAATCCCTAAAGTTAAATTAATTATCCTTGCTCAAAAATTAAAAATATTGCATGCAAAGAAAAGAGCTCATGAGTTTTTGTGAAAGTCATGACAGAGAAGCATTTAAGGGAGGAAGCTTTAATCCTTGAAGTTGCATAGGATAGCATGGCCTAGTGGTATTTTGGGAAGTGCAAAAGTGTTGGCTTGTAAGAGGGTTTGCGTTCGAATCTCGATGGGTGCATCGTGAGTTGTGTTGGTTAAGATGCCTATGGTGCACATTCTTTTGCCCAAGGTGGAAGGTGTTAGGAGATTAAGAAGCATGTGGTACTTCGTTAATGTCAAATGAGCACTTGGCTCGTGCGGCGACTTTGGCAATGGCTAAGGCACACATTGTGGGCAATGTTGAGGGTTCGATTTCCTCTAAAGACGAGGTAATATTTTTGGCTTCAATTTTAATTAAATGCCTAAGTTGGAGGTATTAGATTGTTTAGTGGTTTGTGTTTGGAAATGTTGCTTTGTAATAAAGTTGTGGTAGTTGAGAATTATCATTAGGAGTTATAAGGAGATTTTTATTTTTAACTTTTAATAAAGTCTTAAATTGCTATAGTGGTATATTGGAGGATTAAGACTTTGTGGGTATTGTATTATTTTGAATTAAGGGTTTTGGTGATTATTGTGAGGGTGTTGATTATTAATCAAGTTGGAGTGATAAGGTGTAAATTTGATATTATTTTTGTGTTATGTTTTGTTGAGAAAATTATCCTCTAATCCTTATTGAGATTGGAAAATAAGTAATTGTGAGTGTGGAATATTTGTGAGATCAACTACTTGTCAAGCAAAAAGGTATGGGTAAATTCTTCTTTGGTTAAGTTGATTTAATGGCTTACTCGAAAATAAATTTTTGAGTGAAAAGGATTTGATTAGAGTTTCCTTTTTGAAAGTGTTTGAGTTAATGCTTCAAGGTTTTCTAAAATTAAGAATTGTGATTAAAACCTTGTTTTATAAACATTATTGTTGAAACCATTGGTTGTGTGAAGAATTTGAGTTAGGGTTTAAAAATATCACGAGTATCATTGTTATGTGAAGAATGTTTTACAAGCACGGTTGTTGAAGCGAGTTGTTATGCAAAGAACTTGAAATAGGGTTTGGAAAAATTATGAGTATCATTGTTATGTGAGATTTGTTGTTGAGCATTGTTGGAAATATTTTGAGTTGGATGATACATTCTTGGACTAGGGTTTGTGAGCAAGATTTGTTTCTTGAGTGATTGGTGGAGTAAGTTGATTGACCCTAGTCAAGTGGATGTATGAAGTGATTATTCAAGTTCCATAAAACAAACTATTCTATATTTTTATTTGAGTTGTGAAAGAGATTGAGTTGTGAGAATAGAACATATTGAGTCTCTAACAATTCTATTTATTCTTATATGAGATTGAGTTGAGAAAGTGATTGAGTTTTGAGTATAGAAAATATTGAGTCTCTAACAATTCTCTTTATGTTTCTATGAGATTTATTTGAGTTGAGAAAGTGATTGAGCTTTGAGTGTATAACATATTGAGTCTCTAACAATTCTCTTTATGGTTCTATGATATTGGACAAGTTTTGTGTGGACTTGTTAAGAAGATTTCAGGTAACTCTTTGAGAAGACTTGTGGAATAATTTTGTGTGAGCTTTTGTGGAAGCTTACAATATAGATTTGGTTAAGTCCTAGAGATGACTTATTGAGGATATTTGAGAAAGTCGTAGAGAGGAATTATTGAGTAGATTTGAGCAAGTCCTAAAGAGGACTTATTGAGCAGATTTGGACAAGTTCTGAGTGGACCTATTGAGCAGATTTGAGTAGGTTCTAAGTGGACCTATTGAGCAGATTTGAGCAAGTTCTAAGTGGACATGTTGAGCATATTTGATCAGGTTTTAAGTGGACCTATTGAGCAAATTTTAGGAGGTTCTAAGTGGACCTATTGAGCAGATTTTAGCAGGTTATGAGTGGACTTTTTGAGCATATTTGAGCAAGTTCTGAGTGGACCTATTGAGAAAATTTGAGCAGGTTCTGAGTGGACCTGTTGAGCATATTTGAGCAGGTTCTGAGTGGACCTGTTGAGCAGATTTGAGTAGGTGTTGAGTGGATCTATTGAGTATATTTGTGCTAGATCTACTAGACTATGTTTAGTGCAGATTTAAGGGGACTTGTGCTAGATTGACTAGACTGTGTTAGTACAAGAGTTGAGAAGATTTTTGCTAGACCGAATAAACTATTTTTAGTGTAAATTTGAGTGAGGTTATTGAGAAGACTTGTGCTAGACCGACTAGACTGTGTTTAGTACAAGATTTGAGTAGAGATTTGCTAGATCAACTAGACTGTATTTAGTGCAAAATTGAGATAGGATAGTAGTCTCTAGTGGATAGATATCCATTAGCAAAGGTAGTTAGGATAGGTCTTCTAAGTGGGAACAAGAGTCTTCAGTGGAGAGAGATCCAAAAGCTAGTGTAGTGGAGGTAGTAGTCTTCTAAAGGATCACCAACCAGAGCAAAGGAAAAGGAGTTCTCCTATAGATACAGATCCACAAACTAGATTTAGGGGATCAGAATCTCCTTTGGACAAAGGTCCATAAAAATTTTAACTGGGAAGGATTCCCAAGAGATTATTTGAGAAATATTTAGAAGAAATATTTTCTCTATGGATGTAACCCACATTGGGTGAACCATGTTAAATTGGTGTCTCTATTGTGTGTGATGATTTGTGCATTACTTTGGTTATTGTTATTTATATTGCTATTGATTATATTGATTAATACTATTTGGAAAAGAAAAGTAAAAAGTGGTCTTATACTGTTCACCCCCCTCTCAGTATAAGCTTGTGTTCTTCAACAGAACTCCTTATTAACCTCCTTTTATCTTGAACACAATGGGATTTGTAGGCTTATATTTCTTAGTGCCTCCTTCATGTTATGCTTCTTGTGTTGCTCTACTAAGGTTGCAGTGGTGAATTTTACCAAAGTGAACACAAAGCTATATTTTTTTTTCTTTCCCTCTATTTCTTGTAAAAGGGGTTCTCCACCCAAGGCTATATGTTCTAATATTTTAATTACCTAAATATTTTCTACATTTCCTATTTCATCCTTACCCAAACTGCCACCAGAATAATACATCTTCTTCATAATATGAGCACCCACAAAGTATTGTTGTAATTGCTCTTGTGAAGGCTCAAACATAGTCTAGGTTCCCTCGGTTGCTGATGGAGCATTTATCATAGCTTCTTGTATATTTTCTTGAGAAGGTGGATAATAGGAATATAATGATACTTGATCTTTATTTTTTCCTTTACTCATATTTTCTCGTAACTTAGCATGAAACTCCTACCATTCTTAGCATTCCATGTTTTAATATTCTTATCATACAACTCAGCAAAATCATTATCCAATTGATAGCCAAATTTGGTCTTTTCTATACCTGTTTTAGTTCTCATCTACCACCATTCCACTATTTTACAATTATACCATTTATGCTTATATTTAAATTCCTTGATATTGGATTCTTTTAATTGATGAGATTTGTTGTTTCTAGGATCATAATTAACTATGTGCTCATAAAAATATCTCCAAGGGGGAAGTTGTTCCATTTTATTAACATTCCATTCCAATGGAGCATTTTCCTTGTTATTTCTACCATTTTAAGAGTGAGGCCTCAATTTTTTTAAAATTTGAGGGCTCTTTCTCCATTTAAGGCAATATTTCTTTCCAAGAAATTGTCATCAAGGTTGTATCTCCATCTTTGTGGAATATATATAAGACCGATTCTCTCCAAATATTGAGTAATTTATTCATGTTGACCCTTTTGGTTATGGTTATATCATCCACATTGTGATAATAAACCACAGTTCCCTTCCATTCCTTATTAGTACTGAAGTTGACATTGACAAAGTTAGCTTATCTCAAATATTCCAAAGCTAAAAATCTACTGGTAACAAAATGAGGCAGAAATATTGGTTTACCAGTGAAGCCATAAAGTCTTATGATAGTTCCTTCAATAAGGATATACCAATATCATCTTCGACATTATCTACACGCAATAATTCCTTAGCCAGAGGTGGAATCCTAGGTCATTGGCCATACATAATCTTCAGAGCTAGCCCTAATAATTCTATGTTGAATCTGTAATAAGACTCTTCAGAGCTAGTCCATTGGTAAAATGGTATGGGATTTCCATTATCATTTGTATCCACCACTGGAATCCAGGGCATCATTTGCCTTACGATACTGAAGAACATCCATATCAAGTTTGAAAAATGCCATAAATAGGGGGTCTTTGAATATCTTTTCATGCTGACCAGCTATTCATGCATATTTTTAGAAAGATAGTTCAGCCAATCAAAATAATTTGGTATGATGCCCTTGTATTGTATCAAAGCTTTGTACATTTTCTCGTTGGATATGCAATAAACAGTGGCTATTTGCCAATCCTTGACATAACGATTAAAATCTAGACCCTCTAAGAAGGCTAACATGGTGAAGAGCTATGGGTAAGCAAAATGTTCAATGACAATTGGTGTTTTGGGTAAAGTACTCCTAGACTTGATTATTTTAAATTGGTTATAAACCCACTTTCTAAAATTTTCACCATCATGAGCATGCCCCTACAATGAGTAATATTTGGCTTGTGTTGATGGGTTGAAGGGTATACGGCTCACAGGATGGTCTACACCTATGGAAAAAAGATCTCGGTAGGCCTTAGTGGTTATACTAAATAGGGTTTTTCCCTTAGCTATTTTTACTACTTTTGTTTTAGGATCATAATATTTTGCTATTGCAGATATTAATTCAAGGCAATGGTGAACTGAATCACAAATATAAAATGACAAGAAGGAATTTACAATGATAATACCTTGAAATGAAATTGGCAGCCCTTAAAAGTATATGTAGTCAATTTCTCTTTTGAGCTTAGTCTTCCTTTTCTACAATATTTTAGTATCTACCACTGCCTCTACTTTATACACATAGCATTCTAGTTCACCACTCACCTTCTAGATAGTTTCCTGAGCTACTTTTGGTGCCATTTATTAAAAAACTTGTTGTGAATTTGCTTTTTTTGTTAGTTGGTAGCTTTGTCTCACCATTTCTTTAGATTTCTTCGATAACTTAGCACTAATTGCAAAATGGGTAGAAATTGAATTTCGAGTGTTAAATATCCCACATGCATACCTTTCACCATTAATGTAGCAGATGGGATATTACCCATTGCATGCTTTACAATTTAAAATATGGATGGTTTGGTAGCAAAAAATATCACTTCATTAGTTGATTGGTCATGGTGTAGCACATGTCATAGCCTATGACCATATTTGTCTTATTCTCTTTGAGTGCGGCATGGAACACAGTGTGGAAGAGAGCATGCTTTAGCTTTGACCATATTGACTCTCGACTAATGATGTGTTATGAGACGCTACATTACTATTTTATTTTCTCTATATAGGAAACTTAAAATAACAAAGATATAGTACAAATATATACATATGTTGCATGAAAAAGAACTCTTACTCAAAGTAAAGCTTTAAATGAAATCCATTAAGTAAAATTGGCTAAATGTTCCCTTCTAGATCTTGGAGATGAAAAGAATTATTCTCTTTAACCTCATCCACTTTGAAAGGACCATCCCAAAAAGAGTTAAAATTTTGGTTATTTCCTAGTTTAGCTCTCTCTACATTCCACCTTAGGAATAGAGTCACCCACTTTGAACTTTTGGAATTTAGATTTCTTGTTGTACGACCAAAAAGGCGTGCACCCAAAATTTTGTAATTGCATAAACAAAGTAAAATTGATATTCAAACACATAAATGGACAAAACAGATGAAAATTACAAGAAATGCCTCTATTATTCTATTAAAATCAATAAGTATCTTATTACAAGTAAGTCCCTCTTAGGGATACTCTATTTGATACACAATTACAATTATTTCAATTCCCCTCAAGAATGAAATGCACTATCAAGCCCTTAAGGTGACACAAACTGCTCTAGGGTGGAGTAGACCCTCTTCTTCGCATTGAGGAAGGAAATGAATGGTTGTAGCTCCTTAAAAACCTATTTCCTATGATCAAGAAACAACACAAGAATATCAAAAGCATAGGAAGCCTCTCATGATGAGGCCCTTTAAAGATAAATAGCATGAGAATAGCATAATGACATAAAATCAAGAAAATACGTAAACTATGCTAAACATATGCAAATCTTATCAAGATTAATGGAAATATGTAAATGAAGAGTACAACTATCAATATATGGAATAAATTACTTGAAATGAAGCATTATAACATGAAAATAAGCCATTAATGTCTTAACTACTATGATGAGAACAATTTAGTAAAAACACTAATTATGTTGGTCAGAAGTCTCTAAAATCCTAACTAAACCATTAAAACACTAAATGTGATCTAATCAAGCATACTAGAAATGAAACAGTAAGAGAAAGTCAACTTTGATGCAAATCGCAACCCTGATGGATGGTCTACACTGTAAATCATGGCTGAAAGTCGTGGTGAGAACTCAAGTAAGTTTACCCTCAAAATCAAGGGTAGTGGGCTTGACTTCCTTGTCTAATTTATGTTCAAGGGTCGCCTTCAATGTCCTTCTAACAAGTTTGATGGTTGATTCACTGTGAGGGGCCTTCGTTTGCCCGAATTTATGTTTCTTGTTTCTTCTAGGCTTCTAGGACCTCCATGGCAAATTGATCTTTGGGTGAATAGCAAAGTGGCCTTCTCCAATGCATGAATTTAGTATGCAATTAAATAGGGCTTTGCTTCTCACTTTATCAATAAACTCTCTATATTATCTCCCCATTTGGAGGGAGTATTTATAGGATGCCCTAGGGCTAGGGGTGGCTTCATAGAGAAGCCAAGATCAAGAAGAGGTGGTTAGGATAGTTGGAATGGAAGCCTTTAGAATCTTCCATCCATTAACCAATTTCTTCTAGAACAAATGGCCATTCAAACCAATTTGGCTTGGATGAAGGCCAACTGAACTTTAGTTAAGACCACAGGTTATAGTTGTTGTTCAGACTAAAGACTGCGGGTGTCATTCGTGGTTCAGACTATAGACCACAAGTCTCAGCTGTGGTTCAACCCAATTAGGCTAGGAAACCCAAATTGAGTGGTTAGAACCAGTGCTCTATCTTAGAGTCTATCCAAGATCTTCCATATGGTATTGTAGCATGTCCATATGAGTAGTCACCCTTGACATGATGTATTTTAGGTGTCTACAAATGCCCCTTTTGAGATGCATTGTGAGATCAAACAACACTGAGAAAAAATAGACCTCCTAAAATTATGTCGAAGGTTCTATGATGATTATTAGTCGGATCAACATTAGATGCCCCAGGTCCTACAAAAGGATACACATCCTGGAATCATTGCTTACAACTGGTTGAAAGGCTTACATTTTGAAAATCTTACACTCACCATTAGGCATTCATGTAGCGTTTGATGCTATAATAGGAGTTAGGCCTATATAACCGAAAGGAGAAGAGATACAAAAAAATTATCATATTTGCTATTTACCCCAAACAAAGGGGTAATCTTATGTTAGTTATTGACAATGATTCATAAGATGAATGCAATTTGACAAGATCAAGGGATCTACGATCTCAGGGATATTTTGTTTATTTTGATTATGATTTGATATTATGACTACCCCCTCAAGTGATGAGTCGATGAGGTTAATGACAATGATTAAAGTGATGATGTCGCTTGACCACCATGGATGATCTGAACAAATTTATATTTGAGCAAATTAATGCCTTGGCTAGGCCTAGTTCAACTTTTGATTCCAAGTATTAATAGTAATTGCACATTCCTATCCCATGGAGCAGTCAGGATATAATAGCCATCTTATAGAATCAAAATGAAGCAAATCCAATTAGATTTATGTTGAATCAAGTTATCGATATTTTCTGAAAAGATGTCATAGGAGACATGACATGAAATGCCTCGTTCCCATGGATAATTCCAGCCATGAAGGCCTTCTTAGGGATTGAAAAGAAGTATATCATATCAATGATGACAATTTTTTCCCCAAATGTCCTTATGGTAATTTACTCATATTACCAAATTGTATGGTTCGCAAGTCACTGCAACCGCCAAGTGTATAGGGTAAATTACTAAATATGAGGTGCATTTGGTTTTTTTAATTATTTGATTTTTTTGTTTTTAATTTTGATTTATTGATCAATCCTGGTGCTTTGAACATCACCAAATTTGGAATATTGATTGCTCTTTTTGAAATTTGATCTATTAGGAGTCATTAATTTGCCTTTTTAGACCTTCCTACAATGGTTTTTTAGTGCATTTAATGCTAACTATGAACTACAAGTACAGTCTATGGTTGTATTTTTCAATTTTTAGGAACTTTAGTTAGGGCCTACGGTCGAAAAACCCTAATTCCAAGATCGACGGTGTCGGCTGCAGTCCACTAAAATTAGGAGGACCTTTAAATAGCCATTCCCATTTGAATTTTTCATTATTTTTCTTGAAAGTAGTTGTATTTGAGAGATCTCTGAGAGATAGGAAACTTTCACTGATCCGAAATGCTACCCAAATCTTATCTGTATATCGCACTTGATATCCTGATGGTGGATGCTGATAAGCTATTGACTAGCAGAGGTCATGAAGCGGGCAAGGTAATTCAAAATTGAGACCTCACATTCAATACCAATAAAATGAACCACATTAAGAAATGCAAAAAATTAACCTCACTAAATAGTTGGTAATGAACCTCACTAGATTAGATTTAGTTAGATTTAATTTAATTTTTTGTTACCCAAAATGGGTATTCTTCCTAGACCGCAGATGGAAGCTACAATTCCCAATTGTCATATTGGGGACCATAGCTATCAACTACTATTCGTATTCAAATTACAACAATCATATTTTGACTGCATGCAGATCACAGGGTTGACCCGCAGTTCACTAACCTTAGAAAAATTTTATCAATTTTTTTCATTTTCTAAAGTTTAAAAGGTATTTTATGTCATTTAATGCAATTATAACTTACCTAATTGATATTTTTGATTTTTATGAATGCCTTATGACATGTTTTTGTCTTTTTATCAAATTTTAGATGTTTTTGATGTTTTTATTTAAAATTTTAGCTTATATATTGCTTTTATTTTAGAGGTTGACCTCTAGGGCTCACGAGCCTGATCTACTTAAGATTATCCATAGATAGCTCACTGATGGCGAGCATGCATGGTTTAGAACCATTGGATTTAGCTATGTACTAGATCTATCCACTATTAGGGTAGATCAAACCTACTTGACTATGTTGGCCCAACACTGGAATGTGTAGACCAACACCTTTCACCTACCTATAGGTGAAATGACTATGACCTTAGAGGATGTTTATCAGATATTTAGGATCCCTATTGATGGTGAGGCCATCACCTCTTCCTCTTCTTAGAGAAAGGGGCTTGTATTTAAAGTTATCTTTAGTGACCGGAGCAAGGAGGCTCAGGAGAAGATCGATCATGGAGGTGTCCACATTGGATACTAGCAGGGTGAGCATATTTTCTTTGTTCATGTGATGATATTCATGATTCTTGTGGTATAGGTAGTGCTTCCAGACTCCTCGAGCATGAGGATTCTCTAGAAACTCCTAGCTAGTGTCTAGAGAGTGATTTAGAGTTCCACTACTCAGCCACTACACCCAGATTGGGGGAGCACACTACTATGTTAGCTCTATAGGGAGCTATACCATATTACTAGCCAGAGTCACTGAGAGATTAGCTACAATATGTTGTTACAGATCTGGGATTGGAAGAATATATGGATCAAGCACCCCATGGACCTACCTCTCCACATCATAGCCATTGATGATGTGCATAAGTGCTACACCATGTACTATCCATGAGATGAGGAGGTCTTTAGAAGTAGGACCCATGCTGGAGACACAGACTATTACATTACATGATTTGCAATACTCGGGTCGGATGACATTGAGTGGCGCTCCTATATGGATTGCCCTGATTGGACCAAGGTAGGCAAGTGGCTATGAAAGTATCATTGGGATAGGTGGCTACTTGACCTTAAGGTCAATATTAGAGAGTATCATTTCTTCTCTCATGTCCTGTGATAGTTTGGATTGGTGCAAGACATTCCAGAGATTCCTTTTGTGTATCGATATTTCATGCTAGAGATAAATCTATCGTGTATTTAACCTATATCTTTGGGAGATGAGGTTGTGACTTCCAATATTCTAGGATGACACACCTAGGACCACCCCAGCATACGACACATGGTGGTCCCTCCTACAGTGGTAGGTTTCAGGACCTCTGGGTAGAGTAGATGACTAGGTAGAGGCAGGGGCTGATCCTGATGGGTGCAAGGAGTTCTAGAGGACCGAGGGTATATGGGGCACTAAGGCCACCATAGAGGAGGCTCTACAAATAGAGGCAAAGAAGGATGAGGGGTCAAAGGAGGGCGAGCTACCTCTTTATAGTTATGTAGTGGAGCTCCTCACTCAGGTTGTCGACTTACAAAGTTAGGTTGGCAGGTTTTAGACCTAACAACTACAATAGGATATGACTATAACCCTTATAGAGGTGAAGTTGGATCATAGGTATAGATATCTGGTAGAGGCTCAAGCACATATTATATCCCTCATAGCTTAGGCTATAGTAGCAGATTCATAGGTTGGTGAGCTTACTAGTGCACAAGATGTGGCACTGGTGTAATGGGATGAGGTCATTGCATGGAGAGGACACATAGGTCCTTTAGAACACATGGAGGTAGCTCTTATAGGAGTCACAAGGATATGGGTGTGACCTCTGGTCATAGGTCTAGCCACTTAAACATACCAGTATCCCATGTGCTAGGCCTCTTCGGGTTAGGTGGTACATAGGGCCCTCATCAGGGCACACAATAGGCACTAGATCCAACTGTAGAGCAGGCTCCAGGGCATAGGGCTAAGGGAGGCAGTGAGAGCTCCAGTTCATGGGGAGTAGGCCACAACTAGGGATTTACTAGATCTAGACTACATTTTACATATGTACCATTTTTGGTGTAAGGTGTAGGACCTACACGATTGTAGCCTGTGGATATTTTTGTACTCCTGATGTACTCTTGAGATATACACACAAACATACACACACACATATATATATATATATATATGATCTGCTCATTTATGGCTCATTATATGTACTTGTATATTTTTAATTTTCTACTTATTTGATGCACATGGATGCAATGCTTATGTTAATTTGATGCTATATGATGTGATGTATGGATGACATGCACTAGATAGCTATTTAATTTATGATGATGATGACATGCAATGATCTAGATGCTTAGATGTGCGATGTATGTAATGCATTATTTACATGATGGTAATCTAATGTAAATGAACCTGTATGCTTTAATCACTTAAAACATAAGGAATGAATACAATTATGTTTATCAATCTAATAGACGACACCACCGAATGTATAAAAATCATGAATGTAATTGAAAAACCTTAAGATAAGAATTTAATAAATTAATCACCCATATATGAAATGTAATGGTATGCGATGTTATGATGTGAATGATATAATGTGTCATTCTATTTTCCTTTGCAAATTTGAAAAATATGCATGATATAGTTAGTGGCCATCTAAATATTATTTCTAATATCCATCCGGTATCTATCCTATATCTTGATTGTGCTCTATATGATGATGTATCATGGACTCGATACTTTGCATTTTAATGTTTTATATGGTTTGCGACATTTGATATTTTTTTGCTATGAGAGAGAATTTTGAGGTTTTCCATGAGACTCAAACACCCTAATATACTTATCAACAGTTGCATACTAACCACACTAGGCTTTAGAGATAAAAGGCTTTTTCTAGGATAGGCCCTAACTATTCATTATCCCTGTGTGTGCACATGATTATTTTAAGATAAGACACGAGTGTTCCTCGATGTCAAGCAGAATTTTTTCAACCCATTTCTAAGATAGGGGCACCACAAATGTCTTATCCAATCCCAAGTTTACATTTTAGTTGGACTAAGCCACTAGGTAATGCAGGACACCTGAAGCTAGCTCCTCCACATTCAAACATTGGTCTTCCCACAAGCGATATGCAAGTGTATCAGACATATCATCATGTGTAAGGTGCAATAGTGCCAAAAATTCTAGGGATTCAGGCTCATTCCTTTCTATCCTTCAATTTTTGGGATACTTGTTCATATGTAATGAAGCAAGGGAATCAATTCCATCTTCATTCTGAACTATCTTTGGATATTTATTTGATCTCTCTTCGAATTGGATTTTGGATCTTCATTTGATATCCACTCGAACTTTGATTTATGATCTTCATTTGATCTTCACTTTGAACTTGATTTGAGTCTATTTTCTAATATTTATTTGATCTTCACTTTGAAATTGATTTGAGCCTATTTTTTGATCTTCACTTTTCGGCATTTATACTTGATAATCTTCTTCAAAAACTTTCCTTTGGAGGATTTACTTGGTAAAAATGTTTATGGTATATCAATTGATGATATCGACCTTATGATATCAATATGGGATATAAATTTGGAAAGTTGATCTATGATATCGATCTAGGGTATCAATATTGAGGATTGATGTGGGATATAACTCTGGGATATTACTCATTTTATCATAAGCAAGGGATTATGAATATGGAACTAACCTATCCTTTTGCCAACTACCAACATTTACTATACCATATGCATAGAGGTATAAGCAATAATAACTTTTTTTGCTTCAGGATACCTAGTTATCTTCACAACTTTCATATTACCTTAGTCCTTCTGAGGATTGTTTAATTTGTTGATTAGTGATAGAACTCTGATATGATAAGGGCTATACTAATTGAACCTCAACTACAAAATCAAATAAAACTTTCTACCAACTCTTGATAAGCCCTCTAGGTATGGTTGAATAATCAGAAAACCCTAGTATATCTCCATAGCAACAAAATAGGTTGTGTTGAAAAACACAATTACTCACATGAATGATGGATTTATGATAAATGCAGAGATGCATGATTTAGACACAAACGGGATGTCATTTGTAAGACTAAAACACATAATCCCTCCTATTATGAAATGCAGCGGATGACGAATGTCTATATGCAATGCAATAATGCAGCGAATGCATGAGTGAATGCAAAAAAAAATGACAATGCAAAATTCAAATGCAAATGAAAATATTTTTGGATTTTATGCTTTACCATTTTTTTTTGGATTTTATTGATTTTATAATTTTTATGATTTTTGAGTCTCGCATCTGACAAAATAGTGAGTACATGCCTCTGGAGCCTTTAGATTGACCAAGCAAATTTTTATTGAAATCCTTAGAGCTTTTTAGGATGACCGAGTGGTTTTAAGCAAACCCTCGGAGCCTTTTGGGTTTGACCAAAGGGTTTATGAGCACCTTTGGGACTTTTTGGGATGACCAAGCAATATTTTAAGAATCCTTGGAGCTTTTGGGTTGACCAAGAAATTTTTTAGAAACTCTTGGTGCCTTTTGATTGACCAAACTACTCACAGACGAGCTTGGAGCCTTTTAGGATGATCAAGCGATTTTCAGAAAAATCCTCAAAGCTTTTTGAGTTTGACCAAAGGGCTTACATATACCTTTGGAGATTTTTGAGTGACCAAACCATTTATGAGAGTGTTTGGAGCCTTTTAGGATGACCGAGCGGTTACAATCATCCCTCGAAGCCTTTTACTAAACTCTTAAAGCATAAAACACCTTAATATGGATGATTTTGAGAGGTTCAGGCTCTTCAACACCTCCTAGTGACGTTAGGTGATAGGTACCCGGACCAATATTTTTAGATATGATGTAGGGTCCTAGCCAATTAGCCATGAATTTGTCTTGCATATCTGGTGGTAAATTAGAGTTATGTTGGTTCTCTTTCAAGACAATATCCCCAACTTCAAAGTCTCTCTAGTGGACTTTGATATTGTAAGATCATTTTAGTCACTCCTGATAAACGCGAAGATGCTCCAAGGCATTCACGTGATGTTCATCAAGTAGCGTCAGTTGATCTAGTCGAGATTGCCACGTGGTGTCATCATCGATGAACTCTTTCAATACGACGCGTAGCATTGGAATTTCCAATTACAAGGGCATAATGGCCTCAGTGCCATATAATACTGAGAATGGTGTTGCCCCAATGGGCATCCAAATATTGGTCCTATAATCCCATAAATCAAGGGGCAGCTAGATATGATAGTCTTTGTGGTTTTCTTGTACCATATTTTTCAACATGGCCACCACTGTCTTATTTGAAGCTTCAGCCTACCTATTTTCTTATGGATAGTATGGAGTCACAAAATTGTGTTTGATTCTATATTTAGATGTCAAAGCTCTCATAGTTTTTTTCTTGAAAGATGTTCCATTATCCGATATTATTTTGGATGGAATCCCAAAATGACTTATGATATGCTCTAGTATAAACTATGTTATACAAGCTCCAGTTGTCATTGTTAAGGGTATTTCTTCCACCCACTTTGTAAAATAATTAGTAGTCATGATTATAAATGTATGTTAGCTCAATGATAGAGGAGAGATCTTGCCTATAAGATCTAATCCCCACTGATCAAATGGCCAAGCTACTTGGATGGGCTGTAAGGCCTATGATGGCAAGTGCGTAACATTAGCATGATGTTGACATTTAATGTATTTTTTGACATAAAAATTGCACTCCTTATCCATAGTGGGCCAATTGTAGCCCATTCAAAGGATGCACTTGACAATGGCCATGCCACTAAAATAGCCACTGTATGTACCGTCATGAGCTTAAAAAATCACCCATGATGCCTCTTGGGGCTCTAAGCAATGAAGGAGAACTCCATCGTAGCCTTGTCGATACAATATGTCTCCTATTAAGATATATTTAGCTGATTTCTATTTAAATGTGCACTTCACTGCACACATAAATCCCTCTAGGATTACACCAAGCTTCAAGAATTCATGGATTTGCAACATCCAATTTTGATAAACCTCAAATTTGACTGCTAAGATGACTTGCTCCCCCTATGTATCTACTTTTGCAAATGCAAACTTGAAAACAACCTTGTGGTGAATGGTAGTACCACTCCCCATAGAACTTTGAGAGGTTAATGACCCCTAGGGTGCCTTCTTAAGAAAGTATTCAGCTTTGTAGAACCATTCATATTTTGGTTCTACATTGATCATGTTGATAAATTCTTTGTTATCATAGGCTACATGCTCTGCTACTAGATGCGAGAGTGTCTTGACATGGATGGTAGTGAAATCCATAGATGGATTTTGAGGGATTAAATATCCCAAATACGCCATGGTGTCTGCAAACCTATTTTACTATGGAGGGATTGCCTCGATTTCATACCATTTAAATTTAGCCAAATATATGGCAACTATATCTTTATAGGCTTTCAATACGGGACATCAACATTGAAAGAACCCCTTAACTTGATTTACTATGAGCAAGAAGTTTCCAAAGATGTTTAATATTTTAATATTCATGGCGATGGGTATGTCGAGGTCCAGAAGTAGGGCTTCGTACTCAATGTTGTTGTTGGTACACAAAAAATTCAACTTAAACGACAAGAGCACAAGATCTCCTTACGGCATGAAAAACACTATTCCTACACCATCCCCTTTCTTGTACTTTAAACCGTCAAATAAAAAAGTCATATTAGCATTGTTCTCTAGTTCTTTAGGTTTGTGAACTTCAGATATGACAAAGACTACATCATTTGAAAGCTCTATGGTTAGAGGCCTACTGTTTGACAGTGGTGCCTCAGCTAATTGATTTGCTATGACCTATCCCTTAATGGACTTATGGCTTATGAATTCTAGATTGAATTTTGTCAATAGCATGATCCACTTCGTAGTACATGTATTATGATATGTCTTACTCATCATGTACTGCAAAGGATTTTGTTTGGATATAACATATGTCGTATGACTTAACATATAGTGTCATAATTTCTTTGTAGCAAACACTACTTCTAAACATAATTTTTCCACATATGCATACCCGAGGTCATAGCTCACCAAGGTTTGACTAATATAATATATGGTTTGTTATTTATATTTCATGTTCTTTTGGGCTAACATGGTTCCTAGTGCAAAGTAAGTTGCCAATATATAGTAGAAAAGGCACCTCTGGCCTTGGTGGAGCCAGCACTAGCGATGTCACCAAGTATTGCTTTATTTTAGTGAAGGCTACTTGAAAATCCTCGTACCAGTTGAATGAGACCCCTTATGTAGCAGTCGATTCATGGGTCAACATTTATCTGATAACTGAGCGATGAATCACTTTATCTATGCTACCTTACCCTGAAGGCTCCTTAACTCTTTAATATTGGTTGAAGGACACATTTCTAAGATAGCCTTGACCTTCACTAGGTCAACTTCGATGCCCTACTTAGAGATGATGAATCCTAGTAGTTTTCCAGAAGTTACACCAAATACACACTTCTTAGAATTTAGCCTAACATTGTGCTCTATCAGATGATCAAAGACCTTCCTTAAGACCTCTGCTTGTTCTTCTCATAGAAATGACTTGGCCAATAAGTCATCGATAAAATCTTCTAGAATTTTGTGTATATAGTCATGAAAAATGTATGTCATGGCCCGCTGATATGTGGCACCAGCATTTTTGAGGCCAAATGGCATAACTTTGTAGAAAAACATTCCCCATGGTGTTATAAATGCGATTTTATGCTGGTCTTTAGGTTTAATCTAAATTTGATTGTAACAAGAAAAACCATCCATTAAGGAGAGCATTTTGTGGCCTACAGTTACATCTACAATAGCATCAATATTGGGCAATGAAAATGAATCTTTGGGTGTTGCCTTATTTAGGTCTCTAAAATTTGTGCAAATACGGATTCTTCCATCGGGTTTTCCCACGGGTACCATATTGGACACCCATTCTAGATAGTCGATGGAGATCACAAATTCCACATCCAATAGTTTTTGTAGCTCATATTTCACCATTAAGGCTACTATTGGGTGCATCTTTCTAATATTTTCCTTGATTGGATTCTTCGTCTGATCTAGTGAGAGGTTATGTGTAACCAATTTTGGGTCTAGACCTGGCATATCCTTGTATGTCCAAGCAAACAAATTTGATCTCACTTTTAGTAGAGGAATGAGGGTGGCCCGCTCATCTGGAGTGAGACTCTATTCAAATTTAACATTCTTTGCATTGGCGGGATCATTATTGATATCCATCTCAAATGTTTCCTCTACTGATATATGTGATCCCTCCTCAAGATAATGAGGCATAGGAATCAAATGGATTTCATCAGTTGGGTTGATAGGTTCTATGTTGGAAGTATTTTTGACATGATAGACATCATATGCATAGCCTGGTGTAAAATGGAAAGGTTGCAACATTTATTTTTTAGGGAAGAAATCTTCAGGGTCAATGGGTGAATCATCACGATCCCAGTCGATAGCATATTTGTTAAGATACAATGGTTTGGATGGATATACTGGATTGCAGAGTGGAGTGGTAAAATCAATGGAGACCATGTTTATGGAATGGAATTGATCTCCAGGACCACACGGACCAACTTCTACATAATCTATGTAGTCCTCATACCCACAATATGGCTCTAACGACATAGGCACAAAGGGTTCTTCTATGTGAGGACTATGAACAACTGGATCCTCCCTATGCACTAACTTCAAAATAGGATCATTTGGCTCTCAGATCTCCATGTAGGTTGATGAAAGGGGATTAACCAACAGATAAATTTGATCCAGGTTTAACCGTCTTGCTCTCAGATAAGGACCAACACATAACTATCAATAGACCTCATCTATGTCAATGGGTTGATGACGGTAATACAAATAAGGAGGACAAAGGTAGGACCTCTCTAACTCATCTTATTCATCACTTTCATACAACTAGAACCCATAATTCACTCCTATTCCTGGGCGGTGCTCTGGCAAGTGCAGCCCCATGAATATGACTTCTTGATTGTTGTCATCACTATCTGGATAAACCGAATAATTATATCACAAGTGTGACATCGCAAAGAAATCTAGCTCTGTTTCTTCCCTTGAATGATCAATGTTGGGAAGGATATCTTTAGTAACTTGTATCGATTCAATAGATAATAAATGATGTGCATACCACGGTCTCACCTAGGCCCCTTTGACTTCATCCCTAGATTCATCATTATTTGAGGATACCTCATCTACGTCATAGCCTAGTCAACTCATATTGGAGGTAGAATCCACTCCATATTTATTACAAAGATATCCTAGTTCGAGATCACCTATAGTAATGGGGTTACACCCCTACACATCTGTGTTATTGACTGCATCATAGGTTTGGTGTCCCAGGTTATCTCTAGGGTTCAATTCTGTCTCATTTTTCTCAAGGAGCCCTTCATGATGATCTTTGAGTGGCTTAGTAGTGATGATATATATAATCAAGTGATTCCTACCAAGATGATATGGATTAAAATCCACATCATCCACCATACTAAGGTACAAACGATCTAAGGATGCTACAAGTAAATCATCCTACCCTCGTATCTTTAACCCTAAACTAAATCTATCAATGACTAACTGATAACACGGTTCCAACGAAGTACCACATCCTTGTTCAAAGAGACCAAGATCGTATTTGTACCAATGATATAGCTTGAAAATATGCATGGCATACTCTAGGTTGGATAGATAACAAATATTTACCATGAAAGGTTCGTTGTCATCTTCATCCATGGGCGTTCACATTGGAAGCTGGTCTAGCCCTGCATAGATAAATTTAGTCTGATTGGGTGGCTCACCCATTGGTACAACTGATCCAACCAGAAAGTTATGGGCGTGTAGTCGGTCCATCTCCTATAAATTGACTTGAAGGTCACATTCTGCACTATATAATCACCTAGTTTGGTGTTGTCAATATGGATAGTCACCCACGGTGTAGATGATCCTACTGAAGATGTAGGTGAGGCAGGCTGAGGCACCTCCTCAAATTTTTCTTGGGGTTCCTCAACTTCCATAGGATTGGAAACCTCCTCGATGACTAACTTGGGCTCACACTCCTCTTTCTCACCCATTTTTTCCTTTAACTTCCTTTCATCCTGACACATGACTAATGCCAATGGTTTTAGGGATGTGGTAGTGGTGTGCTTCGATCTGTGTGAGACATATGGCATTGGTTGAGCATGTACTACTAGTTTTCCTCCTGGCTTCTTTACCAGCGATTTCCACCAAACATCCAGGTGCATTTATGGGAGTATGAAACCCCTAGGCAAATCCACTAGGTTCATGAACTTAAAATGTTCTTCATTCGATGATACTACGTGAACCCATCCCTCATGAATGTACTTCACACACTAATGCAATATCAAGGGAATGCAATGCATTTCACAAATCCAAGGTCTATCAAGTAATATGTTGTACTGCATGGCCTCTTCTATCACATGACACATCACGAAGATGGTCTTTAGGCCTACCTACATGGGTAGGATAATTGTTCCAATAGTCAAACATAGTACGTCGTTAAATGCTCTCAATGTAAATGTAGTGGGCACAATGTGTGATTTAAACAACTTCAAATGAATCAGCACCTTGGTTGTTATTATGTTGATCGATGAGCTAGTATCGATCAAGACCCTTTTAAATGACATGTGATTAACACATGCGATTATATGCAATGATAGGTCAGGTGTGGTTGTAGAAACCGTCCTTATCTCATGATCATAAAATTGGATCATCGATTCCTGACACTGTTGTACATGTCCCACAAAATTAGTAAATGTTTGTGCATCTTGGGATTGTACTTCAATGGACCTCAAAATGTCCATAAGAGTCTCCTTGTGCCTAGGGGACTACTGTAATAGCTCATATATCGATAACTTCATAGGATTTGTTTGCAGGTTTTGGACAAACCTACTCCTTATGGCCACCATCGGTCTTTTTGGTGGGCCTAGAATATTCTTCCTTGGTCGCTGATTTGGTTTGGCTTGTATTTGAATGGGATCATGAGGTTGATTCGATTGTTCATATCTCCCATGTCTAGTGACAATGTTCACCATGCCTATGAACCCCTAGGTAGGTGGTTCAACTCACACCTGGTTGACCTAGCCAACATTGTTGTGAGGTGCCTCATGATTTGGCAAGGGATTTTTATAAATCCCTATATTTTGATTATCGAGTTCCTACGAGTTGTGTGGCACTACAAGCTCGTCTTTGTCAATCATATTTTGCACCATGTGTTTGAAAGTCCAGTACACCTCAATTTCATGGCCTTTCATTCGATGAAAAATGTAAAATAGATCTTCTTGGTACCCCTTTGATTTGGGTTGATTGGGGTCTATCAGCTTGACCTCGGGCAATATAATTGCCTTGGCCTTGCACAGTTGATGGAAAATTGACGTCAATAATTTTGTCAATTGTGTGAACTAGTGAGGTTGACATTGATCTTTGTTCTTGCCCTTATAATTGTTATTGCACTTGTCATACTACATAGGAGGAGGTTGAGCCTGATAATTCTATTTTTGTTTCCTCTTGTCCTCCCTTCGAAGATTCAGTACCACTTGATTCACATGGGCCTGCTTGCCCTGTTGTTTTGTGGAACTCTTATTTTGTTCCTCTCTCTTTTTCTTGAGATTCAAGTTGCCTTCTTGCAACTTGATGTCCTTGATCACTTTGTCTTGCACCAAAGCTTCTTCGAATATAGGATATTGTTGCAGCTGTAGCAGTAACAAGATGTGCTTGGCATAACTCTTTGTAAACATTTAGGTTAACTCTGTGGAAGAAATAGGGAATGGCAACTTCACCATTAGTCTCCTCCATCTCTTTCTGTACTGCTCAAATTGGCTCGTCATCGTGCTGAGCTAACGCATCCAGATCAAAAATATTAGCCTATTTCTTGATGCAAAAGGAATAACATTCAAGAAAGGCATCAACTAATTGCTCAAAACTAGTTATGCTATGTTTATTTAGCTTATTGAACCACTCTCGAGTTGGACCGGAAAGTGTCATGATGAAAGTACATAACAATAATGCATCATTGCTTGCTATCTAAAAACAAGCATCCAAAAAGCTCATGATATATTCCTGTGCATCTTCATCACCCTTAAACTTGTCTAACATAGGCATATCAAAATGCTCAAGGTAAGCTAGAGTAGGCATCGAAGGATCCAAAGGCTCATTATGAATTTTCCTTAATGTCAACTTTTGAATAGCTGTGCTTTGTCTCTCAATGGCTTTGATTTTCTCTACTAAGGCCTTATAGGCCTCCGAAGATAGAAAGTCCTCCCTAAGTTGACATGGATGTGGATTAGGAGGTACTATCCTCCTCATATGAGATGGAGGGCATTGATATTCCTCCTCATCAGCTCAGGAGCTCTCAAGATATTCTTGCTTGTATCTGTCTCCCTCTTCTTCTTCATGTTGCCTCTGCCTCTGATCATCGAGCAGCGATGGTCGATCCCTCTGTTTAGCACTAGCATGAGTATGAGCATATCTACACTCTTGATGCATATCATCTTGCAAAAAATCCTTCCTATATACATGCTCTCTATTTTCATCATGAGGATATAGGCCAACCCTAGCTAGCCTATCCTCCTACTCCATGTGCTCCTTCTGGGTATGGATACGCTCTTCGTGCATGTACTACTCATATAGCCTCTATCTAAGGAGCCTCTGTGCTTGAATATTCTCATCTTCAATGCACTGCCTCTCTAGGTGAGCATCCTCCAATTGATCTTGGAGGAGTTGGCATTTCTACTATGATATCGGTCGATGCAATTTATCAATATTATTAGCCATGGGAGGCCTCTAGTATCCTTGCTCTGTACGAGCAAACTTATGGGTTTTGTACCCATTAGGCTGATGTGTTGTGAATTTGCCTTTGTTTGTGAATATGGTATTGGCATCCTGCTATGTCCTATATTGTGAACAACCATACACAGATAGTGGGTGTGTGACATGAGGGAACTTAGAAGCCTCTCCATGCTCTCGAGTAGTCCTGACGACACTCATGCTTTGCTCACTCGAGACATAAGTGGGTGGAGTAGAAGACTTGTATTCTAACTGCTCTAAGACACTACCTAGACCCTCTATCTGGCTAGATCGCCATTGCTCATGTGGTGGTATGCCATTAGCTCCTACCTTTGATATATCAATGGTGATCTTGCATGGTGGACCACACATGGGAGTATGCCATTAGCTCCTATCATAAGTTCATTGTTCCTAACAACACCTTTCTATGGAAGTAAATGTGAAAGCAAACTAGGACGATTGATTACCCTTTTTTTAGTGGTTTTTCCTAATTTGCATTTGAAATCATACATGCTATAAAAACATAGAGGGAAAAAAATGATAGAGGGTTGAAAATAGGGCCTACCTCAGGTCCTGCAATGATTGGCTCTCTAATTTTTACTGTCTATGCTATCAGCTAGAAATCACAGGTTTGGTCTACGATTCTGACTGTTGCCCACGCGTTGAACCTATGGTTCAATTGTTGGCCCGTAGCTGATAGCTACGGTCTGTACCTAAAAGTCAAAAAAAATAAAAAATGCACAGTCATATGCTATTTATGCAAAGTTCCATCATGATCACATTTTGTATGACCAAAAAGGCATACACCCGAAATGTTGTAATTGCATAAATAAAGTAAAATTGATATTCAAACACATAAATGGAAAAAACAAATGGAAATTACAATAAATGCCTCTATTATTCCATTAAAATAAATACGTGTCTTATTACAAGTAAGTCCCTCTTAGGGATACTCTATTTGATATGCAATTACAATTATTTCAATTCCCCTCAAGGATGAAATGCACTATCAAGCCCTTAAGGTAACATGAACTGCTCTAGGATGGAGTAGACCCTCTTCTTCACATTGAGGAAGGAAATTAATGTTTTTAGCTCCTTAAAAACCTATTTCCTATGATCAAGAAACAACACAAGAATGTCAAAAGCATAGGAAGCCTCTCATGATGAAGCCCTTTAAAAACAAATAGCATGAGAATAGCATAATGACATAAAATCAAGAAAATACTTAAACTATGATAAACATATGCAAATCCTATCAAGATTGATGGAAATATGTAAATGAAGAGTACAACTATCAATCTATGGAATCAATTACTTGAAATGAAGCATTACAACTTGAAAAGAAGCCATGAATGTCTTAACTACTATGATGAGAACAAGTTAGTAAAAACACTAATTATGTTGGTCAGAAGTCTCTAAAATCCTAACTAAACCATTAAAATGCTAAATGTGATCTAATAAAGCATACTAGAAATTAAATAGTAAGGGAAAGTAACCTCTATTGCAAACCGCAGCCTTGATGGGCAGTATGCACTGTAAACCATGGTTGAAAGCCGCAGTGAGCACTCAAGTAAGTTTATCCTCAAAATCAAGGGAAATGGGCTTGACCTCCTTGTCCAATTGATGTTCAAGGGTCACCTTTGGTGTCCTTATGACAAGTTTTGTGGTTTATTCATGTGAGAGGTGAGCTATTCGATGCAAAGGTAAAATATGCATTAACTTGAAATTAGGTTACAATTGATTTAAATAAACACAAAATAACCATACTAGAGAAAAGTGGGAAATAAGAGAAGATAAGGGAAGGGAATAGAAATTAAATTAAAACTCTCTTGCCGCCCAAATATGCTACCGTCCAACTGCCATCCAGGTAAGGTAAAAGGTAAGTAAACTTACCCAAGGTAAAATACTCTTTTTAACCTTTTACCAATGGTAATTTTCCAACATTCTCCCCCTTAAAGTTGAGAGGACTGACTATACAGTATCTCAACTTTATAAATTGAGCTTTAGCCATGCCTTTGGTGAATATGTCTGCTAGATTATCCAAAGCGCTACAGTATTGAAGCTCAACTATCTGTTGTTCCACCATATCTCTTATGAAGTGATAATTCATATCAAAATGTTTTGACCTTTTATGGTGGATCAGATTATATGCCAACTGTATGGCACTAATATTATCACAATTCAGTTTGGTTGGACCAATTTGTTTTTTGCCAATATCTTCAAGGATTTTCCTCAACCATAGGATTTGAGTACTAGCATGGGTAATGGCTATATACTTAGCTTCTGTAGATGATAATGCTACAACATATTGCTTCTTGGAACTTCAAATTATTAGTCTTGAACCTAGACTAAAACAGTTCCTTGATGTAGATTTTTTGTCATCTATATTATTGCCCCAATCATTGTCACTATAACCAACTAACTTCACAGAGTTAGACTTGTGGTAATGGATTCCAAAATACAATGTACCTTTTACATATCGTAAAATTTGTTTGGTTGCTTGAAGATGCAGCTCGGATGGGCATGCCATAAACCTTGATACTAGAGAAAAAACATATTGTATATCTGGCCTAGTTTTGGTGAGAAACATTAAACTCCCAACCATGCTTTTGAAATTGGTCATGTCAACTTTTGGTTCTCCATCATCTTTGCTTAGCTAGATTCCATGTCCTGTTGGTGTTGCAATTGATTTGCACTACTGCATAGCAAATTTCTTGATCATGTCATGAGCATATTTCTATTGACATATGAAGATACCATTATTTGATTGATGTACTTCCATTCTTAGGAAGTATCTCATTAATCCGAGATCCTTCATCTCAAACTGATTCATCATGGAGTTTTTGAACTCCATATTCATTTTATTATTACTACCCATAAATATTAGATCATCCACATATAAACAAACTATGAGGATATCTACTCCATTCTTTAGGTAGTATAGAGTTGGTTCACTCTTGCTTTTTGTGAAACCATACTCACTGAAATAGCCATCAATTCATGAGTACCATGCTCGTGGTGCTTGCTTGAGGCCATAAAGTGCTTTTTTCAATTTATAAACAAGGTTCTCTTTTCCTTGTTCTTGGAAACCTTGAGGTTGTTGAACATACACCTCTTCCGTCAGGTATCCATTTAAAAATGTACTTTTCACATCCATGTGTTGAATGTTCCATCCTTTATGGGCTGCCAAGGAAAGAACAGTTCTGATTGTTTCTTGTCAAGCAACTGGAGCAAAGGTTTCCTCATAATATATGCCATATTTCTGAGTAAAACCCTTAGCTACTAATCTTGCCTTGTGCCTTTCAATGCTTCCATAAAAAATGAATTTGGTCTTATAGACCCATTTACATCCAACACATTTTTTTCCCTTGGGAAGCTTCACAAGCTCCCAGGTATCATTCTTTTTAATTGAGGATATTTCCTCTTCCATGGCATATTGCCATATACTTTCAAGTACATGCTTTTTCATAGCTAGATGGTTCTAGTCGTGCAACGACCAACAAAGCATAATTGACTACATCACCCCTTGGTTCATGAGACTCATCATCTCCTGATATTTGAAGATTTTCAAGTCTTGACAAAATGGCATCCATCTCACTAGCTTGACTCCTAGTGTATCTTTGTTGGAAATTCCTATCCAACATTTGAGAAGATGGATGACTTTGTAGTATGTGCTTTCATTTATTTGTTTCTTTCCTTTGAGAAACTGGATCAATATCCATCGGACTTGGAGCACTTATAGATCTCTAAAATCGTTTCGAAGAGTTTGGGGGTGCCAACAAAGAATTCCCTCTTGGACTTGGTGTACCACTTGATGTACTTGATGATGATTCCTGATGTGGACTTTATGGAGGGGAACTACTTCCACTACTTTTCTTGGGCTGTACAAATGTGGAAATTTCCGAATTAGAGTCTATATCAACAAATTTTTTATGACCCCATTCTCCCCCTTCATCAAAAATTACATCCTTGGAGATAATTATTTTATGTGTCTTGGGATTGTACAATCTATACCCTTTGGTCGATTCACAATACCCTACAAAAATACATGCTTGACTCTTGGGATCAAGCTTATTTCTCTTCTCCTCAGGAATGTGTGCATAAGCTAAAGAACAAAATACTTGAAAGTGTTTGACATTTAGTTTCTTACCGTACCATCCTTCATAAGGAGTGATACCATCTAAACTAGAAGTCGGACTTCTATTTAGAATATATGCACTAGTTCTCACTGCATCTGCCCAATAGATGTATGTTAGATGCTTTGTCTGAAGCATCGTTCGTGCCATTTCAACAAGGGTGTGGTTCTTTCTCTCGGCCACACCATTCTGCTATGGGGTATAGGCAGTGGTGAACTGCCTTTTTATCCCATTTTGCTTACAATAATTTAAAAATTGATTTTAGGAGTACTCTCCTCCTCTATCAGTGCAAAGACATTTGACATAGTAGTCACATTGCTTTTCTACATTATTTCTGAATTCTATGAAGCAATCAAATGCTTCATCTTTGTGTTTCAAAAAATAGATCCAACACATTCTAGAATAATCATCTATGAATGTTAGGAAATAAGAATTATTTCCAAGGCTTTTTGTTTGCATTGGACCATAGATGTCCGAATGTACTAGCTGAAGAAGGTAGCTTTCTCTCCACACTTGGCCTCTCGAAAACTTCGTTCTAGAGTGCTTTCCCAAATCACATGCTTCGCATACCTTCTTATGTTATTGAATTTTTGGTAGTCCTGTCACCATAGCTTGTGATTTCAACATTTTCAAGCTAGCGGAATTGAGGTGACCATATCTCAAATGCCATAATACACTTGGATTTGTAATAGCAATGTTTTCAAGTTGAGCTCCCCCTGGCTCACCAAATTTTAGAGGGAATAACCTATTCTTTGTCATAGGTACTTCTGTGATGACTCTGTTACAATTGTTTTTATCAAGGATTGTATATTTTCCTTCATCAAAAACTAATTTGTAATGCTTCTCCATCATTTGGCCAACACTTAACAAATTGTGTTGTAGCTGTGGAGTATAGTATATGTCATTCGCCTTTTTAAGGCCTTATTTTGTTGGAACTTCCATAGCTCCAATGCCTTCAACTTGCAAAGATTTATTATCCCCTAACTTAACATGGGATTTGTAATTTGAATCTAATGTAGCAAAGAGATTTTATTTTCCACTCATGTGGTTGGAGCAACCAGTATCCAAAATCCATGTATCTTTAAGATTTTGATCTGATTGTCCATAAGAGAGAAAAAGATTTGATGGACCTTCTTCTTCTTCGTAGAATGAGCCATATTGATTGCTTTGATCTTTTGAAGTCTTTGACTAGCAGTCACGAGTGAGGTGTCCTTGTTTCCCATAATTGAAACAAGTTGTTTTAGTCTTGTTACTTCCTTGTCCTTGATTTCCATGACCTGCATTGCCGCTTTGGTTCTGATTGGCTCCTTTGTTTTGATTTCCACCTCTATTTTGATTTCCTCCTCTATAGGAGTTGCTTTGGCCTTTGCATCTTTGTTGTTGTCCTCTGTCTTGGCCTCTTCCTTGTCCTCGTCTTGCAGCTTCGTTTGAAGTGAAGGCTTTGTCATCACCTCCATAGCTTGTTGAAGGTGCTCCTTGAAGTCTCTATTCATGTGATGTTAATGATCCAATCAAACTATCAAATGTAAGAGTGGAAAGGTATTTTTATTCTTCAATTATGATGGCAATGTGATTCCACTTAGGAAGAAGTTTTCTCAACACTTTCTTCACAATTGTTTCAACTTTTGTGTCATCACCTAAAGTTTGCATCATATCAACTCATCGCTTTGACTCGTACACAGTAGTCACCGACTCTTTCATTTTCCTTCATTCTGAGATTTTCAAAATATCTTTTTAAGGTCTGAAGCCTGACTTGCTTCACAATATCACTTCCTTGGAATCCTTCTTTCAAGGCATTCCATGCATCTTTGGCAGTTAAGTAAGATGCAATTCTAGGAAAGATACTTGGATCTAATGCCGCTTGAAGATGGTATAAGGCAAAAGAGTTATTTTTCTATGCATATTTGAAGATCTTCTTGTCGGTTGAACTCAAAGTATTCCAATATGTTGGAGCAGTGTAACCGTCTTCAATACTATCCCATAGTCCTTTTCCTATGAGTAATGTCCTCATTTTGATGGACCAGTACTCATAATTATCCCCACTGAATTCGAGGATTGGTAGATTGTTATTTGATCCCATTACAATCTATTAAAACAATAAACCTTTCTTATATAGTCTTATTTCAAAAAGACTTTACAAACTATCAAGCCTTGCTTGATTTACAATCATAAACAACTCACTCTTGTTGTTGTGATTCAAGCAATTATAAAATTGTCAGCGACTTGTTCGTCATCGTCATTGATCAATATAATTTCAGGAGAAGGAGGTTGTAGGATTTCAACTGAATTACAATAATGAGTATATTCAGATCCTTGTGGAGCAATCTCCACTGTGTCGGATTGTTCAAATCTGCTCCCAAAGGAGTTATCTTCTGAATCTGCTTCGTATCCTAGATCAGGATTTCTCTGTTGTGCAATAACTGTGTTTTGCAACTATGAAAACACTGAATTTATGCCTAGTGTTCTCACGTGCTCATCAAAGATTTCAGATTTTGTTCTTAGTAGCAAACTACAAAGTGCTTGGTAACATCCTTCCGATCTTATCATTTAAGAAAATTTCCCAAAAATTTTCTTTTACAAATATTTCCTCTTAGGAAATTTTACTAATTTTTTTACCTCTTAAAGCGTAAAATTTTTTACAACTATTTCCTCTTAGGAAATGTCAATCATCAAATCAAATGATAAATAAAACCTTTCAAAAATTTTAAATTTTTCAAATTTTAAATAACACTTTTATATAAAAATTATATAGATAAACTTATTTTAAAAAAATGTTAAAAAACATTTGTTTTTTTTTTTTTTTAATTTATACTATATAGTTTTTAAATTTATATAAAAATGATTTAAAAATTTAAAAAACAAAAATTTTTTTTTTTTAAAAACTTTAGAGATTTAAAAAAATAAATAAATTATTTGTGCTGCAGGTCGAACTCGCGACCTCATGAGCAGCGACTTAAGACTGGCGCCCCTGCCAGTTGGGCTGCGTGGCTGATCAGATAGCCCAACGTGCCCTAAAATATTTAAAACCCTTTGAAGGGCGCTCATGCTACATGGGAACTCTTCAAATCCTTGCAAAAAAGTGGGACTTTAGCCCCACATTCATCTCGCAGGGATGAATTTGGGATTTATAAGGTGTTTGATGCGCCTAAGTTTTTGATTGCCTTTGGGCAATCGATGATCGTCGATGCCCTTTTTTTTGCATGGTTCAATTCGTGCATGCGCCCGCTATCGCCATGTGTTGAACCACCATCGCTTGTCAAACCATCGTCATTGCCACGTGTCCGCCTATGCTTGTCATGTCTAGCTCCACAATCGCCTCAAGAATCATGCCGATCTGCTCCAGCACCTCGAGAATCACACCGATCTGCTCCTGTGGGCCTCCTCGGGTCCTGCGGGCTACCTCGGGATCTATGCCACTACCTTGAACTACAGGCCCCATCGCCTCGAGATTCAGGCCGATCTCAGCTCTTGGCTTTGATACCAAATGTGAGAGGTGAGCTATTCGATGCAAAGGTAAAATATGCATTAACTTGAAATTAGGTTACAATTGATTTAAATAAACACAAAATAACCATACTAGAGAAAAGGGGGGAATAGGAGAAGAGGGAATGGAATAGAAATTAAATTAAAACTCTCTTGCCGCCCAAATATGCTGCCATCCAACTGTCGTCTAGGTAAGGTAAAAGGTAAGTAAACTTACCCAAGGTAAAATACTCTTTTTAACCTTTTACCAATGGTAATTTTCCAACAATTCACTATGAGGGGCCTTTTTTTGAACAAATTTACATTTCTTGGCTCTTCTAGGCTCGTAGGACCTCCATGGAAAATTGATCTTTGGGTGAATATCAAAGTGACCTTCTACAATGCATGAATTCAATATGCAATTCGATAGGGATTTATTGCTCGCTTGATCAATCAACAATATATATTCTCTCTTCATTTGGAGGGGGTAATTATAGGATGCCTTAGGGCTAGGGGTGGCTTCATGGAGAAGCCAAGATCAAGAAGAGGTTGTTAAGACAGTTGGAATGGAAGCCTTTGGAATCTTCCGTCCATTAACCACCTTATTCTAGAACAAATGGCCATTCAAACAAATTTGTCTTAGATGAAGGCCAAGTAAACTTTAGTTAAGATCAATGGTTGCAGCTGCAGTTTAGATTGAAGACCATGGGTGTCATTCGTGGTTCAGACTATAGACCGTAGGTCTCAGTTGCAGTTCAAATTGATTAGGCTAGGAAGCCCAAATTGAGTGGTTAGAACCATTGCTCTATCTTGGAGTCTATCCAAGATCTTCCATATGGTCTTGTAGCATGTCCATATGAGTAGTCGCCCTTAACATGACATGTTTTAGTTGTCTACACTTGTCAAACCATCCTTTGGTGTCAACTGAGTGTTTCTATAAATCCTCATATGCTTGAGTCATTTTCTCTTCTAACTATAGGAGATGTATCAACCTGGTTTCATTTGGATTCTGATCAGACTCTTGCTCTTGATTTATCAACTTTAAAGTTGGTATCTCTGTTAGCTTTTACTGTAGCTAGCATTGGGATATAGCAATCAAAATATTCAGAATGATATGAAAGAAAGTAAATCTACTAGATGATAGATATATGCAATAAATTGAAATGATATAAAAGGTTACAATGTAGCTATGGAGGAAATGAACACTCCATTATAAAGCTACTAAACTATCTTGCACCCATCACCAAGGGATGCTGATACACATAAAACTAAGCTACACTATGTCCCCTGACTCTATCTGTATCTAACACTCTATATTAATCTATCTATAAGTCCATCCTTATATAGGTAAAATAGGATACTTGTCCAACACTCTATCTAGTTGTGCAAGGTATAACTTGCATATGTACAACTTGCACATTGACACTTGTGCATTTATTACATTGCATGAAGTAACTAGATAACTTATCCCTAAAGTAATCTAAGTATGTACCTTGGAAGATAGATTTACATAACCCAAATGATGGAATAGACTCTATTTCTAACACCCCCATGTATTACATTATTTGGGTATTGAATACTTTAGTCTTCAATATGGATCTTCTTCCTAAAATTGGTATTTTTGCTCGGTATTATTTGTGTTCAGGTTCAGTAGGTAATCTGTGTCTTCGTATGATGCATAGTAAACTATTATTAAGGCTTATTTTCATTGAGTTATTCTTGACTTGTTCAGATTTATCTTCCTTGTCTTCTATCCAGACACCTTTACAGTTATCCTTGCAAGTATCTCCATCTAGTTTTTATTGTTGATTAATTAGCAGGTCATGATGCAATTGTCCTCTCATATTTTAGTTTTTGATCCTGCTATGCTTAAATTTTTGGTGTACTGGTTCTTTATTTTCTTCAACTTGTTCCTTTGTAAATATATTAGCATCTTTTTGAAACACCATAATGTCTTGTGAGATTTCCATTGAGTCCAGGATGTATGTATTTTCATGAATTGAACCTGTTGCTTTTATGCCATCTTGATTCATAATGAGATAAGTATTGATTCCATCCATATATCCAAAGTTAATCATATAGTTGTTTTCTACTAACTTGATTATTGAGATGAGATTGAATTTTAATCCAAGAACATATAATAATTTCTATACTAAAATATTTGGAAATTATTTACTTGGTGTTACACATCTATATCCATGTATAGAATACATTTGGCTGTCTACAATTCTTAGTCTATAACCTTTAGCAATTTCAAGACAGATAAACCATTGTATATTTCTTGCATATGATGATTGGCTCTTGAGTCAATATACCACATTTTTTCATTATTGTATGACATTCCTTTACCCATTTGAAGAAGAAATAAGATATAATTTCAGCTCCCTAATTAAAGTATATAAGCTTTATTTGATAAAACCTTTATTAATATTGTAGGATTCCTTATGTCTCCCTTTTGAAGAAAGCTTATATCTTCTCAACTTAACAATCTTTGATGGATATTATTATCAAGTTTTGTATAATCCCTTATGAATCCCTAATGTTTTTGGAGTATAATATAGTACTTTTTTTAAAATAGAGTTCAATTTTGGTTTATTTTGTATAAGTTTTGTAAAGATCAAAAATCAACTTCTTGACTCCTTAATACTCCTATTGAACCAAGCACTTTTCAATTTTTGAAGAGGTTTTAATGTTGGATTTCTTTTTTCCCTTTTGAGAAATTTTTGAGACAAGAATATAAATTTCCAACTTTGATAAAATATTTTAATAACCCCTTTTTTTAACCCTTAGGATTTTTTTCAAGTGTTTCTAATTTCTAAAAAACTAGTCTGAAGTTGTAACCCTTATCACTCCCAAATTTGGAAAACTAGAACACATTAATATTTGCAAATATTAAATGGATTAATTCCAAGTAGTATCCCTTATTTCTCCTAAGTTATATTTTGCAAATATTATATTAATTTCCCTAAGTTTTGCTTTCAAACAAATATTGATTTCAATTAATATCTCAATATTTTCTTATAACCTTATAACTCCCTTTTAAAATTGAAAGTAACTTAGATGAGGAAATTTGATTAAGGCTTTGTACCTTTATCAAGTTGGATGAATATGGCAATAAACTCTCATTCTTAAGTGTGAATTCCCTAAGGTAAATTATGGCTTTAATATTCTTAAATGTTGGTTGACCGAGAGTGTTATCTACTACACTCGAATTGCTTCGGATCACTGCTGAATCGCACCTGAACTACCATCAAGCATTTGCCATCGATCTACTAAAGTGCCATCAATAAATTATCGAGTAGCTTCCAAAATACTATGTGTATCACTTTTAAACTATTGTGCTTTCTTTCCTAGGTTTAAGGCATCTTTAATATGTAATAGGATCAATGAAAAGTCTCATGGTAGAAGTTTTAAATGCTCATGGAAGCTTCGACTATTTGGTGTAGGTGCCAAAATCACTCCACTATTTATGATAAATTTCACATTTGGATTGAGAAATTTTGATTCACCTTTGAGCAATGTTCAAGAAATACTCCTTCAACGTCTACGATATCTCATTGTTGTAACGTATATCAAGCTATTAGAACCAAGAAATGTAATGTCTTATTTGTGAGCGTTATAGAGGATCTTTCATAGAATGAAAAGTGGTAGTTGCATACCCTTCTCTTTATCAATGCTTACTTGATAACTCTCCAATGTGTTTTCCACCTTGTTATTTGTTGTTTTATGTAGATGCTAAATATCTCTAGCCAAGAAATGTTGAAGGTTAAGTTGTGGTGGAGATATGACAAAGTTTTGGAGGAGCTTTGGTGAAGTGTTGGTGGCCATTGAATGGAGTTTGAATGGCAGTGCTCGGATAAAGACTTATTTGATGCTTCACTCTATTTTTTAGCTTTCACTTATGGTAAAAATTCTTTGTAGTGTTGAGTGATATATTTTTCAGATAACAAACACATACCAACAACTAGGACTCATGCAGGATGTCCTCTCTTGAAAGGAGATTCATGATCTCCCCAAGGTTCGGGTGAGGTTGGTCTAACCTGGTAATATTTATTGCTCTTTTGATTCAAAGGTAAATAAATGAAATATTTGGAATATTCAAGGCCTTCATGTAGCCATCACAAGGGGATTATTAGTTCTAGTTCTGATTAATTGATTGTCTTGACATGAATAACTTAGGGCTTTGCTTAATTGTATAGTAAATCATGAAGATATAAGCATTTAGCATCAAAATTCACCAAAGCATTATAGTTATTCATTTATTTGAATTTTGTAAAGATTAAAACACAACATTATGAAATCAAGCTTCAGAGATAAAATTTATGCTAATCTACTCCTAATTTTAACTTTTTTTAAAGAAAATGCAAAAAATAAGGGTTAGGGAAAGAAAATTAAACAAGTCATGATAAATTTAAATCTTTGCAAGGGTTATGTTGAAGCCTCCAATTTTGAATTAAACCAATATTAGCCTTGACTAGTTATCACACAATATAAGACCAATATGGTGCCATATTCAAGGGAAATGAAGCATAATACATAAATAAATTCAAATGCAAACACCATCAACATGCGTAGATTGCATTGAAAATATCCATATTTTACAATGAATTAAAATATTCAATAATTATAGAGTTTCATAATGGCTAGCTATAGGTGATTGTCCTCACAAATTTCTAAATACCATAACAAGGGTACAAATGCTCCTCCAACTAACAAAGAAAATATGAAATACCTAAAATTCTATCTCTCAAATTGCATCTGACCCTTTGGAATCAGGTCTCAATGGCTATTTATAGCCTTACATCCTCCAACTACCCATCGTTTGCAATGGTAAATGATGATGTATCATCTTCTAATTCGGTTACCCTTCCGTAATTGTTTCTCCAACTGTAGATCTTCTACGACTTTCTGTTATCCAAAATCTCTTCAACTTTCACCTTCTAGTATTATGCTCGGTTGTACTTGTATTGAAGATTCATGCCCGCCATCATGTTTTCTACAAAAAAATTGAAAAGGCAAGGATTAGAACATTAATATTATAATTAATTTGAATTAATTAATTTTCCTAAGGTGTAAACCTTTGATTTTCAATTATTAAATTAATTAATTCTTCTATAGTTTGAACTTTTGATTTTTCAATGATTAATTAATTTGAATTAATTAATTCTTTTAATTTTAAAATATCCCTAAGGTTTGATATTTAATTTTAGGGAAAAATATTATATTCAATTTTTTAATTCCAATGCCCCTTCTTTTATCAAATCTACACTTATGCAAAGAAAATCCTAAATACTCTCTCTTAATGAAAATTCAAATTTGCGCTCTTATATGAAGAAATACATAATGCGCATGATATAATCCACAGCTTGGAAATTCCCTTAATTTACCTTTTTCTTGATTCTTGGTGCTTTTCAGCGATTCACTACAATCTCAATTTACAAAGGAATGTGTGAAATCTTGTTTGCGCTCCATTTACAAAGAAGCTTAAGAATTTATCCCGAAGCCTCATTTCTCGTGAAACCTCATTTTCTAGAGCCTTTTAGTTTTTAGCGCATCCTTGTTTGTGCTTCATTTACAAAGAAGCTTAAGAATTTCACCTAAAGCCTCATTTTCTCACGAAACCTCATTTTCTAAAGCATTCTTGTTTTTAGCGCATCCTTGTTTGCACTCCATTTACAAAGAAGCTTAAGAATTTCTCTCGAAGCCTCATTTTCTCGTGAAACCTTATTTTCTAGAGCATTCTAGTTTTTAGCACACCCTTGTTTGTGCTCCATTTACAAATAAGCGTAAAAAAATTTCCTGAAGCCTCATTTTCTCGTGAAACTTCATTTTCTAGAGCATTCTTATTTTTAGCACATTTTTGTTTTCTCTCTTTCTTTTGTAAGGTCCACACATTTTTATTTTCTCTCCTTCCTTTGTAAGGTCTGTGAATTTTTTTTTTCTCTCTTTCCTTTGTAAGTTCCGTGAATTTTTGTTTTCTCTCTTTCCTTTGTAAGGTCCGCAAATTTTTTTTTCTCTCCTTCCTTTGTAAGGTCCACAAATTTTTGTTTTCTCTCTTTCCTTTGTAATTTCTAAAAATTTTTGTTTTCTCTCTTTCCTTTGTAAGGTTCGTGAATTTTTTATTTTCTCTATTTCCTTTGTAAGGTCCGCGAATTTTTGTTTGAGTCCAATTTCTTGCAAAACAAAGATTCATTGATTTTAACCTAAATTCGAGATAGCATGCACTTTGTGCATTGAAAGGTGTGCCAATGAATTTGTAGCACATTTTTGCAAAGTAGAGGATCACTATTTTTTTAATATCCAATGAATTTATGTATTTCTCCTTATCTTCCATTAAGCCCTGCTTTATTCACGTGACTTGAAAAATATGTCAAAAATGAAAGTTCCTATAGTTTTATGATAGTTTGCAAGTGTTTAAATGGTCCAAATGGGTACCTGCATATGGTAAGAAAAGTAAAAAATTCATTATAGATCATGAGATATCACATTTAGAAGTTCATGAACAACGATGAGAAACTGCTATTTTTGGAAAACATTTATTGTCTAAAAATCTATAATTTTTTTGAATGAAAAAGGCTATTATATTAAGTATAACAGACTTTATCATACAAAAGGATGGGTGGCATGAGATCACACCCCTAAAACCGTGCAATCAGTAAAAACAAACAAGTGTCCTTACACATACTGCATACCACCTACAAAAAAGCGGGAACTTAAAAAAGTCCAACGTGGAAATTAAAACAATAGAATTAAAGCTCCATCATTATGCATTTATGGGTTTTTATGCTCCCTGTACTCCACAACATTCTTCCAAAAGTTATAGGGGTCTGGCAGGATAGTGGTGGGTTGTTCAATGTGCCACTCCAACTTTAAGTGCTCTGGGGCATGTCTCAAAGACACGTAGACTTGTAGCTTTGATGACCTCGGACTCCTCATCTCCCCACCCACCTTGTCAGTGCGAAGAACTAGGAACATCCTCTCCCTAGCCACCTTGATGGTGGGAGGAGCTGGGGATATGTGCCACGTCTTCCCAAACGGATCAATAACCCCACCCCTCCTCTGGAAAGGAGCTCCAACCATCATAACTATGATATTCCTGCTCATCATTGCATCATTGGCTATTGAGTGGAGGAGAGCATGATTAGGTATGCTATCAATGTAAAGAGGAGATTAACCTCTTTCTACCAGTTTTTGAATCAACTCACATGAATTTATCTAGCTCAAGTTATGTCCATTTCAATTTTGCATCAATTTTAGGGTAAAAGTGACAAGATTTGAACAACCCTAAAATTAAATTTTTTTAGGACCTTAGGAAAACTATTGGAATTTGAATTTTTTGAAATATTTAATTTGGAATAATGCAATTAAAATGTAAATATTTAGAAATATTTAATCTAAATCACTGCAATTAAATCCAAGTCTTTAAGATGCAAAAATGTCAACAATTTTAAAACCTCAATGTAATCAAAATGTTAAAATTCTCAATGTAAGCAAATTTTTTCAAAGGTCTTGATGCAAGCAAAAATCTCAAATTAAAACCAAAACTTCAAGTGGGTCCCCGATTGGATTAATTTGTGCAATGGCAAGAACAAATGGTGACTCCACTAGAAAATGTTCCTAAGAATTTTGGATAAAGAACCCATTCTAAAATTAAGAATACCAAAGATCAGCAAAATATAGATCATCTAGCAATATCTAATGAATATGGGTTAAATAGTTTCAATTTAAAATAGATGTACCTTTTGCTTCAATTTATTAGATGTTTAGTGCATTCATTGTTTATTCTTGAATCATTCAAAAATCCATTACCCGGTTAGACATTGGGTTGTTAAGGATATTACTCTTAAAGATTTACCTTTGCATTGCTCCACAACCAGACAAGCATCCATAGTGTATCGCTCCAAAATTTTTGCACCCTTACCTTCAGGCTAAAGGATCCACGCTCGAAATGGGGATGGGAAAAGGATGGGATGGTACCTCATACTGAGAGGCCCTTTGAAGGTCCTGCCTCTCGGGGGAGGGGTATTAAGGTGATTTTTTGACAAATGGTGGGGTTCACCAAGAAATGTTTAGTGGCAGTTTCCACGCCTAGGTTGGGAATGTGTTTAATGTGTCTAGTTTTATCTTTAAACATCCAAGTCCTAGGTTTTGCCAGATGAATCTAAGTGTTCTATTATGAAAATGCAAATTAAATAAATACAAAAAATAGATTTGGACAAAAAACAGAAAGAATACGCTAGATTAAAGAACCATACCTGATTCGGATGTCTGATGAAGGTTCTAATTTTTGAAGCAGTCCAGATCGTCTAGAATTTGACAGGATTGTCTGAGATCTGACGAGATTGTCTGAGATCTGACAAATTTGTCAGACGAATTCGTCAGAGACCTGCAAACAGAGAGATAGATACAAAATACCATAAATGCAACTATTCTAATAGAGAAAAATGGTGTAAAATGGCAACATAGATGCTAAGGTGATAATCACAAATAAAAATTTAAGTAGATTATGATGTTCTAATGACAAATTATGAATTCATTGTGCACTTAAGCTATATGGGTGAACTCCAAGATGCAGAACAATAAGGAATAATAACAAATTTAACTAAATGCAGGATAAATCAACAAACAAAGTGAGAAAACGCAAACCCTAGGCACTAATTGCCCCCAATGTTGACTGCAGTCGAAATTGTCTCGGATTGGTATGAAATCGTCTTGAATTGAACAGGATCGTCTGCGACGATCTGAGCTTGCTCCGGCTAAAAAAAAATGAAGTTCCTGCAAACAAACTTGGAAAAATACAAATGCAAATGGTGGTTTAAGATAGTCTAAGGCATGTAGAATTCGTGTTACAGGGAATTTCAGCCAAGGGGAATGCCAAGAGGGGGTCCTAAGGTTAAATAGGCTTAGGAGGGAGGTTAGGAGGTTGGAGATCATCCTAATTTGGAAGATATCCAACGGGGGAGGTCTCTAACGATGCAGACACGCTTCTGCCCAGATTAGAGATGTCATTGAAACAAAAGCTAACTATGCACAAATCAGTTTGGGATGAGATCGTCTAGACGTTATTCTCCAGATGAAATCATTTGATCTGAGGTGATATCGTTTGATCGTCGACGATATCATCAAACAGACAAAACAAACTCTAAAAATGGTATGGAAAATGAGGAAACGGGCAGCAAGCAGTTTGGGAGCGATTTTGGGTTTAAATTTTGAATTTGAATTATTACTAATGTAATTTTAATTATTTGCTAAGGTTTACTGCGCCAATTTTAGGGTGCTACATTTTGCCCCCTCTTTAGCAAATTTTCCAAGGAAAATGCGTTAAAGATGAGTTCTTCTCTATCTATGAGAAAACAAAAATTTATTTCCATTTTTAGGCGACGATTCTTGGTTGAATCGTACGACAACTTACTATGATGCCCCCTCCATGTTTTTACCTAAATCGAACGTTTGAGGTAAAAAACGCAAAAAAGCCAATATTAAATTTGTTGCTAATTATTTTTGAATAAAATTAAGAAAAATAGGGAAAAACCCTAATTCATTTTTACTGTTCATTTTTTTATTTTCTGGTTTGTGGAGCTCTGCAAACAAGATGGTCGAGACAGTGCATAGATCGACAGAGGTCCAGCACGGGCTACGGGTAAGGGTCTAAACTTAGTTTAGAAGGCTTGAATTTTGAATTTCATGCTTTTTAGATTAAATTTTGATAATTTTTGAGCATCGCGACCATTTTTGGGCTGTCGACGTCGTCGAGACGAAATCGTCTCGATTTTGTCGAAATTCGATATCATCGATTTCATCCAAGGGCAAAATCGATGAAATGGGGAAGATTTCATCAAAAAGGGGATGATTTCAACTGGAAAAAATCAAAGATGAATTTGCTCAAATTTGGTACGATATCGTCCAATAGTGGACGATATCATCATTTATGAAATTGAACTTTGTTTTACTTGCATTTTTAATCACTGTTTTATTAATGATTTTTATTGTTTTATTAGTTATGTTGCAGAGAGGATTACTAAAGAGCAGAGAATGGAAATACGACGGGTTGAGGGATGACTTGGCCACTCTATCTCAGGTAGAGTGAGATCAGCTAGCTTAGGTTGGCTTGCAACATGTGGCAGAGATGCCACATGTTTCTATAGATATGGGGCTATTGACAGCCCTAGCAGAGAGGTGGTATCCGGGTTCTTCCTATTTCTGGTTATCGACAGGGGAGATGACTCCCACACTAGAGGATGTATGGAGGATTTTGAGGATCCCCATACAAGGACGACTAATCACTCCCATGGCCAATCAGGGCCATGCGATGATGCAACTATGCAAAGATTCGAGCTTCGCCCTGGAGAAGGGTGGAGTGAACATCGAATCTCTATGGTAGATGCCTGGGGCATCTAGACTGACACAGGTTTTGGCTGGGGTTGTAGGTGGTCTACTACTATGCCATCAGAGTGGATGCAAAGTACCATGGCTACTGATAGATGTGGTCTACGACATGAGAGACCACAAATACAGGTTTGCTTGGGGGATCTTTGTATTATGCCAACTGTATAGGATCCTGCATGGGGTCGTATACAAGGGCGGTTGATGTCTAGTTATGACATCTCTACTATAGGTTTGGTGCTAGGAGCACATCACGGTGCGAAGGTCGGTAGGGCTCCCACTGATAGGGATTGATGGGGAGAGGCCCCGAGATTTCTACTGGTGGCTCCAGAGAGGGTCACAGCGATGGATAGATCTGCAAATGTCTTAGATACTACTTGACGACCTTATCTCTGACCAGATCACCTGGAGGCCTTGGAGAGATCATCTAGGGTGGGCCGAGGACGGACAGGAGCTGGCTCATGTCAGGTGAGTCTGCTGGCTGAGGATGGAGAGGGGAGAGGTGGAGCTCCATCGCTATGACCGATTTTTGAGGCAGTTTGGTCTATAGCAGGGGATCCCATCCCTTAGAGACTATGAGTTTTCTCGGACTGTCTAGGATAACACTATAGTTAGCGGGGCTCCAGCTATGTAGCACTTCTGGGATCCAAACACAGATGATGCCCCCATTTAGCCAATGGATGGGGACAACATTGGGGTAGCTGACGACTACAATGCCTGGTACACAGGCATCCATCCTCCTTGAATGACGAGGGCTCAGGGTTTGATTCACATAGTTGTGCGTTGGATGGGGAGGTGGCATCAGGAAACCATTGAGGTGACACATGGTCACGGTGGGAGAGAGCAGAGGAGACCACAGGCTCAGTAGAGGCTGCGATAGCAGGAGAGGAGGGAGGAGAGACCCCCTTATCCATAGAGAGATAGGCCACCATTGCCTAATAAGGGCAAGGGTGTGGACACATGAGAGAGTAGTGAGATGGCTACTCTCCGGGTGGAGACTGTCCGTCTCCAGGTAGAGGTGCATATTCTATAGGATGAGGCTACACGACACCGATAGGAGGCCACACAGCTCAAAGATGAGGTAGCATGCCTCAAAGCATGGAGCAGAGGGGCAAGCACTCGAGATCTAGCATGGGCTATTGCCCAGGTCACATTCTATCAGACACTATACCACCATATGGTGCCATAGAGGTAGAGGTTATTGTTGTTGGCCCATATTGCAAAGCCTGTTGGGATGAGGTCATCGAGGACATCATCACGATCAGATTCCAGGACTCATAGCACCACACGGACTATGATGGGGCCACCTCGTCCACCTCGGGGTGGGGGAGGAGATGAGGCTAAGAGCTCGAGGGGTTCTCGAGGCTAGCTGCTACATATTGCACTACATAGATTGATTATAGTGCTTATTATTATTTTTGATGGGGGATTGAGTATGCCTAGGTATAGATTGTGGCATACCAATCTAGTTTTGAGATGATGTACATATACTGTTGAGATATATATAGATGAGATAATTTTGATCATATGACTTGTCTTATGTATTTGTATGATGCTTTAATGTTTTGATTGATTGATTCGATGATTCATGTAATTATGCCATTTGGAAATATAATGATTTTGATGTCATGCTGTAAGATTTTAAATGAAATAATCTGATGTAAATAATTTGGTTGTTTGTGATGTGATAATTTGATAAAAATAAAAGGGACTTTTAACAATAATTTCAAAGGACATTGTCGCTATTATAGACCATTTCATGGAGTCGCCGCTCACTCGGTCATCAAGCTAATCCTAGTATAGAAATATTGCTAAAAGTAAAAGAGTGCTTAAGAGACTGTATTAAGACTTTTTTTGTGATGATGAAAATGATGATGATGATGATGATGATTTGTTTTTCAGATTTCCATGAAAAATATTATGCATGAAATATTTTAAAATGACTTTTGCTAGGCATAAATTCCTAAGTGTGATAAATTTTTTGGATAATTCCCTAGGAATTATACCATCATTGCAAAATTGAAGTTTGACATAATGACATGAAATAGAATAGGTGTTTGTTTGTTTTAAAGCATAATTGTGTAACATAATGATTTAAGTCATATGTTTTTATGATTTTTAAATAAATGGGAAAATAAAATTGGTACAATGGTTTGCGCTAGGCATAGAATATTTAGGTATAAACTTATACCATCATCGCAAAATCCAAAGAAGAAAATAATAGATTTATTGCATGGTTGATTTGTAATTTTGGTCTTCATAAAATATGAAGACGAGGACTTGCACTAGGCATAAAATTCCAATTTTGGTTTTGGAACTATACCATCATCGCGAAAGTCAAAAGTTATATATAAATGTAACTTTATTGCATGTTTTGAAAATGATTTTGATTTTTTTGAGAATGCATGTAGTTGTCTTTATACTAAACAACTGTTCTTCAAAGAAGAATATGAATTTATCCCAAACAATTTGGAAAAATATTTCAAAGTATCTTAAAGACAAAAGTTAGATTTATAAGGAATCCCATGTGCGTATGTGAGTTCATTACCAATCTTGATTTATCATAATGATACAAAAAATCTCTCAAATACAAATGTGTGTGCAATTGCATTGTTCATTTGCCAAGTTGTGAGCAAGATAATTTGATACAAGTGATTTGAATGAACCAAATAAGTGTTCATTAACCATGATTTAGATGCATATAACCATACCAAACTACTATGTAGGTCGGGTTATCAAGAGCTAGCTAATCCATAAGCAGACATAGGTCTATACAAAATAAGGTCGCTAATGTGATAGACATATCACCATGCTAGGGATTACCCAAGGCCAAGTGGGTTGGGCACAAACCACCTGTTATGGGGCTTACCTCACAGTTTTCGAATAATTGAGAATTCCATGGATTCAAGCTCATCAACCCTTCTTTTCTTTTCAAGGGGTAGGGAAAGGGATTTTATTGCTTTTGCTTTTGCCTTTTTTTCTTTTTCTTTGCTTTTGCTTTTTTTTTTTTGTATTTTTGTATTGTGACTTGATATTTGAGATAATGCTGAAATAACCTTTTTCTTTTTCTCTTTTTCTTTTGAACTTTTCTTTTCTTCCTATACTAGGGATACTTGCTTGGATTAGCTTAGAGCAAGGGATTTTTATTCCGGGTAGGGGTGAGCTTGTCCTTTTGCCAATTCTCAAAGATTCTAGACCATGTGCATGATAGGATAGCAGGGGAAACTTTTCGCTCAAGAACCATTTCTACTATGTAACATAGCATGGAAATTACAAATGTAATCATTTTATTGTGAAAAGATATGCTTGGTTTAAGTAAATAACAACATCAATTCTTTGTGCTCAAACTTTATTTAATTGAATTTTGTGTACTTTGATATAAGAGAGATTAGTAATCATGCCAGATAAAATCAAGATATTTATTTTTTTGTGTTTGTGATAGTGGGGGATTCCAAATAAATACTAATTTATCCAAAATAACTTGAAAATATAACTGCAATACTTGAAGAAGAAATATATACAACAAATATTTGTGAAGAGTTTGATAATTTTGACTCTAAAATGAGACAACATGCAAAATATGTACAAATGATGAAATGACCAAATTTTATGCGTAATATCGCTTAAGATGCATAATATTCATGGGTTCTTTTAAATCTTTACCATCTAAGGTAGCTAATTTGTATGCTCCCGATTCAAATTTAGTAGTGATAATATATGGTCCAAGCCAATTGGGCTCAAATTTACCTTTAAGGTCTTTAGTTGCATTAGTATTTTTTTTATTTTCTTTTAAAACAAGGTCACCGACCTCAAAGGATCGATGATGAACTTTCTTGGCATATGATATTTTAAGCTTGTTTTGGTAGGCACGAAGATGCTCTAAAGCATTGATGCACTTTTCATCTAGAAGTTCCAGCTGACTGAGTCTGCCAGCTTGATATTCATCTCCTACTTTGGTATCTTGAAGTAGTAGAGCCAAAGAAGGAACTTCTAATTCAAAGGGAAAAACGGCTTCAGCGCCATAAACCAAGACAAAAGGTGAAGTTCCAATGGGAGTTCGAACACTAGTTCGATAGGCCCACAAAGTCGGATATAATTGAATATGCCGACCACGGCCGCTTTATTGACCATTCTTTTGAGAATTTTGATTAAGGTTTTGTTAGATGCTTCTGCTTGACCATTACCCTGAGGATAATAGGGAGTGGACCAGCGATGTTGAATCTTATATTTTTGGCATAATTTTTTAACATCTTTATTTTTTAAACAAGTTCCATTGTCTCGAGATGAGATTTGTAGGAATTCCAAACCTACAAATGATTTGATTAAAAATAAATTTAGAGACTTGAGTTCCAAAGTGAGGAAGCTAAAGGCATAGCTTCAACCCACTTCGTGAAATACTCAATTGCGGTTATGATGAATTTGTGTCCATCAGATGACATAGGATTAATTTTGCCAATAATGTCTAAGCCCCATTTTGAAAAGGGCCAAGGAGATGAAATAGCCTGTAGCTCTTGTGTAGGCGCATGGACAAGGTCAGCATGTTTCTGGCACTTGTCGCAATGGCGCACATAATCATGTGCATCCTTTTCCATGGTAGGCCAAAAGTAGCCTATCCTAAGGAGCTTTTTAGCAATGACACTACTACTGAAGTGTTCTCCACAAGATCCATTGTGGGCTTCACTTAAAGCTGATTTGGATTCTTCTAGATTCAAACATCTCAATAGGATACCTTCAAAATATCTCCTATATAAAGTATTGCCAATTATTACAAATCAACTTGCTCGTCGACGTAATAACCGATGCTGGTTTCTATTAGAATTGGTAGGGAAAGTCCCATTTTGAAGAAAATCAATTATATCCGTATACCAAGGTTCAAGAGTAGTTTCATTGATTAGAAACACATCCAAAGGTTCTAAACATGACTTATTTGAAGCGGGTTCCTGGAGCCGACGAATAATGATGGTGGCATATTCGTCATCTAACTCCAAGGGCAAAATATATGCAGCTACGACCATAGCATAAGATGCACGATTGCTAGTTCGCGAAATAGCTTCCAAAGTAACTTTATCAAACAAGGATAACAATTGCAAAACATATGCTTTATATGGGTGCAATTTATCATCTCTGGTCTGATAAACTTCATTAATTTGGTTTATGACAAGCTGAGAATCACCAAAAACTAGCAGATGTTTGATTTTTAATGCCAAGGCAGCTCGTAATCCAAGGATTAGAGCCTCATATTCGATAGTATTATTAGTGCAAGAAAATTTTAATTTAAAGGACAAAGGTATAAGATGTTTTTGTGGGGATATTAAAATAATACCCGCACCAGCCCCACTCATGCATCGGGCTCCATCAAAGTATAAGGACCATTGTTCAATATGGTCTACCTCTAATTGAAGGCATTCATCAAGAAACTCAATGATGAGGGGATGGGTAGACTCTAAGGGTGCAGCAGCTAATTGATCTGCTATGATTTGACCCTTAACAGACTTTTGTCCTATGAACATGAGTTCAAACTTGCTTAGAGCAAGAACTCACTTTGTTGTGCGACCCGATAAATAAGGTTGACTCATGAGATACCTCAAGGGATCATATTTAGCAATGACATACGTTTTTTGACTGAGCATATAATGACGTAATTTTTGCGTAGAAAATATAACTGCTAGACATAATTTCTCTAATGTTGTATAACGGGTTTCATAACTAATGAGGGTTCGGCTAATGTAATAATTAGCATGTTCTTTCTTCTCATCATCAAGTTGAGCTAACATAGCTCCTAAAGCGAAATCTGAAGCTGAAATATATAGGAGAAATGGGTGATTAGGTCTAGGCGGTGAAAGCATAGGTGGGTTAAGGAGGTATTGTTTGAGAAGTTCAAAAGCTTCTATACATTCGTCGTCCTAGTTAAAAGGGACATCCTTCTTAAGGATCTTAAGAAAGGGAGTGGTTTTGTCCGCCAACTTATCGATGAAGCGACGAATGGCTTGAAGCTTACCTTGTAAACTTCGTAACTCCGATATATTGGTAGGTGTGGGCATATCAGTGATAGCCACAATTTTGAGAGGGTCGATTTCGATACCACGTAAAGAAACTAAAACCCCTAATAGTTTATCTAACTTAACTCCGAATATGCATTTGGCTGGATTTAATCGAATAAGGTATTCTCTTAACCGATTAAATACTTTTCTCAAATCATCTAAATGATCATCTTCTTTAATAGAGCGAGCTATAATATCATCTACATAATCATGTAGGATATCATGCATCATATCATGAAAGATATAAGTCATAGCTCATTGATATGTTGTGCCGGCATTCTTTAAACCAAATGGCATCACTTTCCAACAAAAGGTACCCCAAGGGGTAATAAAGGCTATTTTAGCCTGATCTTCAGGAGCTATCCTGATCTGATTGTAGCCGGAGAATCCATCCATTAGGGACATCATTCCACTCCCAACAGTAAAGTCAATGATTTGATCCATGTTTGGAAGAGGAAAATCATCTTTAGGGCATGCAATGTTAATATCTCTAAAGTCCATGCAAACCCTAACTTTGGTAGCTTCTTTCTTGGTGACTGGAACTACATTCGAGATCCATTCAGCATAATCAATAGCTTGTATGAAAATAACATTTAGGAGTTTTTCTAACTCCCCTTTGACTAGCAAGGCCACTTTGGGATGCATTTTTCTAAGTTTTTGTTTAACAAGTTTAGCATCCGGATGGACTACTAGATGATGCATGACTACAGAAGGGTCCAGACCTAGCATATCTTCATATGTCCAAGCGAAGACATCTTCATATTCTTTAAGGAATGCAATGTATTCATCTTGTTTTTCTTGACTTAATGTTGATCCAATATTGATTATGTGAGGATTATCCTCAGTTCCAATGTTAACTTTAATGACGTTTTCTACTTCCATGTGTAGATCTCTTTCAAAATTAGGTGGGGCGGGTGAAATGCCCAATTCTTGTAATTCGTTTAAAGTTAAGTTGGATAATTTGTCTTGATGAGTGGTGGCCTCAAGTTGGGCTATAGTTGGTATAGAACCATCAAAATAAAAACCATTGTGTAACAACTCTTCAACGGAGACATCATGGAAAATATCTCCTTCCAACTCCTCATCGGATTCAACAATCAATTCATGGTAAGCTATGGATAGCATATTACATGTAAATGGCTGATTCGTTGGACACAAAGAATCTTGTTTATCTAGATAATCTTGATAACATATGAGTTGATCATCATCTTCAAAAGGGAAGGGTTGACCTTTACTAGGAAATAGGCCCACACCACATCAAGCGGGCCATGGTTCTACCTCGATTGGTTCTTTCATGCCATTTTGGAAAGGTCCCAAGCCTTTCCCTTTATATCCCATTTTAAGCATTATGGGTTTAGCTTTAATATATTCATTAGTAAAATAACATCGTGCATATCCCTCATGATGAGTTTTGATATTCCCGGGTATTCTTCCCCAATCATATCCTTTATAAATAAAAGCACAACTCCCGACTTGGTAAGTACTTCCCATAGGTTGTGGGAGGCCCAAAGTATGAGGAGATGGTGGCAAGTTATTTAAAAGAATTGAATCTTGCATAAAAGCATTTGTTTTTTCTGATATTAAGATTGTGGATAAATCCGGTAAAAGTTCATCATAAAGAGCATAAGATGTAGAAGGATCATTCCCTATATCTTTAGATGTGGAAGGTATGATAGATGTTGATAATGTGGAAGTGTTAATGAATGGGTCTATAGGTTTTGAAATGATAGGGATGGAACATGAAGAATTGGTTGTGGATTTAAGATCTTTTTGAGGTTCTAGTGTGGTTTGTTCAAAATATGGTTGAGTTAAATGTATAGGTGTAGTTGATGGAGTAGATGATGTTATGTGTGTGTTTTTCACACATTTAGATGAAAAATAAGAATTAGGATGTGTGGATGACAGAGCAGGGCAAAATTGCACTCCAACAGGTTCTGCCAAAGCACACATATCAAAGGGTCTAGGGTCACCATGGATAGTGACCAACTGATTTTTAAATTCAAATTTAACACATTGGTGTAAAGTGGAGGGAACCGCTCACATCGCATTGATCCAAGGGTGACCCAAAAGTATATTGTACGATGCAGGGCAATGTACAATAAACACGGTTGTATCTAGGGTTCGAGGACCAACTTGCAAGGGTATAGTAATGACTCCACACGTTTCTTGTGTCTCGTCATTGAAAGCTTTGATAATCATGTCAGTTTTCTTCATTTCATCACTTCTAAAGCCAAACCGTTGGTAGAAGTCAAAAGTGCAAATGTTTAGAGATGAACCATTATCAATCAGGACTCTTTTAACAACTACATCTCCAATTAGAGCAGTAATATATAAGGGATTATCCTTATGTAAACTATGTTGTGGGATATCTTTATCCCGAAAGTCAATACAATCGACTTCTCGAGTGATGATAGTATTGGACATGGCTTCAGGTTGAATATTTTGAGGTACCATCATTTGGCTTAATGTAAGCATTAACTCATCCCTATGGGTGGGAGAAGATCTTAACAAATCCAACAGGGAAATTCTAGCTGTAGTGTTGGATAATTGTTCATTAATATTGTAAGGAGGCTTAAGTTGAACATTAGACATATGATTCCCTTTATTGGGATTTTTCAAAATAAATGGAGTTGATCCATCATTCTGAGTTTGATCTTGTTGAGAGTTTTGAGCCTGTTGTCTGGTAACAACTCCGATGGTACCTACAATGTTATATTGAAGACGCTGAACTGGTCTCGGTTGAGCATTTATGGCTTGTTCATTAGGAAGGAATTGATTAGAAGAGGGTCGAGTAGTAACTCTTCTAGGAAATGGTTCTTCTAGAACCATAGCATCTCGTGATAGGTTGAATAGGATCTGATTCATTTTCAGAGCTATTCGATTGGTTTGAGGTGATGTCTACTTCACTTTCAGTATCTGATTCTACATCACTAGGATCGAGAGTTTGAAAATTATGTAGGGGCCTGGTCGTGACCAAGGATAAAGTTGTGTCAAATATTTGAGGATCCTGAATAGGTAATTGTCCGCTAATAGTCCCTACATATCGGGTAGGAGGGGGAACATTATGATGTTCGATTTGATTGGCCACTTCTTTACCATGGTTTGGTAAAGGATGTTGAAATATATCCAATGATTGATTAGCATTCTGATTTTGATTTTGGGGAATGGTCTTTTGAGCATTATTAGGAGCATTTTGTTTAGGTTGGAAAGGTTGCACCTCCATTTCATTATTATCAATCAAGTCTTGTATTTTATGTTTCAATATTTTGCAAGAATTTGTAGCATGTCCAGGTCCTCTATGAAAGTCACAGTGTAGATCAGATCTGTATTCGAGTATAGTTGGATCAGGTTCCCGGATAGCTAGTAATTGAATCAAGCCTCGTGCTAATAATTGAGGTAGAATGGTTGATAAAGGTTGATTTAATCTAGTAAATTCTCGAGGAGGTTTATCAGGGGGTTTTAATATAAATTTTTCTGTTGTCTTCGTTGTATTGATATTAGCAACGTTTCTACTATCAGTGACTCCGTCACCTACAACTTGTTTGTTTTTATACTGATTTTTGGATGTTTTCTCATCATCTTTCTTTTTGAGGTGACCTCTCCTAATGAGAGCATCTTCTACCCTTCGAGCTAAGTCTATAGCTTGATCAAAGGTAGTTAAGGTGGCAGTTGATAACTCATAAGATATTTGTTCTTGTAAATTATTAATAAAAATGTCCAACATTTCCCTATAAGGTAGCACAAAGTGCAGTTTTCCTATCAACTACCTCCATCTAGCTAAGAAATCAGCAAAACATTCATCTTTGTCTTGTTTTAAGTTGTACAAATCTTTAATGGTGACATGCCTCTCGATGTAGGCACTAAATTGATGGACAAACGATTCAACTGTTTCTTCAAAATTTCTCAAAGAATGAGTGGGCAATTGATAGTACCACTCTAATGCCATTCCTCCTAAACTTTTCGGGAACATTTTTAGTAATAGCAAGTCATCATGTGATATATCATGACATGCTATCCTAAACATACGAAGATGCTCTATGGGATCTTCAGCTCCTTTATATATAGGTAGGACGGGCATGGGAAAGTGTTTAGGGTATGGTTGTGCTACAACTATGGGATCCAGAGGTTGACTACATATCTCTCGATAATTGTACGAGGGATGGTAGGGATCTATCTGGTCCATGCGCGAAGCTAACTGTTTCACCATGGCTTCCAGATTATTGGTTTGCCCACCATATTGGTTCGGTAGGGCATTAATATGGGATTTGTGAGCATATGATGGAGGGACATGGAGATTAGATGCTATATTGCTATTGCATAAATTGTTGGTAGGAAGGGTGTTATGAAGAAATTTTGAAGTTGTATTATGTTGTATCCCAGATTGTTGAAAATTGGTGTTTGGCTTCATTTTAGGTTTTTGTTGATTTGAAGCATATTGATCAATAGTTTGGCAAAGTAAAGCAATGAAGGAAGTTTTCTTTTGTGTGGGAATGATTTTAGGCTCAATAACAGGTTCCTTAGGGGGTTGGGTAACCTATTGTTTTGGCATGTTCTAAATCATAGTGACCATATCTCTATTGGATGGTCCAGCTTTATCACTTTCTTGATCAACAAAGGACAAGGGATTAGTGTGTATGTTAAACATATCTTCCATAGCTGCTTGAGTGTCACTAATTTGTCCTTTATCAATATGAACTGCCATATTAAGAGCACCAATGTTATTATTGAAAAATTTCTAGAAATGATCTAAGTTATCAAAAGCAATAGTTCCATCTGGAGCTATTCTAGGGGACGAGGATCCTTCCTCTTTAAGATTGTCTTCTTGTTCATTGTCTTCACCCAGGTCATCTTCTGGCTGTTCTAGAGTTTCTCCTTCCGGAATTGGATCCTCAGGAAGGACATTTGGGTTTGTAGTTTTGCCTCCCAACCAATCTTCTTCTTCTTGTTCAGTTTGTTTACCATTTCTAAGTTTAGGCATTGTGCTTAATTTTAAATTTCAGCAAATATATATATACTTGTATATATATATATGCAACAAGGTATATATTTTAATTATATACCTACTATAGTATTTAAAATAAAATGTTTTGGGTTTTTGTTATGTTTTCTATTTTTCTTGTTTTTTCTATTTTTTGTTTTTGTAACAATATTATAAAGATAACAAACAACACAATAAATGCAAGAAATAATAATGAAAGCAATGATCTAGTTTTCTATAAATAATTTATAAATGTCATTAATGGGCTCAAGTTCTTCAGGAGTCATGAAGTGTTCTTCTTCAAATTGGAAATTTTCTTTCAAGAATTTAATGAAATGTGCTATAGCAATACCGTGTATTTCAGATTCTGGTTGATAATAATAATTCTCACGACAATATTCACGATACAACATAGCTCTAGGAGTTCTATTCCATATTTTTCTAATCATAAGATCAGTTTCTTGGGATTCTATATGAACTAGAAATTGGCGTACCACAGCTGCGTTCTTGAGGTATTCCTCGAAGGTGAAAATTTTTGAAGACACAAGAGCTCTCCTATAAGCTAACCACCTATGGCAGGCTCTCTGAAGTTCATGATAAAAAATGAGTTGATGAGGATCCAGGATCCTATCTAGGGCAAACCTCTTGATTTGTCTAAGTTCGGTTGATCTAGATGAAATGACACCTAGCCTCCTATCAAGTTCTTTCCACAAAAGTTGGTTTCTATCTGTGTTTCAAGCACACTAAGCACAAAATTAACTTCTATGGCTGCTAATTGGTTTTCAACATTTATAGTAACTCGCTAATATTTTCTTAGGAGCTACCATCTAGACATGATATGCAACTTAGTATTTTTCTAATGATTTTAAATGCATCTATGTTTTTATTTTTTTTTTTTTTTCAAAAGGTTTTAGTTTCACGTCGGGTTCACCAAAATGTATCGTTCCAAAATTTTCGCACCCTTACCTTCAGGCTAAAGGATCCGCGCCCGAAAGGGGGATGGGAAAAGGATGGGATGGTACCTCAGACTGAGAGGCCCTTTGAAGGTCCCGCCTCTCGAGGGAGGGGTATTAAGGTGATTTTTCGACAGATGGTGGGGTTCACCAGGAAACGTTTAGTGGCAGTTTCTACGCCTAGGTTGGGAATGTGTTTAATGTGTTCAATTTTATCTTTAAACATCCAATTCCTAGGTTTGGCCAGATGAATCTAAGTGTTCTATTATGAAAATACAAATTAAATAAATACATAAAATAGATTTGGATAGAAAATAGAAAGAATATGCTAGATTAAAGAACCATACCTGATCCGGATGTCTGATGAAGGTTCTGATTTTTGAAGCAGTCCAGATCGTCTGGAATTTGATAGGATCGTCTGAGATCTGACGGGATCATCTAAGATCTGATGAATTCATCAGACGAATTCGTAAGAGACCTGCAAATAGAGAGATAGATACAAAATACCAGAAATGCAACTATTCTAACAGAGAAAAATGGTGTAAAATGGCAACATAGATGCTAAGGTGATAATCACAAATAAAAATTTAAGTAGATTATGATGTTCTAATGACAAATTATGACTTCATTGTGCACTTAAGCTATATGGGTGAACTCCAAGATGCATAACAATAAGGAATAATAACAAATTTAACTAAATGCAGGATAAATCAACAAACAAAGTGAGAAAACGCAAACCCTGGGCATTGATTGCCCCTAATGTTGACTGTAGTCAAAATCATCTTATATTGGTACGAAATCATCTCGAATTGAACAGGATCGTTTGCGACGATCTGAGCTTGCTCCGGCTGAAAAACAATGAAGTTCCTGCAAACAAACTTGGAAAAATACAAATGCAAATGGTGGTTTAATATAGTCTAAGGCATGTAGAATTCGTGTTACAGGGAATTTCAGCCAAAGGGAATCCCAAGAGGGGTTCCTAAGGTTAAATAGGCTTAGGAGGGAGGTTAGGAGGTTGGAGATCAGGGGGACGTCTCTAACGGCGCAGACATGCTTCTACCCGGATTAGAGACGTCGTTGAAACATAAGCTAACTATGCACAAATCAGTTTGGGACGAGATCGTCTGGACGTTCTTCTCCAGAAGAAATCATTCGATTTGAGGTGATATCATCTGATCGGCGATGATATCATCAAATGGACAAAACAAACTCTAAAAATGGCATGAAAAATGAGGAAACGGGCAGCAGGCGGTTTGGGAGCAGTTTTGGGGTTAAAATTTGAATTTGAATTATTACTAATGTAATTTTAATTATTTGCTAAGGTTTACTGTGCCAATTTTAGGGTGCTACACATAGCTCTAGTGGAGATGACCTAGATATCTTATATACATTGCTCTACTACCAACAAAACATCTATAGCCCTATTAGAGATTATATGAATCAGCCAAGCATTGCCTGATTTGCCCACATTTTTTTCAGAAGTATTTTTTACTGCTATGCAAGTATCATATGTTCCTTTGGGTTAGAGACCTTTTAAGGCTAAATATAGAGTGTATAAATTTTTTTTACCTAATCATAAAATTATGATTTCATCCTTCATGATAAAAAAAATCATTTAAATATAATGTTAGAGGTGAAGCTTCAACAAAATGTTACACTATTTCAATATCCTTTATTCTAGTCCATAATCCAAGCATGACTGCTAATAATATGATTTCTCTAATTTTCAATTTTCAACTAATTTCAAAATAGGTAATTCATCCTCAATAGATCAAACACATTTCCCTTTAAAGGAGACAAACTTGAATCCACTTGTCAAAATTTTAAATATGGAACAAACAACATGAAACTAAAATTAAAACATGAAACAAACAAGAACTTTCACGAACAAGAACAAACCATTCAAATAAGTAAAATTAAAGAAACACCTAAAATCCTATACACAGAAAGAAGAACTTTAAAATAAAATAAAATGAAACTAACTATGAACAAAAGGAAACAACATCAAAACAAAGTAAAATAAAAGACAACAAAAAAAAATAAACTATGATACAATGATTGGGTCATATTAAATTTCCTAGGATCCCATATATGGTTTTGACCATTTGGGAGACTCAAGTAATGGTAAGCATACTGGATTTCATGAGCCTTATCCCATAATAGTATCCAATTTAAAATTTTGAAGGTCTTTACTATACCTCTCTCACCCCACCAGTTCAATTTAATTCCATCCTCATTGTCATACTTAGATTTTTCTCCATCGGACTTAAAATTCCATAACTGATCTTCAATTAATTTTTGTTTACTATGTGAGATGTCTATTATTGAAATTTTATCTTCAATCATAGTTTCTACCAACATGGTGTGAATTCCTATTTTCAATTCAGTGTGAACAATCCTAAAATTAAATTTTTTTAGGACCTTAGAAAAACTATTGGAATTTAGATTTTTTGAAATATTTAATTTGGAATAATGCAATTAAAATGCAAATATTCAAAAATATTCAATCTGAATCACTACAATTAAATCCAAGTCTTTAAGATGCAAAAATATCAACAATTTTAAAACCTCAATGTAATCAAAATGTTAAAATTCTCAATGTAAGCAAATTTTTTCAAAGGTCTTGATGCAAGCAAAAATCTCAAATTAAAACCAAAACTTCAAGTGGGTCCCCAATTGGGGTAAGTTGTGCAATGGCAACAACACGTAGCTTGATTTTATAGGAATTATCCTTTGCTTTGACATCCGATTGCTTTGGTAAAGATGCTTCTTCTTTTGGTTTATACAATTCTTGATCTTCCCTTGTGCCTTATCTTCTGCAGGTTCGGTCATCCAAGATGAGCCCTTTGAGTGGCTCATGTTGCTTGGGAATAAGAGTGCTTAAGTCCGGCCTTTATTGGATGCTTTTTCCTGTAGATATTGTACCTTTTTGGGGCACATTTGAATCTGATATTGGGCTGTAAAAAACCAGATTAAAGTAATGCAATAAAATGTATTGTAGATTGTACATAAACCTCCTTTGATGCACCTTCTTTTGCCCTCTTATTTCAGATCTAAAATTCTGGTTTTATGGCAGATTTTTCACCTGCAATACAAGGGTTTTGAGGTTGTCTATTATGAGTAGACACCTTCCCATTTTTACTTGGACACTTTGATAACAAATCCAAGCTTATATAATATTAGATATAAGCTTTCTAATTTATGCATTTTTTCTGCACTTTCTTTTCTTGCATCAAATATTGTAATGATTTGGATTTGAAACTCACCAAGTCTCAATATTCGAAGCTTCTATTTCTTTTTTTGTTTAGTTGTATTCTTCTCCAATTTTTGGAGGATTCTAATCCATTTGTGGGTGGCTTATTTTGGCCACTGTGAGTTGTAGATTCGTGTGCTTCAATAGTGTCTTTAGACACTTGAAATCAGATTTTGTGCCCTTCAAGAACACAAAACTAATTTATTTTGAGAGTAGTATAATAGTGCAAGTCTTCCAATTTTAATGCACTAAGATTACACCTTATCACTCCAATCAACTCTTAAATTAATGCACTAACAATTTACTACAACTAATCAAGAATAACCTAAAATGAATCTTTAAGAGTTATTCTGCAATTTCACTACAACTAATATTGTAGGACTTAGTCTTCTTTTTATTTTTTCCAAAATAGGTAATTGTTAGTTGATAGAAGCAATTTTGAAATCCAATAAACTCCTAATTAAAGTGCAAATGAACCTTAAAAATAAATTTTTCTTTTTGCACTTTAAAATACTGTAATCCAATTTTCTATTTGCAAATTTAATCCAAAATTAGGTGCTTCTAACAAATCTTATAGGTAAATGAATTAATGAACCTACTTGCACCAAAAATTTGCATACCTTTTTGCAGTAGCTCTTTTATCAGTTTTGTAGAGAATGTAGATCTTGGTGTCTAGTATCATCAAGTTGCTGCTATGTGTATGTCCTTGCAACTCTTTGTATACTGTCATGAATAGCTCCTTCTTCACCAAATGATGGTCTCAACATTTCTTTCACAAGCCTAGGATTTAGTGGCTTGTTATCCTCTTTTGTTCTCCTCCGTCTGCTATAGATTTGGAGAATTCTTTGTCTCTAAAGTGATGCCTTCTTGCTATGAGAGGTAATCTTCAAATATTCAAGATTTGGGGAGCTTTTTATATCTTCAAGTCTTCTTGTTGAGTTTTGACTTCAAGTAGGATCTTCTTATGATATTTGGCACTCCTTGCCAAATTCTTCTTCTCTTGGGCTTGTTTTCAAATGGTGACAGTTATGCCAAGTCCTTCACTATCAGGGGATTCTCCTTGGTAGTGGATTTTCTCAATGAGTTCTCCTTTGAGAATATCTTTAGTAAGTCTCTCCTAGCTTTTTTTTGGATGCTCGATAAGAACTTACCAAGGTCTATGATCTTACAACTTTTTATGGTCTTGCTTGAGAAATTTTCTTCAACATTCTACTCCTAGAAGTGTTGGTGGTGAGATCTAATTCTAGATCTATGATTCTACTACTTATGGATTCTAGTAGGACTCACCTAGTCCTTATTCTCCTTCTCCTTCCTTGACTAGAAGTTCTGCAATGAGATATTCTCCTGATCTCTTTGATTTTTCTTCACGTGCTAAATTGATTTTTAAGAAGATACCCTTCCTAAATTTTTTGTAGGAAGTTTTCCAACTCACTGAATCTTCTTTCCATACAAAAAAGTATTAATACTAAAATATTTAGTCTACTTTTGAATTATATATTATTTTTGAATTCTTCTTCAAGATCAAGGCTTCTATGGTATTTTTTTAGTATCAATGCTTCTATGGCCTTTTTCAATATCAAGGCTTCTATGGCCTTTTTTAGTACCAAGGCTTCTATGTCCTTTTTTAGTATCAAGGCTTATGTGGCATTTTTCAGTACCAAGGCTTATGTGGCCTTTTTGGTATCAAGACTTCTATGGATTCTTCAAGGCTCCTATGGAATTTTCTCCAAGGCTACTATGGCCTTTTTATGTCAAGGATTCTATGGTCTATTCTTCAACTTATGAAGTTATTTGATTCAAAAATGGAGATATTCATTCTCCTGACTTCACCACAAATATTCACAAGAATTTTTCTTCTATAGGACTCTTTTCTTGTACAAGGAACCAATCTTTGCACTATGAGGGCATGCCAACCTTTGGGTAACAAAGTTGAGTCTCCTAGATTTCTATTTTAGGAGTCCCAATCCATTGAGAATTAGTTTTCTACAAACAAAAGAAACTTTAGGTACTAGTTAGTAAATTCCATATATTTTGGATGATCCTCACTAAATGATTTGTCAATCTAGTGGCTTGAATGTTGAGTCCTAGTCTTCACAATTTTTTCCTAAATCTCTATGGAAAGACTCTAGTAAATTGTAATTTTAGTATTTATTGGAACTGATATTTCTTGCAGTCCTCACTCATGAATCTCCCTAACTCTACCAACTAGATTCTTCTGAGAGGTTTTGACAATGGTTGGTCCAGTGGTACATCAGTTTATCAAAATACTTAGGCTTGATGATAATGGTGGCTTCCCTATCGATATACATAGACTAGATATACTATGGCTCTGATACCATTGTTAGATTTTGATATTGCGAGCACTAGGAGATAGCAATCACAAGATGTATAATAATATGAAGTAAAGTAAATCTGCTAGATGAGTGAAATATGCAATAAATAAAAATGATATAAAAGGTTACAATGTAGCTATGGAGGAAATGAACACTCCATTATAAATCTACTAAACTACATTGCACCCATCACCAATGGATGGTGATACACATAGAACTAAGCTACACTATGTCCCCTAACTCTATTTGTATCTAACACTCTACATTAATCTATCTATGAGGCCATCCTAATATAGGTAAAATATGATACTTGGCCAACACTCTATCTAGTTGTACAAGGGATAACTTGTACATGTACAACTTGCATATTGAAACTTGTACATTTATTACATTGCATGAAGTAACTAGATAACTTACCCCTAAAATAATCTAAGTATGTACCTTGGAAGATACATTTACATAACCCAAATAATGGAATAGAACCTATTTCTAACAATCTCTAGATGAGTAGTAAAGACTGCTTCTTTACCATACACCAATGCATAAGGGGTAGTCTTGATAGATTTTTTATAGTGATCTTGTCTACCCATAGAGCTTGCTCTAAAAGGAGATGCCAACTCCTTTTGTTATCCTCCAGTGATCTCTTCAAAATCCTAAGTAGATTTTTGTTAGTTGACTCAGCTAATCCATTCCTTTAATGGTAGTAGTTAGAGGAGTTTTTTTAACTTATATCATATTTGCTTGTAAACTTAATGTATTTAGTCCCTATAAAAGTTGAACCATTATCACTTACTATAGCTTCAGGGATACCAAACCTTGTGATCAAGCTCTCCATAATTTCAATTACCACTTCTTGATCTAATTTATTGGTGGGAATGGCTTCAACACATCTGGTAAGATGATATGTAGCAATTAGGATATATTTATGTCTCGTTGAGGAACTAGAGTTTATCACTCCAATGAATCCCAATCCCCACTATTGAAAAGGATTTTCTACTTGAATAGGTTTTATGAAAAATGATGCATTTCTATTCCTTCTCACATACCTCTAGCATTCATCGCATGCCCTGTTATCTTGAAGGTGCCAACAAAAATAGTAGGCCAATAATACCCTAATAATTTTCATAGTTTTGATCCTCCCTAAAAAATGTCCTCCAAAAAATCCTCCATGGAATTCTTTAATGACCCTTTGGTTTTGATCATATTTCAATCATCTAAGGAGGACTCCATCGATATTTTTTCTATATAATACCTTTGGTAATAGGACATACTTCAAGGCTTAAAACCGATATCTCCTTATTTGTGATGGATTAAGACCTTGAGTATAGGCTTCTACTTGGAAATAAATTATCATATGATCAACCTAGTTTGAACCTTTTGATGAATACTCTTCACTCTGATCTATTGCTGGTGGCTTAAAAGTTGACATCTTTTCATAAACACCTTTCCTATAAATCCTTAGCATAATGCTCTACCTCTAACTAGTTTGATAGGATGGATTTCCATATCATACTCCTATATTTTGGTAATCCAACCAACTATTTTTTCTCCCAGTTATCCTTGTAACATTAATCTCCTAACATCTGGGTGGACCACATAAACAAGGGTTTTAATTTAAGCCAAGTATTGCCTAAACTTCTTCAATGACTTCATTACTGCAAACAATTGTCTCTCAATAAAGTTGTATTTGATCTAGTACTCATGAAGGGTTTGGCTCTAGAAAAATATGGGATGTTATTCTCCATCATAATTCTTATCTCTTCAACTCCATAAGCATACAAAATGAAATTTTTACTAAAATCAAGATTCACCAAAACTGGGGTAGTGGCAATAGCCTGTTTAATGGCTTCAAAAGCTTTTTTAATTACTTCTATCCACTTGAAATCTACATTCTTCTTTAGAAAATCTGAGATAGGCTTTACTATTTGAGAAAATTCTGAGATGAACTTCCTTAAAAAGTTGATCTACCCAAAGAAATATTGTAATGCCTTCTTATTCATAGGCAAGAGGAGGGCTAGTATTGACTTTACTCTCTCTAGGTCCATAGACATCCCTTCCTTAGAAACCACATGTCCTAATATCTTCCCTTAATGTACTACAAAAAAATGACTTCTTTGGGTTCAGAGAGATACCAAATTCCCTGTATTTCTCAAATACTTGTTCCAGGTGCTCCAGATGAGCTTATTTCTTATGAGAGAACACATTCATATAATTCAAGTATATGAGAATGACCTTATTTATTAGCTCTCCAAAAGCATAATCCATAGCTCTCTGGAAGGTGGCCCCTGCATTATATATATTGAAAGGCATTCTTTGGTAAGTGAAAGTTCATTTGGTGGTAAATTCTATATTGAATTGATCCTCATCCTTTAACCAAATCTGGTTATATCCAAAGAAACCATCTAATAACGAGAACCAATCTGCCCCTGCAATAATTTGTAAAATTTGATCAATCTGAGGGAGAGGGTAGTGGTCCTTAAATGATGCCCGATTGAGGTTCCTAAAATCTACACATAGACAGATGTCTCCATTATTATTTCTAGTAGGAACCAAATTAGCCACCCATGTAGAATGCTTTACTGGGTAGATAATCTCATATTTTTAGAAATTTGAGTAGCTCCTCTCTCGTTATGGATTCAATCCTAGGATTTATAGGTCTATATCTTTGTCTAAAAGGCTTTGCATTGATATTGAGCTCAATGGTATGTTGGATCACCCTTTTATCAATACCTTTAAATATTTATATGACTAATCCACAATGTCTTAGTACTTAAAGCACAGGGCTTTTATCTCCTCTACCTCTTCTAGATAATATTGGATATCAATTTTGAGCTTCTTTTCATTTTTTATTTTGATCTCTTTATAGATTTTTTCATTCATATCCATGGCTTTAGCTTTTCTCCCATATTCATTATCAAAGAGGCTTTCTAGGGTGACCAAACCCCTAGGGATATGATTTTTCTTCAATTGGATAATATCTTGTTGATCTATCTCATGAGGAATTTCCTCCTGTATACTGAATAAGCAAGCTTATATTACCAAGAAATCAATAATCTGGTCATCACTTTCAAAAACCTACTAGAAATATTTTTTGATTGGTACTACATGTCTAAAAACTAGTTTGACTATTATGTCTCTAGATGATCCCATATCTGATTAACAACTAAATAATCAGCCAACATATTTTGTTTTCTAGGGATGAAGTGGATATTAAGGGCATCAAAATATTCCATCAAATCCCATACCCTATTTCTATATGATTTTTGGTAATGGTGCTTACTACTGCATCTCTCTTACTTGATTGACTATCAACTCAGAGTCATCATATATGTTAAGCATTTTGATCATCATGCTCTCTGCTTGCATTAATCCCAATCATAAAGCTTCATACTCTGAAGCATTATTTGTACAAGACCATGTTAGTTTGTATGCAAAATTTTTTACACCCTCTAAGGAAGACTGCAAAACTACACTGATACTAGCTCCATTTCTACACCTTGCACCATCAAAATGCATAGTCCAAATTTTTGTCTCTCTCAAGGATTGATTGGATATAGCAATGATATTTTTATCTACCTCAAAAAAAATGTTGTAAGTGCCCATAATTATCCCAAATTAGTTGTAATATTATCTAAATGGTAGTTCATCTTCCACCTCTGACTCTTCAAAGCTTTCTACTAGCTCAAATTCATCTAGAGTTGTGAGGTTGCACATATCCTCTTCTATATTCTTAATTTGATATGACACAAGATTTTTAGGTTATATCATTATCCTCTTTTCTTTGAAAGGGATTATTTGCCAGAGCAATCCAAGTACATATAACCTACTAGCTTATTAGTGAAATCTCTATAAATACATAGGCCAAAATAAGGCTCTAGGTCTACCACCATAATTTCTTGCACAATGGGCACTTCTAGGGCCTTGTGTAGTATCATTAGAATATCGTTTATTATCCCAACTATTTTAACTGGTTTCCCATCCAACTAAAAAACTATAGGAAATATTGGGTATACTCCATACCCATATCCTCGCAAACTACTTTGGGCATGACTGTGGTCGAAGCCCCCAAATCAATCATACAATTCTAAACTATCCAACCCTCTATTCTCAAGGATATATAGAAATGTGGGGGTTTGTTCTTGAGAGTAGGAAGAGATATTTTCTCCTTACCAGAAGGTATGATAAATATGGTGATAGTCTTATTTTCTTGAGAAATATTATTCAAAGAAACCTTGAGCAAAGCTATCTAACCAAGGATGAAGAGAGTATCGTAGAGACTTGCTTTGGAGGGGAATATTTTCATCTCTTCCACAATGTTGTACTCTAATTTTCTGAAGGGAGTTTCTCATACTTATTTTTTGTTTCACCATATTTTCTCTTATACTATTGTGTAGCTTCAATCCTTTATCTCTTAGTGATGGAAGAGAATCTCAGCTTCTCTTGTGCTTCTTTTGTGGATCTCATTCTTTATTTATATTATCTTTCTCATACCCCTTGGGAAAATTAATTTCTTTCTCTCAGATCTTAGGAACTGCATCTCTATTTTTAGTTGCTTGGGGAATAGGGAATTGATCAGTACTTTTTAGGGAAGGATATTTCTTCTTTTGATAAGGGACCTAAAACTAACCCATATTCTATGGATAAACTTGTAATGTCTTTTACCTGATCTTGTCATGACAAAAATATTTTCTTCATCAAGATCTTGCCCAACCATGATCTACTCTAGTTGCCATAGCATGTTAACTCTACCCTTTTAATTTATTTCTATATTTCCCATGGCATGTTGCACATGGAATTGGTACATAACACAGGAGTCTGAATCTTGAGGATCACTACACACAAGGCACCATATATTCACAAGACTGGTCTTAGGGGTATATTCTTTATCTTCTTGATTCATATTAAATCTGATTCCTACACTATTGTTGGTACCAAGATTTTTATATTTGTTGATGTAGGGGTATCTCCTTTTTTTATACCTATCCATATATTTTTTCTCTATCACATTCATCTTATTGTTGAGTGTTTTAAAGTTACTATGAATATCAAGCAGCACGATGGATTCTTGAGGTACTTTAGATGGAAGTGTTAGAAAGGAAACTAAAGTAGATGGTATTTTAGGGGATGGAATTGGAGCCATTTGAGAGAGTTGTGATGACAAAGGAGGGGGGTCCATATAGGAAAATGTAGCTATCTGACTTTGGGTATGAGGAATATCATAATATTAGGGCATAACAGTTTTTAGAGGTAACCTTCCTACATTAATTAGGTAACAGTTTTTAGAGGTAACCTTCCTGCACAGTTGCATTATATACCTGGAGCAAGGTGTATACTATCGAATGTTGAGTTTGTAACCCAAATTCTAACCCAAAATATTTGATATAGTACATCAAATAAAGGGGGGTAGCTAGCCTACGTTTAGGTGGAATCCTTTTCCAGGTTCTATTGAATCTTAGATTAAAATATGAAACTGACTTTTGCTAATGTTTTTGCATGGTTGTGAACTGGTTTAGGAGATAAAAGGGATCAAAAAATTTATTGAATTATTCTACAAAATGCTATGATAATGCAGCTCATGAAGTTATTATTGTTGAGCAAGGTGCAGCAACAATATTGTCATTGTTGTCAACACGGTCAGATAGATCTGTTGATGCAGTGGATAGGAAGTTCAAAAGCTATTCAGATGCAGAAGATAGGAGTTCAAAGGTTATTCAGAGTATGTACAGTGATTTTCCAAGAAGACCAAAGTGGCCCATATGCAAAATATCAAAGAAAAATACAAGTAAGAAAAGTGTCGCGATATCGCGACATATACAATAGGCAAGAAAAATTGTCACGATTTCACGACATGTTGGAAGAGAGAAAAAGCAAGAAAAACTGTCGTGATTTCACGACATGTTGGAAGAGAGAGAAAAAGCAAGAAAAATTGTCACAATTTCATGACATGTTGGAAGAGAAAAAGGCAAGTGGAAAAACTATCGCGATTTCACGACATGTTGGAAGAGAGAGAAAAAGAAGGAAAAACTATCGCGATTTCATGACATGTTGGAAGAGAAAAAGGCAAGTGGAAAAACTATCATGATTTCACGACATGTTGGAAGAGAAATAGAAAGCAGGAAGAAGTGTCACGATTTCACGACAAGTTCAAAGAAAGAGAACAAGTAAGAAAAGTGTCACGATTTCGTGACATGTCGCATTTTCGCGACTAAAATAGGAGAGAGAAAGTAAGTTGGAAAAGTGTCATGATTTCGTGACATGTCGCATTGTCATGACTAAAATAGGAGAGAGAAAGTAAGTTTGAAAAGGAAGCGTATGGAAGTAGAACTATCACGATTTCACGACAAAAGTAGAAAGCAAGACTTCGAAAGCAGAAGTGTCGCAATTTCGCGACAAAAGCAAAGAAGTAAAGTATGAAAGCAGAAGTGTCGTGATTTTGCAACAAAAGTAGAGAAGAAGACTTTGAAGGCAAAAATGTCACAATTTTGTGACAAAAGCAAAGAAGCTAAGTACAAAAGCAGAAGTGTCACGATTTCACGATAAAAGCAGAGAAGAAGACTTTGAAGGTAGAAGTGTCATGATTTCATGACAAAAGCAAAGAAGCTAAGTATGGAAGTAGAAGTGTCATGATTTCATGACAAAAGCTAAGTTGAAGACTATGGAGGCAGAAGTGTCGCGATATCGTGACAAAAGCAAAGTCGAAGTCTATGGAAGCAGAAGTGTCGCGATATCATGACAAAAGCAAAGACAAAGTATACGGAGGCAAAAATGTCACGATATCATGATAAAATAAAAGATGAAGTCTACGAAGGCAAAAATGTCATGATATCGCAATAAAAGAATAGAGAAAGCATACGAAGGTGAAAGTGTCACGATATCGTGACATGTATTTTTGTGGCAACAACAACAAAAGAAGCTACAGAGGCAAAAATGTCGCGATTTCATGACAGGTCATAAATGCGCAAGTCAAGAAGGAGAACCCAACTGAAATGAGAAGTATGACAATGGACCGACATCACTACGACATTTACAAGGGCAGTTATAGAGTGATTTCATACTGCTAAAATACGAAGAGTGATCAAAAGTCAATATAGCGGTTACAGGGTCTGTCCAGAATGAAATCATCAAGCGATGGATAAATCGAACATCTTCTTGAGTTGAAGCCGACGAAGACCGATGACAATCGACTAAAATTAGGGTTTACAGTTGTTATGAAAGCCGACTAAGATTAGGATTTACAACTAACTAAGATTAGGGTTTTCATCATAAAAAATATTGTTATAAAAGGAGGGCTATTTGGAGAATTGAAACATGGTCGAATGTGTGTGAAATACGGTCGTTGTGCGTAGAGAGCAAGTCGTGTCAAATCGTGCTAAGTGAAAAATTTACAAAGAGAGCAGAGTGCACAAAAGGGAGAATATGATCGTGAAGTTTGACTGTAACAAAGCAAAGTGTGCGAAGTGATTGCGTAGAGAGAGCAGAGTGCGCATAGAATGCAAAGGTGAAGAAGACCAGTCAAGGTCTTGCAAAAGCAAAGGTATCTTACTGTCAAACTTATAGATTCAAATTGAAGTCCAGGTTGTAGCTTGGCATTAGGGGTTGGTGCTCCTTTCTATTGGTGTAGATAAATAAGGGGTTGGTGCTCCTTCCAGTTGGTGCTGGTAAATCAGGGGTTGGTGCTCCTTTCTGTTGGTGTAGATAAATCATGGGTTGGTGCTCCTTCCAGTTGGTTTTGGTAAATTAGGGGTTGGTGCTTTTGTTGGTGCAAATAATGGGGGTTGGTGATCCTTTTTGTTGGTGTATATAAATAATAGGTTGGTGCTCCTTTTTTGGTGCAGATAAATAAGGGGTTGGTGCTCCTTATAGTGGGTGTTGGTAAATTGATTGTAAAGTTGGTGCTTTGCAAAGGTTGGATTTGGATGGTAGTCCAAGCAGTCAATTTTTGAGGAGTAGCCACATTGGTGAACCTCGTTAAATCTTGTGTTGTGTGATGCTCTTTTGTTATACTTGTTGTATCTAGTAATAAGTTTTAATTGCTATGGTATTAAGAGCTATAAATTTAAGTTTATAGAGCTACACTGATTCACCCCCCCTCTCAGTGTCATTGTAAGACTAACAATTGGTATCAGAGCTAAGTTCATGTACAAGCTTAACCGGCTAGGGTGATCTTGGAAGTAACACAATGGCAGGTGAAGCTCTTTTCATGGCACTCAAAGAAGAAAAAATAGAAAAAGAATAGGAATGTGATGAAGAAGAAATTGATGCAGAAGTAAATTTGGAAGAGGAACTAATTGCAGCTCTGGATGAATTGAAGATAGAAAGAAAAAAGAATAAGAAAATTTCAAGAAAGCTTGAGGATGCAAATGAAATCATAACCAGTTTGAAAGTACAAATAGAAGAATCCAAGAAAATATCTGAAGATCTCGAAGTGCAAATAACCATGAAAATAGATTATTGCAACAAGCTAGAAGAAGAGACTGTTGGTTTAAGGATGCAGATAGAAGAGATGAATCATAAAATTAGTTGTTATCACAAACGTGAAGAAAGTTCTATGAAGTTGGATAAGATCATAAATAACCAAAAGACTATAGGCATCAAATTTGGTTTGGGCTTTGACGAAGGAGAATCATCAAATGGATCAAAGGCCAAAAATGTAGAATCCATAAAGAATGAAGATAAGAAATAGGTTGATCAAGGAAAAATGTCTCATGCAAAAGAAAGCAATAATGCCAGGCACGAAAGGAGAATTGACAATGATGGATTCACCAATGTCACACATCAAAGAAGAAGAAGACCTATGGCTCCTATGGCAACATGGCAAAGACCATCACCCGGGTTCAATTATCCCTTTTCTGGTTTCTATTTTAAATGCAATGGCTATGGACATAAAATCTCAGACTGCAAATATAATGTAAGACCAAGGAATTTCACCGGTAGAAATGCTTTTTCTCCTCTGATGAATTATACAGTAGAATGTTATAACTGTCATAATTTTGGGCACATTGCAAGAAATTGTAGAAGTACATTTGCATCAAATCAGTTTCAAGGAAGAAAATTTCAACCAAATAGGATGAGACAAAATAGAAAACTTCTCGAAAAACATGCACAAGCTATTGATAAGGGAAAGGCAAAACAAGAGCCCAAAACTACTATCAAAACGGAGTGGAAAGAAAAAGAGCGACTTAAGGAAGAAAAGGAATCCTTAATCGTACAAACAACATTTAAAGCATAGAATAAATATGTACCATGGATACTTGATAGTGGATGCTCCAGTCATATGACAGGTGACAAACAAAAATTTGAGAAGTTACAAAAATATGAAGGTGGTTCAGTAAAGTTTGGAAATAATGATGGAGCTAAGATAGTTGGCAAAGGTTCAGTTAAAATTAGTGACGGAAAAATTAAGTCAGAAGAAGTCTTGTTTGTGGATGGTTTGAAACATAACTTGTTGAGCATAAGTCAGATTTGTGATAAAGGTCATGAAGTAGTTTTTATGAAGCAGGGTTGTGAAGTCAGAAAAACAAATAGTGGAAAATTGATAGCAATTGGATCAAGGACATCTGGCAACCTGTACACGCTCTCAGAGACTTTAGAAGGAGCTTGTTTTATTGGATAGGAAGAAGAAAATTGGTTGTGGCACAAGAGACTCGGTCATATCAGTTTTGATAATCTAGTAAAAATCAACTCAAAAAGGGTAGTGAGAGATATTCCCACCATCAGCAAACCTGCAAACAACATTTGTGCTTCATGCCAAAAGGGGAAGCAAACTAGAGTCACATTCAAAACAAAAGAGTACTACACAAGCAAACCTTTGGAACTAATACACACTGATTTATGTGGACCCATGAGAACACAAAGCATAAATGGTGACAAATATTTTATGTTGTGCATTGATGACTATTCCAGAATGACATGGATATTTTTCTTGAAGCATAAATCAGAAGCTTTTGAAATGTTCAAGACTTTCAAAAACCATGTTGAGAATGAAACAGGAAAGAGGATCAAATGTTTAAGATCAGATGGAGGAGGAGAATTCATTTCAGAGGAGTTTACAGAGTACTTGTGAAAAATATGGTATTAGGAGACAGTTTTTAGCAACCAGGACACCTCAGTAGAATGGAGTGGTAGAAAGAAAGAACAGGACAGTGCAGGAAATGGCATGGACTATGTTGGCTGAAAGCAGAGTAGCAGACAAATTTTGGAAAGAAGCAGTCCATACTGTGGTGTATATCCAAAATAGGTACATGCTGAGAACACATGAAAGCAAAACTCCTTATGAGTTGTGGTTTGGTAAAAGGGCAACAACAAAATACCTCAAAGTTTTTGGCAACAAGTGCTACATCAAAAGAACTGAAGATAATCTTGGTAAGTTTGAAGATAGAGTGGATGAAGGTATTTTTGTTGGTTATTCATCAAAAAGCAAAGCTTACAAATGCTACAACAAGAGGCTAAAGAAAATTGTGGACAGTGTCGATGTTAAATTTGATGAAGGTAGAGAACGAGTAATTAGCTATGAAAAGAACTACCCAATTTATGAAGAGGTTATTGAAGGAGATGAGGAAAACGAAATGGAAAAGATATAGAAAATTGACTCGGATGATTTAAGTTGTGATTCAAGAGTGGAAGAAAATAAGAAATTCAAAACAGGCAACTGACAGAAAAATCATCCTAGAGAGCAAATAATTGGAGACCCCAAAGTTGGTGTTCGGACAAGAAGAAGAGTAGTAAGTAACTACTCTCTTTTATCCAGCATTGAGCCCAAAAATTTTGCTTGACACAAGCAAAGATGAAAGTTGGATGAAGGTAATAAATGAAGAATTAGATCAGATCGAGAAAAACGAAACTTGGGAGTTAGTACCTAGACCTGCAAATAAAAATATAATCGGGACTAAATGGATTTTTCAAAACAAATTGAATGAAGACGGACAGGTAGTCAAAAATAAAGCAATATTGGTATGTAAGGGTTATGCACAAGTTGAAGGCATTGACTTTGAGGAAAATTTTGCACCAGTAGCTAGACTAGAGGCAATTAGAATGTTTTTGGCTTTAGCAGTCTACAAGAATTTCAAAGTTTATCAAATGGATGTGAAATCAAGCATTTTTGAATGGGAAACTTGAAGAAGAGGTTTATATTGAGCAACTAGATGGTTTCCAACTTGGTGATGATCCCAAATTGGTTTGCAAGTTGAAGAAAGCATTATATGGCTTAAAACAGGCACCTCGAGCATGGTATGCAAGGCTAGACAACTATCTCACTCAACAAAGGTTTAAGAAAGGTATGGTGGATAGTAATTTGTATGTCAAAACAAAAAATGGGCATCTTATTGTTCTTGTTGTATACGTAGATGATATCATATTTGGTAGCAACAAAGATGAGTCGTGTAAAGATTTAGCAAATAAGATGCAGAAAGAATTTGAAATGTCAATGATTGGTGAACTTTCGTATTTCCTCGGGTTGCAAGTTAATCAAAATAAGAAGGGCATATTTATTTCTCAAGTTAAATATGTGAAAGAGATGTTAAAAAGGTTCACAATGGAGGATTGTAAGCCAGTTAACACTCCCATGACGATAGGTTGCAAGTTGAGCAAGGATGACAAATCTCCACTTGTTGATCAAACCATGTACAGATCTATGATTGGGAGCTTACTATACCTGACAACTACCAGACCAGATATTTTGCAGGCAGTATGCATGGTAGCACGATTTTAGGCTAATCCCAAGGAGACTCATGTGACAATAGTGAAAAGGATTCTTCGGTACCTCAAGGGTACTATGGAGTATGGGTTATGGTATCCAAAAGGTAAAGACTTCACCCTTATTTTGTATTTAGATGCAGATTGGGCAGGATGTGTAGATGACATAAAGAGTACCAGTGGAGGTGCATTCTATCTTGGAGATAGATTGGTCGCATGGCACAGTAAGAAACAAGAGTCAGTTTCTTTATCGACAAAAGAGGCAGAATATATTGTAGCGACAACATGTTGTACACAGGTATTGTGGATGAAACAAACCCTGAAATATCTTGGTATTAGCTTCAGTGAGCCAATATCAATTAAGTGTGATAACACCAGTGCCATTAACATCTCCAAGAATCCGGTTATGCATTCATGCACAAAACACATTGCTATCAGGTATCACTTTTTGAAGGAGAAAGTTGTGAAAGGTGAGGTTAAGTTGGATTTTATTCCAACTACAGAGCAAGTAGCAGATATCTTCACAAAACCATTGCCCAAGGAAGTTTTTGAGTACCTTCGCAATAAATTGGGAGTGGTCACACTTCCCAAGAATTGACTAGCTATGGGGATCACATTCTCAGGGGGAGCATTTAAGTATTTGATTATCTTTTTGCTCATGTTCATGATTTTTGCTAAGTGTAATAAATTTTTCCTGAGAATGTTGTGCATGGACTCAGGGGGAGTCTACAGTAGCCCTTTGGTATTATTATCAAAGGGGGAGAAGAGTTACATGAAATTGCACATGTGTTGCCAACAATTCCAAAGGGGGAGATTGTTGAGCAAGGTGCAACAATAGTATTGTCATTTTTGTCAACACAGTCAGATAGATCTGTTGATGCAGTGGACATGAAGTTCAAAAGCTATTCAGATGCAGAAGACAAGAGTTCAAAGGTTATTCAAAGTATGTACAGTGATTTTCCAAGAAGACCGAAGTGGCCCATATGCAAAATATCAAAGAAAAAGACAAGTAAGAAAAGTGTCGCGATATCGCGACATATACAACAGGCAAGAAAAATTGTCACGATTTCGCGACATGTTGGAAGAGAGAGAAAAAGTAGGAAAAATTGTCATGATTTCACGACATGTTGGAAGAGAGAGAAAAAGCAGGAAAAATTGTCATGATTTCGCGACATGTTGGAAGAGAAAAAGGCAAGTGGAAAAAATGTCACGATTTCGCGACATGTTGGAAGAGAGAGAAAAAGTAGGAAAAACTATCACGATTTCGTGACATGTTGGAAGAGAAAAAGGCAAGTGGAAAAACTATCGCAATTTCATGACATGTTGGAAGAGAAAGAGAAAGTAGGAAGAAGTGTCGTGATTTTGTGACAAGTTCGAAGAAAGAGAACAAGAAAAGTGTCATGATTTCACATGTCGCATTTTTGTGACTAAAATAGGAGAGAGAAAGTAAGTTGGAAAAGTGTCGTAATTTCGTGACATGTCACATTTTCACGACTAAAATAGGAGAGAGAAAGTAAGTTTGAAAAGTGTCACGATATCGCGACATGTCACATTTTTGTGACAAAAGAAAGAGAGGAAGCGTACGGAAGCAGAACTATCATGATTTTGTGAAAAAAGCAGAAAGCAAGACTTCGGAAGTAGAAGTGTCGTGATTTCATGACAAAAGCAAAGAAGTAAAGTACGAAAGTAGAAGTGTCACGATTTCACAAAAAAGCAGAGAAGACTTCGAAGGCAGAAGTGTCGTGATTTCATGACAAAAGCAAAGAAGCTAAGTACGGAAGCAGAAGTGTCATGATTTTGTGACAAAAGCAAAGAAGAAGACTTCGAAGGCAGAAGTGTCACGATTTCATGATAAAAGCAAAGAAACTAAGTACGAAAGTAGAAGTGTCACAATTTTGCGATAAAATCTAAGTTGAAGACTACGGAGGCAGAAGTGTCACGATATCCCGACAAAAGCAAAGTCGAAGTCTATGGAAGCATAAGTGTCATGATATCGTGACAAAAGCAAAGATGAAGTATACGAAGGCAGAAATGTTGTGATATCACGACAAAAGAAAATACAAAGTCTACAAAGGCAAAAATGTCATGATATCACGACAAAAGAATAGAGAGCAAATAATTGGAGACCCCAAAGTTGGTGTTCAGATAAGAAGAAGAGTAGTAAGTAACTACTCTCTATTATCCAAAATTGAGCCCAAAAATGTTGCTGACACAAGCAAAGATGAAATTTGGATAAAGGTAATAAATGAAGAATTAGATCAGATCGAGAAAAACGAAACTTGGGAGTTAGTACCTAGACCTGCAAATAAAAATATAATCGGGACTAAATGGATTTTTCAAAACAAATTGAATGAAGACGAACAGGTAGTAAAAAATAAAGCAATATTGGTATGTAAGGGTTATGCACAAGTTGAAGGCATTGACTTTGAGGAAAATTTTGCACCAGTAGCTAGACTAGAGGCAATTAAAATGTTTTTGGCTTTAGCAGTCTACAAGAATTTCAAAGTTTATCAAATAGATGTGAAATAAGCATTTTTGAATGGGAAACTTGAAGAAGAGGTTTATATTGAGCAACTAGATGGTTTCCAACTTGGTTATGATCCCAAATTGGTTTGCAAGTTGAAGAAAGCATTATATGGCTTAAAACAGGCACCTCGAGCATGGTATGCAAGGCTAGACAACTATCTCACTCAACAAAGGTTTAAGAAAGGTATGGTGGATAGTAATTTGTATGTCAAAACAAAAAATGGGCATCTTATTGTTCTTGTTGTATACGTAGATGATATCATATTTGGTAGCAGCAAAGATGAGTCGTGTAAAGATTTAGCAAATAAGATGCAAAAAGAATTTGAAATGTCAATGATTGGTGAACTTTCGTATTTCCTCGGGTTGCAAGTTAATCAAAATAAGAAGGGCATATTTATTTCTCAAGTTAAATATGTGAAAGATATGTTAAAAAGGTTCACAATGGAGGATTGTAAGCCAGTTAACACTCCCATGACGATAGGTTGCAAGTTGAGCAAGGATGACAAATCTCCACTTGTTGATCAAACCATGTACAAATCTATGATTGGGAGCTTACTGTACCTGAAAGCTACCAGACCAGATATTTTGCAGGCAGTATGCATGGTAGCACAATTTTAGGCTAATCCCAAGGAGACTCATGTGACAGTAGTGAAAAGGATTCTTCGATACCTCAAGGGTACTATGGAATATGGGTTATGGTATCCAAAAGGTAAAGACTTCACCCTTATTTTTTATTTAGATGCAGATTGGGCAGGATGTGTAGATGACATAAAGAGTACCAGTGGAGGTGCATTCTATCTTGGAGATAGATTGGTCACGTGGCACAGTAAGAAACAAGAGTCAGTTTCTTTATCGACAACAGAGGCAGAATATATTGTAGCGATAACATGTTGTACACAGGTATTGTGGATGAAACAAACCCTGAAATATCTTAGTATTAGCTTCAGTGAGCCAATATCAATTAAGTGTGATAACACCAGTGCCATTAACATCTCCAAGAATCCGGTTATGCATTCATGCACAAAACACATTGCTATTAGGTATCACTTTTTGAAGGAGAAAGTTGTGAAAGGTGAGGTTAAGTTGGATTTTATTCCAACTAAAGAGCAAGTAGCAGATATATTCACAAAACCATTGCCCAAGGAAGTTTTTGAGTACCTTTGCAATAAATTGGGAGTAGTCACACTTCCCAAGAATTGACTAGCTACAGGGATCACATTCTCAGGGGGAGTATTTAAGTATTTGATTATCTTTTTTCTCATGTTCATGATTTTTGCTAAGTGTAATAAATTTTTCCTGAGAATGTTGTGCATGGACTCAGGGGGAGTCTACAGTAGCCCTTTGGTATTATTATCAAAGTGGGAGAAGAGTTACATGAAATTGCACATGTGTTGCCAACAATTCCAAAGGGGGATATTGTTGAGCAAGGTGCAACAATAGTATTGTCATTTTTGTCAACACAGTCAGATAGATCTGTTGATGCAGAGGACATGAAGTTCAAAAGCTATTCAGATGCAGAAGACAAGAGTTCAAAGGTTATTCAGAGTATGTACAGTAATTTTCCAAGAAGACCGAAGTGGCCCATATGCAAAATATCAAAGAAAAAGATAAGTAATAAAAGTGTCGCGATATCGCGACATATACAGCAGGCAAGAAAAATTGTCACGATTTCGCGACATGTTGGAAGAGAGAGAAAAAGTAGGAAAAATTGTCATGATTTCGCGACATGTTGGAAGAGAGAGAAAAAGCAGGAAAAACTGTCATGATTTCGCGACATGTTGGAAGAGAAAAAGGCAAGTGGAAAAAATGTCACGATTTCGCGACATGTTAGAAGAGAGAGAAAAAGTAGGAAAAACTATCACGATTTCGTGACATGTTGGAAGAGAAAAAGGCAAGTGGAAAAACTATCGCAATTTCGTGACATGTTGGAAGAGAAAGAGAAAGTAGGAAGAAGTGTCGTGATTTCGTGACAAGTTCGAAGAAAGAGAACAAGAAAAGTGTCGTGATTTCACATGTCGCATTTTTGTGACTAAAATAGGAGATAGAAAGTAAGTTGGAAAAGTGTCATAATTTCGTGACATGTCACATTTTCACGACTAAAATAGGAGAGAGAAAGTAAGTTTGAAAAGTGTCACGATATCGCGACATGTCACATTTTTATGACAAAAGAAAGAGAGGAAGCGTACGGAAGCAGAACTATCATGATTTTGTGACAAAAGCAGAAAGCAAGACTTCGGAAGTAGAAGTGTCGTGATTTCATGACAAAAGCAAAGAAGTAAAGTACGGAAGTAGAAGTGTCACGATTTCACAAAAAAGCAGAGAAGACTTCGAAGGCAGAAGTGTCGTGATTTCATGACAAAAGCAAAGAAGCTAAGTACGGAAGCAGAAGTGTCATTATTTTGTGACAAAAGCAAAGAAGAAGACTTCGAAGGCAGAAGTGTCACGATTTCATGATAAAAGCAAAGAAACTAAGTACGAAAGTAGAAGTGTCACGATTTTGCGATAAAATCTAAATTGAAGACTACGGAGGCAGAAGTGTCACGATATCCCGACAAAAGCAAAGTCGAAGTCTATGGAAGCATAAGTGTCATGATATCATGACAAAAGCAAAGACGAAGTATACGAAGGCAGAAATGTTGTGATATCACGACAAAAGAAAATACAAAGTCTACAAAGGCAAAAATGTCATGATATCACGACAAAAGAATAGAGAAAGCATACGAAGGTGAAAGTGTCACGATATTGTGACATGTATTTTCGCAACAACAACAATAAAAGAAGCTATAGAGGCAAAAATGTCATGATTTCATGACAGGTCGTAAATGCGTAAGTCAAGAAGGAGAACCCGACTGAAATGAGAAGTATGAAAGTGGACCGACATCACTACGGCATTTACAAGGGCAGTTATATAGTGATTTCATACTGCTAAAATATGAAGAGTGATCAAAAGTTAGTATGGTGGTTACAGGGTCTGTCCAGAATGAAATCATCAAGCGATGGATAAACCAAAAATCTTCTTGAGTTGAAGCTGATGAAGAACTATGATAGCCGACTAAAATTAGGGTTTACAGTTGTTATGAAAGCCGACTAAGATTAGGATTTACAACCAACTAAGATTAGGGTTTTCATCATAAAAAATATTGTTATAAAAGGAGGGTTGTTTGGAGAATTGAAACATGGTCGAATGTGTGTGAAATACGGTCATTATGCACAGATAGAAAGTCGTGTCGAATCGTGCTAAGTGCAAAATTCACAAAGATAGTAGAGTGTGCAAAAGGGAGAAGACAATTGTGAAGTTCGACTATAACGAAGTAGAGTGTGCGAAGTGATTGCATAGAGAGAGCAGAGTGCACAAAGAACGCAAAGGTGAAGAAGACCAGTTAGGGTCTTGCAAAATCAAAGGTATCTTACTATCAAACTTATAGATTCAAATTGAAGTCCAGGTTGTAGCTTGGCATCAAGGGTTGGTGCTCCTTTTTGTTGGTGTAGATAAATAAGGGGTTGGTGCTCCTTCCATTTGGTGCTGGTAAATTAGGGGTTGGTGCTCCTTTCTGTTGGTGTAGATAAATCAGGGGTTGGTGCTCCTTCTAGTTGGTTTTGGTAAATCTGGGATTGGTAATCCTTTTTGTTAGTGTAGATAAATCAGGGGTTGGTGATCCTTTCTATTGGTGCAGATAAATAAGGGGTTGGTGCTCCTTTCTGTTGGTGCAGATAAATAAGGGGTTGGTGCTCCTTATAGTGGGTGCTGGTAAATTGATTATAAAGTTGGTGCTTTGCAAATGCTGGATTTGGATGGTAATCCAAGCAGTCAATTTTTGAGGAGTAGCCACATTGGTGAACCTCGTTAAATCTTGTGTTGTGTGATGCTCTTTTGTTATACTTGCTGTATCTAGTAATAAGTTTTAATTGCTACGGTATTAAGAGCTGTAAATTTAAGTTTATAGAGCTACACTGATTCACCCCCCTCCCTCTCAGTGTCATTGTAAGACTAACAATTATATTGTCCTCTAAGGTCATAAACCAATGTAGGATTTTCTCTCTAAAATATAGATCTAGAATCCTGATAATCACATCTTTATTTTTGATGTTATGTATGGCTACTAGATTTATGATATGTTGGCAATGCTCGTAAATGGTTTTACCTGATCCATCATAAGTAGGTATAGCTTTAGAATACAACTTGAGGAATATCATGCATTTAGGCAAGTCTTGAAGGACCAAATGTATTCCAATTAGGGTATTTCTACAGAGGCTAATTTGGATTTACATTTTATTGTCCAACCTATTTACTGGCATTGTTCTTGATGGAGGCGGTCTTGGAGGTATTTTAGGGGCTAACTCAACTAGAACCTCTCTTGACTAAAAATTTAAGGCTAAATTTCTTATAATATTGGATCCTCTTATAGGGAGCTCATAAAATATAAAAGAATCTTGAATATTTTTTACATATGACCTAGTATTCATAAAAAATATGATCTATTGGAATGGCTTTTCTGGTTTCTTGTATTTAGGGAGTCACCAAGTGAATTTATTTTCATTGCTTAATAAGGTTATTAAAATCCACTCAATATTGATTCCTCTGGGAATATTAGAAAAGAAATATTGTGGGTTAATTAGTGTTCTTGTAAATAGGGTCCCATCGGGTGTGCCAAAACTATTGGGATCTAAATTGACATCAAGAAAATATTAAAACTATGACTATTATCTTTAGTATTTTTGGTAAGGCATGCACCCACTAATCATAGTCTAAATCCCAAAATTGGATGGATTAACATTTCTTTAACCAGACCTCTAGAGTAGGTAGGTATACCTTGTCAACTGATTTGGGTGTTGACACATTTAAGCTCAATTAAATGTTTAAATATAGGGATAGAAATGAGTTTAGGGTTAGAAAGGTAATGGTTAAACAGTGGTCAGATAAATCTAATAGCATAGTCATCTACAAGAAAACCCTCACCAGTCAATTTCTAGTGTCCCACACTTGTGCATTAACAACACTCAAAACAAGTAATCTTCATAAATTAAAGAACAAGAGATATGCTTCAAGAAATTATTTCAAACATCTAGAATATTAATAATCCAAATAGCAAAATTAGATCAATATTCAAACTAACAAAAAATAATTCCTTCTAAGCGTATATTCAAACATGAAATATTTCAAGGTGCTCTAAGTTAGCAATCAAATATTAGAAAAATAGACTAACCATAGAAATAGTAGTAGAAATGAATTCATAGATCAAATCTCCATAAAAAATATAGAAGATACCAACCTGAGGAAAACTTCCAAGTAATCTTTCTTATATTGATTTGTAGAAAGTATTTACACAGTAGGGCAAGTAATAACTAGAGTTGACCTCCAAAAATAAGGGTTCAACCTCTTTTTATTGTTTTACATGTTAAATATTAAATAAAATAGAACATTACAAGGAATGGGGAATGCCAGATCAACAATATGCTAAGGTTGCAACTTCTAATTTATTTTTGAGGAAGAAAGAATCATATGATCTTGCGCTCCTCTACAACTTGGCATTTGCAATTTTCTTGACTTTCATGGTGTTCAACTCCAGACTACACCAAACTATCATCAATACCATTCACCATTATTGTTGATGACATCTAGCTATAGATCTACAACTGACATCTCTTCTTGGTTCTTGATCCATACATCACTTGATATTTCGACTCTTTTTATCATAATCCATATAAATTCAATCAACCAGCTTGTGCTAAGTCGACCTCTTGCTTTTATACATTTTAATAGTACCAGGATATATGGATCATCGATCACCCCATGAATGGTTATGACTAGTTCTAGGCTTGATGTACTCATTTCACCAACAACCCCAAGGTGTATAACCAATTTCACCTCTCCTTCTTAGTTTTATCAGTGGCATAGAACCATGTCATAGCCTACTCTTTGAAAAATTTATTTGAAAAAGTTGATCTCTTTGACCATAGGTTGAAGCAAAGTAGGCTTCATTGTATTTAGATGTAAAAAGTATTCTGAGCCATGTGGCATAGAAAAATGTGTTGGCCTACTCCTCTTAGTATTTAGATGGTTTTCTTATTGTTTCGAGCTATGGCATAGAACCATATCCTAAACCATTTTGTAGCTCATGATTTGATATCTCAATGCACAAGTTTGACTAATGCTAACCATAGGGTAGAGCACTATGCTAAGCCACATGGTGTGAAGCTTACACTAAGCTGCATAGTGTGAAGCTTGTGCTAAGCTACATGATATGAAGCTTGTGCTAGTCCATATGATGTAAAACCTATTCATGAACTATGCCTTGGAATGCTTGCTTGTAGGTTTTAAACTATGTTGACCATGGAGTAGAACCATTCGAAAAGCCACATGGTATAGAACATGTTGTGACCTGCGTGAGACATAACAATGTTGTGTACCATGATTCAGAGAGTAGACATGTCAAGTTTGACTATGCTAGCTATGGGTTGGAACCTTATTCTATGTCGCATGGGATGAAATGCTACTGAACCACTGCATCTTCATTATGCTCTAGCCCACAAATTTGGAGGTTCTAAGTGCAATATTAACTACATTGACCATGGGGTAGAGCATTGTGTGTTGTACCGCTACCACGAGGTAGAACACCAAACTTTATGACTTAGAAAAATTTTGCAAAATTTTTCTAAGCATGTGGCCATTTTGGGCCTATAAGACCATTTATAAATACTACAAGAAGGAAGGACATCTAACCAATAATTTCTTGCAAAAATCACAAATTATTGAAGTTGAGTTTCTAAAGATGTATGGTCATCTTCCAGATGATGAGGGGAACTCAAAAGGATTTGCCTTGACTATAGAGGTCCACTAGATCATCCATTATGGAGGAAATATATTATTATTATTAATGTATTCTCTTCTTGGTCCCTCAATTCATATTATGAGGGGGAGTTGAAAGTGTATTCTAATTTTTTACCAAGACCCACATTATATAATGTAACTTATATAGGTCTTGTTTTTGTGCTTACACAATCCACCCTAATCTCCATGGACTCGAGACCTAGTTTTTAAAAAAATGGTAATCATTTTCTTATTTTCTTGGGCTTGTGCATGATAGCCAATCATCCAAAAAACCTAGTTTTTTTAGCTGAAATCTTTTAACTGTAGATGCCCATTTTTTGCTTGTCTTAAGTTTGTTATAAAGTTTATTTCTATTGTTGTGTCTAGTAAACTATTTTTAAATGGAAAATAACCTGTTCCATTAGATTGGTCTCATAATAAGCTTTACAACAAGAACCACATGCCTATGTTCCATATCCTTAGCACCCTAAAACTACTTAAAATCAGGTATTGTAGACTTGAATTCCATCAAGCAACACAAAGGGTTTTTAATTTTGGGCCCTATATATCTAGCAATATTTAATGGAATTTTATGAAACCACTTCCACTAGATGCTTATAAAAAAGAGACTTCCAAAAGGTATAAATTTACCAATATTTTGAGGATATTTGAGGCCTAACATTGTTTATTTTATGCAAGCTATCCAAGCTTCCAAGACCAAGGTCACCCTTGGGAAAACATAAATAAGTTTTTTTTAAATGGTTGTAAGTCAAAAAACTAAGTAAAATTTGCCTAGCCAATCAAATGGAATCTTAATTCTATTAACAACTCAAAATTTTATGCATGCCAAAACCCGACACTCAAGTGGAAATCACTTCCCTACTTAAATTTTGACTAAGGTAAGGAGGTCTAGTAATTGCCACAACATCGAACACAAAAGTTGGCTAAGGATAAAATCTCAATATGGAAGAAATTCTAGATGTCAAACATTTTTGGCAATGACAAAAGCATTTCCCCAAGCCAAAAATTGGCCATGTATAGAAAATAAAATATCTAAGTAGAAATTATCTCGACAATTAAAAATTTTTATCCAAAAATTAAAAATTAACAAGAGTTAGGTTTACCCGAACGCTCGGCTCTGGCGATTTGGCTTTTGGCGGGAAATTTTTTGTGACGGCGTCTGGTGTTGCTCGAGGGACTCTGGCCCGAAGATCTTGCCTAGGGCTTTGGGGGGTTGTTTCTGCTTTCGCCTGAAGGTTCTTTAGTGGTCCCGGAGGGCCCGATGGGGTCTCCTCCTGTTTCTCCTGCCGGGAGAAAGACCTCATATGCCGAGAAGTTGAAAGATTTTCCCTCGCCTTCCACGGACGGAGCTCAGCGGAATGCTTTTCAATCGATACTCAAGACTGTTGCCAATGGCCCAAATGCTCACCGCGTTAATGGATGCCTCCCACAATCTTCCTCCAGGCCTAAGATTGTAATAGAACCAATGCCGGTCGAAGATACAATCGTCTACCGAGCTAATCACGACTTGATCTCGCAAATTCATGGGCATCCGGCCCACACCGAATTTTCTCGCATACCCGGGTTCGTCGAACCGGGAGCCACACGGTGAGTACTCTCTATGGCCTATAAGCAATGGGTATTTCATCATAAGTTTCTCTTCTTTAGCGAGATAGAAACAGAGCATTTGAATCGTAAAAGAGAAACCATGGACCAGCAGGGTTATTTGTCCAACCCTGGAGAGTGGGTTTCGACCCCCGCATCGAACCCACGGCTGTCCCGGTCTGGATCCGGCTGTACGCTCTCCCGATGGAGTTTTGGGGTGAGCAGGTGTTGGAATTAATAGGTAATTCCCTAGGCAGATTTCTGGGAGTCTCCAAAGATACCATAGAGGGCAATTCTGTTGTCTTTGCTAGAATATGTGTAGAGATGGACATTAGTCAGCCTCTACCAGCTGAGGTGGAACTTGAGCTTGCAGGAGTACCCTGGATCCAGCAGCTAGACTATGAGGCCCTACCTTTCAGGTGCCGAGTATGCCATAAGCATGGACATTTGGCAAGGTTCTGCCCAAACGTAGTGAGCACAAAAACGGAGGCTCCGAGTGGAATGTCAAACCGCCCTAGAGAGGGTAAGTCCAGTCCGGTCAATGAACCCTCTAGCAATTCTCCAGTCCCGATGCTCAGCAGATGGCTTTGAACAGGTGAAACGAAAGAGAAACAAAAAGAAAATGGCAAGGAGCAGTGCAGACTCAAGCCAAACAATCGGTATGAAATTTTTAAGTCATTAGTGGACCTGGAGGACCAATCTATGGAGGGAGTGGTTGGGAATGGTGAGAATGTCAACACTCCACCTCTTGTTTCTCCTTCCTTCACTCCCCGTAGTAGAACAGTGATCGTGCTAACCGAGTACCTGCAGTCGAGAATCCAGGGGCTTTGGTTATACACTCCCCAAAGACAAATCGGCTATAAAAGATGTTACCATGGGAAATGCAGATAAAAATAGAGAAAGGCTCGCTTTAGGGATTTCCTGTGGAAAAGAGATCAAGAAACAATAACTCTCAAGGAGCGGGAAGAAAATCCAATAAGGAACTACTAATGACCTCAAGGAGATAAGCTAATCAATGGAGGATTGGTGAGGACCATTGATTCTTACTGCTCTCAAGGTTTTCAATGATTATTCAATCTTGGAATATTAGGGGTTTAAACAGTAGAACCCATCAATCTGCTGTTCAAAGACTCTTAGAAAACCGTAAAATAGATTTTTTGCTTCTTCAGGAGACCAAAATGTCTTTAGATATTATGAGTAAAACCGCTACTAAAATCTTGCGGGGAGCTGGGTATATGGACGTGGCTGCCCAAGGAGCTTCAGGTGGAATTGTTACCCTTTGGAACCCTCTCGGTCCTGGACTCGCTTTAGAACATGTAGCTTGTAGGGGTGTACTTACTTCTCTCTTCGTAAATAACTTCAATTCTGAGCTGGTCCTTATAACCAACTTTTATGGGGCCCAAGATCTTGATGGCCAAAGGCTCCAATGGGACGCCTGTTCACAACATGAGAGCATACAGGGAGTGTTATGACTGGATTATTGCAGGGGATTTTAATGCAAAATTATCTGTTCGGGACCAGGAAGGTGGCTCCCCTATTTTGGATCCAGGGGATCGGCTTCTGATTGCCCAAGTTCAGGCCTTTAATCTAGTGGACGTTCAAGGCCCTAGTGTTTTTTTCACTTGGACAAACAAGAGAAAGGAGCCACATAGCAGGAAGGTCAAGTTAGATCGCTTTTTGGTCTCGGAGGAGGCTTTTGTTAAATGGACTTTTAAGTTCCTGATTTTGGAGGGCCCTATTTCGGATCATTTTCCCATTTTGCTTGAGGGAGGGACTTCGAGAGGACAAGCACCATAGGCCTTTTAAATTTGAGAATTTTTGGTTACAAAAGGAGGACCTTCGACAGAAAATTTCTCATTGGTGGACGTAAGGCCGTCCACCTTTTGGGACAGAGAATGTTCAAATTTCATAAACAGCTTCAATTTGTCAAATTTCAATTGAAACAATGGAGGAAAGGAAACAAGTCGGATTTCCGAGCCCCAAAGGGCCCCCTTGGTGGCTAGATGGGAGGAGGTTCGAAAACTTTTTAGGGAAGGATCAATTACCGAGCAACTCAAATCGAAGATGACGAATCGCGTAAAGCGGTTGAGGACATTGACAACCAAGAGGAGTTATACCTGGAAACAGAGGGCTAGAAATACTTGGTTATTAGAGGGGGACAGAAATACCAAATTTTTTCATCGGTCACCTTGTGCTAGGAGACAGATGAACAATATGGAAGTTCTCAAAGATGAACATGGAAATGTCTTCGATACTATTCCCCGGTATGCACTCCCATGCTATCGATTACTTTTCTAAACTTTTTAAGGAAAGTATGCAAAGAAGATATTGAGGCTCGTAACGAAGTTCTTAATGTTATTCCTCCTATTATCTCTCGAAGAGGACAATCGGACCCGCTTAGACCCATTGAAAGGGATGAACCGAGAAATGTGGTCTTTGGTATGAGTACTCGGAAAATCTCCTGGTCCAGATGGCTTTCCTATTGAATTTTTTCAGGCTTTCTGGGACACCTTGGAGGAGGATGTTCTGGCTGTTACTGAGGAATCCAGATCCAATCGAAGAATGCTCAGGGCGATCAATCACACCTTCATTGCTTTAATTCCAAAAGGGGAAGCGGGGACTCATATCTCTGATTTCATGCCTATTGCTTTATGCAATGTGATTTACAAAATCATCACTAAGATAATGGCTGAGAGGCTTAAACCCCTTCTTCATAGCATCATTTCTCCTGAATAGGGGTCTTTGTTGAGGGAAGACAAATATTGGATGGGGTGGTTTTGGCCCAGGAGGCCATCCATTCAATGCAAACTTCGGGCAACAAAGGCATGTTCATTAAACCGGATATGTCCAAGGCTTATGACCGGGTGGAGTGGTGCTTCTTGTCGAAAATGCCGGCTGCCTTTGGCTTCTCTCAGAATGGATTGATTGGGTTATGAGTTGTGTTTCTTCTCCCTCTTTTTCTCGTTCTCATTAAGGGCCTTCCCTCGCTTCCTTTCGGCGCCTCCCGTGGCTCCGCCAGGGAGACCCTTGTTCTCCCTATCTCTTCCTTCTCTTGGTCGAAGGTTTGGGCAGATTGTTTTTGAGGAGAAGGCAACAAGGTCTGCTTTCTGGTATCAAGGTTGGGGAGGAAACTCTGACTCACTTGCAATTTGTGGATGATACGGGTCTGGTTGGTGCGGCCACTCTTCGGGAAGCTAGAGGAATCAGAGATACTTTGAATTTCTACCTAAGGGCTTCAAATCAGGTTCTAAATGTCAGGAAGTCCAAAGTGGTCTTTTTCAATCTCGACCAACGGCTTCAGGAGCGCGTTATTGAGATCCTGGGCTTCACAAGGACTTCTCTTCCAATTGTTTACCTGGGCGTTCCCCTTCATTTCAAAAAGTTAAATATTGATATTTGGAAGAACCTGTTAGCAGGCATCAAAGACAGAATGAATCATTGGGCCCATAAATGGCTAAGCTACGGGGGTAGATTAACCTTCCTGAAATCGGTTATTCAGGCTTTGCCGATCTATAAATTCTCAATACTGGCTGCCCCTCATACCATCTGGAAAGAGCTGGACAAAATGGCTAGAAGATTTTTATGGGAAGGCGCAAAAGGGAAGAAAAAATGGGCCTTGGTTGGGTGGGACAAAGTTACCCAGCCTAAGGATAAAGGAGGGCTGGGCTTGAGAAGTTCTATGCTTAATAACAGAGCTTTGGCTGGAAAATTGTATTGGAGGTGGATTTCTCACCATCCTCTCTCTTCACAGAATTCTTTCCAAGAAATATTTGGGGCATGTTCATCCCAATGAGGTGGGTCGCTTTCCCTTGGAAGGTCCCGGTTCCTTAGTGTGGCAGACTCTCAAGATTGGGTCCCGGATTATCAAAGATCAATTATTCTCGGAAAGTGGGGAAAGGAGACAAGGCTCAGCTTTCGGACCGACTCTTGGGACCAAAGATCCGCCCATTATTGTTATGTTCCCCGAGCTACAACCTATCATGACCGCCTTAGAAGCCCATGGTTGGATCCTTATTGATAATTATCTTCTTACCACTCATTTGGGGGGGTATACTTTTAAAAAGTTTAAGCGATGGGAGGAGTGGCCAATTACCGTCTCTCCGGAGTTGGCGCCTATCCCGCAAAAAAAATCTTGTCGTAAAGGTTCCTCACGGGGAAGGATGAGGAAGATGAATTAGCCCGGGGCTATGGAAGCCTTGGGGTCTACTCGGCTAAGGCCGGATATGAAGAGATCCTCCCTGAGCCTCCCCCACACTCTTTTCCGGTTCAGCATTGGAGAAGGATTTGGCATTCAAAGGGTTGGCCGAAAGTGAATTTCTTCGCTTGGCAACTTATGCATAATGGTCTTCTCACCTTTGACAATCTCAGACGTAGGGGTTTCAATGGCCCCTCTCAATGTGCTTTATGCCTCCAACATGAGGAAACAGCAGACCATTTGTTTTTTGAGTGTCCTTTTACTCATCGGATTTGGGAACGCTCGGTTCTCTCAATTTAAACTCCATGCTAATGGTGTTCTCAACCGTACCAATATTTGGGAAAAATGGAAATGGGGCAGGTTCAATTCCATAGCTCTCCGAACTGGCTGGCAGGTAGGCTTTCTCTTCATTTGGTGGCAAGTTTGGTTGGAGAGAAACGCCCGGATCTTTAGAAACACTTTCTCCTCGATTGACGGCGTTTGGCAGGTCATCTGGAGCAAAGTCACAGAAACTGTTGCTACTTTTGTCAATGAAAAGAATCAGGCTACTCTTGGGCATCCTGAAGAGGGGGTTGAGGGTCATGAGAGGCAAGGCAGATCATGCTGGAAACCTCCCCCTGAAGGCTGGATCAAGATCAATACTGATGGGGCTGCAAAAGGCAACCCGGGCAACGCAGGAATTGGTGTTGTTTGTCGGGATCACTCGAGTGCGGTTCTTTACTGGGAATTGCAGGGATTGGGCAGAGCCACGAACAATGAAGCCGAAGCCTTGGCCATTAAGTCAGCGTCTATCTGGGCTGTTAAGCAGGGTTACCGGAGGATAATTCTTGAATCTGATTCTCAAGTCCTGATCGGCGCTCTAGATTGCTTGCGGAATTTCTCTTTAAAAGCCTGGAGACTGCGGATGTTGATATCTCAAATCAAGGAGTTATGGAGGGAGTTAGATGATGTCATCCCCGTGTATGTGAGTAGAAATCGAACACGGTAGCTGACTTCCTTGCGAAGATGGGTGCTGAGAAAGAGGTAGGTGTTCAGCTACACAGTGATATGCCTATGATAGATGAAGAGATTCGGAGTGGTCTGGAACGATCCCTGCATCCATGAGCTCAAAAATGACTAAGGTTAGTTTCTGTCGCGATATCGCGACATATTGCGCCGTCGCGACCCTGTTTGGTAATCTGTCGCGATTTCGCGACATGTTGCTCTGTCGCGACATGTTGCTCTGTCGCGACATGTTGCTCTGTCGCGACCTATCCTGGATAACTGTAGCGATTTCGCTACCCTTTTGGTTGCTGCGGCTTTGGGAGGAAAATTGTAGCGATTTCGCGACATGTTGCGCCGTCGCGGTCGTTGATGAGAAGGTGTCGCGATGTCGCGACCTTTTTGGTTGGTTTTGCTGCCGGAGGAAAAGTGTCGCGGTATCGCGACGCTTTGAGAAAAATTGCATGAAATGGGAAAACCGTCGCGATATCGCGACAATTTTTGTGAAAAGCTACTCTAAGGAAAATTCGTCGCGATTTCGTGCCTTTTTTGAGGAAAGGACACAAAGGGGCATACTTGTTGCGATTTTGAGATGTTTTGAGCAAAATTTAGTTAAGGGGAAAAACCGTCGCGATATCGCGACCTTTTTGAGAAAAGCCTCCCAATGGATAACCTGTCGCGATTTCGCGACATGTTTATGGAAAGGAAGCACAGGGGCAAACCTGTAGCGATTTCGCTACAGTTCTGGAGAAAAACTGCTTGTAGGAAAAACGTCGCGATTTCGCGACTAGTTTTGGTAATGGGCACCTCGGGGGTGAACATGTCGCGATTTCGCGACACTTTTGCGGATGGGGCGCCCATTGGTTTTCTTGTCGCGATTTCGCTACACTTCCGGCCAAGTGGGGCTCCAAGGAAAAGCCGTCGCGATGTCGCGACACTTTCTCAAAGTTGCTGATCAAAGGGGTCCTCGTCGCGATTTCGCGACACTTTCGGGGAGCAGGTGCCTTCAGGCTTTCTCATCGCGATTTCGCGACGCTTTTGGCGTTTGGGTGATTTGGGGCTGTGCTGTCGCGATTTCGCGACTTTTTCGTGTGTTGTGGTTCCGGCGCTTTTTGTCGCGATATCGCGACATGTCGCGATTTCGCGACTTGTCGCGTTATCGCGACTGGTTGTTGTGGCGCGGCGGTTGTTTGGTTTGGTGTCGCGATTTCGCGACATGTCGCGTTTTCGCGCCCTTTGTACTTCTGGTCTCTTTGCGCTTGGTTGGGATGCCCTTTCTCCCTCTTGTAACTGTCTTTTGTTTTAATACAAGTTTTTTTCATTTTTTTCAAAAAAAAACAAGAGTTAGGTTTAAAATTTGTCTAAGGTATGGCCAAAATTTTGAGATGATGACATCAACATCAGGAAGAAAAAATCCAACACAACATAGAGTTGGACTCAAAATTTGACTAAGGCATGGAGTTTAACAATTGAAAATTAACCCAACACTCAAAATTTGACTAAGGCATAGAGTCTAGCAATTGGCTCGGTTATTCGCAGGTAAAAATAAAATCCTCAATAAGCACCCAATAAGCATAATAAAAGTGTTAAAAGCAATTCTAGCAATGCAAACAATTACCTCGATAGTGTAAAAATTACCCTAGCAATGAAAAATTATCCCAACTAGTGGAAATTACCTCAACAATTGAAAGTTAACCTACATGGAAGCCTTGGCATTATGGTAGGAAGGAAGCATAAGGTATTACAAATAAAGCATACCCAATCAGAAACATTGGCCACTCCTAGAGAAGCATAAGAAAATTAGAGCTAGGGTAATTGGAGTCAGACCACTCCTGGGAAATATAAAAGCCATCCTAAAAGCCAAGAGAATGTAAAAGCAAGCTTAGAAAATATAAAAGTTAGCTCAAAGTCGCTAAAAAAAAGGAGTTACTAAAAACTCATCTCCAAAAAGTGCAAAGCATATAAAAAGTAAAAATTGAAAGAAAAAAAAGAAAAGAAAAATGATATTTATTTAAATATATTAAATATATATATACACAAAAGCGTATAATAAATAAATAAATATTAATAAATAAATAATAAAAATAAATTTAATTAATAATGGTAATTATAAAACTTTTTATGCTTGCGTTTTTGGTTTGCTTTGTAGGATAGTTGTTGTGGTTGCTTTAAATGGAATACGTAAATGATAGAGGGGGGATTTTAATGATGACCAAGAAATCTGACATGAATTATTAAAAAATTAAATACAGTAGATGTGAGACCTTTAATGCTAACCCGATGAACACAAAGGTGTAGAATTATAGACAATGAAATTAAAGCCTAAAGCCCACTTGTCATGATGGGTGGATCAAGCATTGAATCTCCTAATCAATCAATATTAAGGAACCCCAAGTGTTGTCCATATGTATGTTTAATATGGCATGGCCACAGCATGGATGAAATCAATCCTAAAGAGCACATCAATGGATAGTAATTTATTGCAAAATGCAACTCTATGGGAAGGCTATATATTGTATAAATAGAGTCTAACTAGCCTATTACAAGGGTCAAAATCCATCTAGTAGCATGCCCTTTTAACTTTCTTCTTTATTTTCTTTTCCTACTGGTAGTTGGTTGAAAACCATCTATAGCTAGACCCTTTAGATTTTCTTCTTTCTTAGATTTTTTTTTGTTTGTAGTTAAATTTTATTTTTGAACCAAGTTTCTATTATTTTGAGCTATGTTCTTGTAATCCATCGAAGTAGATAAATCTAAATCTATGTACTCAGTGACTATCTTTATAATGTAAGACTTTTAAAATTTTTTGTGTTTAATCAATGCGTGCTAATGGTGGTTGCACTTTATTCATTTCACAATTTGTTTCTCCTCTAAAGGTTGCACCATCTTGGACCTTAGGCTATGTGAATATTAATCAGTCCGGGATTGGTTTAAATCAAAATTGCTACTTTACCAAATTGGAGTTGGAGTTTCAGGGTAGTATTGACTTGTTTATTTTTCTTTCTTTTCCCTTACCCTTAAACCTTTGAATTTTCTTTGAATTCTATTTAGACTAGGAGTAGATTAATTTCCATTTGAAGCATTAAAGTTGATTTTATATAGTGCATTTTAAAATTTCATACAACTTCAAAGTTGTCATTATTATATATGCAATAATAACCGTAAATGCAATGAAGGATATCAAATGGAAAATCACAATTTATAGAGCTTAAAATTTATATTTCTATTACCTATTTTTGATTCCACTTAGCTCATGATGTTTAAATATCAATGCAATGGAATCATTTTTTGGCAATTGAGAAATTTATTTTTAAAGCATTGTACCTAGAAAAATTATTTCTTGAGTCACAACCAACAAAGGCCCCTTGAAGGAACAACTAACAAAAATCTCTGAGTTTACCTACACCAGCATATACCTTGCATACCTAAACCTTGGTGAAACAATTTCCATTTCAAGAGGGAATAGATTATGTTCCAAGTATGTTGGCTTACCCTTGACACACCAATAGTTTGACTTTTTTCTCTTCATGCCCAACACGAAGGATTACTGAATTGTTAATTCACTAATCCACTAGGCCCTTAATAAAATAGAATTGGTAGAATAAGGGAAGATTCAATGCATGTCACATACATGCTCAATAGAACTGGCGCTAGAAGGGCCTAGACTATAAAAATTAAATTTTCTTGGTGCATTGTTTATGTTACACATCTTGACTATCAAATTTGGAACCTAAAGTCATCATCACTAGATCTAAGTCATTTGTAGATGGTATTGATTTTCTTAGCCTTCCCCCATATAGAATACCTAAAGTTAATAAAGGCAGACCCAATGCTCCTCAAACTACTAATAGCTCCCTTAGAGTTATTATCCCTTTTTTTTGTCCTTTTGTCATTACCCAAAGTCTACTAGTGGAAGCTCTTACCTCGTGGTTAGTAGGAAGCAACCCTTTGAATATAATAGGGCCTACACATGATATGCCTAATAATGTTGAAATATAACTTCCTAGGTACAGGCATGATGGAATAAGATTAATTGAAGAACAAATTTAGGCATACAAAGACACATTAATTCGTTTACAAATTATGCATGAGGATGTTGCTTATAGAATATTTCCACATACACTAGATGATTTCTCATATTAATGGTATATTATCTTACCTTCAAGCTCTATTACTTCCTAAGATCAATTAGAGGTAGCATTTATCAGTTATTTTAGATTACCTATTGACCTAGCTCTCATATATAATTAATTTGCCTTTGCCTATAGAGAACCTAATAAACCCTTGAGTCTTTTCATTATTAGGTTCCATAATTTATACACTAGGTTGGTGATACCTTACACCTTGATAGAGGAAGTATCCATCCATATGTACTTTATAACTTTGGACCCATTGAATTCCATGTTCATAAGGATAGCTCCACAAATCATATACTTTCCCATGGCATATAATGAGGTAAAGGTTGAACAACAATTAATACCTCAAGATTTTTATTTGGGTCAATTTAGTTCACTTGGATAACCAATGACTTATAATTAGATACCATTAATAAATCAAGCCTTTACACAACACCTTCCTATGCTAAACCCATTACCAAGAGTCATGTATCTAAAATAGAATCAACCCTTCAATCTGGCACCCTTGAACCAAATGATACCTAATGTGAGTAATTAACAAACCACTCCTACATATTTAGACAATCAAATGACCACAAATAATGTTCTCAATAATACACCTATAACAAATAATCAATAGGCCTTACCCTCATTTCTCAACACATCTGCATCTACAAATAATATAATGGCTCAACCAAGACAAAGTCAACTTCTTAACTCAAATCCTAATATGGTTTACAAAATATGGTTAGAAAATTGAGCAATGGCATGCTTCAATTGCAAAGGCAAGTTTCTCAAAACCTAATTATAAATAACATTTAGAATAGGAACTTCAACCTCCAAAGGACTAACTACCAATATGATGATTTGCTAAATAATGGAGGAGTGCCAAATATTTCTATAAAATAGAATCCATCTGATGACAACCCAAACACTTCCATAAATCTGGTTGACCTTACTCTATGTAAATGGTGTAGGATCTATTCCATTGCTCAACATGGTGAAACTTGTTGTCCAAAGTTTAAAAGTACTTTGGATATTGTCTAGAAAAAAAGAAAATTTGGTATTAGTGCCCACCAATGATAATTATTGGAATTAAACTAATCAATATGTAGGGATAATGTTAGTTTAAGAAATATATGAGCTCTCAGGAGTGGATAAGAGGAACTTAAAGAATACCTAGAAGAAGAGGTGCAATATCACCATCTATTTCAAAGAGATAGCAGTTATATTCTTTAGAGAAAAGAAAAAGAACCATTGAATTCTTCCACATATCCCATAAAAACTTATATCCTACCTGATGAGCAAGCCAACAAAAACCTAATCCCAACTTAGGGTCCCACAATGCCTATGCAATCAAAAGTCAACAAACCATTACTATAGACAAAGAAAATTCCAAACAAGATAAGTTTGTGTTAAAATATATTAAATTATTTGGTACATACCAATGTACCATCATGGGTACATCTATATATTAGGAAAGAGTGTCTTAGATTAGGATTTACTTTATACAATATAATGCATAAGTGTGCAATGATATTTTAACAATGTAAATGTGCATAGTTATCCCTATGTACGTGTGTCAATAGAACAGGAAGATGAAGAGTCATAGGAAGAGTGAGGGCCAAGAAAACTCCATATGAAGAGTCATATTCCATTCTATATATATGGATGTATTGATGTAAAAGAGATATAGCGAAGGAGAAAGAGTCACCTATGTAAGCAATGGAAGGTGATGTAGTATGATGTATTTTGAGCTCTTCATTCAATAAAGATTTCTTAGTATTTTTTAGCATTTTCATTAGCATTATTTGAGTTATTATATAGTTGATTCTGAGTTTATATGCTTGATTGATCAACATTATTATATCTTTCATATTGCAATTGTATTATTGATATTGAGGCAATATTATTTTGAGTATTTACTAATCAAAAGCTAATAGTTTGGATAAGATATTATTGAAGACCTTAAGAAAACCAAGACAAATATTTATTTATTTGAGGAATCTTAGTTAACTGACCAGGGGGATTTATTGCTTAAAAATACCATTGGCTAAAAGGCTATTGATTCCCAGGTGGCTATATACAAAGAAAAAATGGAATTTTGACCTTTTTTGTTGACTATTAAAATTGCTAGTAAAAGTTTACATCATTTTCTTATGGATTCAAGCACTTCTAACAATGTGATGCTATATGTTGTCAGCCAAATATTAGGATTGACTCCTACTCCCTTAAACAAGAATGGTGTTTAGCTAGATAAATCAAAGGTAAAAGTGGTTGGCATGTGGAATTAAGTCCATAAACAGTTGGTTGTTGAACATAGTGTACACAAATACATTGATATTTAGGTTTTAGATATCTCATATGCCTATAGGATGTTGCTTAGCCATGATCAGTCAAAAATGTTGAATGGTTATATGGCAACTAATTTTCTATATGAGCTCATCATTGAGCATAAGAATATCAATGAGATTCTATATATTGAACTGAAAGTGGGAGTGTACATTGTGGTAGTGGAAATCATAATTGGAGGTAATTATCTAGTAATAGATACCTCATAAAGTAGAAAATAATTAAAAACTAGTTGTGGACCTTTAAGTTTAATGGATCAAATTTTGAGTATGATAATGGTATTGGGATTGAATTAAGTTGGTGGGGTGAGGTAAAATAAAGGCTTTTGGAATTATAAAGTTGATATTACTATAGGAAGAGGTCTATAAAATCCTATATGCCTATCAACATAGGTATTTTTCAAATTACTGTAACCATGTCTAGGACCCTAGGAAATTTGACCATGGAAAATTTGACCCCTTTGGCTAGTACCCTTTCAAATATCATATATTTTAGTCCTACCTTGTAAATCATCCTTGTACATAGTTTATTGTTTTGATTATTTTTTGTGTGTTGGTATTTTTTAATCATTTCTATTTTTCTTTACTTTTTGTTTTTAGTTTTGCTCTTCCACTTTTCTATTTTTGGCTTTGATTGGTCAAGTGCAACCAATTTCTTGTTACTCTAAGATAGAAGTGTTTTCTACACAATTTGGATATGAAAAATTCCATTTTGGACTCAATGAAATTGAGATTGGCTTAACCAACTATTTGGTGTATATCTATTATTTAAGGGTAACATAAATTAATCTAGAATGTAATGCAAAAGGATGTTGCAACTTCATAATGAAAATACCTTAAGGAGATTCTAGATCAAGAGGAATGAAACCATTATGGTTTGGTCCTCAAGAAAAAGCCATTTCAAATGTTCACCCTCGTGTTTGCCATACACATCCCAATATTTGCAAATTAAGAAACATTAATTTAAAAAACTTTGTGTTCAAATAAATAAAGAGGCTCAAGGGCTTGGGTAATTCAGATAAACCTCTAGTGGGGCTATGAATAGGTGGTTTGTAGTAGAGCAATATCTATAGTAGGATAAAATATAACTCTCTCGGGGCTATATAATCCTAGTTGGCAATGAAGCAATATTTGATAACTGGAGACATGTCTACCTATGTGACAAAGCTTATGATTAATAGACCAATGTTCACTTAGTGGTGAACTAGCCTAATTTTTTAACTATGGTACCAAATTTTAATTGATTCTATGGTAAGAATAAATTCATATACACACACTTTGTTGAAACCAATAGAGTATTATTTTTAAGTAAAATGGTTAACCCCAACCTTGGATGGATGCCAAATTTTGGTTTTATAGGTTTTGAATTTTTATTGTTTTAGAGAGGGTTCTTTCTATTTCCAAAATTTTCAAGAGCAATTTTTAGCAAAGTCGCAATTTGTTGTTGTGCTTGCACAACACACCCCAATTTCAATGGACTCGAAACCCACTTTAAAAAAAAAAATGATAATTTTTTTCTTATTTTCTTGGGCTTATGTATGATATCCAATCATCCAAGAAACTTAGTTTTTTTAATTGAAAACTTTTAATTGTAGATGCCCATTTTTTGCTTGCCTTGAGTTTGTTATGATATTTATTTCCATTTTTGTGTCTGGTAAAATTTTTTTAAATGGAAAATAAACTCTCCCATTATATTGGGCTTAGAATACACTTTGCAATAAGTACCCACATGCCTATGTTCCATAGCATTAGCACCCTAAAACTACTTAAAATTAGGCATTGTAGACTTTAATTCCATAAGAAAACACAAATGTTTCACTTTTTGTCCCTATATCTCTTGCAATATTTTAAGAAAATTTATGAAACCAATTTCATTAGATGATCCTCAAAAAGAACTTTCCAAAAAGTATAAATTTACCTATATTTCGAGGATATTTAAGGCCTAACATTATTTATTTTCTTCAAGCTATCCAAGCTACCAAGACCAAGGTCACCCTAGGGAAAACATAAATAAAAATTAAGAAAAAAATGGTTGTAAGTTCAAATACTAAGTAAAAGTCACCTAGTCAATCCAAAGGAAGCTTAATGCTACTGGTAACTTAAAATGCTATACACATTGAAATTTGGCACTCAAGTGGAAACCACTTTCTAGCCTAAAGTTTGACTAAGGTAGATAGGTCTAGCATCTTGCCATAACACTGAACCAAAAATTTGGTAAAGGATAAAATCCCAATATGGATGCCAGATTTTTTTGGCAATGACGTCAATATTTCCGTTAGCCAAAACTTGGCCACACACAAGAAATTAAAAAATCTAAGTGGAAATTGCCTTGAAAATTAAAAAATTTGAACCAACAATTAATGGCTAAACTTTTGAGATGCTAACATCATCATCAGGAAGAAAAATATCTAGCACAACACAAAGCCAAACTTAAAATTTCACTAAGGCATGGAGTTTGACAATTGGAAATTATCCTGACACTCAAAATTTAACTAAAGCATGGAATCTGGTAGTTGAAAATTAAGCCCAAGCTAGTCACAGGTAAAAATAAAATCCTTGATAAGCACCCCAATAAACATAAGAAAAGTGTCAAAAACAATTATGATATTGGAAACAATTACCTCAATAGTGGAAACAATTACCCCAACAATGAAAATTTACCCTAAGTAGAGGAAATTATCATGGCAATTGAAGCTAACCCGCTTGAAAGCCCTAGCCTTTTGGCCAAAAGCATAAGGAAATAAAAATAAAGTATACCCAACCAAAAGCCCTGGCCACTTGTTGGGAAGCATAAGAAAATTAGAGCCAAGGTAATTGGAGAAATAGGACCACTCCTGAGAAATATAAAAAATAACCCAAAATCCTGGAGAATGTAAAAGCAAGCTCAAAAAATATAAAAGTCAGCCCGAAAATCTCTTAAAATATAAAAATTAAGTTATTGAAAACTCATCTCTAGAAAGTGTAAAGCATGTAAAAATAAAAATAAATAAAAATAAAGAGGGAAGAAAAGAAAAAAAAAAGATGTTTATTTTAAAAAATACAATATATATATATATATATATATGTATATATATATATATATATATGTATATATATATATATATGTATATATATATGCATATATACATATGTAAAAGTGTGTAGTAAAAAAATAAATTTTAAAATATATATTAATAAATAAATAAACTAGTTTCAAATGATATAAATGAAGACCTTTGTGCTCCCTTTCGGGATGAGGAAATTAGGGCCATTGTCTTCTCTATGGGTGGTCTGAAAGCTCCGAGATTGGATGGCTTTCCTCCTATTTTCTTTCAAAGGTTCTAGCACATTGTAGGTGGTGACATATATTCAGCCATGAGGGAAATTTAGGAGTCTAATTTAATTATGGCTGATGTAAACTCAACATTTTTGGTTCTTATCCTAAAGTTGATGGGTGCTAAAGAATTCTTTGGTTTTAGACCCATTAGCCTTGGTAATATACTTTTTAAAATTCACACTAAAACTATGGCGAATAGGCTCAAAGTATACCTACCAATAATTATTGACCATTTGCAAAGTGGATTTGTAGTAGGCAAATAAATTATGGATGTTGTTATTGCAGTGCATGAGTTGATTCATTCTATAGATAAAAGTAGAAGACCAGGAACTTTCCTCAAACTTGATATGCATAAAGCATATGATCGGGTCTCATTGAGATTTTTGCTTAGAGTTCTAGGAAAATATGGTTTCTAGCCTTGCTAGATTAGATTGGTCAGAGCTTGTATATAATTAGAAAAATTATTAATATTAGTTAATGGATCACTAGCTAGTTACTTTAGCGATTGGATAATCATTCATTAGGGGGATCATATATCTTCGTATCTATTTATTTTATTGGTTGAATATTTGGGAATAACTCTAAAGGTAAATCCCACAATAGTGGGAATCAAACCTATAGTTGCCATTGAATCAATATCACACCACCAATTTGTTGATGATACGTTATTATCCTTTTTAGATTTAATCCCTCAAGCTAAAGTTGTTAAAGAGATCCTCCAGAACTATGAAAGAGCAGTTGGTCAGAAAGTGAGTTTGAGGAAAAGTAATGTGTTCTTCTTGAATACTCCTCTCGGTAGGTAGAGGAAAATTGTTGGGACTACCAATGTTCAAAGGTCGGAGTAAGACTTCTCTATGGGAAATAGTTTTAGAAAGAGTTCAAAGAAAATTAGCAAGATGGAAAGGGGCACTTTTGAGCCAAGAAGGTAAAATTATGCTAGTTAAGTCTACTATATAGAGCATACCAGTGTACTTCCTTTCTCTCTTCAAAATTCTAGGAAATATTCTTTAAAAAATTTTAAAAAATCAATGATCCTTTCTTTGGTCTGGTTCAGAGGAGAAGTTCTCGCTTGTAGCATGGGATCAGGTGTGTAGTATGAAATAGTTGCGAGGTCTAGGCTTAAGAAGAATGAAAACGTTAAACAGAGCACTAATAGCTAAACAAGGATGGAGATTGGTTCATAAATATCATTTTAATTGGGTTAAAATATTAGAAACCAAATATTTAGGTAACACTGGTAATTTTATTACAAATCCAAGTATTGTCATTGGCTCAGCATTCTGGTGCAAAGAATTTTAACAACCACTTTGATATCATAAAGGGTGGAAGATGGGTATTAGGTAATGGGTAAAGCATTGATTTTTGGAAAGACACATGGGCAGCTGATAGACCGTTAGAATCATATCCTCACCTAAGTTTGGTGGAACCAATCACAAGCCAAGCTTTCAAGCCAAAGGTATGTGACTTCATTATCTTTTTTAATGATAGAAAATGTTGGAAACCATTTGTTTTTCTAGGGATTTTTTAGGAAGAAGAAATTGCATTAAAATATTTGATGGATATCCTAAAGTGCATGGTTATTCCTAATCAGGATAGGCCAAATAGATTGATGTGGGGGGTTGAGAAGGATGTTTGCTTTTTCATTAAGTTAGCCTACCTAATTTTATATGTTCCATTTGATCCCTAGTTTCCCATTAGTAATATTTGGTTGAAGGGTCTTACCCCTAAAGTTAATTCTTTCTTTTAGTTGTGGCTCAAGGTAATTTCCTCACATTGGATAATTTACAAAAAAGAGGATTGGTTATCCTAAACCAGATGCTACCTATGTGGTAGTGCTGAAGAATCACATGTGCACCTGTTGTCTAATTACTCCTTATATCAGTCTATCTTCTCCCAGTTCCTAAGGACTGTTAGTGTGGTTTGGGTTTTATCAAAGTTGTTTTATGACATGATAATTCAATGTAGGTCTCCCTTTTTATCTTCGAATGTTAAAGTTTTTTTGTCCTTTGGTTTACCTCATGTTTGGTGGTGTATTTGGAAGGAGAGGAATTCTAGAGCCTTTAAAAATATCTCCCATCTAGCTAAGTTCATGGTACTTTGTGTTGTTGCTACCATTGTTGAGAATGTGGATGCAATTTCTTTAGATAAGGTCACTTCTATTGGGGAGTTGGTGGTGGAGTCGACTCTTGGATTTAGAGATAATTCTTCCAAAAATTGCCTTGAATCTCCTTCTAGATATACTACTATTTGGGAACCTCCTCCTCCTAGACATTTGAAGCTAAATTTTGATGGAGCTTCTAAATGGAATCTAGGACCAACCAGTGTGGGGGTATTGGTTAGAGATTCGAATGGGAGGATTATGTTGGATTTTTCTAAAAATTTAGATCATAAGAACAATAATTTTGTGGAGGCACAAGCTCTCTTTCAAGGGGTTTGTCAACTAGAAATTTTGAATGGTAGGAAGGTAATTATTAGAGGATTCCCTCAATATCATTAATATGCTTAAAGGTGTTCACGTCCCTTCTTGGATGATCACAAATGAACTTCCTAAAATTGAAAGATAAATTTTAGCCCTTGAAGCAGTTGAGATTAAGCATGTTTATAGGGAGGGAAATAGATCGGAAGATTTTTTAGCAAACTTGGGAATTTTGTAGGAAATATGCACAATTTGGTAGGAGGATTTCCTAGATGGATTAAATCAAATAGATAATGAAATATTGAGGAGAAAATTTGTGTTTTCAAATGGATCTGATTTGTAATAGTAGGGATCCCATTGGAAAATTTTGTGTTTGTCCTACTCGGTTATTATATAGCTTTGTTATTTGTCTGCTTTGTGGGTCCTTATTGGTTTGCTATGTTGATATCTTTATTCATTATTTCTAGCTGGTTGGTTGATCCACTCTTGTAAAAGGTTTGGGGCACATTTCAAAACTTCTTCATCCATATTATCAAAAAAATTATAGAACTTCTAGTACTTGCATTTTTGCTTTATTTTATAGGATAATTGTTGTGACTGCTTTAAATGGTAAACACAAATAATAGAGAAGGGATTTTAATGCTAACTAGAAAATATGATATGACTTCTCAAAAATTAAATACAATTTATGTGGGAGATTTATGCTAAAATGATGAATACAGAGGTGTAGAATAATGGACATAGTGAAGTTAATTCCCAAAGCCCACCTATCCTAATGGGTGGAACAAGTGTTGAATATCCTAACCAATTAGGATCAAGGAACCCCAAGCATCATACAAATAGAGGTTTAATGAGGCATGGCCATAACATGTTTGAAAGTAATCTTGATGCAGGAGAATCCTTGTGTTCACACAATATTGCATCGACCAAAAAATAAAAAAAATAAAATAAAAATATTTGCAGCGTTGTGATATGTATCATGCAGTTATGTGTTCTTTATGCATGTAGTTTTATGGTCTGTGTGCATGTATTTTTGTGGTATTTATGGCCATTGCATTAATGGCCTAGGGAAAGAAATCATTTTGTGGTCTTTGCACATGCAGGTTTGTGGTCTTTATGATCAATTTATTAATGACTCGAGCAAGAAATTGTTTTTTAATATTTGCACACATAGTTCTATGGTCTTTATGACTGTTGTATTAATGGCTCTAGCAAGAAATAATTTTGTTGTCTTTGCACACATAGTTCTATGGTCTTTATGATCATTACTTTAATGAATCAGATGAGAAAATATTCTATGGTATTTGTACACATAGTTCTATGGTATTTATGATGGTTACATTAATAAATTAGGCAAGAAATTGTAATATATTTATTTTTTAATTTCCTTGGGGTGGATCCATGTTTCTTGGTTTGGATGGGAAAATTTTATTTGTAATTTTGAAGTTGTATTGGATTCCATTTGGGAGGATATTATTAGAGATATTTTTGAGGGATATGGGCTTGATTCTAACATAGAGAGACTCGGTTATAGATTTGACACAACTATTATAATTTTTTCTTCCTTATATATAATATAAAAGAGTTTTATGTTTAGACTTTTAGAGTTCTTCCTACTTTCATTATGTACTCCTATGCCCTTGTATTTGTTGTTAATTCGACCTGCATATGGTGTTGAATTATTTGGTATCAAATCTTAGGCTATTATTTCATGGTGTTGTCTCATAGGATTTTTTTATCTGAAGTATTTGTGCAGTTATGACTACATTGCATATGAACCATATACATGGCTCACAAAATTAGAAGATAAAGTGATAGAAACAATCATGGCCCATGCATCGTTGATGTAGTTGATACAATGAGAGTCATCCTCGCAATATTGGAGGCTATTAATGCCATGTACCATAAATGTTTTTAGTGGTATGTGATATCAGTGAAGATTAGACGGATAATTGTGATGAGAGGGATGGTGTTAAGGATGATGGTGATGCCACACAGAACCTCATGATGAAATAAATATTTACAACTACCATAGTAAAGGATAGAAACAATTTGAGGTTTGATCTTTAAAGCTATGCAAGGAGCTTGAATCTAGAAGACTTGGTATATTGGATCATTGAGCTAGACAGATGCTTTAAATTTGAAGTAATTGAGGACCCTAAAAGAGTGAAGTGCATCACAACAAAGTTGAAAGGGCATGTTACCTTGTGGTGGGACTCAGTCCAGAAGAGTCATGTACAGAGGAACAAGCACAAAATATCCATTTGGGATAATATTATGGTGAAGCTCAAAGAAATTTCCTACCATCTAACTACGTGCATGATTTGTTCAATAAAATCCAAAACTTGTGCCAAAGAAAGACTACCATGCAAGAATAAATGGATGAGTTCTATATACTATGCATTCATGCAAGACAAATAGATTATGACAAAGAATTTATTGAGGTATGTGAATGGTTTGCACATCTTAATTCAAGATGAGATGTGTTTGCTAATAATCAACTTTATTGAAGAAGCCTACCAGTTGGTACTACGTGCAAAGGAGAAGTTGTCTTATAGATTACAAGGTACACAAAATACTAGTGGTAAGGGAAATTATGATGACTAAAGCAAGCATGGGGTATGACAAACCATCCTGTACAAGTAAGGTGCTAGTGTAGGTGGTAATGCATAAGGCATTGATCATAAAAAAATCTTGCAAAGGTTAATACAAGTCACAAAGCCATGTGAAGGGTTTTGGAGGGACATTCTTTAGATGTGGTCAAGTAGGGAATCAAGCATTCAAATGTATGGAAGTGCAATATGGAGGTCATGTAGAGAAATGCATGCATGTAGTGTGTGCAAACAATGGTGAGTTGGGTAGTGAAGTAGAAATATCATACCTAGAGGATGGGAAAAACTTGATGGTATGCAAGGCACTCCTAAAGCCCATGTGTGAAGAGGATTCATGGTTGAGGAGAAGCCTATTTTACACCAAGTTTATGTTAGGAGGAAAGTGTTGTAAGTTGATCATTTATGGAGGTATCATAGATAATTTGGTCTCCATAAATATGGTGCAGAAATTGGAATTGTTGAAGGTCGTGCATCCAATGTTATACAATATCTCTTGGTTGTAGAAGAGACAATAGCTAACTATGATGGAGAAAATTCTAGTTGCATTCGGTATGGGAGGATATGTAGATTTGGTTTGGTACAGTGTGATTCTAATGGATTCATGACATATATTATTGGGAAGGCCTTAGAAATATGATGTTAGCACTATCCATGATGGGTACAAGAACACCTTCACCATCAAGAAGGATGGAATAAGTTTGAGTTGACTCCAATGATAATGGAGGAGGAATATGCACAAAAGGGTGAAGTGATAATGTTGTTAGCAAAGGAGTTTCTCAAGGAGGTGAGAGACTTGCAGGACTAGTATGCACTAGAAATACCACCTATGCAAGCAAATAAATCAAATTCATACAACTTTAAAGAGCTAGAGATTGGTACACTACTAGAAGATTTCATAGATGTAGTTGGTGAGAGAATGTCAGATGGATTGTCACATGTGCATGTAATCTTACATTGCATTGATATGATTTCAAGTTCTAGTTTACCTAACAAGGCATCACACTAGATGAGTCTCAATATGAGTGCAAAGTTGAACAAGCAGGTGAAATATCTATAGGGTTACTCTTTTATGTTGAAGCATCATATAGGAAGTATGAACAAGGTCATGGATGCCTTGAGTAGAAGGAAAGCGTTGTTGTCTGAAATGATAGTTAAAATAGTGGGAATGGAGCGGATAAAGGATTTGTATGGTGTAAGTCCAAATTTTGCTAATGCATGGCACACATGCATGGATCCATGGGATGGAGATAGAGGTCCATTTGCAGATTTTTTATGCAAGAGGGATACTTGTTCAGGAGAAATTAGTTGTACATCCTATGTATTTTGATGAGGGAGAATATCATCAAAGATTTATATGGAGGTGGACTCAAAGGGCACTTTGGCAAAGATAAGATACATGCAATTATGAAAGAGAGATACTATTGACTTAGTTTGTGCAAAGATGTGCATAAATTTTTTGAAAGGTATAGAATATTCCAGATAGTTAAAGGGAGTGGCATAAAACATGGAGTTGTACAAGACATTGTGCATGCCAAATAGATCATGGGAGAAACTGTCCATGGAATTTGTTCTTGGATTGCCACACATACAAAGAGGTCATGATTCTATATTCTTAATGGTGGACTGATTCTATAAAATGGTGTATTTCATTTCTTGTTAGAAGTCAAATGACACATCCAAGATAACATATTTGTTCTTCAAGGAGATAGTGATATTGCATGGGTTACCACATAGCATTATGTTGGATCATGACACAAAGTTCCTTAGCCACTTTTGGTGCACTCTTTGGAAAAATCTGGGTATGAAACTCAATTACAATTTAGTGTATCACCCTCATATGGATGGACAGATGAAGGTTGTTAATCAAAGTCTTGGCAATCTATTGTGATGTCTCATAGGAGAGAAACCTACGTAGTGAGACTCTAAGTTGGTGCAAGCACAGTTTGTGTACAATAATTTAGTGAATAGTTCAATCAAAAGGATTCCATTTCAAGTGGTATATGAATTGCCTCCTCATGGATTCATAGATCTATTAGAGGTGGAATTTGGTATCCGCATTGGCGCTAAGGTAAAATAATTTGTGTAACATGTGCAAGAGGTGCATGCACAAGTGAAGAAATTTCTTGAAGAGAGAAATGCTAAGTATAAAGAGCATGTAGATGTTTGTCATAGATAAAAGACCTACTCAAAGGGGGAGTTAGTCATGGCACATCTAAGAAAGGAGAGGTTCTTGTACAAAACATATAACAAGATAAACCCTAGGAAGATAGGTCCTTGTCACATTTTGCATTATTTTTCTAAGAACGCTTATGAGATTGAATTCCTTGAATAATTGGATATCTTGTCAATATTCAATATATATGATTTGTAATAATTCCATGTATAAAATATTTTGAATATGTACAAATGGAGGAAGAACTATATTGGAATATGGAGATACCTAAGAAGCAATGAGAAGAAATAGCGTAAATGTTGGATTCATGCATTGGCAAGAAAACTCGACATAGAGAGTACAAATGATATCTTATTTGATGGAAGGGTAAAGGACCTAAGGAAGACTCATGGATTTTTGAAGTTGAAGTAAGCCAACTTGGGTGGCCAAATAAGTCATTCATGTATAGTTATAATGTAAGCCCTAAGCTCACATTATTTTTAGCAAGGGTGTCTTATGTAGGAGAATCCTTGTGTTCACATAATCTTGCATCAACAAAAAAATTAAAAAAAAAATAAATAAATACATCTATCATATTGTGATAGGTACCAAGAAGTTCTATGTTCTTTGCACACATAGTTTTGTGGTCTTTGTGCACGTATTTCTATGATATTTATGATCGTTGCATTAAAAGCACGAGCAGGAAATTATTTTATGGTCTTTATGACCGTTGCATTAATGATTATGGTAGGAATTTTTTTGTGGTCTTTGCGCACACAATTCTATGGTCTTAATGATGGTTGCATTAATGGCTCTAGTAGAAAATTGTAATTTGATTTTTTTTTAATTTCCTTAGGGTGGATCGGTGTTTCCTCGTTTGGGTAGGAAATAGTTATTTATAATTTTGATATTAAAGTTGGATTGGATTCAATTTTGAGGAAGATTTTTGGAGAGATTTTTGGAGAGATATGGGATTGATTGTAATGTATAGAGGATTGGCTATATATTTGTGTTTATTTATAATTTTTCCTTCCTTACAAATAATATAAAAGAGTATTTTGTTTCAACTTTCAAAGTTCTTCCTTCTTTCATTATGTACTCCTGCACCCATGTGTATGTTTTTTAATTCAACCTATATACAATGTTGCATCAAATCCCAAGGAGCACATCAATGGATAGTAATTATTGCAAAATGTAATGTTATGTGAATGCCGAAAATATATAAATAGTGGCTCAGTTTCCTAATACAAGGGTTATAATACATCTAGTAGCATGTCCTTTTAGTTTTCTTCTTTCTTTGCTTTTCCTACTGGTAGTTGGTCAAAAACCATCTATTAGTTGGTCCCTATAGATTTTTTTCTTTAGATATTTTTATTTTATTTGTAGTTGGATGGCATTTTTGAACCAAGTTGTTATTTTTTTTAGCTTTGTTCTTGTAATCCATCGAAGCAAACAAATTTGAATCTATATACTCAATGACTATCTTTATAATATAAGGATTTTTAAATTTCTTATGTTCAATATGCACATGTTAATTGTGGTTTCACTCAATCCATTTCACAATTTGTTTCTCATCTAAATATTGAACCATCTTGGACCTCAAGTTGTGTGACTACTAGTTGGGTCAATATTGGTTTAAATCAAAATTGCTACTTTATGGGATTGGAACTGGAGTTTTAGGGCAATATTGGCTTGTTTGTTTTTCTTTCTTTTCTCTTACCCTTAAACCTTTGACTTTTCTTTGGATTTGATTTATATTAGGAGTAAATTTAATTTCTATTTAAAGCATTAAAGTTGGATTTTTTTAGTGCATTTTAAGATTTCATATAGGTTCAAAATAGTCATTGTTGTTATATATGTGATAATAATCGTAAATGCAATTAAGGCTATCGATTGGGCAATCACAATTTATAGAGCTTAGAATTTCTTGTTGTCCAATTTTAATTCCACTCACCTCACATATATTTAAATATCAATGTAGTGGAATTAATTTTAGGTAGCTAAGAAATTTAGTTTTAAATAATTGTACCTAGAAAATCTATTTTGTGAGTCACAAGCAGCAAAGACCCCTTGAAGGAATAGCTAACAATGACCTCTAAGTTTACACACATTGACCAAGACCTAGCATACCCAAATTTTAGGGAAAACAATTTCCCTTTCAAGAGGAAATAAACTTTTTTCCAAGTATGTTGGTTTGCCCTTGAAACAACAATAGTCTAATTTTTACCTCTTATGCCCAACAAGAAGGTCATCTAAATTGTTGATTCACTAATCCACCAGGCCCTTATGCCAACAAAACTGGGAGATTAAGGGAAGAGTTGGTGTGTATCATTTGCATTCCCAATAGGCCTAATGGTAATCATTGTACAATTGTATTTAATTATTGTAACATATTATTATGTAATCCCTATGTACCATGGTTAACCTTGTTATGGTTAAAACCTAATAATTATTATTAAAAAAAATTATGTAATTGGAGATTTTTTATTGGTATAAATATTCACATCCCTCCATCCATTATATCAGAGTATTGTGATTCTTATCCATGGAATATATAATTATCATTTATGGTGCCTACAAGTGCCCAAAAATTTAATGTCTCCTTTCATTTATTTCACCATTTTATACTTTATACTTTCTTGAGTGAATGGATATAAAATATCATAATCAAGGACTAATATCCCTTGTCATGAATTGAAAACCTGTTGGACCAAATCTAAGAGGATTAATACTTGAAAACCACCTTAAATACTAGAGGATTGTAGGAGTGGATGGTTATACACTTCATCTTGATCAATTCCCTAATAGCATTCATGCACCTCATGAATGCCATTCTACATCCATTTATAGTATCCTTTAGAGATTTTTTATATCTAGATGACATCCTCATGTTTAATAGGATATGGAAAGAACACCTCCAACATGTTTTCCAAGTCTCAAACACTTTGTGTCAACATAATATTTATGCTAGCATGGTCAAGTGTACCTTTGGCATCACAAATATTTATTATATGGGTTACTTGATCGACCAACAAGGAATTCACATTGACTTGAAAAAGATAGGTATCATTTGAGAATGAATGACACTTAAGAAATTGATGAAGCTTATACCTCTCCAACTTCTATTACATGTTATTGAACCATGTCATGTGTGATAAGTCAAAGTTCTAATGGAATTTACAACAAAAATAGGTATTCAAAGATCTAAAATATTGACTCTATTTTATATTAGTGGTAATTATGCCAGACATCATGCAATAATTTAAGCTTGATATTGATAATTCTAACTATGGATTAGGTGCCATCATAATCTAGAATGGGAATTTAATGGATTATAATTATGATATGCTCATTAGCATAGCTCATAAATACTCTACATATGAGAGAGTTGTATGTCATTATTCATGTCTTAATATGGTGTGGCCACTACATCATGGGTAATAAAAGCATAATTTATTTAAATCATAGGCCTATGTGATTCCTCTATTCATAGAGAAATATCAATAATGATAGGAATATGAAGTGGATGACATATCTATAGTAATCCCACCTTGTGATCAAACATCACAAGGTAAAGAAGAACTGATTAGTAGATTGTCTATGTCCTACACAATATAAATATTATTGTTCATCCTTAATAGAATAGAATATGGTACCAATGACTAGAAGGTGCTATATCCCTTTTATGTTGCCTTTACTAACATCCATCACCAATTCATAGAAGATAAGTTAGTTCTAGATCATCACATTTAAGATGAGTTGATGTACCATATTGGAATGTTATTTGTGCCATATGATGCATCATAGCAGCTACTAATTAGGGAAACCCATACGATAATTGAATATTTCAATATCAATAAGACACTTGTGCTATAGTAATACTTTTACTAGTTATATGTGTGCCAAGAATTTAACATCTACATTAAACCATGTAAATAATATGGCATTTCCAAACCAATAAATAGGAATATTGGGATCTACATACCATTGTATATGCCTTCAAGGCCTTGGTATCTCATCAACATGGAATTTATCTTAGGGTGATGAACGACTATGTGACAACATGATTGTGTGTTTATGGTCATGGATAGGTTTAGATAGATAGCTATAATGGTTCCATGCAACAAAAGCATTAACAATTTGGAGACCATTCATGTTCTTTTAGTGGGTTTAGGTTTACATTGACCTACCTAAGTCCATTGATTTTAAAAGAGATAATTGGTTCCTTAGAAAATTCTAGCACCATATCTAGATGCATCTAGACACCAAGTTATTGGATTTTAAGCCAAATTATCTCAAGTCGTATTATAATTAAATAACAATATTATAGACACAAAAAATAGGCCCATCAAAATGAGTCAATTCTTCCTTAAATCCCTGGCTAGTCATCCAAACATGCTAAGTGCAAATTTCCTCAACTTTACCAAATTCATGCCCAATCCATACAAGGCACAAGTTTGGGTTACCAAATTCATGCTTTGTATTGACAAGGTACAAATTTGGTGTTCTAGGGGTTTTTCTCACCAAAAACCCTCCCCTTGCTAGCCCAGTTTGGGATCACCCTTTGCCCATGATGAATTTTCATTTCCCACCTATCTTGCCCTTCAAACCTCTTATAAATAAGGTTTTTCATTCCCTCATTAACCCCAACAAGTTATTTTGATATTCCAATTCTTGACTTGCTCATTATTCATGCTAATAAGTGCTCATTTGCTCCAAATTATTATTTTTGTTGTTTTGTGCTTTGATGGTGGTTGTATTTAAGGATTGAATGGAGGAGTATTGATGATTGGATAGATTAACCTTATTGAAGAACTTCATCCACATATTCATTGCTTCTTTACCTCTCCATAATCTAATTAGGTTTGGTATTCATTTTAGTCACCTTTTAAGTCTATTTTTTGTTGTTTTGTACCCTATTTTTTATCGTTTTAGGACCCAAAAGGGCATCTAAACCAAATTCATGCCTCATACTTATAAGGTGTGAATTTTGTCAACCATATTTGTGCTCCCCCTTTATAGGGTGTAAATTTGGTAAATTAGAGCTTGGGGGTAAGTTTTGCACCCCAAAAACCCTAATTTACATCTTGCATTTAACATTATGTTGTGTCCATCCTATCTACATTTTATTTTACTATTAAATATCTATTTTTGTTTGTTTATGCATGTTCCAAAGGTCAAATATCAATTTTAATTTCAAATGATCAACTAAAAGGACCAATGGGGTTTGACTATTGTGCCTCCAAGCTTAGTCTTATAGTGGCCTAAGCAGGCCCCCAAATGTTGATCAAAATTTGTAAGGTTTGTAAAATTATTTTGTAGGTTTGAAGCTATTGGATATTCTAGATGAAAGATAAAGCTTGGAATAACCATAATATTAGATAAGTGTCCTAATATATATTTAGGTTATTTGGTGTTCACTTTTGTTCATTTTCTAGGTATTTGAAAGAATAAAATCATATAGTGTGCATCTAGGGTTTTAATATTGTTTGTGCATTTTCCTTGGACATTTTCTTAAAGGTTTTTTTTTGCAATCCTAGGGTTAGACACCATTGAATTACAAAATCATACTAGGGTCACCTCTTACATTCTTGCATCTTGTGTGTTTTGCAATGTTATTTCATCTTCATAGTTTAGTTTAGAAAGGCCAAATAATAGGTGTATGATTAATTGAAACATCAAACACTTCCACCGTGGACTTGGAGCAAGTCCTAAAACTATTCCTAGTGAACCCATCCTTTTGTATCCTCAAGTGTAGAGAATATAACATATCATCATGGTTCACCTCAACTCCCAATGGATCCAACCAAGAATCATACACGGTATGAAAATTTTCTCCCTCTACATATTTGGTGAACCTGACATAAAAACATGTCTTAGTGGCCAATATAAGAAGCCTATTTCTTTGTGTCCTCTTAAAAACTTTAAACAAGACCTTTAATTTTATTTTTTTAGACTAGAAAACATTTAAAAATATCTTAAGAATATTCTTGGGTGTCTCTCCTTGGTTCCCTCCTATATCCTTTCACTTATTCTAATGAATTATTTTCTTAGGAGTCAGTGAAGGTGTTGGAAAAAACATTGGTTAGTTTTTCTATGGTTCAATTAATTACCTCCATTTAATTGTCAACCCGAGGTAGCTCGCAGTATTGTGAGCAACCGTGCAAAATTTATGCTTGTAATTTCCCCTTCAGATATGAGTCCCTTAGATTATGGTTAGGGGGGTTTTTGGTGTTCATTGAATTTTATGTTTAAACCAATAATATCATGCTAAGTCTAATAAACAGGACTAAAAATATTCAAAATCTAAATAACTATCTTGTAGGAAATTACAGAAAACAAGGAAAATAACTAGAAATAAATTAATCTACTAAAATCATTACAGAAAATAGGGGAAATAGGGAAAAAAATTGTTGTAAGTGGGCCCACGCTTCCAGTAGATTCTACCCATGGTAGAATTATCACTAGATTCTTAGAAGATGTTTTTACTAGAAAAATGCAGAATTTTTATTAACAGTTTGCAACAGAGAAATTTACATAGAAAGTTTGGGGTGTCTTCTTCAGGGGTGGCTTGCATATTTATAAGATATGTGACCAAACATGTTACAACCATTTTCTAAATTAAAGGATTCAGGAAAAATATCATGATTTTTCAATGTATTCTATTTACAGAATACGCTGATATTTGATTTACTTGACTTACAAAATTAATTCATGTTTCAATTGAAAAATAGGTGATAAGTCACCTTTGACATTATCCCATGTTTGGTTGTGATACTAGAAATATCTTTATGCTAGTTGCTGAAATGTTCACTTTGTTCTATTGACCATAGATCCATGCTAAATTTTGGCATTAACGAGAAGCAGACATCATGGTTGAAGAAGTCAAAAAGCAGGTGCCTTGCAAAACATAACAAGAAGCAGGCACCTTCCACAATACTACGGGAAGTAGGCACCTTCCACCATAAAATGGGAAGCAAGTGCCTTATACCATACAATGGGAAGCAGGCACCTTCAACCATACAATGGGAAGTAAGCACCTAATAGAAATTAGGCACCTAATAGTTAGGTGTCGAACGAAAGTCAAGTGCTTCAAAGGACTTGGGTGCCTGACTTCATACCTCTTTATCGATATTTTGCAGATGTTTTTACTTCATTAATTCATAAGTGCCAGGTCTGAGTTGGACCTCAATGAAAACATTCCAAAATGCAATGATTTCAATTAAATCTACACACATTACACTTAAAGAAAAATATTAGAGAACATGCAAAATAAACTGTCAATTATATATATAACTTCCATAAAATATTTATAACTACAAGAATATATGTCGCACATTATGGGGAAAAGAGTACAAAAAATGAGCAATCCTACGGCTCATCATCCCCCATGCATAAGTTTTGGCACATACCTGTGCCACTTTGAACTGGTAATTACCAATTCTATTCACCTCATCCCAATAGGCCCAGTTGGTCTGTGTCCTCTTTCTTTTAGCAGCCTTGGCTTTCTCTTTGTCCTGGGGCTTTCACCCCTTTGATGTTGTGGGAGCTACTATCTCCTATTCCTACTTCTTCTAGAATTTGCTACACCGAAGTGTTTCACTGGGCCCTACCCTTTTCTTGGTTGGTTCTCTGGTCCAGACCATCTTGCCCTTTTCCAGTACTTGTGGTGAAGTGATACTTCTCACCCATAGGTACTGATTCCTTACCTAAAAATGGGATGCTAGATAACAACCTGTTTGTGGATAAATATGCCCCTATTGGGTCAATCTTAGGTTCAAATTTGACCTATATTTTTGACATAGGGGGAGTTTTGCTGCTTGATGCCCAATACTCCTTCTACATAGGGCCCAAAAATCCCTTCCACTTGAAATATGCCTACATCCTTGAAGGATTTCCATCCTTTGACCCATATAAATACTGGAATTGCTTAGGTTGAGCAATTGGAATCTTCCTACGAGGTTTTCCATATTATTTCTTGGCCTATTTTTTTTCTTCCTTTAGGGATTTCTTAGAGACCTTCCAATTTTTCTTGTCTACCTTAATTTCCTCCTTGAGCTCCTTAAATTTTTTTTGGGCAACAAACAAATTTTTTGTTGCCTCCCATTCCTCATCAAAATCTAGCTCTAATTCCTTGTTAGATTCAATTCCCAGGGATTTCAACTCTGCAACTCTTGCTATGGTCTTGGGTCATCACTAAGATGGCCTTATGGCTATTTTTTAATCTCATCTTGATACTCTATACCCCAGGGTGTGCTGGTGTCGTTGTTGTTTCCTGGTAGGGTATGCAGGCTACTAAGCCTCCTGGTCCTCTATAGCTACTTGTCACACATTAGGGACTATTTTTTTTTCTTTGAGCTTCTTGCTACCCATAAGGGATCGTTTCTTCTTCTTGAGGTTGATTGGCCCCTGTATTAATTGAAGAGTGCTCTACCTCTCCCTCTCTGCCTACAATTTGAGGGTCCTTGGCCTCCATATCCTTTTCTCCATATTCTTCCCCCTTTGCAGGCTACTCTATATTTTGATGTTCTTCAACTTCAACCTCATCCTCTTGAATTACTTGATCTGAAGAGGGGGGTGTAGAGCAGGGTTTCTCTAATTCCATTGTAGTAGCACCTCCCTATTTTGTTTCCTTATTAATAGGGGGTACTTCTATTGCCCCATTGGTCTGTACTACTGCATCAAATATAGAAGGCTATGCGGATCCTCCTGGTTCACCCTAGAACTGCAATTGTCTATGCAGTTGCCAAATTTTTTTGACATAATTCATGTATTTTTAAGGCAGTCCCATTTCTAGAATCTTCAAATAGAGCTCGTTCCTCTTTAAATTTGGCTTCCCAAGTGGAAGCCTATTCTTTCAAAACCTATAGATACTACTACAGATCCTTCACCTAGCCTTTTGGTGGTACATCTACCATGGATGCCTCCTATTGAGGAGTTGGCCCGTAGGAAATGTCCTATAAAATATGGTCCAAATGCTCCTCCTTATTGAGATCATCGATGGGTGTCTCCTCGTTATATGAGCTTGAAACCACCCTCGATGCCCTCATTATTTTGCTTCACATCTTGGTGGAGATAGGCATGGAATATTGCACTACCTCATCCTCAAATTGGGGTATAGAAGGGGATAGAGCCTGTCCTACTTCCTCCACAAATTGGGAAAAATTAGGGAATGAGGTCTGTCCTACTTCCCTTGTATTTCTTGTAGGCTGGGATGCAAGTTTCATCGTTTCTCATTCTATCACCTCTTGGGTATATTGTTCATTTTGAATGGGCACCTTCTCCTCTACTTGTTTCCATGTTGCTATACTAGTACACTCCAACTTCCTCAATTATCACATTTCTATGTGACTCTACATATCTCACCAAGGCATAAATTAGGCCATGGTGAGCCAGTGCAGAGGTGGATCCTACCTGGTATCACCTGGCCTCATCTTTCAAGGCACATGTAAGGTATTTGGGGACATTGATTTTATCTCCATGTAGAATATGATTGAGAAAACATAAATTGTTGGCATTCAGGTAGGAGTACCTACCATAGCATGTAAAGAAATAGGTGATCTATTCAAAAATGACCCTCTAGAGCTCAGGAATACGTCGTTTCAGCAAGCCAGTGTGCATTAGGTACTCATTTGGTGCTCCCAAAAATCTTTATGCATAGAGGGTAAGGTTATATTCCTTGTACATGTGCTCCCCTATAAGAGGGAGACCCGTAACTCTGGAAATCTATTCCTCAGTGACTAGGATCGATAGCCCCTACATGCGCACAACCCCATCGCTCATTGATGCCATAAATTTATTTGCTACTATTGTATCCTAGTCCTGACTGACCAATAAATAGTAGTCCATCCATTCTGTAGTATCCAACTATGTTTGGACATCTACAAAAATTCCCAAGAAATCGATCGGCTCACTCTTATTAAGGTCATGATTTTTCAACTTTCCTTCCATGCTTTACCTCTAATTCATAATTCACTCAACAATCTTACTATCTCCCCTATGAATTACCACTATGCTTCACTGCTCTATGTTTTTCTTACTGAATTTGGTTGCATAGTAGCTGGTAAAAATCCTTTTAAAACAACTAATTTCATGCACACAGGTGGTTAATTATCATAATAAAAAATGATTATGGTTACCCATAGTAAATTTCCTTTAAGCATGTGCTCGATTGTGCGGAGGTGATAACTATAAACTGTTGACCAATTAGAGACATGCCACATAGCATCATGCTAGGTGGAATTGTTCAAGTGGTTAAGGTAATAATGGAGGGTTGTGCTGACACATTTCCATAGACACACATGTTCATGAAAACAATATAGACAAGAAAAAAAAATTTAAACATGCACCTAAATTTATTTTGTGGGTGCATATGTGCAGATGTCCATGTCTATTAGTCACCTCAACTTATCCATTTGCCTGTGTATGGTAGGGAGTGGTTTTGTTATTCCTAATTTTGTATTGTTGCATGAGTTCTTGGATCATATTTGAAGTAAAATGAGGTCCTTGGTCTATTTTGATCTCTCTTGGGACCCCAACTCTTGTAAAAATTATTGAATACAAGAAATATACTACAGTATTCTCATTTGAATAATGCAAATCCTATACTTCTGTAGCACCCTAAAATTGGCGCAGTTAAACCATCAGTAAAAAGTAGAAATTTGAATTTTAACCCCGAAACCGCCCGTTAACCGCTCACCTCATTTTTCGTGCCATTTTTAGAGGTTGTTGTGATCGTTGGATGATATCATCATTGATCTGATGATATCATCGTCGATCTGACGATATCATCCCAAATCGGATGAATTCATCTGGAACAGAACGTCCAGATGATTTCATCCCAAAACCAAATTTTCACAATTAGCTTCTGTTCCAACGACCTCTCCAACTTGGGCAGAAGTGTGTCTGCACGGTTGGAGATTCCCACGTTGAGGATCTCCCAGATTGGGATGATCCCCAACCTCCTAACCTCCCCCTAATCCTATATAAACTTGGATTTTCCCAGTTTATCCCCCTGACTCCCTCCTTGACTCCCTACCTGGCTACCTGACTGATTATTTCCCTGCAATTTTAGTTTTTGCTATCATTTGCACTTGTGTTTTCAAGTTTTGTTGCAGGATTTCACTATGTTTCAGCCGGAGGTAGCTCGGATCGTCGCAGGTGATTCAACTACAATTTTAGATGATCCTGTCAAGATCGACGATGATCTTGTATGATTACAGATGATCTGGTCTGCAATTCAGCTTGGGGGAAATCAGAGCCCTGAGTTTGCATTCTCTATCTCATTTTCCTTATTTATTGGTGCATTAGATTAATTTACTTCTATTTTGCATCTTGGAGTTCACCTCATTTAGCATAATTGCATGATAAAATTCAAAATAAGTTTCCAAAATAGTGCATCTCATTTAATTTGATATCTGGATTTATCATTCAAACATCTATACTCTTATTTCTATCATTTTGCATCATTCTTGCAATTGTATTTTTGGTTTTTGGTGTCTATTTTCTTGATTGTAGGTTTCTAACGAATTCGCCTGATGAATTCATCAGGTCGCTGATGATCTTGGGTGATCTCGAACGATCTCCTATGATTTGGGATGATTTTGTACAATTACAGATGATCCTGTCATATCCGAGATGATCTGGACTCCTACAAGCTTCAGAATCTTCATCAGACATCAGAAATCAGGTGTACTCTTCTCCATTTTATATATTCTCTGTATTCAATCGCATTAGGATTCATTTATGTCTTTTGTCTTCATATAAATCAAAATATTCATATAGAATAGCTTAGCTTCATTTTGGCCAACCTAGGAATCTGAATGATTGAACATAAAATGAACAAATCAAACCCATTCTCAACCTAGGCATGGAAACTACCACTCAAAGTTTCCTGGTGAACCCCACCATCCATCAAAAATTCACCTTTATACCCCTCCCCCGAGAGGCGCGACCTTCAAAGGGCCTCTCCATCCGAGGTATTGTTCCATCCTTTTCTCACCCCCCTTTCGGGTACGGATCCTTTAGCTTGAAGGTAAGGGTGCAAAAAATTTGGGCGATACATTTTGGTGAACCCGACGTGAAACTAAAAACACCTTTTGAAAACAATCCAAAAAAAAAACACATTATTAAGAACATCTAGAATCATTAGAAAACTGTTAAATTTGCATATCATACTTAGATGGTAGATTATAATAGAAGATGAGCTGTCTCCATAAATGTTGAAAATCAATTAATGGCCATAGAGATTACTTCTGTGCTTAGAGTACCTCAAACATATAGAGCCCAACCTTTGTGGGACGAACTTGATAGGAGATTGGGTATTATTGAATCTAGATCTGCAGAACTTAGGCAAATTAAGAGGTTTGTCCTAGATAGAATCCTGGATCCTGATCAGGTGACTTTGTATCATGAACTTCAGAGAGCTTGCCATAGGTGGTTAGCCGATAAAAGAGCACTTGTGTCTTCTGAATTATACACCTTTGAGGAATACCTTGAGAACGTAGTTGTAGTACATAAATTTCTATCTCATGTAGAGGATCAAGAAGTCGTTCTTACGGATAGAAAGAGATGGAATAGAGTTCCTAGAGCTGTGTTGTATCGAGAGTATTGCCATGAACTTTATTTTTACATGTCAGAGTCTGAAATAGATCATATTACCATAGCACACTTTGTCAAGTTCTTGAAAAACAACTTCCAATTTGAAGAGGAGCATTTCATGACTCCTGATGAACTTGACCCTATCAATGATATCCATAAACTATTCATAGAAAGCTAAGTGATTCTTTCTACTATTGTTTCTTACAACTAGCATGTTGTTTGTTATTTTTATTCTCGCAAAATAATAATATAATAAAATCACACAAACAAAAAAAAAAAACAAAAAAACAACAAAACATTTCCTTTTAAAGTATTATAGTAGGTATATAGTTAAAATATATACCTCTCAACCCTATCGCATATATATATATATATAAGTATATATATTTGCTAAAACCTAAGTTTAGCACAATGCCTAGACTTAGGAATGGAAAACAAACCCAAGAAGATGAAGATTGGTTAGGAAGACCATTAATCGACCAAAATGTCCCTCCCGAGGACCAAGTTCAGGAAGAAGAAACCCTAGACCAGACAAGAAGAAGAGCTTGTTGTAGGAAATGAACAAGAAGAAACTATTAGAGAGGAAGGATCCTCATCCCCTAAAATGTCTCCGGGAGGAGCTATCACTTTTGAGAACATGGAACAATTCTGGAAGTTCATTAACACTAATATTGGTGTTTTTAATAGAGCAGCCCATATGGACAAGGATCAAATTAGTGACACTCAAGCAACTCTAGAAGAAGTATTTCAAACACACACTAATCCCTTGTCCTTTATTGAACAAGAGAGTGATCAAGCTGGACCATCCAATTTGGATATAGTAGCTATGATCCAGAGCATGCAACAACAACAGGTTACCCAATGATCTAAAGTGCCTGTTAACAAGCCTAGGGTCATTCCCGCACAAAAGAAACCATCATTTACTGCTCTATTTCACCAAGCTCTTGATCAACATACCTCAAATCAACAAAAACCCAAAACAAAACCGAACACCAATTACCAACAATCTAAGGTACAACATAATACTATTACAAATCCCCTTCATAATACTCTTCCTACCAACACTTTGCATAATAGCAATATAACATCTAATCCTTATGTCACACCATCATACACTCATAGATCCCATACCTATGTGCCACCGAACCAATATGGTGGACAAACTAGCAATCTTGAAGCCGTGGTGAAATAGTTAGTTTCCCGCATGGACCAGATAGATCCCTACCATCCCTCATACAATTATCGAGAGATGTGTAGTCAGCCTTTAGATCCTATAGTCGTAGCATAGCCGTATCCTAAACATTTTCCTATGCCTGTTCTTCCCATATATAAAGGAACCGAAGATCCCATAGAGCATCTTCATATGTTTAGGATAGCATGTCATGATATATCACATGATGACTTGTTATTACTAAAAATGTTCCCAAAAAGCTTGGGAGGAATGGCATTAGAGTGGTATTATCAATTACCCACTAATTCTTTGAGGAATTTTGAAGAAACTTTCGAGTCTTTTGTTCATCAATTTAGTGCCTACATCGAAAGATATGTGACCATTAAAGATTTGTATAACTTAAAATAGGGCAAAGATGAATGCTTTGCTGATTTCCTAGCTAGGTGGAGACAGTTGATAGGAAAATTGCACTTTGTGTTACCTTATAGGGAGATGTTGGACATCTTTATTAATAATTTGCAAGAGCAACTATCTTATGAATTATCAACTGCTACCTTGACCACCTTCGATCAGGCTATAGACTTAGCCCGAAGAGTGGAAGATGCTCTCATTAGGAGAGGCCAGCTTAAAAAGAGAGACGATGAGAAAACATCCAAAAATAAATATAAGAATAAACAAGTTGTGGGTGATGGAGTCACCGATAGCAAAAATACTGCTAATGTTAATGCTACGAAGACAACGGAGAAGTTTGTACTGAAACCTCCTGATAGACCTCCTCGAGAATTTACTAGGTTAAATCAACCTTTATCAACTATTCTACCATAATTATTAGAATGAGGTTTGATTCAATTACCAAATATTTGGGAACCTGATCCAACTATACCCGGATATAGAGCAGATTTACACTGTGACTTCCATAGAGGACCTGGACACACTACCAACTCTTGTAAAATATTAAAACATAAAATATAGGACTTGATTGATAACAATGAGATGGAGGTGCAAGCCTTTCAACCTAAGCAAAATCCTCCTAATAATGTTCAAAAGAACACCCCACAAAACCAGAATCAGAATGCCAATCAGTCATTGGACATATTTCAACATCCCTTACCAAAACATGGTAAGGAGGTGGCTAATCAAGTTGAACATCATAATGTCCCTCCTCCTGCCCGATATGTAGGAACTATTAGTGGGCATTTACCTATTCATGATCTGGAAATATTTGACACAACTTTATCCATGGTTACAACCAGGCCTCTATATAATATTCAGATACCTGATCTTAGTGATACAGAATACGAGACTGAGAGTGATATGGAAATCACATCAAATCAATCGAATAGTTCTAAAGATGAATCAGATCCTATTCACCCTATCACAAGTTATATGGTTCTAGAAGAGCCATTTCCAAGAAGAGTCACTACTAGACCATCGTCTCACCGATTACTTTCTAATGAGCTAGCTATAAATGCTAGACCAAGACCCATTCATCATCCATAGAATAATATTGTGGGTACCATCGGAGTTGTTACTAGACAACAGGCTCAAAATTCTCAACAAGATCAAATTCAGAATGGTGGATCAACTCCATTTGTTTTGAAGGTTCCTAATAAAGGGAATCATTCACCTAATGTTCAACCTAAACCTCCTTATAATATTAATGAACAATTATCAAATATTACAACTAGAATTTCTCTCTTGGACCTTTTAAGATCTTCTCCTACACATAGAGATGAATTAATGCTCACATTAAGCGAGATGATGGTACCACAAGACATTCAACCTGAAGCCATGGCCGATACTATAATAACTCGTGAAGTTGATTGTATTGACTTTCGGGATAGAGACATACCGCAACATAGTTTACATAAAGATAACCCCTTGTATATTACTTCCTTAATTGGAGATGTAGCAGTCAAACGAGTTTTGATTGATAATGGTTCATCTTTAAATATCTGCACTTTTGACTTCTACCAAATATTTGGGTTTAGAAGTGATGAAATGAAAAGAACCGATATGATCATAAAAGCTTTCAATGACGAAACACAAGAAACGTGTGGAGTTATTACCATTCCATTGCAGGTTGGTCCAAGAACCTTGGATACGACTGTGTTTATTGTACATTGCCCTGCATCGTACAATATACTCTTGGGTCATCCTTGGATCAACATGATGCGAGCTGTTCCCTCAACTTTACATCAATGTGTTAAGTTTGAATTTAAGAATCAGTTGGTTACCATTCATGGTGATCCAAGACCCTTTGATATGTGTGCTTTGGCAGAACCTATTGGAGTTCAATTTTGCCCTACTCTGTCATCCACACATCCTAATTCTCATTATCCATCTAAACATGTGAAACTCACACCCACAACGTCATCTACTTCTTCTCCATCGGTTGCACCTCCACATATAGCTCAACCATCTTCTGAACAAACCGCATTAGGACCTAAGAAAGATCCTAATCCCACAACCAATGTCTCTTGTTCTACTCCTATAACTTCCATACCTTTAATAGACCCATCTATCGACACCTCTACACCGTCTACATCCACCAAATTCATATTTTCCACATCGAAAGACGTAGGGAATGTTCCTTCTACCTCTTATGCTCTTATTGACGAGCTCTTACCCGATCTATCTAAAATTCTTATATCAGAAGAAATGAATGCTTCTATGCAATATTCCCTTATTTTAAATAATTTACCACCATCTCCTCGTACCTTGGGCCTCCCACAACCTATGGGAAGTATTTACCAAGTCGGGAGTTGTGCCTTTATTTATAAGGGATATGACTGGGGTAGAATACCCAGAAACATCAGAACTCATTATGATGGATATGCTCGATGTTATTTTACTAATGAGTATATTAAAGCCAAACCTATAATGCTTAAATTGGGATATAAAGGGAAAGGTTTGGGACCTTTCCAGAATGGTATGAAAGAACCTTTTGAGGTAGAAGCATGGCCTACCCGATGTGGTGTGGGCCTATTTTCTAGTAAGGGTCAGCCATTCCCATTTGAGGATGATGACCATCTTATATGTTACCAAGATTATTTAGATGAACTTGATGCTTTGCGTTTAATGAATAAGACATTCACATGTAATATGCTATCTATAGCTTATCCTGAGATGATCGCTGAATCCTATGATGAGTTGGAGGGAGATATCTTTCACGATGTCTCCGTTGAGGAATTATTACATAATGGATTTTATTTTGATGGCTCTATACCTAGTATAGCCCATCTTGAGGCCACGACTCCTCAAGATGAATTATCCAAGCTAACCTTGGAAGAATTACAAGAATTGGGTGTTTCACCCACCCCACCTAATTTTGAGAGAGATCTACACATGGAAGTAGAAAATGTCATAAAAATTAACATTGGAACCAATGATAACCCTCACATAATCAACATTGGATCAGAATTGAGTCAAGAAAAATAGGATAAATACATTGCATTTCTTAAAGAATATGAAGATGTTTTTTCTTGGACATATGAAGATATGCCAGGTTTAGACCCTTCTGTAGTTATGCATCACCTAGTAGTGCATCCGGATGCTAAACTGTTACAAATGTTTATTAGATATCTTGGACTTTTTCTTAACATTCTCTTTTTATTATCATTCTTTTTTTAAGATGACCATTTAGATGACTTGAGAAAAGTATTTGATCGATTAAGGGAATATCTTATCCGATTGAATCCAACCAAATGTATATTCAAAGTTAAGTCAGGTAAATTATTGGGGGTTATAGTTTATTTATGTGGCATCGAAATTGACCCTCTCAAGATTACGGCTATCACTGATATGCCCGCACCTACAAATATATCTGAATTACGGAGTCTACAAGGTAAGCTTCAAGCTATCCGTCGCTTCATCGATAAGCTAGCGGATAAAACTGGACCCTTTCTTAAGCTTCTTAAGAAGGATGTCTCTTTCCATTGGGACGACGAATGTAAGGAAGCATTTGAACTCCTCAAACAATATCTTCTTAACCCACCTATACTTTCGCCACCTAAACCTGATCGCCCATTTATCTTGTATATTTCTGCTTCAGATTTTGCTTTAGGAGCTATGTTAGCTCAACTTGATGATGAGAAAAGAGAGCGTGCTAATTATTACATTAGCAGAACATTAATTAGTTATGAAACCCGCTACACAGCATTAGAGAAGTTATGTCTAGCAATCATATTTTCTACACAGAAACTACGCCATTATATGCTCAGTCAGAAAACATACGTTATTGCTAAATCCGATCCCTTGCGATATCTCATGAGTCGACCTTATTTATCTGGTCACACAGCAAAGTGGGTTCTTGCTCTAAGCGAGTTTGAACTCACGTTTATAGGACAAAAGTCTGTTAAGGGTCAAATCATAGCAGATCAATTAGTTGCTGCACCCTTAGAGTCCACCCATCCCCTCGTCATTGAGTTTCCTGACGAATGCCTTAACCTAGAGGTGGATCATTTCGAGCAATGGTCCCTATACTTTGATGAATCCCGATGCATGAGTGGGGCTGGTGCAGGTATTATTTTGATATCTCCATAGAAACATCTCATACCTCTATCCTTTAAATTAACGTTTGCCTATACTAATAACACTATTGAATATGAGGCTCTAATCCTTGGATTACGAGCTGCCCTGGCACTAAAAATTAAAAATCTATTAGTTTTCGGTGATTCTCAACTTGTTATAAATCAAATTAACGATGTTTATCAGACCAGAGATGATAAATTGTGCCCATATAAAGCATATGTATTACAATTAATATCTTTATTTGATCAAGTTACCTTGGAAGCTATTCCTAGAACTAGCAATCGTGTGGTTGACGCTATGGCCATAGTTGCATCTCTTTTACCCTTGGAGTTAGATGACGAATATGCTACCATCATTATTCGTTGACTCCAGGAACCCGCTTCAACTAAATCATGCTTGGAACCTTTGGACGTGTTTCTAATCAATGAAACTATTCCTAAACTTTGGTACACTGACATCCTCAATTTTCTTCAAAATGGGACCTTCCCTGAAGGTTTTAATAGAAACCAACATCGGTTATTACGTAGACGAGCAAGTCGCTTCGTAATAATTGGCAATACGTTATATAGGAGATCTTTTGAAGGTATCCTATTAAGATGTTTGAATCTAGAAGAGTCTAGATCAGCTTTGAGTGAAGCCCACGATGGATCTTGTGGGGGACACTTTAGTGGTAGCGCCATTGCTAAGAAGCTCCTTAGGATAGGATATTTTTGGCCTACCATGGAGAATGATGCACATGATTACATGCACCATTGCGACAAGTGCCAGAAACACGCTGACCTTGTCCATGCGCCTGCACAAGAACTGCAGGCTATTTCATCTCCTTGGCCCTTTTCAAAATGGGGCTTAGACATCATCGAAAAAATCAATCCTATGTCATCTGATGGACACAAATTCATCATAACCGCCACCGAGTATTTTATGAAGTGGGTCGAAGCTATGCCCTTAGCTTCTTGCACTGGAACACAAGTTTCCAAGTTTATTCTTAATCAAATTATTTGTAGGTTCGGAATTCCTGCAAATCTCATCTCGGATAATGGAACTTGTTTCAAAAACAAATATGTAAAGAAACTATGTCAAAAATATAAAATTCAACATCGTTGGTCCACTCCCTATTATCCTCAGGGTAATGGCCAAGCGAAGCATCTAATAAAACATTAATTAAAATCCTCAAGAGACTGGTCAATAAATCTGGCCGTGATTGGCACATTCAATTATATCCTGCTTTGTGGGCTTATCGAACTAGCATTCGTACTCCCACGGGCACTTCACCTTTTGTTTTGGTTTATGGCGCTTGAAGTTATTTTTCCCTTTGAACTAGAAGTTCCTTCTTTGGCTCTTCTACTTCAAGATACTAAAGTAGGAGATGAATATCGTGCTGGCAGATTTAGTCAGTTGGAACTCCTAGATGAGAAGTGCATTAATGCTTTGGAGCATCTTCGTGCCTACCAGAACAAGCTCAAACGAGCATATCTCAAGAAAGTTCATAATCGATCCTTTGAGATCGACGACCTCGTCTTAAAAGAAAATAAAAAAATACTAATGCAACTAAAGACCTTAAAGGCAAATTCGAGCCTAACTGGCTTGGGCCATATATTATCACTGCTAAATTTGGATCGGGAGCATACAGATTAGCTACCTTAGATGGTAAAGATCTTAAAGAACCTATGAACATTATGCATCTTAAGTGCTATTATGCATAAATCTAGTAATTTCGTCATTGTATATATTATACATATTGTCTCATATTAGTAATTCATATAAAAATTTCAAAAATAGTAATATTATGTATTCTCTCAATTCATAAATTAAAATCAAAATATAAAAAAATCAAAATCATCAAAATCCTCAAAAACATCTTCTATTTTGCACCTATCAATTCTTGAAGTATTGCAGTTATATTTTCAGTTATTTTGGATAAATTAGCATTTATATGGAATCCCTCACTTTCACACTCACATGAATAAATATCTTGATCTTATTTGGTATGATTATTAATCTCTCTTATATCGAAGTCCACAGTTGAATTAAATAAATTTTTGAGCATAGAGAACTGATCTTGTTATTTACTTGAACCAAGTACACCTTTTCACATTAAAATGATTTCATTGCAAATTCAAAACGATGCTACACAGTAGAAGTGGTCTCTTGAGCGAAAAGTTTCCCCTGCTATCCTATCATGCACATGGTCTAGAATATTTGAGAATTGACAAAAGGACAAGCTCACCCCTGCCCAGAATAAAAATCCCTTGCTCTACAGCCAATCCGAGCAAGTATCCCTAGTATAGGAAGAAAAAGAAAAAGAAAAATAAAATCAAGAAAAATCATGAGAAAAAGAGAAATTATTCAGAAGCATTATTTCAGTATCATTTTGTACCATCTCAGCAATATTTCAGCATTATCTCAGTGTCAAGCAAAATACAAAAAAAAAAATAGAAAAAGAAAAGAAAAGAAAAAGCAAAAAGCAATAAATCCTTCCCCCCTTTTTGAAAGAAGGAAGTGTGAAGCTTGAATCCCTGGAATTCTCAATTATTCAAAAATCATGAGGTAAGCCCCATAACAGGTGGTTTGTGCCCAACCTGCTTGGCCTTGGGTAACTCCTTTTTGCGTGGTGATATGTCTGTCACATTAGCGACCTTCTTTTGTACAGACCTATGTCCGCTTATGGATCAGCTAGCTCTTGATGACCCGACTTACATAGTAGTATGGTACGGTTACATGCATATAAATCATGGTCAACGAACACTCATTTGGTTAATTCAAATTACTTGTATCAAATTATCTTGCTCAAAATCGGTAAATGAACATTACAATTGCACACACATTTGTGTTTGAGAGATTTTGTATCATTATGATAGATCAAGATCGGCAATGAACTCACGTATGCACACGGGGTTCCTTATAAATCTAAATTTTGTCTTTGAGATAATTTAAAATATTTATTCAAATCTTCTGGAATAATTTGACTTTCTTACTTGAGAATATCCGCTTAGCGTAAAATCAATTAAATACATTTTTTTCAAAAATCCAAAATTTTCTTGCAAAACATGTTCAAAAATCTAGCAATAAAGTCACATTTATATATTTTCGACTTTCGCAACGATGGTATAGTTCCTAAACCTAAATTGGAATTTTATGCCTAGTGCAAGTCCTCATTTTTATATTTTATGTTTATCTCAAAATCAAAAATCAACTATGCAATAAAACTATTATATCAATTTCTTCTTTGGATTTCATGATGATGGTATAAGTCTATACCTAAAATTCTATGCCTAGCGCAAACCATCATTCTAATTTTATTTCCCATTTATTTAATCCATAAAAGCATATGGCTTAAATCATTATGTTACACAATTGTGCTTTAAAAAGAATGAAAACTTTCCTATTTCATTTCATTATGTCAACATTCATTTCTTTTGCGACGATGGTATAATTCCTAGGGAATTGTTCAAATTTCTATCATACTTAGGAATTTTATGCCTAGCAAAAATCATATTTTTAATATTTCATGCATAATATTTTCATGGAAATCTGAAAACAAATCATCACTATCATCATTTTTCATCATCACAACACAAAGTCTTAAGAAAGTCTCTTAAGCACCCTTTTACTTTTAGCAATATTTCTCTCATACCGGGATTAGCTTGATGACCTAGCGAGCGGCGACTCCATGAAATGGTCATGTAACAACGAACAATGTCCTTTGAAATTATTGTTAGAAGTCACTTTATTTTCATCAAAACACACCACAACAACCAGTTTGTTTACATCAGATTATTTCATTTAATTTTATAGCATGACATAAAATTATAATATTTTCAACGACATAATTACATGAATAGTCAATCAACAATTAAAATATTAAAGCATCATAAAACATATGCACAAGTCATATCACAAAAAGAACATCATATATATATCAAGAAGTATATACATCATATCAAAATGGATTGGTATGCCACAATCTATACCCCGGCATACTCAATCATCTCAAAAATAGTCTATGTACAATGTGCATCTAGTCTCGAGAAGACCTCGAGCTCTCAGCCTCATCTCCTCTCCCACCCTGAGGTGGAGGAGGTGGTCCCATCGAAGCTCGTCCTGTGTCGTGGGTCCTCGACGTCGATCATGATGATGTCCTCGATGACCCCATCCTGATCGGCTCCATAATGCGGCTCGACAATTGTATCCTCTGGCCCTCTGGAACCAGCTGGTAGTACACTCCCTTATAGAATGTGGTCTGAGCAACCGACCGCACCAGCTCTAGAATGCTCACCCCTCCACTCCGAGCCCTGAGCCATGTAGCCTCATCCTATAGAGTCTACACCTAAGCTCGTAGGTAGGCATTCTCTACCTAGAGAGCTGCCATCTCGTTGCTCTCCCCCACCTCGACACCCTTGCCCCTATCGGGTGATGGTGGCCTATCCCTCTACTGAGGAGGGAGTCTTTATCTCCTCTCCTCTCTCCTCTCCTCCCTCCTCTCTGGTTGCTGCTATCTCTCTAGAGCCTGTGGTACTCTCCGACATCTCTCCTGAGGAGGTCATCACTGATCCCTCCCTTCATGACCCCTCATTGCATCGATGGCAGCCTGGTGCTGCCTCTCCATCCGTTGCACTACAGCGTGCATCGAACCCTCTGCCCTCATCATCCAAGGAGGGCGGATGCCTGCATACCAAGCATCATATCCATTTGCTATCCCCGCATCATCCCCATCCACTGGCTGAATGGGGGCATCATCAACATCTTGACTCCAAAACTGTTGCATGTCTGGAGCCCCGCTTAGTGTGGTACTATCCCACATAGTTTGGGAGTACTCATAATCCCTAAGAGTAGGGATCCCCTGCTATAGACCGAACTACCTCAAAACTCGGTCGTAGCAGTGGAGCTCTACCTCTCCCCGCTCTGTCCTCAACCATATGACTCGCCTAATGCGAGCCAACTCCTGTCCATCCTCTACCCACCCTGGATGCTCTCTCCATGGTCTCCAGGTGATCCGATCTAGGGTGAGGTCATCCAACAACCTCTAAGACATCGACAAATCTATCCGCCAATGTGACCCTCTCTAGAGCCACCAATAGAAAACCCGGGGTCTCTCTCGGTCAACTCCTATTAGTGGAAGCCCTATCGGCCTCTGCACCACAATGTGCTCCCAGAACCAAACCTGTAGAAGTGATGTCAACACTAGACATTGACCCCCCTTGTATACAACCCCATAAAGGATCCTATACAAGCGACACGGTACAAAGCTACCCCAAGAAAACCTGTATCCGTGGTCTCTCATGTCACAGACCACATATGAAAGTAGCCACGATAATCTGCATCCACTCTAGTGGCATAGAAGAAGGCCACCCACCACCCCTGCCAAAACCTAGGTCAATCGAGATGCCCCAGGCATCCACCTCAATGCCTCGATGTTCACTCTGCCCTTCTCCAGGGTGAAGCTCGGGTCCGTGCACAATCTCATCATGGCGTGGCCCTGATTGGCCGAAGGTATCATGAATCGACCATGTATGGGGATCCTCAAGATCCTCCATACATCCTCTCAAGTGGGAGTCATCTCCCCTATCGATAGCTAGAAGTAGGATGACTCTGGATACCATATCTCTGTTAGGGTTGTCAGTAGCCCCATGTCTATAGGAATTTGTGGCATCTCTGCCACATGCTGCAGTCCTACCTCTACCAATCTATCTCGCTCGACTTGATCGAGCACGACCAAATCATCTCTTAGACCTTCGTATTTCCACTCTCGACTCTTTAGCAATCCCCTCTGCAAAATAAGCAATAAAACAACAAAAATCATTAGTACATAATCATTAAAAAAATCAATTAAAATCAAAGTTGATATCGCCCATTATTGGACGATATCATACCAAATTTAGATAAATTGTCCTTAATAGGATTGCCCCTTATTGGACGGGATTTCCCAATAAGGGATGAAATCATCTTACTTCTTCAATTTGGGTATCGCCCCTTATTGGACGGGATCGCCCCTATTTCTCCGATTTCGTCCCTAGAAAAAATCGACAATATAGAGACGATTTCGTCGTCGACCTAAAATGGCCATGACGCCCAGAATAATTAAAATTCAAGTCAAAAAATTTAGCAGTGAGAATATTGTCATTGTTGTCAACACAATCAGATAGATCGGTTGATGTAGTGGACAGGAGTTCAAAGGTTATTCAGAGTATGTACAGTGATGTTAAATGCTTATGAGGATGTTTTTGATGTTTGGGTGAAGTTGTTATAGGTTGTTTGTGCAAAGTTGAAAAAATCATCATGTTGTGGCTGCTCCACAACATACCCCAAAATTGGGGACCCACCTTTTTGCATATTTTCCAAGAAGACCGAAGTGGCCCATATGCTAAAGATCAAAGAAAAAGCAAAACACCGCAAAGAAAAAAGTGTCGCGATATCGCGACATGTTGCATTTTCGCGGTCCAAAGCAAAGAGAAAAAGCAAGGAGAAAAAAAGTGTCGTGATATCGTGACATGTTGCATTTTTGCGGCCAAAATAGAAGAGAAAGAACAAGAAATAAAAAGTGTCGCGATATCGTGAAATGTTGCATTTTCGTGGTCAAAATAGAAGAGAAAGAACAAGAAATAAAAAGTGTCACGATATTGCGACATGTTGCATTTTTGTGGCCAAAAGAGAAGATAAAGAACAAGAAAGAAAAAGTGTCGCGATATCGCAACATGTTGCATTTTCGGGGCCAAAAGAGAAGAGAAAGAACAAGAAAGAAAAAGTGTTGCGATATGACGATGAGAACATAGAGGCATATATGCTAAGAGTTAATGAAGTCATTAATGCGATTAGAGGACTCGACGAGGAAATCAAAGATTCTATCATCGTGAAAAAGGTATTAAGATCTCTTCCCCAAAGATTTGATTCTAAAGTTTTAGCTATAGAAGAAGCTAAAGATCTAAATTCTTTTAGTATGGATGAGATGCATGGTTCTTTGATTGCATATGAGATGAGAATAGGAAAATCTAAACCCACAGATAGAGAAGCTGCTTTTAAAGCCCATAAAAATATGAAAGCAAAACAAGAATCCGAGGAAGAAGAGACATCAGATGAAATGGAAGCAAACTTTGTTCGAAAACTAAAAAGGGGAAAAGGAAAATACAGAGGAAAGTTACCGTTTAAATGTTTCAATTGTGGAGGCATTGGGCATTTTGCAGCTAAATGTCCACTTAATGAGAAGAACAAAAGTGATGAAGGATCACACCAAGAAAGAAGTGACTGGAAGAAAAAAACAAATTTTAGAAAAGGCAACTTCAAGAAGAAAAGTTTCATCTCCAAGAATGTCAGTTCATCAGAAGACAGTTGCGGTGAGGATTCTGAAAAGGAAACAGGTGAAGCTCTTTTCATGGCACTCAAAGAAGAAAAAATAGAAAAATAACAGGAATGTGATGAAGAAGAAATTGATGCAGAAGTAAATTTGGAAGAGGAACTAATTGCAGCTCTGGATGAATTGAAGATAGAAAGAAAAAAGAATAAGAAAATTTCAAGAAAGCTTGAGGATGCAAATGAAATCATAACCAGTTTGAAAGTACAGATAGAAGAATCCAAGAAAATATCTGAAGATCTCGAAGTGCAAATAACCATGAAAATAGATTATTGCAGCAAGCTAGAAGAAGAGACTGTTGGTTTAAGGATGCGAGATAGAAGAGATGAATCGTAAAATTAGTTGTTATCACAAACGTGAAGAAAGTTCTATGAAGCTGGATAAGATCATAAATAACCAAAAGACTACAGGCATCAAATTTGGTTTGGGCTTTGACGAAGGAGAATCATCAAATGGATCAAAGGCCATAAATGAAGAATCCATAAAGAATGAAGATAAGAAACAGGTTGATCAAGAAAAATTGACTCATGCAAAAGAAAGCAATAATGCAAGGCACGAAAGGAGAATTGACAATGATGGATTCACCAATGTCACACATCAAAGAAGAAGAAGATTTATGGCTCCTACGACAACATGGCAAAGACCATCACCCAGGTTCAATCATCTCTTTTCTGGTTACTATTTTAAATGCAATGGTTATGGACATAAGATTTCAGATTGCAAGTATAATGTAGGACCAAGGAATTTTACCAAGTAGAAATGTTTTTTCACCTTTGATGGATTATGCAGTAGAATGTTATAAGCTGTCATAATTTTGGGCACATTGCAAGAAATTGTCGAAGTACATTTGCATCAAATCAATTTCAGGGAAGAAAATTTCAACCAAATGGAATGAGACAAAATAGAAAATTTCTCGAAAAACATGCACAAGCTACTGAAAAAGAAAAGTCAAAACAAGAGCCCAAAACTGTAATCAAACCAGAGTGGAAAGAAAAAGAGCGATCTAAGGAAGAAAAGGAATCCCTGATCGTACAAACAACATTTAAAGCACAGAATAAATCTGCACCATGGATACTTGATAGTGGATGCTCCAGTCATATGACAAGTGACAAACAAAAATTTGAGAAGTTACAACAATATGAAGGTGGTTCAGTAAAATTTGGAAATAATGATGGAGCTAAGATAGTTGGCAAAGGTTCAGTTAAGATCAGTGATGAAAAAATCAAGTCAAAAGAAGTCTTGTTTGTGGTTGGTCTGAAGCATAACTTGTTGAGCGTAAGTCAGATTTGTGATAGAGGTCATGAAGTGATTTTTAAGAAGCAGGGTTGTGAAGTCAAAAAAGCAAATAGTGGAAAGTTGATAGCAACTGGATCGAGGACATCTGGCAACCTGTACACTCTCCCAGAGACTTCAGAAGGAGCTTGCTTGATTGGACAGGAAGAAGAAAATTGGTTGTGGCACAAGAGGCTCGGTCATATCAGTTTTGACAATCTAGTAAAAATCAGCTCAAAAAAGGTAGTGAGAGATATTCCCACCATTGGAAAACCATCAAATAGCATTTGTGCTTCATGCCAAAAGGGGAAGCAAACTAGAGTCTCATTTAAAACAAAAGAGTACTACACAAGCAAACCTTTGGAACTAATACATACTGATTTATGTGGACCCATGAGAATGCAAAGCATAAATGGTGACAAATATTTTATGTTGTGTATAGATGACTATTCCAGGATGACATGGGTACTATTTTTGAAGCATAAATCAGAAGCTTTTGAGATGTTCAAGGTTTTCAAAAACCAAGTTGAGAATCAAACAGGAAAAAGGATTAAATGTTTAAGATCAGATAGAGGAGGAGAGTTCATTTCAGAGGATTTTATAGAGTACTGTGAAAAATATGGTATTAGGAGACAGTTTTCAGCAGCCAGGACACCTCAGCAGAATGGTGTGGTAGAAAGAAAGAACAGGACAGTGCAGGAAATGGCACGGACTATGTTGACTGAGAGCAAAGTAGCAGATAAATTTTGGAAAGAGGCAGTCCATACTACGGTATACATCCAAAATAGGTGCATGTTGAGGACGCATGAAAGCAAAACTCCTTATGAGTTGTGGTTCGGTAAAAAGGCAACAATAAGATACTTTAAAGTTTTTGGCAGCAAGTGTTACATCAAAAGAACTGAAGAAAACCTTGGTAAGTTTGAAGATAGAGCGGATGAAGGTATTTTTCTTGGCTATTCGTCAAAAAGCAAAGCTTACAAATGCTACAACAAGAGGCTAAGGAAAATTGTGGATAGTGTCGATGTTAAAGTTGATGAAGGTAGGGAACGAGTAATTAGCTATGAAGAGAACTACCCAATTTATGAAGAGGTTATTGAAGGAGATGAGGAAAAGGAAACGAAAAAGAAACAAAAAATTGACTCAGATGATTCAAACAGTGATTCAGAAGTGGAAGAAAATAAGAAATTCAAAACAGGCAGCTGGTAGAAAGATCATCCTAGAGAGCAAATAATTGGAGACCCCACAGTTGGTGTTCAGACAAGAAGAAGAGTAGTAAGTAACTACTCTCTATTATCCAGCATTGAGCCCAAAAATGTTGCTGACGCAAGCAAAGATGAAAGTTGGATGAAGGCAATAAATGAAGAATTAGATCAGATCGAGAAAAACAAAACTTGGGAGTTAGTACCAAGACCTGCAAATAAAAATATAATCGGTACTAAATGGGTCTTTCAAAACAAATTGAATGAAGACGGACAGGTAGTCAGGAATAAAGCAAGATTGGTATGTAAAGGCTATGCACAAGTTGAAGGTATTGACTTTGAGGAAACCTTTGCACCTGTGGCTAGACTAGAGGCAATTAGAATGTTTCTGGCTTTAGCAGTTTACAAGAATTTCAAAGTTTATCAAATGGATGTGAAATCAGCATTTTTGAATGGGAAACTTGAAGAAGAGGTTTATATTGAGCAGCCGGATGGTTTCCAACTTGGTGATGATCCCAACTTGGTTTGCAAGTTGAAGAAAGCATTATATGGCTTAAAACAGGCACCCCGAGCATGGTATGCAAGGCTAGACAACTATCTTACTCAACAAGGGTTCAAGAAAGGTATGGTGGATAGTAATTTGTATGTCAAAACAGAAAATGGCCATCTTATTGTTCTTGTTGTATACGTAGATGATATCATATTTGGCAGCAACAAAGATGAGTCGTGTAAAGATTTAGCAAATAAGATGCAGAAAGAATTTGAAATGTCAATGATTGGTGAACTTTCGTATTTCCTCGGGTTGCAAGTTAATCAAAATGAGAAGGGCATATTTATTTCTCAAATTAAATATGTGAAAGAGATGCTAAAAAAGTTCACAATGGAGGATTGTAAGCCAGTTAGCACTCCCATGACGACAGGTTGCAAGTTGAGCAAGGATGACAAATCTCCACATGTTGATCAAACCATGTACAGATCTATGATTGGGAGCTTACTGTACTTGACAGCTACCAGACCAGATATTTTGTAGGCAGTATGCATGGTAGCACGATTTCAGGCTAGTCCCAAGGAGACTCATGTGACAGTAGTGAAGAGGATTCTTCGGTACCTCAAGGGTACTATGGAGTATGGGTTATGGTATCCGAAAGGTAAGGACTTCACCCTTATTGCGTATTCAGATGCAGATTGGGCAGGATGTGTAGATGATAGAAAGAGTACCAGTGGAGGTGCATTCTATCTTGGAGACAGGTTGGTCACGTGGCACAGTAAGAAACAAGAGTCAGTCTCCTTATCCACAGTAGAGGCAGAATATATTGCAGCGACAACGTGTTGTACGCAGGTATTATGGATGAAACAAACCCTGAAAGATCTTGGTATTAACTTCAGTGAGCCAATTTTAGTTAAGTGTGATAACACCAGTGCCATTAACATCTCAAAGAATCCGGTTATGCATTCTCGCACAAAACATATTGCTATCCGGTATCACTTTTTGAAGGAGAAAGTTGCGAAAGGTGAGGTTAAGTTGGATTTTGTTCCAACAACAGAGCAAGTAGCGGATATCTTCACAAAACCATTGCCCAAGGAAGTCTTTGAGTACCTTCACAATAAATTGGGAGTGGTCACGCTTCCCAAGAATTGACTAGCTATCGGGACCACATTCTCAGGGGGAGCATTTGTGTATTTGTTTATCTTTTTGCTCATGTTTGTGATTTTTGCTAAGTGTAATAATTTTTGCCTGAGAATATTGTGCATGGACTCGGGGGAGTTTGCAGCAGCCCTTTGGTATTGTTGTCAAAGGGGGAGAAGAGTTACAGGAAATTGCACGTGTGTTGCCAACAATTCCAAAGGGGGAGATTGTTGAGCAAGGTGCAGCGACAGTATTGTCATTGTTGTCAACACAGTCAGATAGATCGGTTGATGCAGTGGATAGGAGTTCAGAGGTTATTCAGAGTATGTACAGTGATGTTAAATGCTTATGAGGATGTTTTTGATGTTTGGGTGAAGTTGTTATAGGTTGTTTGTGCAAAGTTGAAAAAATCATCATGTTGTGGCTGCTCCACAACGTACCCCAAAATTGGGGACCCACCTTTTTGCATATTTTCCAAGAAGACCGAAGTGGCCCATATGCTAAAGATCAAAGAAAAAGCAAAACACCGCAAAGAAAAAAAGTGTCGCGATATCGCGACATGTTGCATTTTCAGGTCCAAAGAAGAGAAAAAGAAAAGTGTCGGATATCGCGACATGTTGCATTTTCCGGCAAAGAGAAGAGAAAGAAAGAAAAAAAGTGTCGCGATATCGCGACATGTTGCATTTCAAAAGAGAAGAGAAAGAAGAAAGAGTGTTGATGTGATTTAGAGAAAAAAGGAAAGTGATATGAATGGTTTCGAAGAGAAAAAAGAAAAAGTGTCACGATATCGCGACATGTTGCATTTTCATGGTCAAAGCAAAGAGAAAGAGCAAGGAGAAAAAGTGTCACGATATCGCGACATGTTGCATTTTAAAGGAAAAAAGAAAGAGCAAGGAGAAAAAGTGTCGCGATATCGCGACATGTTGCATTTTGCGACTCAAAAAGAGAAAGAGCAAGAAACAAAAGTGTCACGATATCGTGACATGTTGCATTTTTGCGACTCAAAAAGGGTAGGCAGGCAGAGAAACAAAAGTGTCGTGATATCGCGACATGTTGCATTTTTGCCAAAGGAACAGAGTAGTTGACAGTGCATCTGATATTAGTGATGAACACCAGGATAGTGAAACTGAAGACTGCATAGTGACGTGGACCTATAAGGAATAAATCAAAGATTGAATAAGGTAATTTGTCACATAAGGACAAAATTCAATGAATAAGACAAAACGTTACATAAGGAATCTTTAATGATTTGAAATCATCTAAGATGGTCGTTACACATGGAAAGAAGTGGACGCATGCCCATGTGGAGAAAAGGAAACGAAGGGCCACAAAATAGAAATGAAAAGCCTTTTTGGAAACCAAAACACATGCATGCACAAGGGAAGGAGAAAATGAATAGTCATGGAAGGAGAAAAAAAAATTTTTAGAGGTTTTAAATACGCCATTCAAAGAGGCCATAATTGGTTGGTGCTCCTTTCTGTTGGTGCAGATAAATTAGGGGTTGGTGCTCCTTTTTGTTGGTGCAGATAAATCAGGGGTTGGTGCTCCTTCCAGTGGGTGTTGGTAAATTGATTGTAAAGTTGGTGCTTTGCAAAGGCTGGATTTGGATGGGAGTCCAAACAGTCATTTTGAGGATGTAGCCAAATCGGTGAACCTCGGTACATCTTGTGTTGTGTGATGTTCTCTTGTTATACTTGCTTTATTTGGTTTCAAGTTTTCATTGTTTCGGCTTTAAGAGTTGAAGATTTAAGTTTTAAAAGAGCTACATTGATTCACCCCCCTCTCAGTGTCATTGTGAGACTAACAATTGGTATCAGAGCGAGGTTCCTGAACAAGCTTAACCGGCTAGGGTGATCTTGGAAGTGACACAATGGCAGGTGGTGAAGGCTTCTCATCAAACAAAGCACCATTGTTTGATGGAACTAATTACGCATTTTGGAGACTCAGGATGCAGACATATCTTTGTGCTTTGGGATACGACATTTGGGATTCAGTAGATAGTGGATACACAATACCCACCACTTCTCCAATCGATGTTGCCGATAAGAAACTGTTTGAGAATGACTCAAAAGCAAAGAATGCTATCATGTGCGGATTAGTGGACAGTGAACTGGTAAATATTATGAGTTGTAAAATGGCAAAAGAAATATGGGACAAACTGAGGAGCATTCATGAAGGAGACGTTAAGATCAAGGAGGCCAAGTTACAAACACATCGAGCTCAGTTCGAAGTATTAAAGATGAATGACGATGAGAACATAGAGGCATATATGCTAAGAGTTAATGAAGTCATTAATGCGATTAGAGGACTCGACGAGGAAATCAAAGATTCTATCATCGTGAAAAAGGTATTAAGATCTCTTCCCCAAAGATTTGATTCTAAAGTTTCATCTATAGAAGAAGCTAAAGATCTAAATTCTTTTAGTATGGATGAGATGCATGGTTCTTTGACTGCATATGAGATGAGAATAGGAAAATCTAAACCCACAGATAGAGAAGCTACTTTTAAATCCCATAAAAATATGAAAGCAAAACAAGAATCCGAGGAAGAAGAGACATCAGATGAAATGGAAGCAAACTTTGTTCGAAAACTAAAAAGGGGAAAAGGAAAATACAGAGGAAAGTTACCGTTTAAATGTTTCAATTGTGGAGGCATTGGGCATTTTGCAGCTAAATGTCCACTTAATGAGAAGAACAAAAGTGATGAAGGATCGCACCAAGAAAGAAGTGACTGGAAGAAAAAAACAAATTTTAGAAAAGGCAACTTCAAGAAGAAAAGTTTCATCTCCAAGAATGTCAGTTCATCAGAAGACAGCTGCGGTGAGGATTCTGAAAAGGAAACAGGTGAAGCTCTTTTCATGGCACTCAAAGAAGAAAAAATAGAAAAAGAACAGGAATGTGATGAAGAAGTAAATTTGGAAGAGGAACTAATTGCAGCTCTGGATGAATTGAAGATAGAAAGAAAAAAGAATAAGAAAATTTCAAGAAAGCTTGAGGATGCAAATGAAATCATAACCAGTTTGAAAGTACAGATAGAAGAATCCAAGAAAATATCTGAAGATCTCGAAGTGCAAATAACCATGAAAATAGATTATTGCAGCAAGCTAGAAGAAGAGATTGTTGGTTTAAGGATGCAGATAGAAGAGATGAATCGTAAAATTAGTTGTTATCACAAACGTGAAGAAAGTTCTATGAAGCTGGATAAGATCATAAATAACCAAAAGACTACAGGCATCAAATTTGGTTTGGGCTTTGATGAAGGAGAATCATCAAATGGATCAAAGGCCATAAATGAAGAATCCATAAAGAATGAAGATAAGAAATAGGTTGATCAAGAAAAATTGACTCATGCAAAAGAAAGCAATAATGCAAGGCACGAAAGGAGAATTGACAATGATGGATTCACCAATGTCACACATCAAAGAAGAAGAAGATTTATGGCTCCTACGACAACATGGCAAAGACCATCACCCAGGTTCAATCATCTCTTTTCTGGTTACTGTTTTAAATGCAATGGTTATGGACATAAGATTTCAGATTGCAAGTATAATGTAGGACCAAGGAATTTTACCAGTAGAAATGTTTTTTCACCTTTGATGGATTATGCAGTAGAATGTTATAACTGTCATAATTTTGGGCACATTGCAAGAAATTGTCGAAGTACATTTGCATCAAATCAATTTCAGGGAAGAAAATTTCAACCAAATGGAATGAGACAAAATAGAAAATTTCTCGAAAAACATGCACAAGCTACTGAAAAAGAAAAGTCAAAACAAGAGCCCAAAACTGTAATCAAACCAGAGTGGAAAGAAAAAGAGTGATCTAAGGAAGAAAAGGAATCCCTGATCGTACAAACAACATTTAAAGCATAGAATAAATCTACACCATGGATACTTGATAGTGGATGCTCCAGTCATATGACAGGTGACAAACAAAAATTTGAGAAGTTACAGCAATATGAAGGTGGTTCAGTAAAATTTGGAAATAATGATGGAGCTAAGATAGTTGGCAAAGGTTCAGTTAAGATCAGTGATGGAAAAATCAAGTCAAAAGAAGTCTTGTTTGTGGTTGGTCTGAAGCATAACTTGTTGAGCGTAAGTCAGATTTGTGATAGAGGTCATGAAGTGATTTTTAAGAAGCAGGGTTGTGAAGTCAGAAAAGCAAATAGTGGAAAGTTGATAGCAACTGGATCGAGGACATCTGGAAACCTGTACACTCTCTCAGAGACTTCAGAAGGAGCTTGCTTGATTGGATAGGAAGAAGAAAATTGGTTGTGGCACAAGAGGCTCGGTCATATCAGTTTTGACAATCTAGTAAAAATCAGCTCAAAAAAGGTAGTGAGAGATATTCCCACCATTGGAAAACCATCAAATAGCATTTGTGCTTCATGCCAAAAGGGGAAGCAAACTAGAGTCTCATTTAAAACAAAAGAGTACTACACAAGCAAACCTTTGGAACTAATACATACTGATTTATGTGGACCCATGAGAACGCAAAGCATAAATGGTGACAAATATTTTATGTTGTGTATAGATGACTATTCCAGGATGACATGGGTACTATTTTTGAAGCATAAATCAGAAGCTTTTGAGATGTTCAAGGTTTTCAAAAACCAAGTTGAGAATCAAACAGGAAAAAGGATTAAATGTTTAAGATCAGATAGAGGAGGAGAGTTCATTTCAGAGGATTTTATAGAGTACTGTGAAAAATATGGTATTAGGAGACAGTTTTTAGCAGCCAGGACACCTCAACAGAATGGTGTGGTAGAAAGAAAGAACAGGACAGTGCAGGAAATGGCATGGACTATGTTGACTGAGAGCAAAGTAGCAGACAAATTTTGGAAAGAGGCAGTCCATACTGCGGTATACATCCAAAATAGGTGCATGTTGAGGATGCATGAAAGCAAAACTCCTTATGAGTTGTGGTTCGGTAAAAAGGCAATAGTAAGATACTTTAAAGTTTTTGGCAGCAAGTGTTACATCAAAAGAACTGAAGAAAACCTTGGTAAGTTTGAAGATAGAGCGGATGAAGGTATTTTTCTTGGCTATTCATCAAAAAGCAAAGCTTACAAATGCTACAACAAGAGGCTAAGGAAAATTGTGGATAGTGTCGATGTTAAAGTTGATGAAGGTAGGGAACGAGTAATTAGCTATGAAGAGAACTACCCAATTTATGAAGAGGTTATTGAAGGAGATGAGGAAAAGGAAATGGAAAAAAAACAAAAAATTGACTCAGAAGAAGTTGTCTCTTGAGCGAAAAGTTTCCCCTGTTATCCTATCATGCACATGGTCTAAAATCTTTGAGAATTGACAAAAGTACAAGCTCACCCCTGCCCAAAATAAAAATCCCTTGCTCTACAGCCAATCCGAGCAAGTATCCCTAGTATAGGAAGAAAAAGAAAAAGAAAAATAAAATCAAGAAAAATCATGAGAAAAAGAGAAATTATTCAGAAGCATTATTTTAGTATCATTTTGTACCATCTTAGCAATATTTCAGAATTATCTCAGTGTCAAGCAAATACAAAAAAAAAAACATAGAAAAAGAAAAGAAAAGAAAAATCAAAAGGCAATAAATCCTCCCCCCCCCTTTTTTGAAAGAAGAAAGTGTGAAGTTTGAATCCCTGGAATTCTCAATTATTCAAAAATCATGAGGTAAGCCCCATAACAGGTGGTTTGTGCCCAACCTTCTTGGCCTTGGGTAATTCCTTTTTGCATGGTGACATGTCTATCACATTAGCAACCTTCTTTTGTATAGACCTATGTCTGCTTATGGATCAACTAGCTCTTGATGACCCGACTTACATAGTAGTCTGGTATGATTACATGCATATAAATCATGGTCAATGAACACTCATTTGGTTAATTCAAATTACTTGTATCAAATTGTCTTTCTCAAAATCGGTAAATGAGCATTACAATTGCACACACATTTGTGTTTGAGAGATTTTGTATCATTATGATAGATCAAGATCGGCAATGAACTCACATATGCACACGGGGTTCCTTATAAATCTAAATTTTGTCTTTGAGATAATTTAAAATATTTTTTCAAATCTTCTAGAATAATTTGACTTTCTTCCTTGAGAATATCTGCTTAGCGTAAAATCAATTAAATACATTTTTTTTCAAAAAAGTCACATTTATATATTTTCGACTTTCGTGACGATGGTATAGTTCCTAAACCTAAATTGAAATTTTATGCCTAGTGCAAGTCCTCATTTTTATACTTTATGTTTATCTCAAAATCAAAAATCAACTATGCAATAAAACTATTATATCAATTTCTTCTTTGGATTTCGTGATGATGGTATAAGTCTATACCTAAAATTCTATGCCTAGTGCAAACCATCATTCTAATTTTATTTCCCATTTATTTAATCCATAAAAGCATATGGCTTAAATCATTATGTTACACAATTGTGCTTTAAAAAGAATGAAAACTTTCCTATTTCATTTCATTATGTCAACATTCATTTTTGTGACGATGGTATAATTCCTAGGGAATTTTTCAAATTTCTATCATACTTAGGAATTTTATGCCTAGCAAAAATTATATTTTTAATATTTCATGCATAATGTTTTCATGGAAATCTAAAAAAAAATCATCACTATCACCATTTTCATCATCACAACACAAAGTCTTAAGAAAGTCTCTTAAGCACCCTTTTACTTTTAGCAATATTTCTCTCATACCGGGATTAGCTTGATGACCTAGCGAGTGGCGACTCCATGAAATGGTCATGTAATAGTGACAATGTCCTTTGAAATTATTGTTAGAAGTCATTTTATTTTCATAAAAACACACCACAACAACCAGTTTGTTTACATCAGATTATTTCATTTAATTTTATAGCATGACATAAAATTATAATATTTTCAATGACATAATTACATGAATAGTCAATCAACAATTAAAATATTAAAGCATCATAAAACATATGCACAAGTTATATCACAAGAAGAGCATCATATATATATATATATATATATATATATATATATATATATATATATATATATATATATCAAGAAGTATATACATCATATCAAAACAAATTGGTATGCCACAATCTATACCCTGGCATACTCAATAATCTCAAAAATAGTCTATGTACAATGTGCATCTAGTCTCGAGAAGACCTCGTGCTCTCAGCCTCATCTCATCGCCCGCCCTGACATGGAGGAGGTGGTCCCATCGAATCCCATCCTATGTCATGGGTCCTCGATGTTGATTGTCATGATGTCCTCGACAATACCATCCTGATCAGCTCTGCAATGCCAACTAGAAATTGTATCCTCTAGCCCTCTGGAACCAGCTGGTAGTACACTCCCTGATAGAATGTGGTCTAAGCAACTGACCATGTTAGCTCCAAAATACTCACCCCTCTGCTTCTATCCCTGAGCCGTGTAGCCTCATCTTGTAGAGTTTGCACCTAAGCTCGTAGGTGGGCATTCTCTACCCAGAGAGCTGCCATATTGTTGCTCTCCCCCACCTCGAATCCCTTTCCCCTATCAGGAAATGGTGGCCTATCCCTCTATTGAGGAGGGAGTCTCTCTCCTCTCCTCTCTCCTCTTCTCCCTCCTCTTTGGTTGTTGCTATCTCTCCAAAGCCTGTGGTACTCTTTGATGTTTCTATTGAGGAGGTCATCGTTGATCCCTCACTTCATGACCTCTCGCTGCATCGATGGTATCTTGGTTTTGCCTCTCCATCTATTGCACTATAGCATGCATCGGACCCTATGCCCTCATCCTCCAAGGAGGGCAGATGCCTACATATCAGGCATCATATTCGTCTGCTATCCCCACATCATCCCCATCCACTGGCTGAATAGGGGCATCATCAGCATCCTAACTCACGAAATGCTACATGTCTAGAGCCCCGATCAGTGTGGTACTATCCTGCATAGTCTAGGAGTACTCATAATCCCTAATACTAGGGATCCCTTGATGTAGACCAAACTACCTCAAAACTCAATCGTAGCGGTGGAGCTCTACCTCTCCCCTCTCTGTCCTCAACCATATGACTCGCCTGATGTGAGCCAACTCCTGTCCGTCCTCTACCCACCCTGGATGCTCTCTCCATGGTCTCTAGGTGATCCAATCTGGGGTGAGGTCATCCAACAACCTCTGAGACATCGACAAATATTTTTGCCATTGTGATCCTCTCTAGAGCCACCAATAGAAAACCTAGAGTCTCTCCTGGTCAACTCTTGTTAGTGGAAGCCCTACCGTCCTTCGCATCGCAATGTGCTCCCAGCACCAAACCTATAGAAGTGATGTCAGTTTCAGACATTGACCCCCCTTGTATACATCCCCGTAAAGGATCCTATACAAGCGACACAGTACAAAGCTGCCCTAAGCAAATCTATATTCATTGACTCTCATGTCACAGACCACATCTGCAAGTAGCCATGGTAATATGCATCCGCTCTGGTGGTGTAGAATAAGGCCACCCACCACCCCTACCAAAACATGGATCAATATAGATTCCATAGGCATCTGCCTCAATGCCTCGATGTTCACTCTACCCTTCTCTAGGGAAAATCTCAGGTTCGTGCACAATCTCATTATGGCGTGGCCCTGATTGGCCAAAGGCATCATGAATCGACCATGTATGGAGATCCTCAAGATCGTCCATGCATCCTCTAGAGTGGGAGTCATCTCCCCTATTGATAGCTAAAAGTAGGATGACTTCAGATACCATCTCTCTTCTAGGGCTGTCAGTAGCCCCATGTCTATAGGAATTTGTGGCATCTCTACCACATGCTACAGTCCTACCTCTGCCAATCTATCTCGCTCGATCTGATCGAGCATGGCCAAATCATCTCTTAGACCTTCGTATTTCCACTCTTGAATATTTAGAAATCCCCTCTGCAAAATAAGCAATAAAACAACAAAAATCATTAGTACATAATCATTAAGAAAAAATCAATTAAAATCAAAATTCATATCGCCTATTATTGGACGATATCGTACCAAATTTAGATAAATTGTCCTTAATAGGATTTCCCCTTATTGGATAGGATCACCCAATAAGGGACGAAATCATCTCACTTCTTCAATTTGGGGATCGCCCCTTATTGGACGGGATCGCCCCTATTTATCCAATTTCGTCCCTAGACAAAATCGACAATATAGAGATGATTTCGTCGCCGACCTAAAAACAGCCACGACGCCCAAAAAAATTAAAATTCAAGTCAAAAAATTAAGTAAATCAAGTTAAAAACACAGTAAAACTAGGTTTAGATCCTTACCTACAACCCACATCAGATCTCTATCGATCTGTGTGTCGTCTCCACCATTTCACCTATAGAGCTCTGAAACAGTGAAAGTGAACAGTAAAAATAAATTAGGGTTTTACCCTATTTTGCTTATTTTTATTCAAAATGACATTTTTTTTTAATTTTTGCTTTTCTGCGCTTTTACCTCAAACATTCGATTTGGGTAAAAACTCGGAGGGGGCACCATAGTAAACAGTCATACGATTCGACCTAGAATCGTCATCTAAAAAGTGGAATAATTTTTTTTTTTTGCTTTCTCATAAAGAGTGAAGAACTTCTTGTCTTTAACGCAATTTTTTTAGAAAATTTTCTAAAGAGGGGCAAAATGTAGCACCCTAAAATTGGCACAGTTAAACCATCAATAAAAAGTAGAAATTTTAATTTTAACCCCGAAACTACTCGTTAACCGCTTACCTCATTTTTTGTGCCATTTTTAGAGGTTGTTGTGACCGTTGGACGATATCATCGTTGATATGACGATATCATCCCAAATCAAATGAATTCATCTGGAACAGAACGTCCAGATGATTTTGTCCCAAAACCAAATTTTTGCAACTAGCTTTTGTTCCAACGACCTCTCCAACTTGGGCAGAAGCATGTCTGCATGGTTGGAGATTCCCACATTGAGGATCTCCCATATTGGGATGATCCCCAACCTCCTAAACTCCCCCTAATCCTATATAAACTAGCTTTTTTCTAGTTTATCCCCCTAACTCCCTCCCTGACTCTCTACCTAGCTGCCTGACTGATTATCTCCCAACAATTTTAGTTTTTGTTGTCATTCACACTTATTTTTTCAAGTTTTGTTGCAGGATTTCACTGTGTTTTAGCCGGAGGTAGCTCGGATCGTCGCATGTTAATCAACTATAATTTTAGATGATCATGTCAATATTGTCGATGATCTTGTACGGCTACAGATGATCCGGTCTGCAATTCAGCTTATGGGCAATCAAAGCCCTGAGTTTGCATTCTCTATCTTATTTTCCTTATTTATTAGTGCATTAGATTAATTTACTTATATTTTGCATCTTGGAGTTCACCTCATTTAGCGTAATTGCATGATAAAATTCAAAATAAATTTCCAAAATAGTGCATATCATTTAATTTGATATCTGGATTTATCATTCAAGCATCTATACTCTTATTTCTATCATTTTGTAGCATTCTTGCAATTGTATTTTTGGTTTTTGGCGTCTATTTTCTTGATTGTAGGTTTTTGATGAATTTGCCTGACGAATTCGTCAGGTCGCTAATGATATTGGGTGATATCGGAAGATCTCCTATGATTTGGGATGATTCTGTATAATTACAGATGATCATATCATATCCAGGATGATCTGGACTCCTACAAGCTTTAGAATCTTCATCAGACATCAGAAATCAGATGTACTCTTCTCAATTTTATATATTCTCTATATTCAATCACATTATGATTCATTTATGTCTTCTTTTTTCATATAAATCAGAATATTCATATAGAATAGCTTAGCTTCATTTTGGCCAACCTAGGAATCTGAATGATTGAACATAAAATGAAAAAATCAAATCCATTCTCAACCTAGGTGTGGAAACTGCCACTCAAAGTTTCCTGGTGAACCCCACCATCCGTCAAAAATTCACCTTTATACCCCTCCCCCGAGAGGCACGACCTTCAAAGGGCCTCTCCATTCAAGGTATTGTTCCATCCTTTTCTCACCCCCATTCTGGGTACAAATCCTTTAGCCTGAAGGTAAGGGTGCGGAAAAATTGGGTGATACAACTTCAACCCATTTTATCACATAGTTTGTACAAACTAGGATATACCTCTTACCTCCTAACTATGGATTAATAGGTCCTACAAAGTCCATCCCCTATTTATCAAATGGTTCAATGTGAACATGTGGTTGGAGTGGCATCTCATATCTGAGAGTAGGTTTGCCCATCCTTTGACATTGATCACACTAATTCACATGCTTGGTTGTATCTTTGAATAGTGAAGGCCAGTAATAACCAACCTGTAACACTTTATATGCAGTCCTTTTTCCTACAAATGGCCACCACAAGGTTAATCATAGCAAGTCTTTAGTATCTCAATTATTTTTTCTCTAGCAACACATCTTCTCATGATTTGATTAGGTCCTATTTTGAACAAGCACCCATCAATCCATGAGAAATCTGCACTTTTCTCAATTAAAGTCTATTTTTCATAAGGTAAAAGTGCAGGGGATACTCTACCAATGGCTAAATAATTAACCATATTTACATACCAAGGTATCTGATCATTTAGAGCAAACAAATGCTCATTTAGAAATTGGTCTTCTATAGTTGCATAGTTTGGAGGTGTTAATCTGGATAGGAAATCAGCTACCACATTATCCTTTCCTAGCTTGTCTACTATTGTCACATCAAATTCCTACAAGATCAACAACCATATGATAATTCTACCACTAATCCCAGGTTTGTTTTTCAAGTATCTAATTGTTGAGTGGTCAGTGTATACAAATACTTGATAACCTATAATATAATGGTAAAATTTGTTAAGAGCATGTATTACTGCAAGAAACGCTTTCTCTATTATAGTATAGTTTAGTTTAGTACCTATAAGGTTTTTACTAACATAATAGATGGCATAAAAATCATCACCATATTTTTGTCCCAGTGCTAAGCCTATTGCATTTTTAGATGCATCAGCATATATGTGAAAAGTTATGGTCCAATTTGGACCTCTCAACATTGGTGTAGTAATCAATTTTTACTTCAAGGTGTTGAATGCTTGTTTGCATTCTTCTATCCAGATAAAATCTGCATCTTTTGTTAGCAATGTGGTAAGATGTTTAGTAGTTTTGCTAAATTCTGATATAAACCTCCTATAATAACTAGCTAATCCTAGGAAACTATGAATGTCCTTTTGTATTTTTGGAGTAGGCAGAATTTGGATGACTTCAATTTTATTTTTGTCTACTTTTATCCCTTATGCATAAATATTATGTCCTAAAACTATCCCTTCCTGCATCAACATATAGCATTTCTCATTGCTTAAGGCAGGTTAGTTCCATCATAATATTTAAGTGTATTTTCTATATTTTCTATGACAGTTCCAAAAGTCTCACCATATACAGTGAAATCATCCATGTATACTTCCATAGTCTCTCCAATAATATCTAAAAAATGCTAAGAACTGTCCTCTGAAAGGTGGTAGGTGCATTGTATAGGCCAAATGGTAAAACTCTATAATAAAATGTCCCCCATGGACAAGTGAAGTTAGCTTTGTCTTGATCTTCCTCCCCTATTTGGATCTGATTGTATCCACTGAATCCATCCAGGAAAAAAAATTACTTCTTTCATGCTAAGGTGTCAAGGACCAGATCTATAAATTGTAAGGGGAAGTGGTCCTTTTTGGTTGCTTTATTCAGCAACTTGTAATCAACATAAATTCTCTATTTTCCATTCTTCTTGGGCACCACCACCAATGGTGATACCCACTCACTATCTGAAATGGGGTAGATGAATCCAACTATGAGGAGTTTTTGTAACTCTATTTTAACAATTTCTTTCATGGTCAGGTTCATTCTCCTTTGTGGTTGTCTTACTGGTCTTACCTAGTCTTCCAGATATATTCTATGTGTACAGGTTTTAGGTTATATTCCTCCCATGTCATAATAATCCCAATAAAATACATCTTGATGTTTTTCCAATGTATGTTTTGTTGTTCAGTTGTCAACTTTTTATCCACATTCAGTATTCTACCAGGTGCAACTTATATTTGTTGAATATGGTAGTCTATTCCTTCTACCAATGGCAACTTAGGAGGATAACAGGAAGGTTCTCCCTAAAAAAATGGGAGATCATATTATCCTCATCACTTTCATCTTCCAACTCCTCAAGTGTTATCGCAGGTTGGATCATTGATAAAACATCGATATTTTGATTTTCATCCTTAGGTTCTTCCAAAAAATATGCAGACTATGAAGGTGAATGTATGATCAATTTATTTATATTCTAAAAATTTTAAATTGTCATTTTCCCATATCTACAACTTATGTAGGCATCAAATATTGACAACCAAGGTCTACCTAAGATTAATGGGTATCCACCTAGTCCAAATTTAGATTGCAACACTAAAAATTCTGCTAGTACTCCTATGAATCTATTGTAACAGTGATATCTTCCAGTATTCCATAAAGAAGTACTGTAGACCTATCTACCAACTACAACATAATTTTAGTGGGATTTAGGTTGGTCAATTTTAGTTTTTGCATGGTTTCCTAGGGCATGACATTAATGGCAGCCCTCAAATCTACTAGTGTGTTGGTTAAAATACAACCCTCTATGTTTACAGTTAGCATGGGGCTTCCTAGATATAAATACTTTTGGTTGTAGGTATTCCCTAACATAATGTTAGCTAACTAACCTACCAAAATGATTGATTTAGCTAGTTTCCTCCCTAGTTTCTTGATGCACATGTTGGCAATTTGAGTTATTTTTTGTTTTCATTGATGTCACATGGATCACATTGAGTTTAGGTGGCAAAAGCACTTCATAAATAATATTTAAAGCGTAGGACAAGTTGGGTGTTTGGGATTAAAATCCCAACGTGGGCTAGTGCCCACGTGGTAAGTGCTTCACAGTGCTAAGCGAGAGGAACGGAGTTTGACTCCCGTGAAGGTGTGAAGGCACATTAATTTTGGCAAGGCATTTTGGCAAAGACGATTTCAAAGGTTACGAAGGCAACGAATTTCATATAAAGGTATTTATCTCCAGCGCATGGTAATATTTGTTATTACCAAAGTTTTGGTGCATTAAAATTATTTCTGTGATAACTAGGGAGTCATAAGGAGTTTAGGGAAATAAATGCTTGTTGTATGTGTTAATGTGCTTAGGGAGTTATAAGGTGTAGAATTAAATATTTGTTATTGTTGTGTGTGATTAGGGAGATATAAGGTGTGGAAATAAATATTTGTGATTGTTGTATGTGGAGTTATAAGGTGTGGAATTAAAAATAAAAGCATAGGTGCTTGTTGTATGTGTTAATGAAATTAGGGAGTCATAAGGTTGAAAAGTGTTGAACTTGTTATATGTCCTAGTGCATGATTTAATTATGAAATTAAACTAGGAACTTGAGACCTAGTTAATTGCTACCTTGAGTTAGAAGACATGCACATGAGTTAGGGTTTGAAGTTGAAGACAAATTGCTTGATTATGTGCCTTGGCTATTGAGAGGAAGTGGATGGATTAGAAAATCAATTTTATGGATAAAATTGATACTTGAGTTCCATGATTGCTTTAGTGGAGTTCATTGAGAGTATTGCCATTATTGAGGAGGTTTTTGCTATTGCTTTGAGGAGATTATTGTTGGTTACTTGTTGAGTACATTGCCACTATTTGAGACCATTGAGGAGATCATTTTCTAGTCACTTGTGGATACATTTGCCTTTCATTTGAGGAGATCATTGTTGGCTATTTGAGAGCTCTTTGCTTGAGGGAGTTGTGCTTGTTTCTTGAGAGCTTATTGACATTGCATGAGGAAGATATTATTGAGAACCTATTGCTATCACTTGTGGAGATTGTCCTTGGTTGGTTGAAGTCCTCATTGTTATTGCTTGGAGAGGTTTCCATTTGAGAGATCATTTGTCATCCATTTGAGAGTACCTTGTTGAGCATTGTTGTCATCCATTTGAGATATCATTTGTCATACATTGTTGAGATCATTGTGGATCATTTTTGTCATCCATTGAAGAGTACATTGCCATTCATTGTTGAGCACATTGTTGAGTATTGTCATCATTCATTTGTTATCCATTGTTGAGTTCATCATTGAGCCTTGCCTTCATTGATTTGTGGTTGAGATTTGAGTGCTACTTGAGAGTCATTGGTTGAGCCTTTGGGAAGGCTTTGGGATAGAATTTGGGATTTGAGATATTTTGTGCATGATTGGTTGAGCCTTTGGGAAGGCTTTTGGGATAGAATTTTTGGATAGATTTGAGATAACTTTTGTGCATGATTGGTTGAGCCTTTGAGAAGGCTTTGGGATAGATTTGGGATAGATTTGGGACAACATTTGAGCAGGATTGTTTGAGCCTTTTGTGAAGGCTTTGAGAATATATTTGGGATAACATTTGAGCAGGATTGTTTGAGCCTTGTGAGAAGGCATTGAGGTAGATTTGTGAGCAGTGAAAGAGACAGGATAGAAATAGAAAACACATCAACACTAGTTGCCTAGCTGAGTAGATTAGGATAGCCTAGCGAGATTAGTGGATAGCCTAGATAAAAATAGGATAGCCTAGCTGAGTAGATCAGTGGAGAGCCTAGCTGAGCAGATCAGTGGATAGCCTAGTTGAGCAGATCAGTGGATAGCCTAGCTGAGTAGATCAATGGAGAGCCTAGCTGAGCAGATTAGTGGAGCCCACCTGAGCAGATCAGGACAACCTAGCTTTGAGCAGATCAAAGTAATCATTTGTATTGGGATAAGGATCCCTATTTCTTTGTGAAATATTATAAGGAGATTATCTTGTGGACTACCCCACATTGGGGGAACCATGTTAAATCTTGTGTCTCAATTGTGTGTGATGATTTGTGCACTTGCTTACTATTGCTATCTATGTTATTAATGCACACTACTATATTTGGTTATTGCAATTGAGGACACTAATTGATATTGGTTTGGAAAGAAAGTAAAAAGTGGGCGCTATACTGTTCACCCCCCTCTCAGTATAAGCTTGTGTTCTTCAATTGGTATCAGAGCAGGTTCCTTCGAAAAGACTAACAAGCTTGAAGGTAGATTCTACTGGGTTATAGGATGGACAGATGGTATATTGATAGTGGGTGCTCTAGTCATATGACTGGGTATAAGAATAAATTCATTTCTCTAAGAGAGAACAACAGTGGATCAGTGAGATTTGGTGATAATGCTTCAGCTAAGATCAAAGGGAGAGGAACTTTAAGTTTGGATGATGGAAAGACTACTACACAGGGTGTACTCTATGTTGAGGGTCTAAAACACAATCTACTAAGTGTAAGTCAGCTTTGTGACCGAGGGTACACAGTTACTTTTTCCTCTACAGGATGCAAAATCAGGGAAACAAAAATAGGGAAGCTTGTTGCAAATGCAGGAAGAACCAATAACAATCTCTACATGCTCAGAGAAATAAAAAGGGAAAAATGTCTTCTATCTCGAGAAGAAGAAAGTTGGTTATGGCATAAAAGGTTGTGTCATTTGAACTTTGACAACATAGTAAGGATAAGCAACAAATATATTGTCAGAGATCTACCGAAGATAAAGAGACCTTCAAATACAATTTGTGCACAGTGTCAGTATGGAAAGCAGACAAGATCAAGTTTCAAGGCAAAAGAATATTCCTCTTCCAAGGTTCTAGAATTGATTCATACTGATTTATGTGGTCCTATGAGAACCAAAATCTTGCAAGGTGAAAGCTACTTCATGTTGTTCATAGATGATTATTCTAGAATGACTTGGGTCATTTTTTTGAAAGAGAAATCAGAGGCATTTGAGCATTTCAAAGTATTCAAAGAAATGGTAGAAAATGAAATAGGAAAGAAGATCAAGTGTTTGCGATCAGATAGAGGAGGAGAATTCATCTCTATAGAGTTCATTGAGTTTTGTGCAGAACATGGAATCAGAAGAGAATACTCAGCAGCAAGGACTCCTCAGCAAAATGGAGTAGTAGAAAGAAAGAATAGAACTCTTGAGAATATGGCCAGAGCAATGCTAAATGAATCAAGAATCTCAGATGGGTTTTGGAAGGAAGCAATCAATACAACAGTCTATGTTATGAATAGAGCTCAAGTTAGAATGAAGCATCATAAGACTCCATATGAGTTTTGGAAAGGAAGACCTCCCACGGTAAACTACTTCAAAATTTTTGGAAGTAAATGCTATATCAAAAGAGAGGATAAGGACTTGGGCAAGTTTGATCCTAGATGCGATGAAGGTATTTTTCTTGGATACTCTACAAAGAGTAAGGCCTACAGATGCTACAATAAAAGAACACACACCATGGTGGAAAGTATAAATGTCAGAGTTGATGAAAGAACAGGAATAAATGAGCCATCTCAGGAAGATATTCTTGAAGAAGAAGAAAGTTGTCAGGAAGAAATGGGTGAAGATTCAGATGAAGAAGATTTGCAGAATATACCTTCCAAAACTTCATCAAGATATATTCAAAAAAATCATCCAGAGGACTTGATCATTGGCAGCCCTGATGTAAGACGGACAAGAAGAGGAATCATAGGCTCAACAGAACAAGCAAATGTTTCACTACTATCCAAGATAGAACCAAAGGATTTCAGAGAGGCAAAAAGTGATGAATGTTGGATTAAAGCAATGAAGGAAGAACTAGATCAGATTGAAAAAAGTAAGACTTGGGAACTAGTTCCACGACCAAAAGGAAAAAATGTAATTGGTACTAAATGGGTCTACAGGAACAAACTGAATGAAGATGGTCAAGTCATCAAAAACAAGGCAATATTGGTGTGTAAAGGATATGCACAAGTAGAGGGAATTGATTTTGATGAGACCTTTGCACCAGTTGCAATATTGGAAGCTATACGGATGTTTCTGGCACTTTCAAGTTATAGGAATTTCAAGGTATATCAGATGGATGTCAAATCAGCATTTCTGAATGGTCACTTAGAAGAAGAAGTTTACATTGAACAACCAGATGGGTTTGATCAAGCAGATAAGCCAGATTATGTATGCAGATTGAAAAAGGCTCTTTATGGCTTAAAGCAAGCTCCCAGAGCATGGTATTCAAGATTGGATAAATATCTTCGAGAGCAAGGTTTCAGAAAGGGAACAATTGATAGCAATATGTATATTAAAAATAAGGGAAATGATTTGATGATTGTGGAAGTTTATGTGGATGATATTATCTTTGGGGGTAGCAATGACAAAATGTGTCAAGAATTTGCAAGAAACATGACTAATGAGTTTGAGATGTCCATGCTTGGTGAATTAACCTTTTTTCTCGGACTACAGATTTCACAATTAGAAGAAGGGATATTTCTTTCACAAACAAAGTATATAAAAGAGATGTTGAAGAAATTCAAAATGGAAGATAGTAAGCCAGTTAGTACTCCAATGGTTATAGGGTGCAAGTTAAGCAAAGATGATGAATCTCCTGATGCAAATCAAACTCTATACAGATCTATGATTGGTAGCCTATTATATGTTACAACTACAAGACCAGATATAATGCAGGCAGTTGGTTTAGTGGGAAGGTTTCAAGCAGCTCCAAAAGAATCACATGTGACAGCAGTGAAAAGAATACTCAGATATCTCAAAGGAACAATGGAGTATGGTCTATGGTATCCTAGAAGTAGTAAGTTCACTCTCACAACATATACAGATGCAGATTGGGCAGGAAGTATTGATGATAGAAAAAGCACAAGCGGAGGAGCATTCTTTCTTGGTGATTGCCTAGTTTCCTGGCTAAGCAAGAAACAACCATCAGTATCACTTTCCACAATAGAGGCAGAATATATTGCAGTGGCAGCATGTTGTTCATAGGTGTTATGGATGAAACAGACTCTCAAATATTTTAGTATAGAACATGATCATCCCATTCCTATTCTGTGTGATAATACTAGTGCTATAAGTATCTCGAAGAATCCAGTAATGCATGCCAGAACAAAGCACATTCCAATCAAGTATCACTTTTTGAGAGAGCAGGTTACAGAGCAACAAGTAAGATTGGAATATGTTCCTACAAAATATCAGATTGCAGACATATTTACAAAACCATTACCAAGAGAAACGTTTGAGCGTTTGAGAGAACAGTTGGGAGTAAAAGTACTCCCACCCCAAAATTAATCACCTCAAGAGAGAAGGTGGTGGGGGGCTAAGCTTAAGAGTCATATATTTTAGCCCCATAGGTGTCCCTTTTGCCATTGATGTCAAAGGGGGAGAGATTTGAGTAAGGGGGAGAGCATTGAGTTAGGGGGAGCAGCCTCCAAAGAGAGCATTGAGATAGGGGGAGCAACCTCCAAAGAGAACATTGAGATAGGGGGAGCAACCTCCATAGAGAGTATTGAGTCAGGGGGAGCAACTTTGATTTTCAGAAATGGCTTTTGCAGTGATTGTGGTGATTTGCATTAGAGGTGTTGCCATCAATGACAAAGGGGGAGATTGTTGGCAATTTGAGTTATTTTGTGTTGTCATTGATGTCACATGGATCACATTGAGTTTTGGTGGCAAAAGCACTTCATAAATAATCATTTATGATATTTTGGAGAGCAAGGATATATACAGGGTTTTGTGGCACAAGAGGCATATAATATTTAATTTTTTAAATATTATATTAATGGTTTTTATTAAAACCAATGGTAAAGGTTTTTATTAAAACCAATGGCAAGGGTTTTTATTAAAACCGACGGAAAGGTTTTTTATTAAAACCAATGGAAAGGGTTTTCATTAAAACCATTGGAAAGGGTTTTTCATTAAAACCACTATGCTAAGACTTCTCCAAATTATGATGGATGAAAAGGTTTTCCAATAAAACCTAGGTGCAAAAAGTTTCATGACGAAATTCAAAAGAATGAAGGAGATATCCCAATTCAAAGTTAAAAGGTGAATTATTAAATTTTTATTTAATAATTCTAAGGTCTAAGGTTGTATTATATTATCCGTCGACGTGCAAAGGTTGGGGAGATAAATAAATATTCACCGACGTCATTCGAAGGCATGGAGGTGCATATAAATAAAAGGTAAAAACCTTTGATTATTGAAGACTTGACATAGCGCATGAGAGAGAGTCATCGAAAGGGGAGCAACGAAGAAAGAAGGATAAATAACTTTTGATTTGAGAGCAAGGTCAAGTAAAAAACATGGGAAAGTGACATCACGCAGGAGCCTATAGCGCAGTTGGTAGCGCACGAACTTTGCACAAGGTAGGTTCGTTGTTCGAATCCCACCAAGGGCAAAGTATTTTGCTAAGAAAGGCAATTAAGTTTTCAGATTTGAGCGCAGGACAAGTTGGGTGTTTGGGATTAAATCCCAATGTGGGCTGGCACCCACGTGGTAAGCACCTCACAGCGCTAGGCGAGAGGAACAGAGTTTGACTCCCATGAAGGTGTGAAGGCACATTGATTTTTGGCAAAGGAATTATCGATTTCAAAGGTTATGAAGGCAATGAATTTCATATAAAGGTATTTATCTCCAGCGCATGGTAATATTTGTTATTACCAAAGTTTTGGTGCATTAAAATTATTTCTGTGATAACTAGGGAGTCATAAGGAGTTTAGGGAAATAAATGCTTGTTGTATGTGTTAATGTGCTTAGGGAGTTATAAGGTGTAGAATTAAATATTTGTTATTGTTGTGTGTGATTAGGGAGATATAAGGTGTGGAAATAAATATTTGTGATTGTTGTATGTGGAGTTATAAGGTGTGGAATTAAAAATAAAAGCATAGGTGCTTGTTGTATGTGTTAATGAAATTAGGGAGTCATAAGGTTGAAAAGTGTTGAACTTGTTATATGTCCTAGTGCATGATTTAATTATGAAATTAAACTAGGAACTTGAGACCTAGTTAATTGCTACCTTGAGTTAGAAGACATGCACATGAGTTAGGGTTTGAAGTTGAAGACAAATTGCTTGATTATGTGCCTTGGCTATTGAGAGGAAGTGGATGGATTAGAAAATCAATTTTATGGATAAAATTGATGCTTGAGTTCCATGATTGCTTTAGTGGAGTTCATTGAGAGTATTGCCATTATTGAGGAGGTTTTTGCTATTGCTTTGAGGAGATTATTGTTGGTTACTTGTTGAGTACATTGCCACTATTTGAGACCATTGAGGAGATCATTTGCTAGTCACTTGTGGATACATTTGTCTTTCATTTGAGGAGATCATTGTTGGCTATTTGAGAGCTCTTTGCTTGAGGGAGTTGTGCTTGTTTCTTGAGAGCTTATTGACATTGCATGAGGAAGATATTATTGAGAACCTATTGCTATCACTTGTGGAGATTGTCCTTGGTTGGTTGAAGTCCTCATTGTTATTTCTTGGAGAGGTTTCCATTAGAGAGATCATTTGTCATCCATTTGAGAGTACATTGTTGAGCATTATTGTCATCCATTTGAGATATCATTTGTCATACATTGTTGAGATCATTGTGGATCATTGTTGTCATCCATTGAAGAGTACATTGCCATTCATTGTTGAGCACATTGTTGAGTATTGTCATCATTCATTTGTTATCCATTGTTGAGTTCATCATTGAGCCTTGCCTTCATTGATTTGTGGTTGAGATTTGAGTGCTACTTGAGAGTCATTGGTTGAGCCTTTGGGAAGGCTTTTGGGATAGAATTTTTGGATAGATTTGAGATAACTTTTGTGCATGATTGGTTGAGCCTTTGAGAAGGCTTTTGGGATAGATTTTTGGATAGATTTGGGACAGCATTTGAGCAGGATTGTTTGAGCCTTTTGTGAAGGCTTTGAGAATAGATTTGGGATAACATTTGAGCAGGATTGTTTGAGCCTTGTGAGAAGGCATTGAGGCAGATTTGTGAGTAGTGAAAGAGATAGGATAGAAATAGAAAACACATCAACACTAATAGCCTAGCTGAGCAGATCAATGGATAGCCTAGCTAAGTAGATCAGTGGATAGCCTAGCTAAGCATAGTGGAGAGCCTAGCTAAGTAGATCAGTGGAGCCCACCCGAGCAGATCAGGATAGCCTAGCTTTGAGCAGATCAAAGTAATCATTTGTATTGGGATAAGGATCCCTATTTCTTTGTGAAATATTATAAGGAGATTATCTTGTGGACTACCCCACATTGGGGGAACCACGTTAAATCTTGTGTCTCAATTGTGTGTGATGATTTGTGCACTTGCTTACTATTGCTATCTATGTTATTAATGCACACTGCTATATTTGGTTATTGCAATTGAGGACACTAATTGATATTGGTTTGGAAAGAAAGTAAAAAGTGGGCGCTATACTGTTCACCCCCCTCTCAGTATAAGCTTGTGTTCTTTAGCATAATTCTCTTATGGCCTTCCCATAGATAGGTATGTCTGATGAGCAAGGTGCAGCCAAAAGTATTGTCATTGTTGTCAACACAGACAGATAGATCGATTGATGCAGTGGACATAAAGTTTAGAAGCCATTATGATACAGTGGACAGGAGTGCAGAGGTCATACAAAGCATGCACAGTGAATTTCCAAGAAGACCGAAGTGGCCCATATGCAAAAGCTCAAAGAAAAAGACAAGTAAGAAAACTGTCACGATATCATGACATGTTGAGCAAGCATGAGAAACTGTCACGATATCGCGACATGTTAGAAGAGAGAGAAAGCGCAAGGAAAACTGTCATGATATCGCGACATGTTGAGAAGCTAGAAATACTATCGCGATATCGCAACATGTTTTAAGAGAGAGAAAGCACAAGGAAAATTGTCGCAATATCACGACATGTTGAGAAGAAAGGAAAATTGTCGCGATATCGTGACATGTTAGAAGAGAGAGAAAGCGCAAGGAAAAATGTCATGATTTTGTGACATGTTGGAAGAGAGAGAAAGCACAAGAAAAACTATCACGATTTCATGACATGTTGGAAGAGAGAGAAAGCACAAGGAAAATTTTCACGATTTCATGACATGTTGGAGGAGAGAGAAAGCGTAAGAAAAACTATCACGATTTCGTGACATGTTTGGAGAGAAGGCGCAGGAAAAGAAAACTATCGTGATTTCACGACATGTTTGGAGAGAAGGCGCAAGAAAAGAAAATTGTCACGATTTCGCAACATGTTTGGGGAGAAGAAGCTCGCAAAGAAAAGTGTCATGATTTCATGACAATCTGTAAGAGAGGCAGTATGGATGAAAATGTGTCACGATTTCATGACATGTTTGAGAGAAGGAGCTCGCAAAGAAAAGTGTCACGATTTCGTGACAATCTGCAAGAGAGGCAGTACGGATGAAAATGTGTCACGATTTCGCGACATGTTCGAGAGAAAGAGCTTGCAAGGAAAAGTGTCGCGATTTCACGACAATTTGCAAGAGGAAGTGCTAAGGAGAAAATATGTCACGATATCGCGACATGTCGGGTTTTCACGACCCGATGAGAAGAAAAGCACAAGGCAGCAAAAGTGTCACGATTTCATGACATGTTCTATTTTCGCGAGGTCAAGGCAAGAAAAGGCACAAGGCAGCAAATGTGTCACGATTTTATGACATGTGTTTTTGCAGGTGAAAGATAGAGAAGAGCACAAGGCAACGAAAGTGTCATGATTTCACATGTCATGTTTTTGCGGGTGCAAGCCGAGAAGAGGACAAAGAGGTAGAAAGTGTCACGATATCGTGACATGTCATATTTTTGTGGGTGCAAGCTGAGAAGAGGACAAGAATGCAGAAAGTGTCACAATATCGTGACATGTCATGTTTTCATGGTCAACAGCCAAGAAAAGGTCAAAGGGGTAGAAATGTCACGATATCGCGACATGTCATGTTTTCATGGGTAAAAGATGAGAAGAGTACAAAGAGACAGAAGTGTCACAATTTTGCGATAGGTCGCAACAACATGATTATGGACTATTAACTAAAGTAGAACGATAGTTATAGGGGCAGTTGTAGAGGAAAATCATGCAGCCAATATAAGAAGAGTCAACTAAAGTTAGTGCGATAGTTACAGGGGCAATTATAGATAGAAATCATGCAAGCTAAAATAAGAACAAAGCATTAAAGGAAGAACGGTAGTTATAGGGCACGTAAAGTAGTGAAACCATCAAGTGGCAGTTATACTGAAAGTCCCACACAAGAGATAGAACTATTAATAGGTTGCATGTAGAAATACTATGCCAAAAAGGAGTTACTCATAGAAGTGGCTATTGATAGTCTGCATGAGTAAATACGAAAGTTAAAAATAGAGAGAAAAGCATGTTATAAAAGGAGGTCTGCATGGAGATTTAAGGTGCCGCTCATAGTGAAAAAAGTGCCACCATATAGAGGGAAAGTGCTACAAAAAGAGGGCTATAAGAGTGCCGTAAGATTACGGTAAACAAAGTAGTTAGTGAGCAGAGAGGGCTATAAGAGTGCAGTAAGCAGAGTAGTAAGAGTGAGACGTAAGTAGTCTATTTTTGAGGAGTAGCCAAAACTGGTGAACCTCGTTAAATCTTGTGTTGTGTGATGTTCTCTTGTGATACTTGTTGTTTCTGGTTTTAAGTTTTCATTATTTTAGATTTAAGAGTTGCACATTTAAGTTATAAAAAGCTACACTGATTCACCCCCCCTCTCAGTGCCATTGTAAGTCTAACAATTGGTATCAGAGCCAAGTTCCTGAACAAGCTCAATCGGCTAAGGTGATCTTGGAAGTGACACAATGGCAGTTGGTGAAGGATTCTCATCAAACAAAGCATCCTTTGTTTGATGGAACTAATTACGCATTCTAGAAAATCAGGATGTAGACATATCTTTGTGCTTTGGGATACGACATCTGGAATTCAGTAGAAAGTGGATACACAATACCCACCACTCCTCCAACCGATGTTGTCGGTAAGAAATAGTTTGAGAATGAATCAAAAGCAAAGAATGCTATCATGTGCGATGTAGCAAACAATGAACTGGTAAAGATCATGAGTTGTAAAATGGCAAAAGAAATTTGGGACAAATTGAAGGAGCATTCATGAAGGAGACGATAAGATCAAGGAGGCCAAGTTACAAACTCATCAAACTCAGTACGAAGCATTAAAGATGAATGACGATGAGAACATAGAGGCATATATGCTGAGAGTAAATGAAGTCATTAATGCGATTAGAGGACTCGACGAGAAAATTGAAGACTCTACAATCGTAAAAAAGGTATTAAGATCTCTTCCCAAAATATTTGATTCTAAAGTATCAGCTATAGAAGAAGCTAAAGATCTAAATACGTTTAGTATGGATGAGATGCATGGTTCTTTGACTACGTATGAGATGAGAATAGGAAAGTCTGATCCCATAGACAAAGAAGCTACTTTTAAAGCCCACAAAAATACGAAAGCAAAACAAGAATCCAAAGATGAAGAGACATCAGATGAAATGGAAGCAAATTTTGTTCGAAAACTAAAAAGGGGACAAGGAAAATACAGAGGAAAGCTACCATTCAAATGTTTCACCTGTGGAGGCATTGGGCATGTTGCAGCTAAATGTCCATGAAATAAGGAGAATGAAAGTGATGAAGAATCACACCGAGAAAGAAGTGACTGGAAGAAAAAGACAAATTTTAGAAAGGGCAACTTCAAGAAGAAAAGTTTCATCTCCAAGAATGTCAGTTCATCAGAAGACAGTTTCGGTGAGGATTTTGAAGAGGAAACAGGTGAAGCTCTTTTCATGGCATTCGAAGAAGAAAACACAGAAGAAGAACAGGAATGTGATGAAAACCTTGAGGCTGAGGCTGAAGTAAATCTAAGAGGTGAGTTGATCGCTGCACTTGAAGAGTTGAGTATAGAGAGGAAAAAGAACAAAAGACTGTCCAAGAAGTTGGAAGAATATGGGGATGAGATTGAAGATCTCTTCTTACAAGTTCAAAAGGCCAAGAAAATAGAAGAAGCCTTGAAGACACACCTGGATGATGAAGTCGATGTATATAGCAAACGTGAAGAGGAATCTAACAAAGCTATTGTTGATCTAAAGCTGCAAGTAGAAGAGTTCAAAAGGATTGAAGAATTTCTCAGGTCATAGATCAATGAGAAAGAGATTGTTTGCTGCAAACAAGAAGAAGAGATTGTTTCATTGAAGAAACAACTAGAAGAGGCCAATATAAATCTCAAATTTGAGAAGAGCACAGAGTTGCTAGATACAATGATAAAGCAACAAAGAAGCTCCACGGCTAAGTTTGGTCTTGGATATGAAGCTAAACAACCTTCATCCTCCAAATATGCAGAGAAGAAGAAGTCCACGGTTGAAGGATTGAAGCAAGAAAAGTCTGAAGCTGAATCTTCAAAAGGAAGAAAACATCAAAGAAGATCTACAACAAAGCAACCACAACAAAAGAGGTTCTCTCACTCTCACTCGTTTCATAATAATGCTTTTAATGGCTATTGTTTTAGGTGCGGCCATTATGGTCACGAGGCAATTTATTATGGATTGAATAATAGATCAAAGAGTTATGCTGGTAGAAATACATCTGTTGTTCTGAGTAAACACCATGTGCGATGTTTTAAATGTAATGGTCATGGGCACATAGCAAGGTTTTGTCCAAGCACTTCTGTATCTTATCTAAGGCAAGACCGTAGAGTTCATCAGACACAAAGAATGCAATACAGACAGGGAATAAATCATGTGCACAACAGAAAGAAAAATAATCATCCATCAAGGATGCACAAGAGACAACCACACAAGAGAAATGCTCAAGTTCACGAAAAGGTGCAAAACAGGGATGTAGTTGAAAAACTCAAACCCATGGTCAAGAAAGTCTGGAGAAAGACAGAAGAAAGGGAATCGCGTCTCCTTGGACTGAAGGAGACCACTCCGCTATTGCACTAAGCCACTCCAGGTGGCACATCCTCAGGGGGAGCAATCTTAAAGTCTTATTTTAATGCTCCTATGTATGTGTTTGGTTATCTGAGGATGAAAGGCAAGCAGTCGGGTTATTTTCGTATAGTTGTTAAAGTGTGTTTTCAGTTTTTGTAGTGGTTTGAGGAAGTGTTGTGAATGTGTGCGAAGTGAGTGCACAGAGAGAGCAGAGTGCACAGAAAATGCAAAAGGCGAAGACAATCACTAAGTTTGGATGTCACGACGTAGAGCATGTTGTAGATGCATTCTTGGTTGTAACAGTGGACAAGTTTGAGATTGAGAGCAACAGAGGGTTGATGCTCAGAAGACAGTGTGAAATGAAGTGGTCACGTTTTCGAAGAATTGACGAGCTATCGAAACCACATTCTCAGGGGGAGCATTTATGTATTTGTTTATCTTCTTGCTCTTGTTTATGATTTTTGCTAACTGTAATAATTTTTTCCTGAGAATGTTGTGCATGGACTCAGGGGGAGTCTGCAGCCGCTCTTTGGTATTATTGTCAAAGGGGGAGAATAATTACAGGTAATTGCACGTGTGTTGCCAACAATTCCAAAGGGGGAGATTGATGAGCAAGGTGCAGCCAAAAGTATTGTCATTGTTGTCAACACAGACAGATAGATCGGTTGATGCAGTGGACAAAAAGTTTAGAAGCCATTATGATATAGTGGACAGGAGTTCAGAGGTCATACAGAGCATGCACAGTGAATTTCCAAGAAGACCGAAGTGGCCCATATGCAAAAGCTCAAAGAAAAAGACAAGTAAGAAAACTATCGCGATATCGTGACATGTTGAGCAAGCATGAGAAACTGTCGTGATATCGCGACATGTTAGAAGAGAGAGAAAGTGCAAGGAAAACTATCACGATATCGTGACATGTTGAGAAGAGAAATGTCGTGATATCGTGACATGTTTTAAGAGAGAGAAAGCACAAGGAAAACTGTCGTGATATCGCGACATGTTGAGAAGAAAGGAAAACTATCACGATATCATGACATGTTAGAAGAGAGAGAAAGCACAAGGAAAACTATCATGATTTCGTGACATGTTGGAAGAGAGAGAAAGCACAAGAAAAATTGTCATGATTTCGTGACATGTTGGAAGAGAGAGAAAGCGTAATGAAAACTGTCACGATTTCTTGACATGTTGGAAGAGAGAGAAAGCGTAAGAAAAACTATCATGATTTCGCGACATGTTTGGAGAGAAGGTGCAGGCAAAGAAAACTATCACGATTTCGTGACATGTTTAGAGAGAAGGCACAAGCAAAGAAAAATATCATGATTTCATGACATGTTCGAGGAGAAGAAGCTCACAAAGAAAAGTGTCACGATTTTGCGACAATTTGCAAGAAAGGCAGTATGGATGAAAATGTGTCACGATTTCGTGACATGTTTGAGAGAAGGAGCTTGCAAAGAAAAGTGTCGCGATTTCGTGACAATCTGCAAGAGAGGCAGTACGAACGAAAATGTGTCACGATTTCACGACATGTTTGAGAGAAAGAGCTCGCAAGGAAAAGTGTCATGATTTTGTGACAATTTGCAAGAGGAAGTGCTAAGGAGAAAATATTTCGCGATATCGTGACATGTCGGGTTTTCACGACCCAATGAGAAGAAAAGCACAAGGCAGCGAAAGTGTCACGATTTCGTGACATGTTCTATTTTTGTGAGGTCAAGGCAAGAAAAGGCACAAGGCAGCAAATGTGTCATGATTTCGTGACATGTTGTGTTTTCATGGGCAAAAGACAGAGAAGAGCACAAGGCAGCGAAAGTGTCACGATTTCGCGACATGTCATGTTTTCACGGGTGCAAGCTAAGAAAAGGACAAAGAGGCAGAAAGTGTCACGATATCATGACATGTCATGTTTTCGTGGGTGCAAGCTGAGAAGAGGACAAGAAGGCAAAAAGTGTCGCGATATTGCGACATGTCATGTTTTCATGGTCAACAGCCAAGAAAAGGTCAAAGGGGAAGAAATGTCACGATATCGCGACATGTCATGTTTTCATGGGTAAAAGGCGAGAAGAGCACAAAGAGATAGAAGTGTCATGATTTCATGATAGGTCGCAACAACACGATTACAAACAGTTAACTAAAGTAGAACGACAGTTACAGGGGCAGTTGTAGAGGAAAATCATGCAGCCAAAATAAGAAGAGTCAACTGAAGTTAGTGCGACAGTTACAGGTGTAGTTACAGATAGAAATCATGCAAGCTAAAATAAGAACAAAGCATTAAAGATAGAATGACAGTTATAGGGCACGTGAAGTAGTGAAACCATCGAGTGGCAGTTATACTGAAAGTCCCAAACAAGAGACAGAACTATTAATAGGTTGCATGCAAAAATACTATGCCAAAAAGGAGTTACTCATAGAAGTGGCTATTGATAGTCTACATGAGTAAATACGGAAGTTAAAAATAGAGAGAAAAGCCTGTTATAAAAGGAGGTCTATGTGGAGATTTAAGGTGCCGCTCATAGTGAAAAAGTGCCACCATATAGAGGGAAAGTGCTGCAAAAATAGGGCTATAAGAGTGTCGTAAGATTGCGGTAAACAGAGCAGTTAGTGAGCAGAGAGGGCTGTAAGAGTGCAGTAAGTAGAGCAGTAAGAGTGAGACGTAAGAGTGAGCCATGAGACAGGGCTGTAAGAGTGCGGTAAGCAGAGCCGTAAGAGTGTGTATGTTTCATGGACAGCAAGTTCAGATTGCGATTTGAGTATAGAACATATTGAGTCTCTAACAATTCTCTTTATGCTTCTATGATGTTGATGTGAGCAATAGACCAGTGAGGGTCTTGTAAAAGTGAAGGCATTTTTATGTCAAAAAGATTCAAAATAGAATTCCGAGTTGGTGCTTGGAATCAAGGGTTGGTGCTCCTTTCTATTGGTGTAGATAAATTAGGGGTTGGTGCTCCTTCCAGTCGATGCTGGTAAATCAAGGGTTGGTGCTCCTTTCTGTTGGTGTAGATAAATTAGGGGTTGGTGCTCCTTCCATTCGATGTTGGTAAATTAGGGGTTGGTGCTCCTTTTTGTTGGTGTAGATAAATTAGGGGTTGGTGCTCCTTCTAGTGGGTGCTGGTAAATTGATTGTAAAGTTGGTGCTTTGCAAAGGTTGGATTTGGATGGGAGTCCAAGCAGTCTATTTTTGAGGAGTAGCCAAAACTGGTGAACCTCGTTAAATCTTGTGTTGTGTGATGTTCTCTTGTGATACTTGTTTCTGGTTTTAAGTTTTCATTATTTCAGATTTAAGAGTTGCACATTTAAGTTATATAAAGCTACACTGATTCACCCCCCCTCACAGTGCCATTGTAAGTCTAACAATGTCTCTAATGGTCTGGAAGAGAGGAATTGTGACTGTTAAGTTATTTAAACTAGAGAGGATATAAAACTCTATTTGTATTGGTTTCTTGGATTCTTGCAACCTCTGTGGAAAAGGTGGAACCTCCTCTTTGTTATGTACGGGTGTTGATTCTTATTCTATATCTTCTATAAGTTGTGATTCCCATTTCTCTATTTCTATTGGTTCCTCTTCTTCTATAAGATGGGTGACTTCTACACCTACTTGCTTTCCAAACATTAACTGGATAGGATTGCAATCTACCTTAATATAATACGTAGGGTACATATAATTTTCCATCTGATAGGTTTGTTGCTTGTTGTTTGGGTTTGTTGTTGGATGTGTCAGTAACTAAGGAGTCCTTGGAGCAGGTAAAGTTGGTAGACTTGGCTATAGTTGAGTTGGGGCATTATATTGTGGATATTGATTCCATGCATTATGATTTCTCCACTGCTACCTAGGCTACTAATATTGGCTCTAAGGATAAGGGTTATAAGGATTTGCTCCTTGGTAAAATGGATTCCAAGGTTGTTGACCATACCAACCCATGTTGGGTGGCTAGTTTTAATCTTGATTCTGGTAATTGCTGCCCCCATAGGATGACATTCCTGATTACATATTGTTATCCATAGGAGACTTTTTCCAGTTACTCCTATTACCCATGAAGTATACCTTAGTTACTTCAAGTTCCTCTTTAGATTTCAATAATTTTGGACACAAATTTATTTTATGATCCTTCTTACAAACAACACATACATGAACTTTGTTTTTTGAGCACTCATTTATAGGGTGTTTGCCTCTGCATTTAGGATAGAATTAGGCCAATGTTACCTCATTATCCTACGTATTTATTTGAAGCAAAAGAGTATACATTTGAAGAGCTAGAGATGATAACGTATCTATCTTAATGTCTTCTAACATGTTGCCTATTTTTATTTTAATGACAGCGGCTAACTGCTTAACATTTCTAGAGGTTAATTGACCCTTTATTCTTAAGAAATTTTGACACAACTACCGAATATCATCCATTTGATGTTGGTAAATGTCTCCCCCAGATATCATGTTTAAATATTCCAAGGATTCATTTGTCAATCCTTTCATAAAAATACTTCTTAGTGACCTATCTCCTCGTTTTGAATGGGGTGATCTTTGCAAATTGAAGTTGAACCTATCCCAATATTTTTCCATGGATTCCCCTTACTTTTGGGTCATATCTAGGACTTTCTCTCTTGCATCTCTTGCTCTACCAAAATCCTGATACTGATCCAGGAAAAGTTTCTTCAAATGTTCCCAGGTATTTATCCATTTATCCCCCAAGTTGATGAACCAGTGCAAAGCTAAATTATCAAGGGTGGAAGGAAATAATTTCAATTTTTGAGGATCTATGGTGTAATCCACATATCTACATAAAACATCAAATTTGAATAGAATCAAGTTTAAGTCTTCTATTGGTAGTCCTCTAAAACTTGGAAGGTGGACAGGAGAGATGTGTTTCATCTTGTGATCTCCTCCTGCCTCTCCTATTGGAAAACTAAAACTAGTGGATGTTTCCTCTGTATTTTCTGCCATTCTACCTACTACTAGTGTTTCCACCCCTACTTCATTAAAAGAAACTATAAATGCTTCTATTTTGTTTCTTTTATCCTTCAGAAGGATGGATAAGTCAGTTTTTGAGATAGTTCCATCTAAAATTGCTTTTCAATGCTCAACATTTAGTAGATCCTCCTCATAATGAACTCTACTTATCTTTGATCCTACTCTAGGATTACTGGATTGTTTTAGAGGGATCCTATGCAAATAGTGGGTGTTGCCATCAATGCACAAGTGGATATTGATATGGTGAGAGTTCAGTCTCAGGTTAAGGTTCTACTTAAGCAGAAGTATTTTGAGAAACAACTTTTTTTTTGACAAATACTACTTGGTACCTTATTCTTAGGTGGACTCATACAAAGTTTTAGATGAAGGTTTTTGAAGAAAACACTCTAGACAACTGTAACTATGTTTTCTTCAGAACATGAAATTACAATGGCTAATCCTCGATAATGACACCAAAATTTTGGGCAAAATATTGATTAGTTTTTCTATGGTTCAATTAATTGCCTCTATTAAATTATCAACCTAGGGTAGCTCATAGTCTTGTGAGCAGCCATACAAAATTTATGCTTGTAATTTCCCCTTCAGATGAGTCCCTTAGATTATGTTTTGAGGGGTGTTTGGTGTTTATTGAAGTTTATTTTTAAACCAATAATCTCATGCTAAGTCTAAGAAACAAGACTAAAAATATTCAAAATCTAAATAACTATCTTGCTAGAAATTACAGAAAACATGAAAAATAACTAGAAATAAATTAATATATTAAAATAATTATAGAAAATAGGGAAAATAGAGAAGAACTCTGTTGTAAGTTGGCCCATGCTTCCAGTAGTTTCTACCCATGTTTTGAGGGGTGTTTGATGTTTATTGAAGTTTATTTTTAAACCAATAATCTCATGCTAAGTCTAAGAAACAAGACTAAAAACATTCAAAATCTAAATAACTATCTTGCTAGAAATTACAGAAAACAGGAAAAATAATTAGAAATAAATTAATCTATTAAAATAATTACAGAAAATAGGGGAAATAGGTAAGAACTCTATTGTAAGTGGGCCCATGCTTCCAGTAGGTTTTTCCCATGGTAGAATGATCACCGGATGCTTAGAAGATGTTTTTATAGGAAAAATGTAGAATTTTGATTAATAGTTTGTAACAAAAAAGTTTACATAGAAAGTTCAGGGTGTCTTCTTTAGGGGTGGCTTCCATATTTATAATATTTGAGGCCAAAAGTGTTACAAACATTCGCTCAATTAAATGAGTTAGGCAAAATATCTTGATTTTTTAGCGTTTTCTATTTCTAGAATACATTGATATTTTATTTGCCTAACTTACAAAATTAATTCATGGTTTAGCTAAAAAAATAGGTGATAAGCCACCTTTGAAATTATCCCATGTTCATTTGTGATATTATAAATCCATTTACACTGGTTTCCAAAGTGTTTGCTCTATTATACTGACCACAGAGCCATGCTAAATTTTGGCATTAACAAGAATTAGGCTCCACAGTTGAAGAAGTTGAAAAGCAGGTGCCTTCCATCGCATAATGAGAAGTAGGCACCTTCCATAATACAATGGGAAGTAGGCACCTTCTATCACATAACAGGAAGAAGGCACCTTCTATCGTATAATGGTAAGTAGACACCTTCCACCATACAACGGGAAGCAGGCACCTAATGAAAATGAGGTGCCTAATAGTTAAGTACCCAATGGAATTCAGGCGCTTCAAAAGACTTGGGCGCCTGACTTCATACCTCTTTGCCGATATTTTGTAGATTTTTTTCCTTCATTAATTTGTAATTTGTAGGTCTAAGTTGGACCTCAAAAAAAATATACCAAAATGCAACGATTTCCATTAAATCTACACACATTACACTTAAGGACAAATATTAGAAAACATGTAAAATAAACTATCAATTATATATAATTTTCATAAAACATTTATATCTACAAGAATATATACCACACATTATGGGAAAAAGAGTAAAAAAAATGAGAAATTATGTGGCTCATCAGAAGGTATCTAGAATCTGATCAAATTCCTCAAGAAGATGATTATATTGATAGGGAGAATCATAACCTTGAGATATAATAGCAATACCATGTTGAAACGGATATAAACTATGATTCCTATGAGGGGCCCAATGGTGGATTCACTTATACATAAATTGATCATTTATGGGATTCCATAAAACATCATGAAGAGACTTTAATTATATTTATGGAGCGAGAAGCTTATATTGAAAGAGGTGAGGTGCCTCATCCTTCTACCATCTCTCCAAGGAATTTTCATAATAATCCTTTCATTGAATTCTTATATCATAGTAATCCTTATCATCAACAAACATAAGCTACCTCGGTAACCACCAACATTGGGAGGGTTTTACAAATTCCTCCAACTAGTAGTGCATCTCAAGATTATGTTCAATTTCCTCCTCATTCAGCTAATATCAACATCCATGCTTATGTTCCACCAAATGCTAGTTATCATATCCATCAAGATATGACATATCATAACCCATACCATAAAAATGTTAATACCTCCAATATAAGCCAAGTTCCCTCTCAACAACCTACCTATACCCCTCCTTTAGGGTAATTTAGGGGCATTACATAGCAACCCTGAAGTGCAAAGCTTAAAAAATATGATGAAACAATTAGTTTCAAGTGTGGATATGATCCAACTACCTAGTTTCCTCTACAATTATATGGAAATGTATAATCAACCCTGATATCCTATCATTACCTCTAGGCCCTACCCTAAACATTTTCCAATGTTGATTTTACCTATATTTAAGGGAATGGAAGATCCAATTGAGCATCTAAGGATGTTTAGAATAGCATTCCATGATATCATATATGATGATATGTTGTTACTTAATACATTAACTAAGAGTCTTGGTGGTATGACATTAGAGTGGTATTATCAGTTGCCCAATCATTCTTTGAGGAATTTTGAAGAGACAACTAAAATATTTGTTAAACAATTTGGTGCTTATATTGAGAAGAATGTTACTATGAAAGATTTCTATATGTTGAAACAAGCTAAAGATGAAAGTTTTTAATAATTCTTGCCTCATTGGAGGAGTCTAGTTGAATTCTTGAGATATGCTTTACCTCCTTGAGACATGCTTGAGATATTTATTGGAAATTTGTAAGAATAGATCTCTTATGAGTTGGAAACTACAACTATCACATATTCTAACTAATATTTAGATCTAGAAATAATAGTAGAGTAAGCACTTATAATAATAGGTTATCTCAAAGTGAAAGTGTAGAGTAGCAAAAACAATACACCTAAACATGTAATATGAAATCAAATTGACTAGATAATATCATGTAACCATAAGATGACAAAGTAATATATAAAACAATGTCCTTCTTATTGATATTCAAAATTGTCTTTACAAAAAAGTTATAAAATATCCCTCTTAGAGATTACACCAATTTGATACAAATTACACATGAGGAACAAAAAATACTAGGTGTAATTCATATATTTTTTGCTCTCCCAAAACTAGTTATGGAGGGTTTCTTTGCGACCTCCGCTTGATGTAAATATTGAAGGATATTTATGATGAATATCTCCTGATAAGGCCTATAACCTACACACAAAAAAACTTACAAGAAATCAGTAGCAAATGTGGAACCTCTCAGGATGAGGTCCATTTTTGTAATGAGAAATTGAAAATAAAATGCTTAAAATGATAAAGAAATGCATGCAAAATATACTAAAACTATGCTAAAATAGAAATAAGGTGCTGCTAAAGCTATTGTAATTGAAATATAGAGAAAAAATATTTCATAGAGAAGTCATTTTAGGGTACAGTGACTAGCTTGGTTAGCCATCAGAGGGTCCAGCGATTGCACCTACGGGTTACTTTAGGGCAAAGCAACCACTGAATAGAGAGCTTTTTCTTCGTGTTTTATATGGGGCGATGTCTAATTTATCTATCAAATTGATGTTCAAGGGTTTTTATTTTTTAAACACAGTTGAATCATGGGAATTAGCTCAAATTTTATGTTATTGATGGTGCACAATGGGTGAATTTGACCATCAAACTCAAAGGAACTTCATTGATGTGAATGCAAGCTTCATGGTGGGATTTGGGTAGCACTCCGTTGCTTGTAAGAGAATGTTTACTCTGTTACTAAAATTGAAAACACTTAATTGCATTCCTATTCGATCTCAAGTCTCATTTTCATGAAGTTTTTGGGCTTCTTTTATAATATTTCCCAATTGCAATCTTGGCTTGCAAGAGAAGCCAAGATCAAGATTCGGTTAAGATCTAGACAACCCAAGCATCGCTTCTAGAAAATTCTTATGATTAGTTGTTATGCTCAATTTGTGTTGTAATTTATTTGGCTTGACTCAAGAAGCCTAATTTTGTTATAGGTATGGCCACCCCAGGGTAGAGCAGATACGATAGGGGGCCATCACAAGATCCAGCAGTTGTTGGAGGCTGCTCCTGGGCATGACAATCTAGGCTAAAAAGGGATAGGTTGCCTCTTTTTGAGTGGTAAGAACCACTATTAAGGCTTGGGGAAGCCCAAGGTGGGTCATATGGCCTGAAAAGGTGTCCATATAGACATTCTTCCCAAAATGACGTGTTTTAGATGTCTACATATATCCATTTTTTGGGATGCATTATGTGAAAGCACAACACTAAGCAAAAATAGATAACCTAAAACCAGATTGAAAATTAATGATCCTTTATTTAGTCAATGCTAAATACTCCACTCATGAAATAGCATACATATTTGAGCCATTTCTTAAAAAAAAAATTAAAGAACTTGGTTCAATTAAACCTTTCAATGAGTCCCACTTGATCTTGGAACAGTGTTCAGTCATGAAGAGGTGAGGACCTATTAAACCTTCATGTTTCAAGAATGCTAAACATTTTTTTAATTAGAATTTTTTCTTGTTGTCTATCCCAATAAAGGACATGATTTTTTTTTGCAATGATTCATGGATGAACACTATTAACATGATTGAATGCTTTATTATTGACTTCAATTATGAATGTTATTATTATGACTACCCCCTCAAGCGACACGTCGATGAGGAGCTGTAAAATGATAAAAGCGATGAGTCACTTGACCAAGATGACTGGATGAATTGATCAAAGGTATAGGATTATTTGGAGCTTTTTGAAATTTTACCAAAGGAAACTAGGCATCTTTGGAACCTTTTGAAATTTGACCAAAGGAAACTAGGCATCTTTGGAGCCTTTTTAAAATTGACCAAAGGAAACTAGGCATATTTGAAGCTTTTTGAGATTTGAACAAATGAAACTAGGCATATTTGGAACCTTTTGAGATATAACCAAAGGAAACTAGGTGTCTTTAGAACATTTTGAAATTTGACCAAAGGAAATTAGGCATCTTTGGAGCCTTTTGAAATTTGACCAAAGGAAACTAGGCATATTTGGAGCCTTTTGATATTTGACCAAAGGAAACTAGGTATCTTTGAAACCTTTTGAGATTTGATCAAAGGAAACTATGCATATTTAGAGCCTTTTTAAATTGAGAGAGTGAGGAAAAGGGCACAACCTTTTGGAAACCTAGCCATTGATTTATTATGATAAATTGAACGCAAGTCAAACAGTGCAACCTTTTGGAAACCAAGCAACTAAAATATTTGAATTGATTGAATGCAAGGCAAATGGCACAACATTTTGAAACCTAGTAGATAAAAGTTTTGAATTGATTGAATGCAATGCAAAGGATGCAATATTTTGGAATTTAGTAATTCATTTGTTGTTTAATTGAATGTGAGGCAAAGGGTGCAACCTTTTGAAACTTGTCAATTGATTTATTGATTGGTGTTTAAATTGAATTAGACCTTTAATCAAGAAGGTGTGCTAAATTGATTTATCACGTGTTGCTTGATTATTTTAATTGATGATTGGGGAAAGTATGATACAAATAATGCCCCAGTTGATGTGTTAAAATGTTTATTTGATTTGTAATTTTGATATTTTGGACCATTAGATGTGGTTAAATGTCCAGATTAATGCTCATGATGCTGATAGAATATGTACATTTATTGCCATTTGGAGGCCATACTAGGGTACAACGGTGGTGACTTGCAAATTCCAGGGTCATCCCAAGGTAGGACGATCACACTAAAATTTGACCACTCCACCCCAGGGTAGTCAGGAAATTTGGAAAATATAAAAACAAATTTTCCAATTTTAAATGTCATTATGATAGCTAGCAGTGATCATTGATATGTAGAAGAGAAATTATGACAAGGAACACTATCCAAATTCTGATCTACAATCATGATAGACCAATCAGAGGCCTCTACAATCATAGGAGCCAAAGTGACTAAGGTAGAAGTCTCAATCCTTCTCTCATGATTTGTGTAAATTAAAATGAACCTCACTAAGGAATAAGTGAAATGAACCTCATTAAATTGTAATTAATGAACCCCACCATAGTATTAGAAACTATATTAGCCTAGCTTAAGGGTAGGAAAATTTGTTTTCTAGACTTTTTTTTCATGGGGTTATACCCCGTTTAGGTGCCACTACGGGATCGTCCTGGACAGGAGCGACTCCCCTTTTGCGGGATGGGGGCCATCATGGGGTATAGTGACCACGTTTGAATTCAAATGGTTAAAATTTTGATCATTGTGTGGCCATCCCAGGGTCCAACGGTCATACCTATCGGCCATAGGGGCCTGGAGTGGCATCTCGACTTTAGATTTTTATTTTTTGTCAATATTTTTATTTTTTTGTTTATTTTTTTTACTGCTTATTAGGCATTAGATTTTGATGGCTTATGGTGGGGAGCCCACTCTATTGACTGAGTTTTAGGGACAACTAACTAATGAGTACTAGAAGTGGTTTGGGGCAATCAACATCAAACACATAATGCAACTACCTAGTGTGATGTCATATCAGGCATATCCAATAGCCTCAGCTCGTCGTTGGGACAATAGGACCAATACCTTCTATCTTCTAACTGGTGATATGACTGTCAACTTGGAGGATGTGTAAAATAATTTTTGTATCTTGATTTATGGATGTACCATCACTTCTACTCCCTTGCAAGATCATTCAAGGGTTCTATAGTGAATTTTTGAGAGGAGGTAGATCTAGCCTTGACATAGATGGACCACGGTGGGGTCCTGGTTAGTGCATGGTACAATGTTGATGTATTTTATCAATGGTAGCTAGTGGTGATGCATGTCATATCCAATTTATTACTACCTAACTCTTCAGTTTTGAGGCTCCCTTGGAACCTCCTTGATATGGTGTAGGACCTATTAGAGTGTGACCTTCAGTAGCCTATTATATGGTGTAGGGTAGCACACTGTTGGTACATCTGTATGATGAGTTGTACCAGATAAAGTATAGGAGGTGCACCAGGTTAGGTTATAATATTCTCCTCCAAGTATAGGGATGGGAGTACATCTCAGTGGATCAGCCCATAGGACTAAAAATGATCCAAGATGATATTGGGGATGTAAACATTGGGTATGCAGCTTGATGGCCACATGATTAGGAGGTTGGTCAAAGTTAGCCATATGTAGGCATGTTGGCACATTATACTAACTCCTTGGAGATACTGTAGCGAGAGCAGATGATATGGAGGCATTAATTGGATTACCCCAATTTTCTAGAGGTATCAATATATCTGATGAGGGTGAGGCATGGGAGATGGATCATTGGGCACCATGGTATAGAGTGAGATTATTTCCCCTACTATTAGATCATGCAATAGTTTGACATATATTAGGATGTCCCATAAGAGCAAGTCCTCTATCACCACTGTCATGATAAGAAACATCTAGATATACCTCAAGTAGAGGCACTTTCTAAGGAGGAGGACCCTATGATGGCTAATATTGGTTGGGCTAAACCAAGAACTAGTGTAGAGTATGACACCTAGTGGATTACCCAACTATGTCAAGGAGACGGTCTGATGGGTAGGCCTATAAAGGTTGTAGTGGAGGTGGGTGGAAATGGAGATGAGCAATGAGTGCATCACAGGATCAAGGGAGAGTGGGGATAAGCTAGATAGTAGGTAGAGGATCCCAAGGATGAGGAGAAGGATGAGGAGGATGTCCTAATTGATGAGGTGGCCTAGTTATAAGTGTAGCTATAGAGTTCATAGGCACACCTACAGACTTCATAAGGGTGTTTGGTAGAGTGGAAGATGACTCTTACTATTATCCATAGCTATTTGAGTAGTAGATAACAGTGATGGAGGGGTATTCTAAAGAGAGATATCTCCTCAAGGTCTATCTAGCCACAACACAAAAAAAGATCGATAGGGTCACAATAGAGAGGGATAGTTTATGAATACAACTAGTTGCTAGGACTATAGAGAGAGATGCTAGGATGGTTGATCAAGATGCAATATGGGTTCATTTGGTAGCTTCTATTATAGTTTATATTACACCCTCTACTCTAGTTAAATAGGGACTGATAGCATAAAGTGATGATGTCGAGATCAGTAGACTGCAGAGCCTCCTAGAGAAGATTATGGCACAATGTAGAGCTGATATAGCATACATTTTTGATATGGAGACTTAGTTTAGACTTCATGGGGGTAGTCTTCCAGAGCAGTATATAGTAGGGGGCTCTTGGTGGAGTTGATGTAGTGAGTCTGGGTAGTCATCAGTGAGACCCAGTCATAGATAGTTAGATTTATTTGATAGGTCAAGAACTAGTGGTTCCAGACAACCTCGTAGGGATGAGGCTAAGGGTGGAGGCGACTCTAGGGGTGTAGGCCCTACTTGATGTATATCATGTACTTAGCATTATTGAGTGTAAGGTCTAAGGACCTACACAATTGTATCCTATGGGTAATTTTTTGTATCATGATGTACTTTACATTCCCACACACACACACACACACACACACATATATATATGAGATTTCATTTTATGACTCATAATGTGTTTATGGTTTTGCTTTATTTTCATGTTATGGATGTACTGATGGATGTAATGCTTATATGATGATGTATTGTTCTATATATGTGATGTACTAATGACATGCAATAGTTAGATGATGGATGTATTATAGATTTTGTGATCTAGATGTACGGATGTAGTACTATGTATGTGTATATGGATGCCATGTGAAATATTAAATGCATGTGTTTAGATTTGTTTAATTGATTATGCATTTAATTTCTATTACATGATATAGCAGATATAATGTGTATGTAATGCATTAATTTGGTGTGGATGATCTAATTCAAATTTACATGTATGCTTTAATTATTTAAAATGTAATAAATGAATCTAATTTGTGCTTAACAAACTAATGGCAGGCACCACTGAATGTATAGAAATCATGAATTAAAATGTTAACCCTTATCATAAGAGTTATACATTTATACATGCATATGTGAGGTGAAATATATGAGATGTAGGGGCTTTTCCTATAATCTTGTGTAAACTAAAAGATATGCATAAAATAGTCAGTGGTCGTCTAAATATCATTGTTGATATTCATCCGATATCTATCCTATTTTTTGAAAACCCCTTAATAAATAAAAGTTCATAAGGAAAACAATGATTATTTGATGAGATGATTTGTTTCTAAGGTGATTTTTGAGGTTCTCCATGGGACTCAAACACCCTAGTTGATTGATCAAAAGCTGTATATTGACTACACAAGACTCATGAAAGATAAAATCCTATTAAGAAGACCCAAATATTCACTATCTTTGTGTGTGCAAAGTAAATATATTAGATGAGGTATAAGACTACCTCATTGCCAGGTGAGTTTCATTCAACCCATTTTTTTAATGAGGATCACCTTATGATCATCATGATATTGAGTTTAGACATAGTTAGACTAGACTACTAGGCAATACAATCCACCTAAAGCTAGCTCATCCATAAGCTGACATTGGTGTGTACAAAATAAGATCGCTAATGTGACAAACATATGACCACATGTAAGGCTACTCCATTGCCATGAGGGTTTAATTCAATCCATTTTTGTAGTGGAGATCACCCCATGGCTTTTGAATATTGAATATTCCAATGATTCAAGCTCATTACCCCCTTATTTTCTTTTTATTATTTTGGCTACCTGTTCACGCTTAGTGATGAAAAACCACTATTTTTTTTTAGCAAGGGATTTGCTTAGTGATGAGAATCATTGTTTATTCTGCATTGTTTCAAGACTTTGCTTATTTTGTGAGAGAGTAAGGGGATTACTTGGGTAGGAGGGAGCTTGTCCTTTTGTCAATTATTAGCATCCTAGACCATGCACATAATAATATGAACAAGTAAAACCTTTCGCTTAAGGTGACAAGGACCACTTTGTAGTGTCATCCTTCCTTGTTCAGACTCGGATTGTTAATGTGTGAAAATTGTGTTGGGATTATGACATATGTAAGGTACTATCAAAGTAAAATCTTACCTTATAAAAGATAACTAGGGATGTTTGAATGACTATAAAACCCTAGTATACAACCTATAACAACTCATAAGTTGTGTTGAAAAACATAGTTACTCACAAGGAAAATATGAATGATAAGGATATGTGGATTCATTATTGACATACAAACATGGTGTCATTCATAAGAATGTGAACACAACTTGTCATAATGCAAGTGCAATGGATGACTATGCCTAATGCAACTATTCATTAAATGCAATGAAATGCATGCTAACATAATGCAAAATGTTTTTGTATTTTTGATGCTTTGTACTATTTTTTTGTTTTTGTGTTTTTTGATTTGTTTGGTGATTTTTTTTTTTGTTATTTATTTTTTTATGATTTTAAGGGGAAGGTCCGATACCTTATGTACCCCTAGCATGTTTTATAATTGATGAAATTGGGGAAGGTGCGATACCTTTAGAATCCTCAATCTACTTCATCGATTATGATGTTGATGATAGGGAAGGTGTAACACCTTGAAGACCTCCAATGTGCATTTTATCTGGTGCAATTTGATTTTCTTAGCTAGATGGAGTGATAGAAACTGACCCCCTATTGTGGCATGAAATTTTTCAAAATATCCATGACCTGATGGGGTAAAAAAGTGAACCATTTGTGCGAAGATCATTTCGTTCTATCATCTCTTCAATTAGATTCTTTAACGAGTAGCAATTACAAATATCATGCCCATTCACACAGTGATAGATATAATAGAGGCTTTCATTTTTTGATCTAGGTTTAGGTGTTCTTGGTTTAACTTCGAGTAATATAATTTCATGTGCCTCGTATAGTTTTTAAAATAGGGTTTAAGTAGTCATTGCAAGTCTAACATACTATCGAGGCATATTTTTAGGCTTACGATACTACAATTGACTTTGGGGTCATAGATGGGATTATGTGGCCTACCTTGTGATAGGCTAAGGTGAAATGGGTGAACCATCTATGGGTGAAGCCTCCTTGTCAATAATTTCTTGGAAAACGTGTTTAAATCCATAAAAATTATGAATGTCATGGCCCTCTATTCAATGGTAAAGGTAAAATTGATCCTCCCTATAACCCTTAAGTTCTATTTGGGTCTAAAGGGTGTATGTTTGGTAAGATTATGGCCTTAGCTTCTTCTATCTTTTGAAAAATGGTTAGCGTTGGTACTTTAAATGAGGTGAATGCAGTCAACCCCTTTGATGAGATGTTTGGGCTATATGTGTATTAGTCACATGATTAATTAGATCTTCTTGACTAGTAGGAGTTGTGTGTACCTCATACGTAGGTAAGGGGTCTTGACAAACTTCTATTGGTTGGTTGCTTGGGGCAATAGGACTGCCAATCTAAAGCTCTTACCTCTCAATCATATCATGTACTAAATCTCTAAAGGGGTAAAAAATTTATATGTCATGGCCCTCCTATCGATGGCAAACATAGTATAATTTATTCCTATGCTCCTTTGATATATACTAGTTAGGTTTCAATGGATGGATCTCAAGAAGATTAATTGCTTGTTCCTCGCATAACCAATTAAATATCGATGCCAATTATTTTGACAATGGTGTGTAATTGCAAGGTGGATGAGGTTGATTAGTTTGCTGAGGTGTTTGGGTTGTATGTATTTCAGTCACCTACTTAGATTTTTCTACCTATTTTTTTGGTGTAAGTACCAACTCATTAATTGTACCTCCTTGTTGATCCTCAATAGTAAGATGGTTATCTATTTGAAATTTATTCTGATCGATCATGTCTTGTATTAAGTTCTTGAAAGCATAGCATTCTTGTATATGATGATAATTCTATTTATGATATAAACAGTATAACTCCTTATATTCCTTAGGTTTTGGGTGGTTTGGATTTTAGGGGCGAACCTCAGGTAAAGTAATGGTATTCTATAATCGAGTGAAAAATGATGCTAAAGTTTTGGACAAAGGTTTATAAATTTGAGTTGGATGGTGTTGTTGCTTTTTCCCATGATTTTGCAAGGATGCATTTTGCATTTGTGGCTAAGGGGTTTTAGCTGTGGGTGTAATTTGTTGTTGGAGCTCCATGTTTATGAGTTGGTGCATGATTTATTGCAAAGCATTATTTTGATGCCCCATTTGTATCTCAACTTTGGCTAGGTAATATAAAATGTGTTGTAAGACTAATGGGGATAATTATTGCATAGTTGTTGATGAATCTAGAAGGCAATTGGTAAATTATGTAGGTGCAATGAGTGTCGGTGCTAGAGGATCCTTAGGTAGATGTGAATCACAAGTATTTTTTAAAGAGGTGATATGGATGTATCGCAATGATCATGTTTAGTGGGTGTGTCCACATGCTCTTATTTTTTACTTAATCCCTACTCTTGTTCCACTTCACAATGCTCAACTATGATAGCTTGAGTGCCCATATTTTGGTGTAAAGTATGCACTAGTTCATGCTCTTGTGAAGATGTTATGTACAATGAACTAAGTGTGACTAGTTTCAGTGATGGTAGCACTTTTTATGTAGATGCGTTGTTTAATGGGGCTACCAATTGTGTGGATTTATTTAGAGAAACCTGAGTCCTTGTCATAACATTGACCACTCCTAAAAAATTATGGGAAGATGTATTGGCATTTGGACAAGTCATGGATGTCTCATCAACTTTTCTAGGGTTATATGCTTTTCCCACAAGTTTAGGTGAAGAATCAAGGATGGTATCGATGGGTGGCAACTTGATAGGTGATCAACCTAAATCCTTAATGGACTCAATTATAGGTGTAAACATAATATTTTTTTCTATGTACTCTCTAAATTTAGTATTTGTCGAGTGAATTACAACCTACAATGTAGTGGATGAATATGGTATGATATGATTTTATTCATTTGTAACCATCATGGCTTCTTCATTTTTGGTAGGAGTGGGCATGTCTTCTACTAACATGTTGGGGATGTCCTTGGGAATATTTGTGGTTGGCTTTGTTGACTTATCCTTTCTTGAATAAATCAAATATGGAGGAATTGCAGGAGAAACTGATGGTAACAATGATGGTGGATGTTAGGATGTGAAGTCACTATGCAGGGTTTTAGCCAACAAAGGCTATTGCTAGACATCTAAGCAGCATTTATAGATATCTAGGTAGTAGATTTTTAGGCTTATATATGTCTAGGTATTAGTGCTAGACATCTAGGTATTACTACTACACATCTAGGTAGCACTATTAGACTCTAGGTAGTAGACAAATAGGCTGCTAAACATCTAGGCAGCATTGCTATATATCTAAGCAGTAGACATCTAGGCTACTATATGTCTAGGTAGCCCTTCTAGACATCTAGGTAGCCCTTCTAGATGTCCAGGTATCATCGTTATATGTCTAGGTAGTAGACGTCTTAGGACTTCTAGATGTCTAGGTAGTAGATGTCTAGGTTGCTAGACATCTAGGTAGTAGTGCTAGATGTCTAGGAAGTAGTTCTAGATGTCTAGGTAGCATTGCTAGACATCTAGGATACTAGACATCTAGGAAACACTGCTAGACATCTAGGTAGCACTGCTAGATGTCTAGGAAGCACTATTAGATGTTTAGGTAGAAGACATCTAGGTTACTAGATATCTAGGCCAGACATCTAGGTCAGATGCCTAGGTAGTAGTTTGTGCCAGACATCTAGATGCAAAAGACAAATTTTAGACGCTTTTTCTTAGGAGTGAAAACGAATAGTTTTTCAAAGGATTCCCTTGGGAGAGGAAACAAATTGTTTTGATGTCTTCATTTTCTACTCTATAAAAGGGGAATGATCCCTTGGATGTGTATGATTTTGAGAATGTAATTTTTTCTAAAATAAATAAAATAAAGAAGTTGCTATTACCCCATGGTTTTCCTACATATTGTAGGTTTCCACATAAAATATTTGTGTTACTTGTGTTTCTATTTTGTTCTCTATTATTGTGTTTTCTACTTGTAGGTATAAAATATGAAAATTTCACTAACATTTGGTATTAGAGCCTAAGGTTTTGTGTGAGTGGGAGATGAAACAATAATAGGATCTATAATCAAGTTTGATAATGAGAAATTTAATGGTAGGAAATTCATTCTATGGAATATGAAGGTGGAGGATTTTTTGGTTCATAATGACCAAGCTCTAGCCTTGAAAGGGATCATGAGTAAACTAAGCAACATGAAATATGAGGAGTGGACAATTTTGGATAGGAAGGTAGTTTCTATAGTCCATATCTACCTAGAAAATACCATCTTATTCAATGTATCTAAAGATAATACCATGAAAGCCCTATGGTAGAAGCTTGAAAAGTAGTTGAAATAAAATCAGCAACAAAAAGGGTTTTTCTAGAAAGGTAGATTTATATCTTGAGGATGAAGGAAATTTCATCCATGGCAGATCATTTGAATGAGTTTAATACTCTTATTAGTAAATTGGTTTCATTCAATGTGAATATGGAGGATGAGGACAAAACTATCATCCTACTACTTGTTCCCTCTTGAATACCTAGGATTATATGGTGATGACCATCAGTAATGCATCATCAGGAACTCTAAAATTTGATGATGTGGTAGCCACTTTGTTGGTAGAATATTTAAGGTTAAAATATCTCTAGAACCCTCAACCAATGAAGCATTATCTGTGAGATGTCAATATTTCAATAGGAGTAAGCAAGGTAGATCACAGTCTAGATATAAGTCTAAAGGACGTAAGACTAAAGGGAATTTTTGTCATTGTGGGAAGCCAAGGCAACACTCAAAGGACTGTTGGCAATTTAAGAATAGTGAAAAACAAAATTAGACATCAACTGAAACCAATACAAAATATTTAGGAGAGATGACAACATGGGAAGCCTTCTATATCAGTAACAGTAGATTTGTTTTATATACCTATATTTTGGACTTAGGTACATCTTTCCACATGCATCCCCACAAAAACTATTTTGAAAAATATCATTCATACTATTGTGGAATGGTCTACTTGGGTGATGATCATCCTTTATAAATTATGGGAAGAGGATATATAAGGATCAGGCTAGATGATGGTAGAGAAAGGATATTATATGATGTGCAACATATGCCCGATTTATGAAATAATTTCCTCTCAATAAAAATGATGGATAAGCTAGGGTATTATGCCAATTTCAGTAATAACTACTACAAAATTACCAAAGTAGATCTTATAGTAGTGAAATGAGAATATTATGGGACCCTATATCATTTATGCAGTGATACTGTGATAAACCATGTAGTAGAAACTTCTATTTAGGATGCAGTAATGCTATGGTATCAACACCTAGGCCATATGAGTTAAAAACATTTGATAATTTTGCATGATAGATGTATGCTTTTCAGGATTAATTCTTGCAATTTAGACTTGTGTGAACACTATATTTTTGTAAACAAAAGAGGGTTCAATTTACTACAAGCCCTGGTAAGAGTCCTGATTTTTTATAGCTTATACATTCAGATATATTTGGACCAGACACCACTCAATCCTTAAATGGTGCCATCTATTTTCTGAATTTTATAAATTATTATTCTAGGAGAGTGTGGGTTTATTTTATAAATAATAAGTCATAATATTTTCAAAAATTTAAAGAGTTCAAAACATGGGTAGAGAAGATTTTGGACAAGTCAATTTTATGTCTTAGGTCAGATAATGGGGGTGAATATTGCTCCAAGGAATTTGATAATTTTTTTACACATGAAGGTATTAAGCACCAAAATACTATACCATATAGTCACTAGCAAAATTGTGTGGCTGATCAGATGTATCACACAATCATGGAATGTGCAAGAAGCATGATTGACACATCCATATTGGATAAAAGGTTTTGGGAAGAGGTTGTTAATACAATTGTTTATATTATTAATAGGTCCCCTACAACTATGTTGGATGGATATATTTTGGAGGAAATTTTGTGTTGTAAGCAAGTTAATTACTCTTATTTGCATACCTTTAGTTGTGATGCATTTTCCCATATACCAAAATAAAAAAGGTCCAAACTTGACCCAAAGTCAAGCAAGTATATTTTTCTTAGCTATAGAGATACAGTGAAGGGGTATAGACTATGGAATCCTACTACCCACAAGGTAATTTTTATCCAGGATGTTATTATTGATGAAAAATCCATGCAAAGGAAGGAGGTACAATAAACTTCTAATGTTGTACCAATTGAAGTAGATATGAACAAAGATGAATATGAAAATCAATATGCTAAATATTTTGATTAGCATGCAGTTCATTTTAGGAAGCTAGAGAGTTTGCAAATGCAAAAAAAGTGGAGGAAATATATGGAGGAGGAACTTGAGGCACTTTTCAAGAATAAAATGTGGGAACTTGTGGATCTCCCACCTAGAATAAAGGCTATTGGAAACAAGTGGGTTTACAATGTAAATAAGAATAGCAATGGGTTGTTGGAATGCTATAAAGCTCGCTTGGTGGCAACTGGCTATGTGCAGAAGTTAGGTATAGAATTTAATGAAATTTTTTTCTTTAGTTGTGAAGATGACTACTATTAGAGTTTTACTTGCACTTGTAGCAACATAGGATTTAGAACTAGAGTAGCTTGATGTAAATATTACTTTCCTACATGGTGATTTTGAGGAGGATATTTATATGTATCAGCCTGAGAACTATGAAGAAAGAGGTAAAGAGTTTTTGGTTTACAGTTTGAAGAAACAATTGTATGGATTGAAACAGGCACCAAGGATGTGGTATAGGAAATTTGACACCTTCATGAAGATCCAAGGTTTTAGCAAGAGTGAATCTAACCATTGTGGATACTATAAGAGGTTTGATGATGGTAGTTTTATTATTTTTTTGTTGTATGTTGATGATATGTTGGTTGCAGGTCCCAACATGAATAAAATTATTGATCTTAAGGCTCAGTTGGCTAGGATATTTGAAATGAAGGATTTAGGAGCAAAAAACCAAATTTTAGGGATGAAGATACACAAGGATAGAAAAGGAAGAAATATCTAGTTAAGTCAAAATTCATATGTGGAAAATATTTTGTAGCGACTCAATATGTAGAATGTAAAACTAGTTAGTACCCCACTTCTTTTACACTTAAAATTATCTTCCAATCAGTGTCGTAGAATAAAATTAGAGAAGACAAGCATGTATCATGCACCGTATTCATCAGTAGTAGGAAGTCTCATGTATGTCATGGTGAGCATCAGACTAGATATTTCCCAAGCAGTGGGAGTAGTTAGTTGGTACATGGTAAATCCTGGTAAGGAGCATTGGAATGCAATAAAGTAGATATTTAGATATTTAATAGGCACTTTAGATGCTATTATTTACTTTGGATCAGAAATTTTGTAAGTTAAAGGTTTTGTGGATTCTTATTATGGTTGAGATAGAGATGGGAGAAAGTCCACTATAGGATATACTTTCACTCTTGCTTGTGGAGCTGTGAGTTGAGCTTCTAAGTTGTAGTTGGTGGTGGCTTTATCAACCACTAAAGCAGAATATATTACAGTGACTTAGACCAGAAAAAAGGTAATTTGGCCAGAGTGACTATTGGATGACTTCAAGATAATGTAGGAGAGAATTATGTTGCAATGTGATATTCGAAGTTCTATTTAGCTAGTGAAGAACCCAATATTCTATGATCGCATGAAACACATTGATGTAAAGTACCTCTTTATAAGAAATGTGGTGGAATAATATAGGATTATGTTGCATAAAATCAAAACTGAATTGAATCCTACATATATGCTTACAAATTCAATCAAGACAGAGAATTTTAAGTGGTGCAGAACTTCTTTGGGCTTGCTAAAAATATAACAAGGGTAGCATTGAGCAATTGGCACTAGATGAAAAAATTTAGTTAAAATAATTCTTGTATATTGAATTCAAGTGGGAGAAGGTTAGGAGGTGAAGTCACTATGTAAGGTTTTAGCTAGTAGAGGCTACTGCTAAACGTCTAGGTAGTAGACATCTAGGAAGTAGTGCTAGACATATAGGTAGGATTGCTATACATCTAGGTAGCATTGCTATATGTTTATACAATAGACATATAGGTTTCTAGACATCTAGGTAGTAGTGCTAGACATCTAGGTAGGATTGCTAGATGTCTAGGTAGCACTACTAGACATTTAGGTAGCAGATATCTAGGCTAGTAGACATCTAGGTAGCCCTACTAGATGTCTATATAGAACTTCTAGACATCTAGGAAGTAGACATATAGGTTGTTAGACATCTAAGTAGTAGTAGTAGACATCTAGGTAGCAATACCATATTTTTAGGCTGCTAGACATCTAGGTAGTAGTGCTAGACATCTAGGTTGTTAGATGTCTAGAAAACTATGCTAGATATCTAGGCAACAATGTTAGATGTCTAGGTAGCACTGCTAGACATCTAGGTAGCATTGCTATATGTCTAAGCAACACTGCTATATTTCTAGGCAGAACTCCTAGACGTTTAGGCAACATTGCTAGATGTCTAGGAAGCACTTCTAGATATCTAGGTTACTAGATGTATAGGTCATATGTCTAGGTAGTAGACATTTAGGCCAAATGTCTAGGAAGCAATTTGTGCCAAACATCTGGATGTGAAATACGAACAATTTTAGATGCTTTTACTTGAGAGTGGAAATGAATAATTTTTTGGAGGCTTCATTTTGGGAGAAGAAACAAATAATTTTAGTGTCTTCTTTTTTTTTCTCTATAAAGGAAAATGATCCCTTGGATGTGTATGAGGTTGAGAATGATAGTTTTTTAAAAGCAATAAAATAAAGAAGTTATTATTACCCCATGGTTTTCCTGCACATTGTAGGTTTTCACATAAAATATTTGTGTTACTTGTGTTGTTGTTTTGTTCTCCGTTATTGTGTTTTCTACTTGCAGGTATAAAATATAAAATTTTCACTAATAGTGGAGGTAATTCCATAAAAAACTGTAGGGTTGTATTTTTAATATAAATAAATTCATTAAGTTTAGTGTTTAGATGCATGAGTGACATATTGGGCTCCTACAGATGATACACATATTTGTAATACTTAAAAGGATATAGGTTAGAATGAACCACATGGACCTTATCTTCGTGATTGTATTTGATACTTTGATGGACTATAGATGGCACACACTCCATGGCTTTCGTCCATGGCCTTCCAAGTAGTATGTTGTACTATATTGAACCCTCCAAGACGTAGCACAAAGTAGGTACAATATTTCATCCAACCTGAATAGGGAGGACTATTGTACCAACCATGGGAGATACAACATTGTTAAATGCTTATAAGGTGAACGTGGATGCTATAATGTGTGAAGGTAGGATGTTGAGATGCTTCAATGTGATTGGTGGTAATAATATTTATCATGGAGCCTATGTCAACCATTACCCGCTTGTAAGGGATCCTATTGATGCACGTGATGATCTGCAAAGGAGCATATAGTATATTTGTGTGTATGGGTTTGATTTCATGGATCTAAAAAGTGATAGCATGATATTTGTATATTTGTATATACACCATGAATTTGTGAAAGCATCAGGGTCATGGGATTGCAATTCAATTGAACCCAAAATATTCATGAGATTTTCCCAATATTTTGGGGACTTTTGTAGTAACTCGGTCATGGTCATGTTAGCTTATGTTGCATGTGAACTTTGTGTGGGCCTAGTTTTAATTGTAACCATAAATTGAGTTGGTGCATTTTGGACATGAGTTTGGGGCAATGAAGGTTGTGATGTAGAGGAAATATGAATTTCCCTACTAGGCCTCTCGATATACTAGATATGATTGGTAGTAGTCTGAGATCGACATTGATTGACATAATTATCCACTTGATCACATGAATAACTCCTTTATGTTTTGGTAGTAGAGTAATTTTGTGTTGTAATCCCCTATGTGAGGTGTTAGCTTCATGATGACTATTTGAATGTCATGTGGGAATGATGATATCCTTAGAAGAATTAGCTTTGCAATGACTATTAGGGCATCATGTGGGAATGATGAGATCCTCAAGCCTATAGTATAGGTATTCAGGGCCTCTTCATAACTTTTCTACTTTGTTGCATCATGATTGAGCTCAGCTATGCATAATTGTCATGATGTGTTGATTAAGAAAATAAATAAGGAAATAGATAAAGTAGATAAAATGATTATCTCTTTTAAATATTCTTTGGAATTCCTAAACTAGTTTATGTGTTTTTATTCATTGATAGTATTGTTTGTATCTTGTTTGAGTTTTATTTTGTTGATGTAAATACTCAAGTTGAATGGATTTAACCTATATCCTCTCACACACAGGCTTGGTTATGAAGTCTAGGTCATGAAACCCATAGAGATTTGGTGATGAAGTCCAAATATGATGAGGGATTTCAAGTCCTACTAGTTCCTCACCTAGTTCACCTTGGTCAAAAATACACCTCTTCAAAAAGAGATGTGTGCTATATTCCTTGGCTATGACGATTCTTGGAGCTAGTCTTGGCCAAAATGGGGTGCGAATAACCACAAGCAAGCTAACAAGTTGGTTATGAATACCATCATTTTTAGTCTTGATCAACAGTGGGGTGTGAATTCTAACTTGCTAATGTTTAATGTGAAACATGGTGTGTGTGAGTTGTTTTTATTTCATGCAAAAAGTAAAATGCAACATAGAGATGAATTTTTACTAATGCTTAAAATACGTTTCAAATTTCCAAATTTCTAAATAAAAATATTTTAGTTTCAGAGAATTTAAAAATGCAAACCCTAAATGATTTCAGCCTTTAGATAGACAACAAGAAAGAAAACCCAAAAAAGCAACAAAAAATAGGCCATATCTATGTAATATGATCTTCAAAAGATGTTATATAACACATGAGCAATAAAAAAAGGGGCCAATATACCTTGTAGAAGTCAGCAATAGAGGCTACTGGACCTAGGAGCGGTCACCAGCAAAATACTTCAAATGTGAAAAAATTTCTATAATTTTCTATTAAAGCATGAAATTCTAATTTTCACTATGAAAAATAAGAAAAATTAAGGATAGAAGCACTCACATAGAAAGCCCAAATCTGATGAAGTTGATGCTAATTTTATTTTTAAAGTATACTTTGAGACCATCATAGGGCATAGTTGTGGGCTTTGTTGGCCATCACAGGGTATGACAACGGCTTCTATGTGCCATTACAACCTAGAGTGGTGGTACCTACAATTTAATTAAAATAAGAAAACCAAGTCCTTCTCATTGATATTTAAAATTATCTTTATAAAATATCCCTCTTATGGAATATACCAATTTGACATAAATTACAAATGATGACCCAAAAAGGGTAGGTGTAATTCACAAAGTTTTTCCTCTCTCAAAACTGATTATGAAGGGTTTCTTTGTGACCTCTTGATGATGTGAATATTTGAGGATATTTATGATGAAGATATCCTAATAAGGCCTACAACATGTACACAAAATTAATTATAAAAAATCAGTAGCAAATGTGGAACCTCTCAGGATGAGATACATTTTTATAATGAGCAATTGAAAATAAAATGCTTAAAATGATACAAAAATGCATGCAAAATGTACTAACATTATGCTAAAATATAAATAATGTGCTGCTAAAGCTACTATAATTGAAAACATAGAGAAAATAGATTTTATAGAGATGTTATCGTTGTTGGCAATTTTGGGTACCTTGGGTACATTGCCCTTGCTCAAGTGTTGATGTTGTCATTGATGTCAAAGAGCGGAAGGGTTTTTGTGAAAACCAAGGCAGACTAAATTATAGGTTTTGTTTAAATCCATGGTCAGAAGTTTTGAAATGGTTTTTTCTTAAAACCCAAGTTAGCTCTTCGTTTTGTTGAAAAAGGTGCTCCGATGATGAAGATATTTAATTTTAAATATCTAGTTTAAATTTTATTTATTTATTTAAAATTTAAATTAATATTTCAAAATTAAATTAAATTTGTTCACCGGCTTGTTTTCAAAGCCGACGTTGCTAGGGTTTTGCAACGGATCAATTAGGGTTTCCTACTGACAAAGAAAGGTTAAGCAACCAAAAAATTCTAGGGTTTCATGTTGACCTAATTAGGGTTGCAGTCGATGTGTTTGAGAATGTTTTGATGGGATATTCTATTCTATAAAAAGGCGAGACTGTTGCAAGGTTAAAGTGTGGGCGTGATGTGATATATGCGAATGAAGTTTGTGTGCAGCAGAGTGTAAGTCGGTGATAGTTCTTTGGAGTTAAAGAAAAGAGATCGCAGCGATGAGATAGTGAGTGAGTGCGTATCGACTGATCGAGAACAAAGAGAGCGATATGCAGACGGCGTGTTTAAAGTCCGAGGCAAAAATACGCAGATGGTAGAAGTAAGATTTCATGGAAGGTGCAGCAGAGTGAGTGGTGTAAAGAGAAGATAAGAACGTGGTATGCAGAAGTCGTGTTTCAAGTGTGAAATGACAGTGTGCTGGCTGTAGAAGTAATATTTCTGTGAAGTTGTAGTAGAGAACACGAAGAGATATAGAGGAGTGGTTGAAAAAGTGTGAATCATTTTTCACAGCAGCAGCCGAATGCCGACAAGCAGCAGAACGCAAGAAAAATAGCATATCGTGCAAATTGAGGTGACAGTTTAATTCTATAATTTTTATTACTATCTCCAAGTTGTAGCTTGGTAAAAGGGGTTGGTGCCTTCCAGTTGGAGCTGGAAAAATTGGAGTTGGTGCTCCATTCTATTGTAGCAAATAAAATTTAGAGGTTGGTGCCTCTTACCAGTTGGTGCTGGTGAATGATTATGTAAAGTTGTAGCTTTGCATTTGACTGGATTTGGATGGTAGTCCAAGCAGTCTTTTGAGGAGTAGCCACATCGGTGAACCTCGTTAAAATTCCGTGTTATGTGTGATGCTATTAGTACTTTTATTATTTCTATTTTAATCTGCTGTAGTTTATTTAAAAGTCTAAATTGCTTTTAAGTGATTAAAGAACACACTGATTCACCCCCCCTCTCAGTGTCATTGTGATTATAACAATTGGTATCAGAGCAAGGTTCCCAATTTTGGCTAAATCAGTCAGGGTTGATCTTGGATTAGTACACAATGGCTAAGAAGAATAGTTCCTCATCCAAAAAGGCATCCCAACCAGTTTCAGTTCCTATGGTTGAGAAAATTGAACCAAAAATGGCAGAAGGAATGAACTCTGAAGTTGAAGAAGTTGAGGCTGAAGTTGATTTAGAGGGTGAGCTAGTGTCTGCCCTTACGGAATGGGAATCGGAGAAAAATAAGAATGAAAAATTGTCAAGGAAACTTAAGGATGCAAACAACATTATTGCCAGTTTAAAAATATAGACTGAAGAATACAAGAAAATGTCTGAAGATCTGGAAATACAGGTATCCATGAAGATAGACCACTACAGCAAATTGGAAGAAGAAAATGTGAGTCTTCGAATACAGATACAAGAGCTAGATCAAAAAATCAACTGTCATGTAAAACGTGAAGAAATCTCGATGAAATTGGACAAAATTTTGAGCGATCAAAGATCCACAGGTATCAAATTTGGTCTCGGCTTTTCTGAAGGAGAATCATCAACTGGACCAAAAGTAAGCAATGTTGAAAGTGAAAAGAACAAAGACAAGAATCAGGCAAAAGAAAGATATAATGCCGGACTCTGAAATAGCAAGTGACAATGATGGATTTACTAAGGTCACACATCAAAAGACTAGAAGATCCAAGGCTCCAGAAACAACCTGGCCAAGACCATATTTCAGGTTTAATCATTATTTCTATGGTTTTTGTTTCAAGTGTAATGTTTATGGGCATAAAATTGTTGACTGCAAATACAACGTAGGTCCAAGAAGTTTCACTAGTAGAAATGTGTTTGCTCCTTTAATGAGTTATGCAGTAGAGTGTTTTAAGTGTCACAACTTTGGTCATATTGCCAAAAATTGTCGTAGTATGTCTGTTTCATATCAACCTCATGAAAGCAGATTTCAATCGTATAGAGCAAAACAAAATAGAATTTATACTTGAAGGATATGTGCAAAATTCTAAAAAGGGGAAGTCACAGCTAGAACCCAATACCACAGTTAAAACAGAATGGAAACAAAAAGAACAGCTCAAGAAAGAACAAGATTCTTTAATAGTGCAGACAACTTTTAGAGCTCAGAATAAACATGTTCCTTGGATTCTTGATAGTGGTTGCTCAATTCATATGACAGGTGACAAACAGAAATTCGAAAATCTACAAAAGTATGAGGGTGGTTCTATAAAATTTGGCAACAATGACGAAGCCAAAATAATAGGTAAAGTAACGGTCAAAATTAGTGAAGGAAAGATCAAGTCAGAGGAATTTTAATATGTGGATGGTTTGAAACATAATCTATTGAGTGTGAGTCAAATCTGTGACAAAGGACATGAAGTAGTTTTCAAGAAGCATGGTTGTGAAGTCAGAAAAATAAACAGCAAGAAATTAATAGCAACCGGCTCAAGGACGTCTGGCAATCTGTACACACTCTCAGAGTTTTCGAAGGTATGTGCTTCATGGGACAAGAAGAAGAGAACTCGGTTGTGGCATAAGAGGCTTGGACACATAAGTTTTGATAATCTGGTAAGAATTAGCGCTAAACAAGCAAAGGAGAGATATTCCAATCATTAAAAAACCTACAAATAGTATGTGTGCTTCATGTCATAAGGGTAAACAGACCATAGTTTCATTTAAAACAAAAGAACATCACACTAACAGGCTTGGTCAAAACAGGTTTAGTCAGAACTGGCTTAGTCAGAACATGTGGATTCAAAGAACAGGTATGCCTAAAAGAAACAACACTATTACTTGTTATAAGTGCAACAATAAAAGTCACACTGTCAGACAGTGCAGAGTTGAAATTCTAGGATATAGGAACAGGAACAGTGGCATGATCAGGTCCAAGGATCATAACAATGACAGGAACAAGAATATGGTCAAAGAGTTCAAGAGAAGACCCGGCAAGGAAGTTATAGACGTTGATGTTGATCAGTGCCTAATGGGAGTTTTACTCCCACCCTAGAATTAATCACCTCATCAGGAGGTGGGGGAGGGACTAAGCTAAGAGGCTCATTCTTAGTTCCGAGCCCCAAATGTGGCCCTTTGCCATTGATGACAAAGGGGGAGAGATATGAGTAAGGGGGAGAGCTTCAAGTGAAGAGGAAAGCTTCAAGTCAGGGGGAGAAAAACTTCAAAGAGATTGATTTCAGTTTTGGCTCTTGAAGATGTGTTTTTAGTAAAGGGTTGCCATCAATGACAAAGGGGGAGATTGTTGGCAATTTTTGGTATCTTGGGTACATTGCCCTTGCTCAAGTGTTGATGTTGTCATTGATGTCAAAGAGCGGAAGGGTTTTTGTGAAAACCAAGGCAGACTAAATTATAGGTTTTGTTTAATCCATGGTCAGCAGTTTTGAAATGGGTTTTTCTTAAAACCCAAGTTAGCTCTTCGTTTTGTTGAAAAAGGTGCTCCGATGATGAAGATATTTAATTTTAAATATCCAGTTTAAATTTTATTTATTTATTTAAAATTTAAATTAATATTTCAAAATTAAATTAAAGTCTTTCACCGGCTTGTTTTCAAAGCCGATGTTGCTAGGGTTTTGCAACGGATCAATTAGGGTTTCTTGTTGACAAAGAAAGGTTAAGCAACCGAAAAATTCTAGGGTTTCATGTTGACCTAATTAGGGTTGCAGCCGACGTGTTTGAGAATGTTTTGATGGGATATTCTATTCTATAAAAAGGCGAGACTGTTGCAAGGTTAAAGTGTGGGCGTGATGCGATATATGCGAATGAAGTTCGTGTGCAGTAGAGTGTAAGTCGATGATAGTTCTTTGGAGTTAAAGAAAAGAGATCGCAGCGATGAGATAGTGAGTGAGTGCGTATCGACTGATCAAGAACAAAGAGAGTGATATGCAAACGACGTGTTTAAAGTCCGAGGCAAAAATACACAGATGGTAGAAGTGAGATTTCATGGAAGGTGCAGCAGAGTGAGTGGTGCAAAGAGAAGATAAGAACGCGGTATGTAGAAGTCGTGTTTCGAGTGTGAAATGACAGTGTGCTGGCTGTAGAAGTAATATTTCTGTGAAGTTGCAGTAGAGAACGTGGAGAGATATAGAGGAGTGGTTGAAAAAGTGTGAATCATTTTTCACAGAGCAGATCGAATGCCGACAAGCAGTAGAACGCAAGAAAAATAGCAGATCGTGCAAATTGAGGTGACAGTTTAATTCTGCAATTTTTATTACTATCTCCAAGTTGTAGCTTGGTAAAAGGGGTTGGTGCCTCTTTCCAGTTGGAGCTGGAAAAATTGGAGTTGGTGCTCCATTCTGTTATAGTAGATAAAATTTAGAGGTTGGTGCCTCTTACCAGTTGGTGCTGGTCAATGATTATGTAAAGTTGTAGCTTTGCATTTGATTGGATTTGGATGGTAGTCCAAGCAGTATTTTTGAGGAGTAGCCACATCGATGAACCTCGTTAATATGCCATGTTATGTGTGATGCTCTTAGTACTTTTATTATTTTTGTTTTAATCTGCTACAGTTTATTTAAAAGTCTAAATTGATTTTAAGTGATTAAAGAACACACTGATTCACCCCCCTCTCAGTGTCATTGTGATTATATTTATTAAAATATAAATAATGTGCTGCTAAAGCTACTATAATTGAAAACATAGAGAAAATAGATTTTATAGAGATGTTATCATAGGGTACAATAGCTAGCTTTGTTATCCATCAGAGGGTCCAGTAATTATGCCTACATTATGCTTTGAGGTGAAGCGACTACTAAAAAAAGATCCCGTTCTTTGTGTTCGATGTTGGGTAGCATCTAATTTACCTATACAATTTATGTTCAAGGGTCTTGCTATTTAGAACATAGCTAAATCATGGGAATTGGATTGAATTCAAGGTGATTGATGATGCACAATGGATGAATTTGACCTTAATACTTGAAGGAACTCAATTGATGCAAATGGAAGCTTCATTATAGGATTTGGGCAACACTCTATTGCTTGTTATAGAATTTTCTCTCTATTACTCAAATCTATAGTTTTCTTTGCATTCCTATTCGATCTCATGTCTCATTTTCATGAAGTTTTTGGCCTCCTTTTATAAGATTTCCCAATTGCAATATTGGCTTGCAAGGGAAGCCAAGATCAAGATTCGATTAAGATCTAGGTAACCCAATCATCACTTATAGAAATTTCTCATAGTTAGTCGTTATGCTCAAGTTGTGCTATAACTGATTTGGCTCAGCTCAGGGAGCCTGATTTTGTTATAGGTGCAACCATCCTAGGGTGGAGCGGTTAGGATTAGGGGCCTTCACAAGTTCCAATGGCCACTAGAGGCCGCTCTTGGATATGATATTCCAGGATGAAAAGGGATAGGTTACCTCTATTTGAGTGGTAGGAACCATTGTTAAGTATTGGGGAAGCCCAAGGTGGGCCATATGGCCTAAAAAGGTATCCATATAGGTAATCTTCCCAAACTGATGTGTTTTTGGTGTCTAAAAAAATAATATAGGACCACCTTGCTCAAATATGCATTGTAAGCCTCCACAAAAGCTCACACAAAATTAGTCCACAAGCCTTCTCAAAGACTTACCTCAAATATGCTTAACAAGTCCACTCAGAACTTGTCCAATCTCATAGAATCATAAAGATAATTGTTAGAGACTCAATATGTTCTATACTCAATGCTCAATCACTTTCTCATTCACATAGAAGGATAAAGAGAATTGTTAGAGACTCAATATTTTCTATACTCAAATATCAATCTCAACTCAAATCAATCTCATAGAAGCATAAAGAGAATTCTTAGAGACTCAATATATTCTATACTCAAATCTCAATCTCACCTCAAATCAATCTCATAGAAGCATAAAGATAATTGTTAGAGACTCAATTTGTTCTATACTCAAAACTCAATATCAACTCAAATCAAAATGTACAATAGTTTTTTCATGGAACTTGAACAGCCACTTCACACAATCACTTGACTAGGCTCAATCAAATCTCCTCAGCAAATCACCTCAAGGAATAAATATTTCTCACAAACCCTAGTCCAAGCATGTATCACCCAACTCAAAATGTATCCAAAAATTCTCAACAACAAATCTCATATAAAAATGATACTCATGTTCTTTTATAAATCAATTTCAAGTTCATTGCACAACCAACGACTTCAACAACAATGCTTATAAAACAAGGTTTAATCACAACACTCAAACTAGAAAACCTTGAAGCATTAATTCAACCACTTTCGAAAAGGAAACCCTAATCAAATCCTTTTCACTCCAAACTTAATTTTCAATCAATCCAAACACCTAACTGAACAAAGAAGAATTTTTTCCATACCTTTTCTTGAATAGTAATTGCCCTTTACAAATCTTCCACACTCACAATTACTTCTTTAACAAACTCAATAAGGGTTAGAGGATACTTTTTATATCACAAAAATAATATCACAATTACACATTATCACTCCAAATTAAACTATAGACAACATCCTCACAATAATAAAAAACCCTTTATTCAAATTAACATACACCCACAAAGTCTTAACCTTTCAATATTCCACAATGGTAAAATTTAAGACTTGAAACTAAACTAGAATTCTCCTTATACCTCCTAACAATATTTCTCAACAACCACCATTAATCACAATGCAAAGACTTTAACCACTAAATTCCTTATACCTCCAACTTAAGCATTAATAAAATAAAATAACAAAATGTACCATTGCCTTTGGAGAGTTTTAAACTCTAAACGCAGTCCACATAAGTCTTTGCCCATGACACCAAAACCACACGAGCTTACAAGCTCGTTGGGAAGGGAGGAAACACCATGTGCTTCAATACTCCTCCCAAGCCTTGTAAAATAAAATGTTTACGCCTATTCCTTGGTGCCTTCAACACGTCCACCAAATGCTTTCACGATATTCGAACTCAAACCATCATGCACACCAAAACATAAGTTACTGTCCACTTGCCACTAGGCCAAGGTGCCTTGTTGGCATTCAAAAAACCAAAGCGCTTGCCTTTTTCCTTTCCACCATCAAGTCAACCCACAAAAAATGCAAAATTCTATCACGATCTCTACATTAAATTTGATGCGCTTTCTTTTCAAATCAATCAAGGGTAATTCGAAACAATATTTGGCATGGTATTAATATGCATTCCCATTCTTTTAAACATGTCGGTGTTGCCCTTGTCTTTAATGACGTTGGCACTTTTCTTTGCTTTGTTTTACGTCGGCGCTTCTCTTGGAAATAAATTTTGCCTTTATTAAAACCCTCAATCCAACCATTGGATTTATTAACATAAACTTTGGTCTTTAACATTTAACTCAATATTTTGGGTTTATTATTTTTAGACTTTATAAACCCATTTTTGCAATATAAAATATTATATTAAAAATTACAATTATTTTATTTGGGTTTTCACTATGGCACTTCTAACCATTATAATATTTATTTATAAAGTTTAAATTCATCCTGAATTTAAATCATTTGTAAAATAAATATTATCACTCATTTTCAACTTCTATATTTTGCACTGTTTTACTCGAACTTCTGCCTTCTTTCTTAATATCAACTGACCATATTTGTTGCATTTATTTTCTACTAAACTCTTGGTTTAAATTTTTACTCCACCAAGTGGCATCAATGACAACTTTGACTTAGGGACTCAAAATGTCCAACATGACATTGTACACATTGGCACATGTACCTTTATCTTTGTGTGTGCATCGCTCAAAGAAACGATTCATGGTAGCAACCCTTGTCTTGTCAAACCTTCTTTTGCCCATTTTTACCTATCCAATGACTAACCACTTCCCAAGGAAATCCTATCTAGAATGGGATATATAGGTAAAGTTTTAAGACCATGATAAAAGGGTATTCAATAACCCTTGGATGTTGAGATTTATCTTGGGAGGTGTGGCATAGGCTACATCCCTAACAAAACTTAATTTTACCCTTTGATAATTATGATCATATTGTCACTTATACCAAATTTTTAGATCATCAAAGCTTGGAGTGGAGTGATGAGGATGAGGGACCCCCTTATCCCTTAGATATTTTGTTTTACAACATGGCAACCACTAAGCATCTTGAATCTGGTGTGGCCTCAAAGAATAATGCTAAAAAGAGTATCCCTTGTGACATAGCTCATAAGGATGTCTCCTAAAATAGCTTTTCCTTTGACGGGTTTGTCCCTTATGTTGTGCATGTCAAGTTTTCATTTTCTTGAGAAGACCTTATTCCTCTATCATACAAGAACCTTGCAAAATTGGAGATTGCTCCTCTTTTTATCAAAAAGGATGGTATATTCATAGTTTGCACTAACTTTCATGTAATATCTCTCAAAGAATGTACTATAGGATATTCCCTTCATGATGAGAATCATGAATATATCCTCCATCATAGTTCTTTCTTTTATGGATTATATCCTTGCACCACCATCATGTTTGTTAAAATAGGTGGCACACTCAAAATTTGTGCCAACTTTAAAAACCAATGAATGTAATTTAAATCTTTTAACCTAAGTTAAAAAATAATATTAATAATAATAATATAAAACACTATGCATGATGTTATGTTTCTATTTCATCTAGTTTGCATCTAGTTTGCTTGTTCATACTGCACAATTGCTTTTTATACCTTGCATGGTTTGCTTGACATTTTGTTCCACATGCATTTTTGCTTGTCATACAATTACATTGTTGCTTGTTCATATTTGCATACTTGCTTGTTCATATCGATTCTTGGGTAGTTTGCGACAATGGCAAGTGATGACACCTAGTTAGGTCATTGCTCATATGCATTGCACTTTCACTAGGGTTATGATACCTATAAAATCCCCAACCTAGGGCCCACCTTCGTGCATTTCCATCATTGCATTTGCTCACGTCATATTATATCCCTTGACCTTGAAAGTTTTCATTGTTTACATCTCTCCAAGTCAAGGGATATAGTTCTTGTTTTTCTCCATTGGCCCTATCCATATATTTTTTTGCATACACCACATCCCTATTGGGTAGTAATTTCTTTGGAAATATCATTCCCATCATCCCAACATCCTGTAGCAAATAACATTATGGTTACAAGTGAGGGTAAGCCTTTGTTCAACCATTTGTGAGCATACATCCCAACAAGTATATATCTTCTTTTCTTCAGCCATTAGTGAGATCTACATCCATAGTGGTTTCATATCCACCTCATCCATATTTGCAAGCCAACAACCCTCATAGGGTAGCTTCATGGCCACACACAAGATATAGTCTCCATATCGATCATTTGTGAGCATACATCCTCACAAGATTTTGTTATTTTCATTTTTCTTTGATCTTTTGGAGCTTTATTTTCATTCACCCATGCATTTCATTTAGGTTTGCATTTTAGATGCATTGCACTTAGTTATATTCATACCATTCCATATTATTTATTTAGGATTCATTAATTGCATCCATTATGTCTGTGTTCACCATGCATACATTACATATCCATATATATATATATATATATATATATATATATATATATATATATATATATATATAGTATATGTATATGTATATGTATATGTATATGGTATATGTATAAAAACAATCACACATAAGCACACACATTGCACCATAGCACATAAATAAAATATAGCTAGTATTACTTTATAGCACTAAGTGTGTTCTTGTAGGTCAATGTGCCACAATAGAGAGCTTGGCACACTCAACCATCCCTAAGGGTGCATGCCACAATCAAAATTGACATGTCATCCCGATCCCAGCCCTAGTCATGTGAGCATGTCCCTTCTACTCTACTTGTTGGAGGTGGTGGGGGATTCATGTTCATATATCATGAACTAGATCATGCTCATGATTGTGAATGACTCTATGATCACCAAGATGATGGTTCTGGAACCCTTTGATCATCTAGGATGATATGGTAATAGGCCATTTGATAGTAGGTGGTCTATCGGCTCATATGACTCCCTCATCCTCTATAAATATATTAGTAGCAGGTGGTCTCCATCACCCTATTGGCTTCCTACCACAACAACCATACCCTCTACCTAGGTCTGCTAGCCCATATCCCCTCTAAGATACTCTACCTCAGCCTATGCTACATCCCACTCTACTTGAGCCTAGTTTAGTACACTATAGATGGACTCCATATCTACTTGCATCATTGCCACTATGGATCATATCCCCTTTACCTCCCTTGGACCTATCACCTTAGGTCTTTTTTGTGCCATAGTGGTGGAAACCACTATGGCTTCCCCTCCTCCTAAGATAGAAATCATGATGGTCCCTCTCACGACTATCACTATCTCCATCCAAAAATTTTCCTGCAATGATTTGGATTGGACCATACCTCTTTTTTGCCACTCGATGGCATGTCAAGTGGCCTCTTAAAGCATCAACTACACTCTTTGGCACATCACCTAGCATATCTACACTAGCACTGGTGGGGAGATCCTTAGGGGTGTAATGATCATATACCATATCCTATACCTAAGGACCACCCTGGCATCATCCACCCTTAGGTCCACATACAGTGGGTCATCCAAGTCCTCCTCCACACACATAACCACATCAGGAGTGCCTCTGTATCTCTGTGGGTTCCTCCTCCCTTTTGAAACTAGTAGTATCCTAGGTCTAGAATCTCTTACAAAATTTGAAACTAGAATTGTACTTAATCAAACTTGTACAACTCCTACTCACCCTTCTTAGTGATGAGCCACTAGATCCTCCTCACTCAAGATAGCTCCTCTATAACCTCCCTCGAGCTTGGGTGTAGACAACATGGTCACCATATGATCAGGTGCTCCTACAATTCATTTATTACTTGATTCCCTAGTGGTAAGACACTAGTGTATACCCTATGCACACTCGTAGTATCGACCCCACATGTATGTTGATGGCCACTCCACATTGGGAAACACTCCTAGAATTCCATTCAATCTTTGCACCACTATGTGCTCCCAACACCACTACTCTTGCTAGTACCCATGGTAGGTGTCACCTGCTAGTATGACACACCAGCATCCTCACCACCACTCCACATAGTATCAATGTTAGTGCTCCAACTTCATATCGATGTGGCATCTCATAAACATGGAATCCACTTTCCTAGATCACATGTGTTGAGTCTCCTAACATCATATTCAATGCAACCATTGGCACTCATACCATTTAAATGGTCCTCTCCATGATGGGGATCTTTAATATGCACCACATGTCCTCCAGTGTGATCATCATCTCCTTGATCAATATTTGGAATGTGGATGATTCTAAGTACCATAAATCTACCAAATATATCATTAGGGCTCAATCTGCCTCAATATAGGCTATCTTTACCAAATGCAGTAGCTCCACATTCTTGAGTGTCTCATGCTCTACCATTGTGAACTCGCCCATAGCATCCTTGAGTGTGATTGACTATCACTATCTACTATTGATTACATCTAGCTACATGATCACATGATTTAATTATCAGTTTATTATTTACTACATATAAAAGTATATAAAAATCACAAATAAAGGTTATTTTTGTGCAAAATTTGTACCTTAGAATGACCAAGCACAAATTTGGCAAAGGTTCCCAACCAAATTTATGTCTTGTATATACAAGGTGTAAATTTGGATGGGTAAGCCTACTAAATTCATGTCCCATATATATAGAGCACAAATTTAGCTTGGGTTTATTGCCAAATTTGCATTCCACAACCAAATTTGCACCCCACGATGAATTTTGCCAAAAATTGATTAAAAAAAATTAAAAATGCAAAAATTACTCTTTTTTTTGTGTGTGTAGCTACAAAATAAAAAAAGAGCAAGTGGTTCTCGATCCATACATTTTCTATATTAGTAGTGATCCCTGCCTCACCCCTCACCATGGTAGCTTGATGATTTGGTAGCACCATTCTCCTCTTTCTTCTCTAGAGCTCTTTTCTCCTCCTTGTATGATGAAAATGAGCCTCTTTTCCCTCCCTTTTCATATTTTTCCCTCCTTTTTATCTTCCCTTAATTTCTTCTCTCCCCTCCTTTTCTTTTCCCTTGTTTTATTCTCTCTCCTCCTCATTCTCCTCTTTTCTCTCTCTTTGTCTTATTTTTTAGCTCTTTTTTACTTTTTCTAACTTTTTCACCCTTTGTTTACCTTTTTCAAGTTTTTAGCTAGAATTTCACATTCCTTTTTAAAACTCAAGGGTTCACCCTAGCGTTAAAGGCATTAATGGTACTAGTACCTCAATTTGCATGCAAATCTATGATTTTCATGCTAACACCCCTTTTTGCACTGCCCCTCCATCCAAACCGGACTACTCCTTTTTTTGTTCACTACTTTTACCCCTAGGAATCTACATATTTCTTTAATGTATTTATTTGGCCATAAATATATCAAATATGGGGCAAAATGTAGACACAAAAATTTACCCATCAAAATGACTCAATTCTTCCTTAGATCCCTAGCTAGCCACCCAAACTTGCGAAGTGCAAATTTGGGGCCCTTTTGCCTTCCCCCTTTGCTTTATTTTCTTATCTTTACCAAATTCATGTCTGGTACATACAGGGCATTAATTTTTCTTGCCATATAACACCCTATAATGATAGGGCATGAATTTGGCATTCCAGGGGTTTTTCTCACCAAAATCCCATTTTGGGGTTGACCTTTGCCTATGGTAAAATTTTATTTTCTTGCTCATATTGCCCCTAAACCTCTTATAAATAAGGGTTTGGATTCCATCCTTAACCCCAATAATTTATTTTAAGATTCCAATTCTTAACTTACTCATTGTTCATGCTAACAAGTGCAAATTTACTCCAAATTACTATTTTTACTATTTTGTGCTTTGATGGTGTCTACCCTTGGGGATTAAGTGGAGGAGTCCTAATGACTGGATAGATCAACCTTATTGGAGTTATTCATCCTCATATTCATTTTTTCTTGTCATCTCCATTAGCTTATCAAGTTTGGTATTCATGTTAGTCATCTTTTAAGTTTATTTTTTGTTATTTTGAGCCCTAATTTTTACGATTTTAGGGCTTGAAAATGGTATATGAACCAATTTTTTACCCCATCCTTATAGGGCATGAATTTGGTTACCCTAATTTATTCTCCCCATTTACAAGACATTAATTTGGTAAATTAGGGATTGGGGGTAAATTTTGCATCCCAAAAACCCTAATTCACATCTTGCATTAATATTCTATTGTGTCCATCCTATCTGAAGAACACAAGCTTATACTGAGAGGGAGGGGGTGAATAGTATAAGATCAACTTTTACTTTTCTTTCCAAACAATATTATCCAATGTTGTTAATTGCAATATCAATAGTAGTAACAAAGTAATGCACAAATCATCACACACATGAGAGACACAAATTTAACGTGGTTCACCCAATGTGGGTTACATCCACGGAGAAAATATTTTTTCTAAATTTTCTCAACAAATCTCTTAGGAATCAATTCCCTATTACAATATTTATGGACCTCTATCCAAAGGAGATCTCAATCCCCAATACTCTGGTTTGTGGATCTCTCTCCATAGGATAACTCTATCCCCTCTATTCTAGTTTGCTCAATCCTGCTCAAAAATCTATCCAAAACTGCCTCAAGCCTTCTCACAAGGCTTGCTCAAAACAACAACCAAACCTGCTCATACAATCTGTCCAAAACTACCTCAAGCCTTCTCACAAGGCTTGCTCAAAATAACAACCAAACCTGCTCATACAATCTATCCAAAACTACCTCAAGCCTTCTCACAAGGCTTGCTCAAAATAACAACCAAACCTGCTCATACAATCTATCCAAAACTTCCTCAAGCCTTCTCACAAGGCTTGCTCAAAATAGCAACCAAACCTGCTCTTAATTCTGCTCAAAACTACTCAACATGTGTACAAATCTGCTCTAATACATGCTCAAAAAGATTCACAATGATGTACAAACTTGATCTCAATCCTAGCATAAGTATTTCATATTTCTTTCAACAATGAAGCACAATTTGTTTCACAAACCCTAGCTCAAATATTTCCAACAATCCACACTAATCAAACCTTTTATCTCCACCTTATGATTCAGAAATACTTTCTCAACTAGACATCTTAGAGAAAGAATAATGTCAACATACCTCTTAATTTGCTTTGATGAAAAAGATCCCTCAAAACCTATCTCACAATGTTCTTTCAATCTTATGCCACTTCAAAGGTTAGTTAGCATAGCACTTTTTCAACCATCCACATAAAAACCTTTTGTGCACAATAATATTGGTTTACAACTCCTTCAAACCCCTTTTTCACCATGCAAAAATTACACAAAAAAATCAACCACAACACACCTTATAACTCCTACTTGTAAAAACCCACAAGCAATTTCAATATTATCAACCAAAACCCTAAGTCACATAACAAAGTTTAAATCCACTTCCATACACCTTGTATCTCCAAAAATTAAAGTTATTTTAACTTTATAGAACCACACAAAAATCTGAATTGCATACAATATTGGATTTTAAAACATCATCCTTATGTCTCCCTAGGTCAACACTATGCACTTCTTCCAAATAAAAAATTAAACCTTGTCTTCCTAGATCAAGCGCTAAGCAATGTCACACTTTAATAATAATAAAAATTATTATTGCCCTTACCACGTCTACCATTGCCACCACCATGAGTCAAACTCATGACCTCACAGAGCCCACGCTCTAGCGTGAGCTAGAGTGCCAGCTGGGCTAGCCCACCCACTGGGAATAAATGTGCACTAAAATAATTTTATATGCCTTTCTTCTGCCTAGTTCAAAAGTTGCAAAACAACTACCACCAAGATTCGACCATGAGACCTATCTACTACAAGAACCCTACGTAGGACCCACCTACCACCTGGGCTAGCCACCTGGCTGGAACCAAGCATGCATAGTATCCCTTTTACTTCACTGTCTTCGCCTTGAAAATTGTGCTCCTTTAATTGCCTTGCAAAAACCTCCCTCCAAGGGATTCGAACCCGTGACCTATTCTGCACCAGCGCCTTAGCACTGCCCCTATGACCAGTTGTGCTAGCCTACCAGCTATGTCCTCTTGACCAACACCTTGTCTTTGACCTATCTGACCTCTTCACCAAAAAATGTGCCCTTCATCTTCTTCTATTCATTGAATGAAATGCACGAGCGGATTATTCGATAACACTCACACCACCTATTTGCCAAGGTTTTGAACCTTGATTTATATGCAAGTCGTGTCCTCCCTTTGTCATGACGTCGGTGCCTCCCATTGAAGATTTTTATAAATAATTTCAAATGCCTACCTTTAAATTTTGGTACCCAAACTTTTTATGAAATATTTAAATCTTTAAAAAGATTAAATATTATAACCTTTGTCCTCTAAGCCCATGGTGGTATTTTAAATCCTTTTTTTTACAAACTTTTATCCCAAATATTATAATATTATCTCTTTTAAGCCTTAGTCACTTGCTTTCTTTTTGAACCATGGTCTTAAAACTTGGGCCTTCAACCTTTTAACCAAACACTTAGAACTTTGTCTTGCATAATTAACCAACTTATAAACCTTATCTTTTTGCCATACCAAACTATCTTTGACATCAATGACAACACAATATACTCAAAATTTCCAACAATATCCCCCTTTGTCATTGATGGCAACCCTTTCTAAAAATTCCTTTTCCAACCACTGGATTCCAAATATGCTCCCCTGAGAAACTACTCTCCTTGACTGAATGCTCTCCCCCTAACTCAAATCTCTCCCCCTTTGACATCAATGGCAAAGGGACTCCTTTGGGGCTAAATATAAGACTCTTAGCTTAGCCCCCTCCCCACCTCCTTTCCTTGAGGTGATTAATTTTGGGATGGGAGTAAAACTACTCCCAATTTCTTTCTAAGATGATCAAAAGTTTCCTTTGGAAGTGGCTTAGTGAATATGTCTGCTATTTGTTCCTTTGTAGTTACATATTTCAATTTGACCTGCTGATCCATCACCTACTCTCTCAAAAAATGATATTTGATTGGTATGTGCTTGGTCCTTGAATGCATTACTGGATTCTTTGAAATGCTTATGGCACTTGTATTATCACAAAGTATTGGGATGGGATGATCATGCTCTACTTTGAAATATTTTAAGGTTTTCTTCATCCATAAAACCTGTGTACAACAAGAAACTATTGCGATGTACTCTACCTCTATCATGGATAAGGAAACTAATGCTTGTTTCTTGCTTAGCCAAGAGACTAAACAATCTCCAAGAAAGAATGCTCCTCCACTTGTGCTTTTCCTATCATCAATATTGCCTACCCAATCTGCATATGTATATGTTGTGAGAGTGAAATTGTTACCTCTGGGATACCATAGTCCAAATTCCATAGTACCTTTTAAATACCTGAGAATTCTCTTTACTGCTTGTACATGTGTCTCTTTTGGGGCTGCTTGAAATCTTACCACTAATCCCACTGCCTGCATTATATCTGGTCTTGTAGCTGTAACATATAGTAAACTTCCAATCATCGATCTATATAATGTCTGACTTGCTTCAGGGGACTCATCATATTTTCTTAGCTTGCATCCTGTAACCATGGGAGTACTCACTAGTTTGCAATCTTCCAATCTAAATTTCTTCAACATTTCTTTTATATACTTGGTCTATGAGAGAAATATACCCTTTTCTAATTGTGAAATTTGCAATCCAAGGAAGAAAGATAACTCACCAAGCATTGACATTTCAAATTCATTTTGCATACACTTTGCAAACTTCTGACACATCTTATCATTACTGCCTCCAAAAATGATATCATCCACATAGACTACCACAATCAACAAGTCACTTCCCTCATTTTTGATGTATAAATTGCTATCAACTATTCCCTTTTTGAAACCTTGTTCTTGAAGATACTTATCCAGCCTTGAATACCAAGCCCTAGGAGCTTGCTTTAATCCATAAAGAGCCTTCTTTAATCTACATACATAATATGGCTTATCAATCAAGTTGAACCCCTCAGGTTGCTCAATGTAGACTTCTTCTTCTAAGAAGCCATTGAGAAAAGTTGATTTTACATCCATTTGATATACTTTGAAGTTTTTAAAGCTTGAGAAAGCTAAAAATATCCTTATGGCCTCAAGTCGTGCAACAAGAGCAAATGTTTCATCAAAATCAATCCCTTCAACCTGTGCATAGCCTTTGCATACCAATCTGGCTTTATTTCTGACTACCTAACCATATTCATTTAACTTATTTTTGTAGACCCATTTAGTGTCGATTATATTCTTGTCTTTTGGTCTTGGGACAAGTTCCCAAGTTTCACTTTTTTTTATTTGATCCAATTCCTCATCCATTACCTTGACCCAACATTTATCTTCTTTTGCCTCATTGAAATCCTTGGGCTCAATTTTAGATAGCAAAGAAAGATTTACCTGTTCACCTATTCCTATTATCTTCCTCCTTGTTTGTCTTTCATCAAGATTTCCAATAATCAGATCTCTTGGATGATTATTTTGTACATACCTGGATGGTGTCTTAGGTGGTGTTCTTTGTGCTTCATCTTCTTTTGATTCTTCACCTATTTCTTCTTGGCAACTTTCTTCTTCTTGATATACAATTTCTTGAGCTGATTCTTTTGACCCTATTTGTTCATCAACTGTCACATTTATACTTTCCATAATTGTATGTGTCCTTTTATTATAGCATTTATAGGCTTTTCTCTTAGTGGAATATCCAAGGAAGATACCCTCATCGCACCTTGAATCAAATTTGCCCAATTTTTTCTCTTCTCGTCTAATGTAGCATTTGCTTCCAAAAACTTTAAAATACTTCATAGTAGTTGGTCTTCCCTTCCAAAGCTCATATGGGTTTTTGTGATGATTTACTCTTACTTGAGCTCTATTAATGATATAGATAGCTGTATGAACTACCTCTCTCCAAAAACCATCTAAAATCTTAGACTCATTTAGCATAGCTCTGGCCATATTCTCGATAGTTCTATTCTTTCTTTCAACTACTCCATTTTGTTGTGGAGTCCTTGCTGCTAAGTATTCTCTTTTGATTCCATGTTGTTCATAGAATTCTATGAATTCACCTGAAGTAAATTCTCCTCCTCTATCTGATCTTAGACACTTTATATTTTTACCTGTTTCATTTTCTACTAAAACTTTGAATGCCTGGAACTTCTCAAAGGCTTCTGACTTTTCTTTTAAGAAAGCCACCCAAGTCATTATGGAGAAATCATCTATAAATAGCATGAAGTAACTTTCACCTTGTAAACTCTTTGTCCTTGTAGGACCACATAAATCAGTGTGAACTAGTTTCAATGGTTCGAATGAAGAAAATTCTTTTGACTTGAAACTTGTCCTTGTTTGCTTACCATGCTGACATTGTGCACAAATTGTGCTTTGAGGTCTCTTTATCCTAGGTAAATCTCTGACTACCTATTTGTTGCTTATTTTTACAATGTTGTCAAAGTTTAGATGACCCATTCTTCTATGCCATAACCAACTCTCATCCTCTTGTGATAGAAAATATTTTTCTCCTTTAATTTCACTCAACATGTAGAGATTGTTTGAAGTTCTATTGGCATCTGCAATAAGCTTTCCTGTCTTGGATTTCTTGATCTCACATCTATTTGGGTGAAAGGTGACTGTGTGCCCCTGATCACAAAGCTGACTTACACTTAGTAAATTGTGCTTCAATCCCTTAACATACAACACATTTTTTGTCTTTGATTTTCCATTATCTAAACTCAAAGTCCCTTTTCCAACAATTTTTGCTGAAGCATTATCTCCAAATTTTACTGATCCTCCATTGATTTCTTTAAGTGAAAGAAATTTACTTTTGTCACCTGTCATATGACTTGAACAACCACTATCAACATACCATTGATTTCCCTTATCTTGTGCATGAAGAGTTGTCTGTACCAACATTGACTTTTCTTTTTCTTGTTCCTCTTCCTCTTTCCAAACTTTTGAGGTTGTAATATTTTGAATCTTTTGATCCTCCTTTTTGCTTGGTTCAAGAAATACTATTTTACACCATTTGGCCTTGTGCCCAAAGTTATTACATTTGTAACATATGATATTGTTATTCATGAGAGGTGCAAATGAATTGAAATTACCATCAACATTATTTCTTACATGGACCATGCAATGTACAACTCTATGACCATATTTATTACACGAAAAGCAATAACCATGGAAGAAATTTTGTAACCTATTAGATTGCCTTGAATGATATGGTCGCATGATTCTTCCCTTGCTATTTTTGTAGTTGACTTTTGTCCATGATGTTTCTCTATTTTCTTTCTCCTTGATACTTTTGCCTTTCAATATATTAGCATAGGTCATGGGCTCTTCTTTCTTTGATATCTTTGTTCCTTTGGAGCTTGATTCCTCTTTTTGTTTTCCTAACCTTATATTTTGTTGTAACTTATCCTTAGACTTTTCAACTTCCTTTCTCAAGAAGACAATCTCACTTTCCAAGTTTTCACATTCCAATTATTTTACCTTTAATTTCTCAATCATTACTTCTTCAATTCTTTTTGCCTCTTCAACTTTAATCTTTAAGTCCTTGAGATCTTGTAGAAATCTTATCTTTGTTTCTTCATCCTTTTGTACCTGAACTTCCAATTTGACTAGAGTAGCAGTGAATTCCTTCTCTAAGTTATCCAGATCTGAGTCTCTTTTGTTGATTTCAATCATAGGACCATCCTCTATCACTTTAGTGGCCATTGTGTTCTTGTAAGATCTTCCTTCAAGCTGTTAGACTTTTTGAAGGATCCTACTCTGATACCAATTGAAGAACACAAGCTTATACTAAGAGGGGGGTGAATAATATAAGATCAACTTTTACTTTTATTTCCAAATAATATTATCCAATGTTGTCAATTGCAATATCAATAGCAGTAACAAAGCAATGCACAAATCATCACACACATGAGAGACACAAATTTAACGTGGTTCACCCAATGTGGGTTACATCCATGGAGAAAATATTTCTTCTAAATTTTCTCAACAAATATCTTGGGAATCAATTCCCTATTATAATATTTATGGACCTCTGTCCAAAGGAGATCTCAATCCCCAATACTTTGGTTTGTGGATCTCTCTCCACAGGAGAACTCTATCCCCTCTATTCTAGTTTTCTCAATCCTACTCAATAATCTATCCAAAATTACCTCAAGCCTTCTCACAAGGCTTGCTCAAAATAACAACCAAACCTACTCATACAATCTATCCAAAACTGCCTCAAGCCTTCTCACAATTCCAACCCAAAACAACAACTGCTCTAATTTGTCCAAACTACCTCAAGCATTCTCACAAGGCTTGCTCAAAATAGCAACCAAACTTGCTCATACAATCTATCCAAAACTACCTCAAGCCTTCTCACAAGGCTTGCTCAAAAAAACAACCAAACCTGCTCTTAATTCTGCTCAAAACTGCTCAACATGTGTACAAATATGCTCTAATACATGCTCAAAAAGTTTCACATTGATGTAAAAACTTGATCTCAATCCTATCACAAGTATTTCAGATTTATTTCAACAATGAAGCACAATATGTTCTCTTCCAAGGTTACTTAAAATGGCAATGCACAAATTCATTCAACAAGGCACATAATCAAACCTTATTTCTCCACCTTATGATTCAAAAATACTTGCTCAACCAGACATCTTAGAGAAGGAATAATGTCAACATACCTCTTAATTTGCTTTGATGAAAAAGATCCCTCAAAACCTGTCTCACAATGTTCTTTCAATATTATGCCACTTCAAAGGTTAGTTAGCATAGCACTTTTTCAACCATCCACATAAAAACCTTTTGTGCACAATAATATTGGTTTACAACTCCTTCAAACCCCTTTTTCACCATGCAAAAATTACACACAAAAATCAACCACAACACACCTTATAACTCCTACTTGTAAAAACCCACAAGCAATTTCAATATTATCAACCAAAACCCTAAGTCACATAACAAAGTTTAAATCCACTTCCATACACCTTGTATCTCCAAAAATTAAAGTTATTTTAACTTTATAGAACCACATAGAAATCTGAATTGCATACAATATTGGATTTTAAAACATCGTCCTTATGTCTCCCTAGGTCAACACTATGCACTTCTTCCAAATCAAAAATTAAACCTTGTCTTCCTTGATCAAGCGCTAAGTAATGTCACACTTTAATAATAATAAAAATTTATTATTGCCCTTACCACGTCTGCCACTATTGCCATCATGAGTCGAACTTGTGATCTCATAGAGCCCACGCTCTAGCATGAGCTAGAGTGCTAGTTGGGCTGGCCCACCCACTGGGAATAAATATGCACTAAAACAATTTTATATGCCTTTCTTCTACCTAGTCGAAAGTCACAAAAACAACTACCACCAAGATTTGAACACGAGACCTATCCGCTGCAAGCACCTTATGTAGGACCCACCTTCCACCTAGGCTAGCCACCTAGATGGAACCAAGCATGCATAGTATCCCTTTTACTTTGTTATCTTCGCCTTGAAAATCATGCTCCTTTAACTACCTTGCAAAAACCTCCCTCCAAGGGATTCGAACCCATGACCTATTCTGCACCAACGCCTTAGCACTCCCCTTGTGACCAATTGTGCTAGCCTGCCAGTTGTATCCTCTTGACCAACACCTCATATTTGACCTATCTGACCTCTTCACCGAAAAACATGCCCTTCATCTTCTTCTATTCGTCGAATGAAATGCACAAGCATATTATTTGATAACACTCACAACACACATTTGCCAAGGTTTTGAACCTTGATTTATATGCAAGTCGTGTCCTCCCTTTGTCATGATGTTGACACCTCCCATTGAAGATTTTTATAAATAATTTCAAATGCCTACCTTTAAATTTTGGTGCCCAAACTTTTTATGAAATATTTAAATCTTTTAAAAATATTAAATATTATAACCTTTGACCTCTAAGCCCATGGTGGTATTTTAAATCATTTTTTTAACAAAATTTTATCCCAAATATTATAATATTAAAATATTATAATATTATCTCTTTTAAGCCTTAGTCACTTGCTTTATTTTTGAACCATGGTCTTAAAACTAACCAAACACTTAGAACTTTGTCTTGCATAATTAACCAACTTATAAACCTTATCTTTTTGCCATACCAAACTATCTTTGACATCAATGACAACACAATAAACTCAAATTTCCAATACTATCTGCATTTTATTTTACTATTACATATTTTTTTTCATCTATTTGTGCATGTTCCAAAGATCAAATATCAAATTTTATTTCAAACGGTCAACTAAAAGGATCAAGGGGACTTGACTATTGTGCCTCCAAGCTCAATATTATAATGGCCTAGGCAGGGCCCCAAATGCTGATTAAAATTTGTAAGGTTTGTGAATTTATTTTGCTTGTTTGAAGCTATTGGATATTTTGGATGCAATATAAATCTTAGAACAACAACTAGATCATATAAGTGTCCTAATAGATCTTTAGTTTTTTGGGTTTTCGCTTTTGTTCATTTTTTTCCAAAACCTAGATTACAAGTAAAGGAAAGATATTTGATTGAATTTCTAGGAATTTGAAAGAATAAAATCATATAGTGTGCATCTAGGGTTGTAATCTTGTTTGTGCATTTCCCTTGGACCCTTTCTCAAAGTATTTTTTTGCAATCCTAGGGTTATACATCATTGAATTACAAAATCATACTAGGGTTATCTCTTGTACTCTTACATCTTGTGTGTTTTGCATTGTTCTTTCATTTTTATAGTTTAGTTTAGAAAGGCCAAACAATAGGTGTATGCTTAATTGACACATCAAACACTTCCACCCCAAACTTGAAGTGAGTCCTAAAATTGTTCTTGGTGAACCCATCCTTTCATATCCTTGATTGTAGATAATATAACACACCTCCATAATTCACCTCAGCTCCTAGCAAATCCAATTGAGAATCATATGTGGTAGGGTAGTTTTCCCCCTCTACAGATATCTCATATATTAATATAATTAATCAAGAGTATAATTAAATATAATAGCAATCAAATTATATATTTACCAATATAAATTATAATAAAATTCACTATAACATCAAATATGAATGTAAATGGTCAAAATAATTCATGTACAAGCATGAAAAATTCTTGCATTGCTAAAACAATTATACAAGCTTCAATATTATAAATATTTTTCTATGGTGATTGTTTACAAATAATTTTATCAATATATTGTATGGAGCTTTATCTCCATAATATAGACATATAAAGGTGACTCTTCAATACTTTACTATTACACTCCTTACATCTTTAGGATTTGCAACCTTTCCTATTTTTTACATAAGATAAGACTCTCATGTCCTTTGGATTCTCATCTTGCCACTTGTATACAAGACTCTTCACTTTCTACTTACATACATGCTTAACTCTATGACACTTGCACACTTCTACATGACTCTTACTCTCTCCTACATGCACTCCTAATACATGATACTTATGCACTTCCTCACATTACATATGTACATACTTACATACATGACACTTGAACACTTTCTCTCATTACACACTTACATGACACTTGTGCATATCCTGTAAGTAGACACTTATATAAAATCACTCACCTAAACTATACACTCAAACCCTAATCTATTACATATGTACCATAAAGGTACGATTGGGGTACATTTTCATGTACCAAATAATGTAATATTCTCCAATACAAGCTTCAACACTCCTTATACTTTCACCATAGTCTAATTGTAAAGTTGAAGTGGTCAATAGGATGCTACTACATCTACTATATATGTACAACCACAACAACCTATGGATGTGGGATGAGAATATTTCATACATTTAACACTCATAAAAATTTATTCATTTCTCCATAGGGTATAATCCATTCCAAGCATATATCGATTGATGCCATGATGCCAACTAAATTTAAGGAAGTTGATAAGGTGAAAATTCTTTACAATAAGTTTAAATCATCTTGACACAACAAATCCTAAAGCAAAAATAATAGAAATATAAGAAGTATCATGACCAACATAGGACATCACACATATCCCAATTTGGGGATAAGTTATGTTTCCACCTAAATAATAGAAGATCAAATATTACACTATGGTCCTTGTACCATTTAACACCAAATATGAGAGAACATTTTTGTTCTCTCATATACCACCATAATTGGGATGCATCCAATATGCCATACTAAAATCATAAAGTCCTACCTATCTCTTCTACTAAAGCCTATGATATTACAACATCCAACTAATCTAGAACCATTACAATTGGTAACTTGTCACCATAGATAAGCTAATCAATTTTACCACCAAAACAACTCACCAGGGAACACATAACTTACTCAAGGTTGTATAATAGGGTCAATTTCCATTGTGTGAGCTATAATTAGTCTGAAATGATTAATTCATGATAAGCCATTACAATATATAGCTTGGGAATGTAACAGACGAATCTCCCAAGTGGGTAAAAGACAAATACATGAGAATATATAGCTTGGGAATGTAACAGACGAATCTCCCAAGTGGGTAAAAGACAAATACATGAGAATCAAATGTTCTCAACATCATACCAAACCACCTAAATATTACCTATTACAACTGAAGATATTCACGGGTAATATTACCCCATGAAAATAGAAAAACACACTAATAACAAAAATAACAATCAAGCTCCAACATGCTCCCCCTTGAAGTTGAGGGGACTGACAAGGAAGTTCCTCAGCTTCAAAAATTGAGCTTTGACAACTCCCTTGGTGAACAAATCTGCAATGTTGTCTTCAGTGCTGCAATGATGCAATTCAATCACCTTCTTCTCGACCATGTCTCGGATGAAGTGATACTTCATATCAAAATGCTTTGACCTGTTGTGATGAACTGGATTATATGCTAGCTGAATAGCACTCATGTTATCACAATACAATGTAGTAGGACCATATTGCTTTTCTCCAATTTCTTCAAGGACTTTCCTCAACCACAATGCTTGAGCACTAGCACTTGTGATTGCAATGTATTCTGCTTCGGTGGAAGAGAGAGCAACTGTAGTTTATTTCTTTGAGCTCCAAGTGATTAAACCAGACCCAAGGCTGAAACAATTACCTGATGTAGACTTCCTGTCATCTATATTACTCCCCCAATCTGAATCACTAAAACCAAACAATTTTACATCTTCATTTTTACAATAATGGATGCCAAAATCCATTGTACCTTTTACATATCTCAGTATTCTTTTTGCAGCTTTCATGTGTAATTCAGAAGGGTCACTCATATACCTTGATACAAGTGATACAACACATGCAATGTCTGGTCTAGTGTTGGTGAGAAACATCAAACTCCCAACCATACTTCTATATGTGGTCACATCAACTTTTTCAGTTCCATCATCCTTACTCAACAACTCACCATGAGCTATTGGTGTTGCAACAGGTTTACAATTTTCCATCCCAAATTTTTTTAACATATCATTGGCATATTTGTTTTGACAAATGAAAATTTCACTATCACTTTGATACACCTCCATACCAAGAAAATAGTGCATCAAGCCTAGATCTTTCATCTCAAATTCATGCATCATGGCATTCTTGAAATCATCATTCAACTTAGGATTACTACCTAAGTAAATCAAGTCATCCACATATAAACAAACAAGGAGAATGTCATTACCTTCTTTCTTATAGTATAAGGTTGGCTCACTCTTGCTTCTCACAAAACCATATTGATGGAAGTACCCATCAATTCTTGAATACCAAGCTCTTGGAGCTTGCTTAAGACCATACAAGGCCTTCTTCAACTTGTACACAAGATTCTCCTTACCTTGAACTACAAATCCTTGAGGTTGTTGCACATAAACCTCCTCATCCAAGAATCCATTCAAAAAAGCACTTTTTACATCCAAGTGATGTACATTCCAGCTTTTATGAGCAGCAATAGAAAGAACCATCCTCACTATTTCTTGTCTTGCAACTGGAGCAAAAGTCTCCTCATAATCAATGCCATACCTTTGTGTGAACCCCTTGGCCACAAGTCTTGCTTTGTGTCTCTCCACACTTCCATCAGAATTATATTTTGTTTTGTAGACCCATTTAGAGCCCACAACTTTCTTGCCTTTTGGAAGCTCAACTAGCTCCCAAGTATCATTCTTCTTGATGGAGTTCATTTCTTCTTGCATTGCCTTCATCCATACATCATTAGTACATGCTTGTTCATAACAAGATGGTTCTAAATCAACAAGAGACATTAAGGCATAATTCACAACATCACCTTTGGGCTTACCATCATTTTCATCACCATACATATGCAAGTTTTCAAGTCTTTTCACAACTTGATCTACCTCTTGTGCTTGACTTCTTGTAACTCTTCTTTGAAAATTTGTATCTAACATTTGAGAAGATGGATGGTTTTGTTGGAGCTTTTTACTTTTCTTTGTCTTCAACACATTACTTGGAGAATCTTCACTCAATAGTGTGAAATATTCATTTGTTTGAATAGTACTCCTTCGATAAATGTCACTTAAGCTTCTTACCTTCCTTGGTGGACTTGAACTTGCACTTGAAACTGAAGAACTAGATGAGGGGCTGCTTGGTGGAGAGCTAGATGAGGGGCTTCTTGTTGGAGAGCTAGATGAGGGGCTGCTTGGTGGATTAGTAGCACTTGGAACTAAAACATTAGTGGGCTGCTCATCATCATCAATAATACCACCAGTCAAAACAGATTTTGACTTCTCAATATGGCCTTTTTGATGACCATAAACTCCCCCTTCATCAAAAATCACATCTCGAGACACGACAACCTTGTGTGTCTTTGGATTAAAGAGCCTATATGCTTTGGTATTTTCACAATACCCAAGGAATATGCATGCTTCACTTTTGGGATCTAACTTCCTCCTTTTTTCATCGAGGAACATGTGCATAAGCCAAGCAACCAAAAACTCTGAAATGACTTACAGTTGGTTTCCTTCCATACCATGCCTCATATGGAGTGATGCCATCCAAGCTAGAAGTAGGACTCCTATTCAAAATGTAAATGGAAGTCCTTACCGCATCAGCCCAATACATATTAGTTAACCTCTTTGTTTGTAGCATGCTTCTTGCCATATTTACCACTGTTCTATTTTTACGCTCAGCCACACCATTTTGTTGTGGTGTGTAAGCAGCTGTGAGTTGCCTTCTAACACCACAATATTTACAAAATTGAAGAAATTCATTTGAACAAAATTCTCCTCCCCTATCAGTCCTTAAACATTTTACATAGTGCCCACTTTGATTTTCAACATGATTTTTAAAATCTTTAAAACAACCAAATGCCTCATCCTTTGTCTTCAAAAAATAAACCCAACACATTCTTGAAAAATCATCTATGAAGGTGAGAAAGTATGAATTCTTACCAATACTTTGAGTCTGCATTGGCCCACAAATATCAGAATGCACCAATTGAAGGGGATAAGTGGCTCTCCATGCTTTGCCTTTTGGAAAATTCATCCTTGAGTGCTTGCCCAAAGCACATCCTTCACACACACCTTTTTGATCATCAATTTTAGGTAGCCCATATACCATCTCTTGAGAAACCATTTTCCTCAAACTAGGAAAATTTACATGGCCAAATCTTAAGTGCCATAGCCAACTTTTGCTATCAATGGCTGCACATGCAAAATCATTCTTTTCTTCTCCAAATTTTAGAGGAAACAATCTATTCTTGGTCATGGGAATAGTAGTGACGTGCCTATGCCCATGATTCTTATCAAAAATCTCACACTTATTGTTTTCAAACACAAGCTTAAAATTCTTTTCCATGATTTGCCCAACACTCAACAAATTATGTTTTAAATTTGGAGTGTAGTAAATATCAGTCACTTTCTTCTTACCTTCATTAGTGTGTACTTCCATGGTTCCTTTGCCTTCAACTTGCAATGCTTTATCATCTCCAAGCTTGATCTTGGACTTGTAGGAATTGTCAATTGTAGATAGCAACTCCTCCTTGCCGGTCATGTGATTGGAACATCCGGTATCAAGAATCCATGTCTCATTCATATTTTGATCAGATTTGCCATATGACAAAAACAAAATTGATGAGTCCTCCTCCTCACCATAGTGTGCATTATTGCTTCTTCCTCCATGTGATGCTTTCAATCTACAATATTTTTCAAAGTGCCCATACTTGTTACAATAGTAACATTGCTTGTTACTTCTTCCTTGATAGCCATTTCTTCCTCTTTCGTGAGAGCCACCTCTTCCTCTTTCTTGGAAGCCACCTCTTCCTCCTCTTGGAGAAAATCTACCTCTTCCTCTTGAAGAAGATCTACCTCTTCCTCTCCATTGGCCTCTTCCTTGGCCTCTACCTCTTGAACTAGATTCACCTTCTTTGGATGAAAATGCTTTTTCTTCCATTCCCCCAACATTTGGAGTTGAAGAAAATCTCTCCTCATGAGACATTAAGGAACCTATGAGTTGATCATATGTGAGAGTAGTCAAGTCCTTACTCTCCTCAATGACTATAGATATTTGATTCCATTTGGGCAAAAGTGTCCTCAACACTTTCTTTACAATGACTTCATTTTTCACTTCTTCACCAAGAGACTTCATTTTGTCAACACATGCTTTGGCTCTCATGCAATAGTCTCCAACCTTTTCATTCTCCTTCATCCTGATATTTTCAAACTCCATTTTGAGAGTTTGCAATCTCACTTGCTTGACTTGAGTGTTGCCTTCATAGCTCTCTTTTAGAGCTTGCCATGCATCTTTGGCTGATGCACAACTTGCAATCCTTGGGAAAATGCTCTCATCCAAGGCTGTTTGCAAGTAGAATATTGCAAGACTATTCTTCTTTTGTGCCTCTCTTGTTGCTTGTCTATTGGCATCTAGAACAGTACTCCAATCGGTTGGCTCTGTGTAGCCATCCTCCACAATATCCCAAGCACCTTTGCTAATGAGCAAGTGCTTCATTCGAATGGACCAGTAGTCATAATTCTCTCCTTTGAATTCTGGAATTGGGAGAGTGTTATTGTTGCCATTTGCCATTTTCTTAAATCAGCTCCTTCTTTTTGCACAGGTGCAGCAGAATAGAATGTCCTTCTCCTCTTGAATGCTTAGAGCTCCTCCAAGCTCTGGTTAAAATTTGGGCTCAAACCAATGAGCCAATCTCCGAGAATATGCCTTTGAAGTAAAAAAAAAAACTCTCTAGAAAAAAAAACAGAGAAATAATAACAGGTCTTGGAAAAATTTACCTCCAAACTATAGAAAAATATTTATTAGTACCCTCAAATAAAATATCACCACTTGTCACTTAATGGAGGGGTAAATAAACTATAGAAAACTACAACGACAATGGTTGTATCGGTGGTGATGTTTACGGGTGAAAGAGCAAAGGAGGTGATCTCACACAATAGATCTGGTGTATCTTTCTCCCACAAGAGCAACCCAAATGAGCAGACTCATGGCCACAGAAAAGAATGCACAACCTGTTGTTTACTGCGTCAATTTTCCTCTTCATGGTGGCCAGTGAGGGTATCGTCAGCCTCTACATACGTTGTTTCTCCATCCACACAACATGCAGCCTCGCAATCTGCGAGCTTCTTCCTCGACACAAACAACAATAGAAACAACCTTTTTGTTTTCACTTCACGGGCTCAAGGACAACAGTAGACGTCCTTAGCGCATGCACCAAGGATTCAAATGCACGATGGGAATCATGACTCTACGGAGGATTCAAATCCTCGTGCGTCTATTGTTTGGAATCTACCAATCATGGGTGGAACCTCCATTCTATGTCCTTAGCCTTCATGTGTTATGCATAGCAAGGATGTCTCCCTGCGCATTCACTGGTAAACTAGCTTAATAAACTAGTTTACAAAAGACTCTAAAAATTAATCCTAAATCCTGAATCTGATACCACATGTGAGCCAGAATTAGTCTGAACTGATTAATTCATGATAAGCCATTACAATATATAGCTTGGGAATGTAACAGACGAATCTCCCAAGTGGGTAAAAGACAAATACATGAGAATCAAATGTTCTCAACATCATACCAAACCACCTAAATATTACCTATTACAACTGAAGATATTCACGGGTAATATTACCCCATGAAAATAGAAAAACACACTAATAACAAAAATAACAATCAAACTCCAACACATTGCAATATGGTATATGTAATGGGGACCATTGATTTCCATTGCAACATGGTATATGTAATGGGGACCATTGCTCTTCAAGTAGGATGAATGATCTAAGCAAAGTAGGGGTTGCTAGAGGTTTCATAAGGAAAGCTAACAAAGCTAACTTTAGAGCATCATATTTGGAACCCATCTAGACTCCTCATTATATAGGTTGATATAAATGCTTATGTTGGTACTACAATTATGCTAGTGTTAAAATCTTGCTTTGGTGCTAATATTGTGTTAGCATTAAACCACCTTGGCACCATGACTACTTTAGCACCAAACCAATTTAGTGCTATGCTACTTTGGTGCCAAACCTTTAGTGCCCATCCAAAAATGATGAAATCCATTGGCATATATGCAATCATGATAAATATCTAACATCAATTCCATATATCATTATCAAATGATTATTACAACCATTCCAAACTAGTCCACCACTCATGCACTTTAAGAACTAATACCTAGATTTCCAAGGCACAAGAAGTTGATTCTTGTTTGTTTCATTTATCATTGATATGCACTAAAAGTTGAAATGTTTCACCTTCTATGTTCTTCATAATATTGTACATTTTTTATAAATGTAAATTAAAAATTCTCTTCTGAGTCAATAAACCAATATCCCAGGACTTCTTGTCTTCTCTTTTGTTTCTTCTTACTATTACTACACTTCTATATAACAAAGTACCCTACTCCTTATAGCATTAATTGTATTTAGCATATGTAATAGCATATTATTATCAATATAAGAATTTCCATTTTGTTTTACATTTGCAAAATTCTCTTATATTATTCTATTGAGGTGCATTTCAACCAAACAATATGCCCAAAACTTTTGTAATGTCACTCTAGCTATAAATTGCATGCACCACTAAATGGTTCCATAAGTATGCACCAACCATACTAGGCCTTAGTGCATGGATCATACCAAAACCAATTTTAAGAGCTCAATTATTATACAATTTAAAAAAATGTGTTCTAAATGAGTCCATATGAATGAGTTATGACGTTTAGAAGTTTTTCCTTTATAAAACAAAAATTGTTATTAGAGTAAAATTTGAATCTAGAAATTACCTCCAAAATTTTATAGAATGTCACATGATGGAGGAACCCTATTCTAATATAAATTCCACTAGGAAATTTAGATGGGACAATGCAAAATTTAAAAAAAAATTATTATAAAGGAGAATAGAAAACAAAATTAGAACTAAACTAAAATATAATAAATTTTGTAAAGAAAAATTGTTCCTTTATTACAAGAGAATGTTATAATGAATATTTATGGAAGATATAGAGTGTTATGCTCTATAAAAAAATCCAAATTCATAAGAAGTAATTCTTGGTCCAAAATTTACCTAAGTGGATGAGATATGCCCATGAATCTTTGCCAAGATTCAAAGACTTAGAAATACTTCTGAGTCATCCTCCAGAGAAGGTTGGTTACTTATAAAGCTAACTAAGTAAAATAGGGTTAAGACTAAAGTAATAAATATTAAGAGTAATAAGGGATATGGGTTTAGATATTTAAACTAAATATGATCAGGATTTAGAAAAAAATAATAAGCAACATTGCATAAGAGTCTTACACTCTAAATTTAGTTCAAGGTCTAATGGGCCAACTACCATACAATATTGTAGAACATTATTTAAATCAATTAATATACAATTTAGCATTCTAGATATTAAATAAGCATTAATACAAATGGCTATCCAAATTAGTAGAATAAGTTTGATATAATTCACTATTATTTTAATGTAAATAAAATTGCACAACAATATAACTATAACTATCATATATCTTACAATATTTTCTGATAGAGGCTAGACAACACTTTGATTTCATTTAAAGGCAACAATCATCATACAATATACAAAAATTATAATTGCTAAAAATTTGACCTTCTATTAGAGGTACATTGATCTATTTATAAGATTATACTACTTTCTATTAGTTCCTATGATTACATGAAAGCTATCAACAAGCCTAATAGGGGTGAGTACAAGGAATGGGCATCAATATTTAGCTCAATAAATCTTGACCATTTTTATTTCATAATGTCTATGTGGGTAGTGGCGATCATCTCCATGAGACTGATGTCCATGTGCTTCCAATAGGTCCTCAACATACTCTAACAGACTCACTTTTTGCCACTATATTTTGTTGTAGTTCTAGCTTATCTAGAATATTAACATCCTTGATGTGGGAAAAAGGTCAACGTGTGAATATAGTTGACAAGAAAATTTCTATAAGCTCGCCATTAAATGCAAGTATTGGAAGCATAACCAAAATTCTACATTCATTTTGTGGTTGATGCCTCACAAGTCCTATTATTTTTTATTTTAAACTCTATACCTTAGAAAAATTATGAGTTTGACATTGTATCTCAATATTAGACTTTTCTAGCTCTCAATATGACATCATCTTTCCCAAAATTCCATTCACCTTTCCACACTTAGCCAAAATTTGAATCTAGCTTAGTGCAGTCTTAGATACCAAATATCAATTTTTTTCTCTTTATGATGATATCATCTCTTTGAATAGTCTAGTGATACTTTGGCTCAATATTCAAACTGAGTAAGATTTTGATTCTAGCAGTGTGACATGGAACCAAATAATATCTACTCAAATTATGGCATAAATTCTTAACAAGTCTAATAATCTATTATGTTGGGTTCTTTTCCTTATTGAATTTTTGAGTCTGACCATATGGTTTAATATTGGATGCCAAACATCAAACTTTTTTAGCAGCTTTGATTATGTCAGTATTTGAGAAATTTTGGCCTTTATTAAGCTTAGTTATTTTACTTAGATAAAATATTAGCCCAATAAAATATAGAGCATTGGATCCTTCTACTTTAGTGAAACATTCAATCCATCATGCAATACAATGTCGGACTCTTTACCTTAACCAAATTTTACGGTCAACAAGACAACACTACATAACCAACCACCTCATTATCCTTTGGTTTAATGTCTATTTCTCTCTCAAAGCCATATCTTCATAGAAGATAAAATATTGCAATCAACTTATGCAAAAGTGATACTTCTAGTTAAGCTCAAAATTATAGACGGACTTGATTTATGTGGACTCACAAACATGGATAATTGCATTGACCCACATTATTGGCACCTTTTAGGAACTTTTTCTTGTAGAAATAGAGAACCTAGATAGCCTTATCTATTGTATGCAAGGTCAAAAAGATAAAAATGGAGCTAGAATATAATCTAATAGATATTGGAGGTATGGAAGGCAAAAAATCTTAAAGATACAAAAGATTAAAGAACTTCAAAACTAGGGATGGAAGAAGAGAATGTGAAGATGTGAAGGAGGTGAATAAACTATGTAGCTAAAATAGGGTTTTAAGGCATGTAGTAGAAAGTACCCTTATTGAAGGCCCATAACTTTTGCCTATAAAATATATCATTTTTCATAGAATATAAATGAGTAAATGTTCTAGAAGAATAGAAATTTGAGGTTTACATAAGGATGAATGATAGGGAGGTGAATAGAAAGAAGGATGCAAAATAATGGAAATCAAAAGTAGAAAGAGAAGGGAAATATGAGAAGAGATTAGTACAGGAAGGGAGATGTAGACACCTAAGTAGTAGTACCTTTGATAAAATTGAACCATGCGTGAGCATAGTCAGCCATAACTAAAAGCTACTTTAGGCCTAAGAAAGTGGCCTTAGGTAAATATTACAAGCACTCAGGAATAGGAGTACTTTACTACTTTATGCTACTTTATTTTTTATGAAATATCATAGGTACTTTTCTTGAATATTATAGATAACTGTACAGTATCACAATACCCTTTAGGTATGCATGGTTGCTCAGATGAGACAAATCCAGACTAATGACTCAAGTTTTGAAGAAAAAATTCATGCACAATTATTTTCCTTGGACCTCCCTTTATAGCTTTTATGGATAATAATAATAGTTGGAGTCTTAATTGGGATTAGCTTTTTGTTAGAGTTGGTACCATCAAATAAACATTGCATCTCATGCTAAATGTGCACATGCTTTTCCCATTTGGGCATCACATACTTGCCTTTATAATTTGAGCATCATGACATATGATCAAAAACTTAGTATGTCAACTTATTTCTTTCTCCTCGTTCTTTTGTGTCATTTTTCACTTATTGGTCTTAGCAATACCATTCTACCCATATATTAACATTTTATTTTGACTCTTTATTTTATGCAAATAATAGCCTTTTGCCAACATTATCCTTTCCATGAGGACACCTTGCATTTGCTTTCATCACCAAGGCATTGAGGTGTTACACTACAAACTTTGCATATCTTTTTCATGTGCTTGCATGCCATCTTCATACAGCCTTTTATTAATCTAGGAAACCCTATATTTATTACAAAAAATAATCTACCTAGCCTATCCATTGGGCTATGAATTCAAAAATATGTAATGTAAAGTTTGAATGTGGATAAATATTTAAGGAATTTACAAAATAAGAAGAATGAGGAATGAACAAAAGTGGATGTGGAATGATTGGAAGGATGTTAATGAATTGGGATACATAAGGTGAAGGGATACAAATGTTTAAGGGACAAGGGAAGTGACAATATCTAAATGCTAAATACTTCTAAAATATTTTTAATTTTATCCAACCATGCATTTTAGCACTCACTTCACATTTTTACCTAATTGTTTTTGTTGCTTTAATTTCAAATAGCAATAACACAAAAAAGGTGAAGCATCCCCCTTTGAACAAGGGGTTCTTCTATAATTTGACTCTTCTTGTCCCATATATTTAGAGAAATATTTATTTATTTGAGTTTAAAGAATGTGTAGAGCTACATGCCTTGCAAGCATAGTGTTTTTACTAGGAAAGAATAAACTTGGTTTTTCATTGCAATATAGTAAGGTTCAAGGGCAAAAGGAAAGAGGGAAAATTCTAAGAGATTGGTATGCTTCAAGTTATGTAGCTTTGCACACTCTTTAAGCTCAACCAAACAAATATTTCTCTCAATAAGTAGGTATCTCTACTAATCCTTGTACTTTGATATTTCTTTGTAGATTTCACTTGAGAGAAACCATAGGCTTGTCAACCTTATTGACTTATTAGATTATACCCCTTATTCTCATTTTATTTTTGTCCTTAGACTCTACTTTTTTGGCATAATTTCTATGCCCTTGAGAAATGGCTAAATTAAAGAAAAAATAAAAGAAAAGGAATAATCCAAGAGGTGTGGCTATCTATGCTATACCTTGTCATGTGTTGATGGATAGATCAAAATTATGTAAAAATAGTGAATTCCCCAGAAATTTCACCATGAATGATACGATTTTGAAAGAGGAAACATCTTTATATAGGCCCCTTAATCTAGTGAAGCCACTTATAAATCATTGGGTGCATCCTCTTTTTCTTTAGCCTAAGTACTATCAACTTGTAACAATAAATATTTCCAATGTAATTCCACCTTAATCTTCCTGATCCTGCACATGTGATCTACCTAGTGCTTCCTTCATGGCCTTGCTTTTTCCATCTAGTTATCTACTTGGAAAACAACCTTATTTTGGCATCATATACCTATAATTAGCATTATATTTACATATTGACTTATTTACATAAAATTTTTGCATGCCGCCTCACTCTATTGGTGCTTTTTTTTAGCTTCTTCACTAAAATTTGTAATGACCTAACCAAATAGAATAAAATTTATGCTTTTCTCTTTGATTTTCATCTTGGAACATGTAACTTATTTAAGCAAAATTCGACCTTGGGATTGACTCTGGGTAAAGTTTATTTTTAATGCTTATGTAACACATGGCATCAAGAATTAACATAGGTGTTTCTCTTTGAGTGTGTGATCCACTGCATTGATCCAGTACCAAATTTGTATTCTTTATTTTAATAATTTTAAGGCACATGAGAATCATTATGTTGGGACATAACCTAAAACATTCCTTGGCCACATATGACTCTTCTTGTAATAGCCCCATAATTTTTGGGATTTTTTGTTGAGACCTATGACTTGTACCTTGTAGAAGTTTATAGCTTACCCTTAGATTTTGCTTCTTTCCCATGTTTGATAAAATTACTACTTCAAGACTACTCAAGAAGATCTTGTGCTAGATTAACCTTTCTCACCTTTTGGATAATCAATTACTTCCACATGTACTTGTAGGTCAAAATGACTACATCAGGAGAAATAAGGTGATGAACTCCTAAAAATTTTGAAGTATGAAAGATAAGTGCGGTATCACAACTTGCCTCAATACCACTAGCAAAATAGCCCAAAAGGGTCCAAGTGTAGGAAAGTATCATGATTCTATGATAGGTTATGTTTCCACTAGCGAAAAGGACCAAAAGAGCCCAAGTGCAAGAAAGTATCATGATTCCATGATAGGTCATGTTTCCATTGGCGAAGAAGACCAAAAGGACCCAAGTGCATGAAAGTGTCATGATTCTATGATAAGTCATGTTTCCACTGACAAGAATGACCAAAAGGGCCCAAGTGCATGAAAGTATCATGATTCTATGATAGGTCATGTTTCCACTAGCAAAAATGACCAGAGCAATTCAAGTGCAAGAAAGTATCATGATTCCATGATAGGTCATGTTTCCATTGGAAAAGAAGACTAAAAAGAACCTAAGTGCATGAAAGCATCGTGATTCTACGATCGATCATGATTTTATAAGCAAAAAAGATCAAAAGGTCCCAAGTGTAGGAAAGTGCTACGATTTCATGATAGGTCATGATCTCGTCGATGCTAGAACAAAAACAAGCCAAAGGTAGAAAAGTGTTACAACATCGCAACATGTCTGATGACCGTTACTAGTTACAACAAGCACAATATTCTATAACAATTTTAGTTCACCATGGCCATTGCAAGATCGATGAAGATGGGCACATTAAAAGAAAGATAGATGGATCATATTTTAGGATCACCTCCACTACCTACCTGCGCACATGGAGCAATCAACCTGTAGTTAGAGATTGAGTATTCTATTCTATTTTTGGACCAATGATATTACACGATGCTTGTACCAGATTGACCACCTGGCATATTGTTATAACAAATTTTAATTAAGCTAATTTTGTATTTTGAAATATTGAACCATAGAGGTGTTATAAATAAGAGTATCGACCTCTTGTCAAAGGGTCGGCTCTTAGGCGTTTACAAGTTGTATGGATTAAGAATTTTTGAAGGAGCAATACAATAAAGATCTTCGTTTAACCTCTGGTTCAAATATCTTGTAGAACAAGTATGTATGAATGGATGAATGTTTCTAATTTAGCTAAGTAAATGTGCATGACATTAATTCTGCTTTCTGGATTCTTGTTCATGTTTATTTCTTAGTCTTGGAACTACTAATCCGTAAAGCTAAACATTGATTAGACATTGTTCTATGTATGGTAAATAACTGGTTGGTCTGTTAGGAGGTTGTAGTGATTGCTTTATTCCATGGTTTTCTTCCATTTCTTGTTGTTGCTTAATCTGCACCATATCAAGTTCTAGCCTCGGCTACATTTACATCTCTTTCAAGCACTCTTTTCTCTCCCCCCATTACTTTTTAGCTAGTTAGAACTTCTCAAAGGAACCAACCTTCTCTGGAGATTGAACAAGTTAAGCCTTACAGTTTGACCGTTCATTCAATGTTGGCCATGTCTTGGGCGCAATAACCAACCATAGGCAGATTTTGGACCAATAGTTTTTGGCATGCCCGATGGGACCAAATCCCACTACATACATAGGTTAAATATTTGGTGTTTGTCTTTGCTCTATTTAAATTTAAATCACCTGGTGACTCCATTTAAAATATCAAACCCAGAAAATATTTATATCTAGTTTTTGGTTAGTATTGAAATACATGAGAACCAGATCAAAAGCTAAAAATTTAGAAGAACCCATTGAGTTTCTAGAATTGCACCTTGGTAGTCTCAAAGTAAATCCTATTTTATCTTCTAGATCAACCTTTTCCTCTATCATTACTACTAGATCAACCAATGTTGTAAATCCTCCCCTTGCAATTCCTCCTAGTACAACTACCAATGAATCTTCTAGCATAACCAATCCTACTCCTACAACTTTGATCAACATAATAGTAATAATGGCTACCAATCAAAATTAGAACATCTAGCCCTACCCTACATGGAATAATGTGGGTCCCTTAAATCTAATAGTTCAAAACCCCATTCCCCTAGTAGCTTTGAAAGTGCTACCCATGTATGATGGCACTAGAAAAACCACTTATGAACACTATCAAGATGTGGCATCACTAGCAGCAATTCATAATATCATAGAGGAAAATATTATGGTGAAGTTACTGGTTATATCCTTAAGAGGAAAAATATTGTACTGGTATAGAACTATCCCAGACCAAACCATAACCACATGGGCAGAACTTATTGGTAAATTGGTAGAATCATTTAATGAACAGGTTGATCCTTTCTCCCTGCTCACTCAGTTTACTATTATGCAAAAACACCCACAAGAAGAGATAGTTGATTTCAATATTAGGTTCAATCGTACATGGAAAAGAGTACCTAATGGCCTCAGACCAATAAATGAGCAAGCAATGTACTATTACCTAAGGGCTTTTAACTCAGATCTAGGGATGGCAATAAGATAATCTCAAGTATTTACTTTCCCAAAAATATTTCAAGAAGCCTTAAAAGTAGAGAAAGATCTTATTGCTATTGGAAGATTACCACCCAAAATGATAATACCTATATTTCCAGAATTCCCTCAGGTCCCTAGTACAAGCACATCATATCCTACTTTAGCTCCTACAATAGATCTCCCAAAATGGTTTGGACTATCAACTCCCCTAGCAATACAAGCTCCCCTAGTATTTCCAACTTTACCTCTAATACCCACCTTACCAACACCTAATCCTCAGTTTGTAGTTCTCCTAGAAATACAGACAACTATGAAAAATTTGACTAATGATATGACTTCAATGAAGAGGAGGGAAGCTGAAAGGAAATTTCAGCCAAGAAGGTTCCCACAGGTAACAAAAGATCAAGCTTCAACCAACAAGTACCTAGAGAAGTTAGGAATAATATATGCTAATCAAGAAAATGAACCTTCTACATCTCCAGCTGAATCTGATTATTGGTGCTCCACATGTAATGATCCCCATGGGGAGATTTTATGTATGGTTCACCAACATCATGTATAGATGGTAGCTATTGAGAAAGTAGAAAGAGCTCATAAAGGACAAGTTAACATGATTAGAGAAACTAGTCATAATTTTATGATGCCATCCATGGAATAGGTTGTAGTCTTAACTAGATCAGGTAAAAATCCCCTTAAATTGGATCCCAAGGAGCTCAATACCCTGAAATTTTCCTTAGAAATAAAATTTTAGGTATGTACCACTAAAGGAACTACTCATGGACATGTACCAACAAATCCATTTTAGAAGGAGAAGGTAGAAACAAACAAGAATGATGTACCACTAAAGGAAACTAAAACTCAAGAATAGGCAAAGGATAAATTGAGATACCCTTCCTTAACCAAGAGATAAATAATAGAGGTAACTCAAGGGTACAGGAATATATATGATCCACCTACAAAAGAAAAGGATAAACAACCTGACACAACTACCTTTAGTATAGTAGAAGAATTGAAGAAGACTCCTTCAAAGGTAAGCATGTATGATGCATTGCTCCTCCCAGGGTAGATTGATTTGCTGCAAGAATCTCTCAAGTCAATAAAGAATAAAACTAAACCTCACCCTCAATTGAATCTAGCTCAAGGTAATTCAATACCAACCATAGGAAAAAATAGGCCTCCTCCCTTCTATTTATCCTTGCAAATGGAAGGATGGGTGGTACACAATTGTATGATAGACTCAGGTGTAACAACTACAATGATTCCTAAAGTTGTGTGTGACATCATGGGAATGGAATACACTAGAAGTAGCCTAAGAGTGTTGTAGTTAGATGGCACTCTAGTTAAAACTATAGGAGTAATCAAAGATATCCCCATAGTATTGAATAGGATGCCCCAGATTACAGTTATACAAGAAGTAGTGGTGGTGGACCTGGAACCTTATTTTGGGATGTATCTTTCAAGAGAATTCATAGCCAAAATAGGAGGATATCTCTCACTTGACTATTCACATATGGAGATTCCATACAAAGGAAGAAGGATTAATATTTTCAATGAGAAACCTTCTTCTTTTCACATTGAAAAGATAGAAGAGGATAACAAGCATGCAAATAATGTGTCAGTAATTACTGAAGAGATTGAGGAGATGGATTTGATGGATGAAGTTTTGGAAGACCTCCAAACCAAAGACCAATTCTCTTTGGGAGACTTTAATGCTATGATTGAAATAGGGATTGGAACTTATTCAATTACAAAAACTGAAATGGTTGAAACTCCTATTTTACCAAAATAAGATCTCCCCACCAATCAGATCTGGAAACTTTTCTTTGATGGTGCTAAGTGTAAAAATGGAGTTAGGGTAGGTATAGTACTGATCTCACCAATAGGGGATGAGAAGGTTTTCTCATATAGATTGACATGGAGCTGCACCAACAATGCAGTAGAATATGAAGCACTATGTTTAGGCTTGAGAAAAGCTAAAAAGCTAGGGGTCAAACAACTACAAATATATGGAGACTCAAAGTTAATCATGAACCAGGTCATAGAGAAGTGTGTCAGCAAGCAACATTACTTGAAGGCTTATCGAAACAAGGTATGGGATTTGTTTGAGGCTTTTGAGGCATTGAACATTAAGTCTATTCCTAGAGAGCGTAATACTCATGCTGATTTACTAGCATCTATGGGAGCCAACTATTGCCCTATAGCCAATGTTATACAAAAGTAAAAAATAGTAAGGCTAATATACAGACCTTCAATCCTAGATAAGGACATCTTCTAGTAGGTCTTCGAGAATGATGAACAAATATTAGACTTCTTGATACATGAGATGAACTATTCAAGTGATCGAGCCTTAGAGGATGAGGAAGATGATGGGTTGATTCAACTTAAGAATAATCATATACCCAAATGTCTAATAACTCTTGAAATCTTATTTGATAATAGTGATCAACCATTGGGCCACAAGATAAAAGTTGACAAACAAAAGTACAAAGAGATGTAGATAGAACCTAGAAAAGTGCTCAAAGTTGGGGTTCAATGTTCAAAAGAAGAAGCTAACCAAGTTCAAGAACTATGTAAAGAGTTCAATGATATTGTGGCTTGGACATATGATGATCTCAAGGTATACAATAAATAAATGATACAACATACTATCAAACTTGAGCCAGGGTCAAAGCCCTTCTGATAAAAATAGTGCCCTATCAACCCAAAAATAGAAGCACTAATGAAGCAGGAGTTATTGAAACTACTCAATGCCAAGATAATCTACCCTATCAAGCACTCCACATGGGTTGCTAACCTTGTGCTAGTTAGAAATAAGAATGGTGATATTAGACTGTGTAGATTTTAGGAATCTAAATAAGGCTTCGCTAAAGGATCATTACCCCTTACCTCAAATAGATCAGATATTACATATTATTGTAGGGGCAAAGAGGTTCTCACTGCTAGATGGATTTTTTGGTTACAATCAGGTCTGGGTCAAATATGAAGATCAACACAAGACTGTGTTCACCACCAAATGGGGAATGTTTGCATACCAATGAATACCTTTTGGTTTGTCTAATGCAAGGGCCACTTTCCAAAGAGCAATGGACTTAGCATTTGGGGAACTTGTAAATAAAGTAATAGTCATTTACTTGGATGACATGATAGTGTTCTCTCATAGAAAAGAAGATCATGTTGGACATCTCAGGATGGTTTTCAAGAAGTGTAGAGAGTTTGGTATTTCCTTGAACCCAAAGAAATCAATCTTTGTTGTCGAAGAAGGAACTCTATTGGGACATGTTATTTTTGAGAAGGGGCTAGAAATTGACCTAGAAAGAGTGATAGCTCTTTTAAATCTCCCTTTACCATTGAATAAGAAAGGGCTACAATATTTCTTTGGATAAATCAACTTTGTGCAAAAATTCATTGCAGACTTTGCACAAATAGTAAAACCTATGACTGAACTGCTAAAAAATAATGTAGACTTCAGGTGGATAGACCTGAGGAAAGAAGCATTCAAAAAGGTTAAAGAAGCAATTTTCCAAGCACCTATACTCATCAATCTAGATTACTCAAGGGATTTCATCTTGTATGCAGTTGGTGAACAAGAAAGTTATGTTGCAGTTCTCACCCAAAAGGGAGAAGATAATGAAGAAAGACCTATTGCTTTCCTGAGTCAAACTATGCAAGATCATGAGGAAAGATATAACTTCATTGAGAAACAAGTGTATGTTGTCATGAAGTCCTTAAAGAAATTTAGATATTTTCTATCCCAAAGCAAGACCCTGGTGTATGTGGTGCATCCTGATGTTAAAAATTTCATAATATAGGGAGAACTTGGTGAAAAGAGAGTTGGATGGGTGTCAAAAATCTAGGAATATGATGTAGAAATCCACCCAACTAAGTTGGTAAGGGGTAGAGCATTATGTCAAGAATTGGCAAAAAGAGCTAGGATAGACTATGTGGCTTGTCAAGCCCTAGAACTAGTCCAAGAGATCGGACAACCCTTAGAGGATTCAGATTGGGTTGATGAACTCACAAACTACTTCCAAATAGGGAAATGCCCAATGAATCTGAATGCTTCACAAAGAAGAAGGTATAAGTTGTAGGTCCTAAAATATGTCCTATTACCTAAAGGTTTGTACAAAAAAATTTGGATGGTATTCTTTTGAGATGCATCAAAGATGATCAAAAACAAAAGATCTTGGAAGAATTCCATGGAGGCTTATCAGGAGGACACTATTCAGGAAGGACTACCACATTAAAAATACTTAGGATAGGTTGTTACTGGCCTAACATCTTCTTCGATGCTTTCAAGATTACAAGAGCATGTGAAGAATGTCAAAGGTACATAGGGAGAAACAAAAATGCTTCCTTACCACTCAAGTCCATCCAAGTAGAGCAACCTTTTTAGAAATGGGGTTTAGACTTCATAGGGGTAATAGAGCCAAATTCATCAGTTGGACACAAGTATATTTTGATAGCAATAGACTATTTCACCAAATGGATAGAAGCAATACCCACAAAGAAAGTTGACCAAGAGGTGGTGATTGAATTCATTGAAAGTCTGATTACAAGGTTCGGTATACCTGATGCATTGGTCAGTGACAATGGCTCATCCTTCATTGGAGTAAATATGACTAATTTTTCTAGAAAGTATGGGATCTACCTAAAGACTTCTTCCAACTATTACCCACAAGGAAATGGTCTTGCAGAATCAACCAACAAGAATTTACTTAGGATCCTAAAAAGAACTTTGAAGGATAACAAGAGGAGTTGGCATTCCCTGATAAATCAAGCACTATGGGCTGATAGAATCACCATAAAGAAGTCTATCAACACATCTCCTTATGCTCTAGTTTATGGAAAAGAGGCTATCCTCCCCATACACATGGAGATACCATCTTTGAGATTGCTCGATCAGAATCAAATTGAAGAAAGTGACCCAGTGGAAAATAGATTGATGCAACTTTTGCAATTAGAAGAACAAAGAGAACAGGCCTATATACAATACCAAAAACATCTAGGGGAAACCAAAGGATGGTTTGATAGGAAGACTACCTTCAAAAAGTTGGAGACCTGGTCTTAAGGTGGAGTGAAAACAAGGCAAAACCAGGAAATCACCAAAAGTTTGACTCCTTTTGGGAAGGTCCATTTGAAATAATTGTAGAAAAGTAGCATAATGCTTTCCAACTCTAGGATGAATAGGGAATAATTCAACCTATCCCTATCAATGGTTTTCATTTGAAACTATATTTTCATTAAGGAATTCCCACCCATTGTATTTTATGTATTATATGTACTTTTATGTGTGTTTCTTTTAAAAATATTATGATTTCATGACATATCCTAAAGTTATAGGTAATAAAGAAGAAAACACATGTGATTTCATGACATGTCTCAAAATCATGGTAGTAGTAAATAAAGATCTCCAAAAGGAGTAAACTAATGTGATTTCATGACAACTCATCGTATCATGGTCAAAATGGTCAAAACACTCCCAAGGACCATGGCAGCATAACGGGGAAAAAAACTAGTTTTGAATTTCAAGAAACAATGGGAAGCATGATGCCATAAATGCAACATCGATTATGATTCACTAGGAAAAGGTGGCACACGAGTTGGAGCAGATATGACATCCAAATTGATTTGACAAAATGAATGACCAACTACTAGAGTTACTACATGTTGCCCTAATTCCTGCACAAACACTGTATATGGTCGAGAAACCCTAGCAGTTTCCATTTCTTCTAGAATATTCTTACAAAATTACTTTCCTGACTAGATTTCTCACTCAGTATTTCTAGAGAAACTCTTACTAGTCATTAGCTTGTATAGGTGAAAGTACCACAATGGCATCTTCATCCTCAATCGTTAGAGTCACAATGCATGATGAAGATGATAGAAACATCCCATTTCAAGATAAAGATGCAAGAATCATAGATATAATGGTCACATTCAAGGAGATTACATGGCTAAGGTCAGACATCGAAGATAGACTCCAAGTAGGTATTACTCCATCTAGTCCCAAGACTTTCACCTTCCATTCTCTGCTTTCCTTTTACATATGTGACCTAGTACATCCATACCCTGAACTTGTACATACAATTTCTAAGTACTATGACCCTAAGAAAAGAATTATCTAGAGTAATATAGGTAGATGCCTTTTTACCCTTAGCTCAAAAGCTTTCATAGTCACATTCACCATAGGATATACCCCTACCTTTAAACCCAAGGATTTTCACCTAGATGATCAGGCCAAGTATTACATCTCAAGCAAAGCCATGAGAGATTTCATAGAGCTACAAATGAAGAAGCCACCATTAGGAAGGAATTTGCTAAAAACCCCATTCCCCTCACTGAATTTCAAGCACCAGGAGTTATACTCAATGCTGGTGGTCATAGCGGGTTTGCCATCAGATGAACAGGTTTATGGTTGGAAAATTACCACTACTCAGTGTATCTCTAACCCCAAGTTCTATGATACCTCTATTATGGACCAGAGCACTAGGCTCATTTTCTTCAATTGGCTAGCCTTCATATACCAGCAAATCCATGAATAATTGACCAAAATAAAGAGAGGTGCCCAAGTTTCCTTTCGATACTTCTCCCACCTGGCCTAGATTTTCTTTTTCTTCATGGCAAAAGAAATGCATTTTATACCAGTAGTAGACCAAGATGAGAAGGGAAGAAATTTACCAGTATATAAATGGACCTTTGTGCTTACCACTTTTGAGACCTACTATAACTTCAACAGGGAGTTCTTGGGACCTACCTTGAAGCTTATATATGGAGAAATGGATAGACTATCTCCAATGGTGAAGAGTGTCCTACAGAACCCACATGCAGAAGAAGGAGACTGGTTCATATTGACACAAGGTGTGGTCATCAGATTATATGGGTTCATTGGGAAGCCATTCTTGCTCCCTCACTATGTCACAAACTAGTTGTTCATATTGGAATATTGTAGATAGACCATGTACATAAATGATAAATTTGGTACAAGCATAGGCAGAAAAGGGACTTGCATCCTACCATTCAAATTTGAAGGTATAATCCTATCTAAAAATTGGCACCATGAACAAGTTACTCAAGTTTTGAGAGACCTAGGGTTGGTAGAGTTACCACAATGATGGAGGTATGACCCCATTGATAAATTTATAGAAATATTAGAAATTCTTAATGGTAGTAAAAGCAAAAAATTTGAAAAACAATCAGGGAGCACATAGAGTAGCAAAGGAATAATCTTGAAGATGAAGAGTTGGAATGGCATATAGAGTAGATGCAACCATTGCCCCCATGGCATGATTTCTATGAGCAAGTTATAGATTATGATCCCAAGAATAATAAAGATCACTTCTTGGAAGAAAAGACTATTCGAAGGATGCATAAGAACAAGAATTGGATGGAAGCTAAAATACATGCTTGGTGGATCATGAGATGTGAAACTAATATGACTCCCTCAAGATATGGTATCAAGAATGATGATGAATTTTCCCTCAGATATGATCGACACTTTGAGACCTGGGTAGAAACCATTGGAAATAAAATTACCCTAAGTTTTTGTAGTACTCAAAAAGAAGGAACTGTTATAGAAGGTACTTCTAAGGAAGTAAATACATAGAAAAGAGGAAAATAATTTCCCAAGTTCCACTATAGATCACCATAATTGTAATACCTTCCTCTTCTTCTGCAAAGGGAAAAATAAAAATATACATGTAAGAATAGATGGAAAAGTATGTAAAAGCACCCACCATAATGCAAAAAATGGGTTATGAAGGAGAAGGCCTTGGAAAACATGGCCAAGAGATCATTGAACCCATCCGGGTACAACAAAGATCGAAGAGTTTAGCCTTGGGAGCAAGAACTACCAGAAGTAGGAGTTCAAGATTAGCTGCTTCTAAATTTGTAACACCAAGTGAAGATACACCTCCTATTGATCAAGGTAACATAGATGCAAACCCAACAATTAGAATCAGAAATAGACTCTGATGAGCTCCCTCTTATAAGAAGATCTAAGAGAAAAGCAAAAAAGGCATCTGAAGAGAGAGCACAAAAGAAGAATAAGCAAGAAAAGGTCATAGAGGAAGTAGTTTCCCTAGATCAAGGAGATATAGAACAATCCCCTCAACAATTGGATGTAAGTGCCCCTGAGCAAGAGGAGATAGTTGAGCAACCACCAATCACTGAAGAGATACTACAACCTCAACAAGAGGCTTCAGGTATGGCAATTTCTTCCTCTCCTCTTCTTCTTTCTTCTAACCCCTCAAAGGAACTCCCTTCCCTTTCTGGTGAGAAAATTGTTCAACCCTCTCCCCCGTAACATCCATCCTCATCTCCATAAAATCCATCTTCACCACCATCATCTCAACCACCTCCATCCATTCCAGTTGAAACTAGTCCACACTTCATCTCCCTCGATTGAAATAATTATTGCTTCATCACTCCCATCCATGGTACTACCCTCGATCACCACTATACCCTCCATAGTAGTATCCATTGCATCACCCACAAGTGTAGATTCCACACTTGTAATAGTCCCATTCTCCCCCACTAGTCATTTCCCATTATTGTAATCCCTTCCCACCTCTTCAATCGATGCTCATCCTAATGTTGCAAAGATCAAGAAATTCAAGAAGACCAATAAAAGAGCCTATGACTAGTGGAATGAGAAATGCACTCAGTCTTCCAAAAGACCTACCTACTACATAGAAATGATGGCACTAGATCCAAATACCATGCAGAGGACTAAAATGAAGATCACACCCTTGGTGGATAAGCTAGTGGAAGACTTGACCATTGAAGATTACTAGGTTGAGATAGTGGTAGAAGACATCACTCAGCTTCCAATGCAAGATGAGTATGGATATGCAAGAGCTCATCTAGAAACCATTTATGTACATGGGGATTACTTCAAGGAAAAGTGTAAATGGGTTGAGGAAATAATCAAAGAGCTTGAAGCAGCATTGAGTGAACAAAGTAATGTCAAAAAGGCATTGAAGAATGAGGCTAAGAAATGGTAAGTCAAAGTTTCAGGAGATGGCTAGATACAAATAGGAAGTAGAGGATGCTAACAAGCAAAATTAGATTTTGGTCGAATAACTCAAAGACCTCCAACAACAAATTCAAGAAGAAAGAACCAAAGCCATAGGGTTCTCAAAGGAGAAGGTAAAGTAGGCAAGAAAGTAAATGTTTGAAGATATCATAGAAATGAGCCTCAAAGTGTGGCCTATATTACTCTATCTAAAAGAAGTGAAAAGGGTATTGGAGATGGTAGAAGATGAATTCAAAGAAGTTGAAGGCTTCTTACGATCAAGATTATCTACAACCACAAATATCCAAGCTCTAGTCAAAAGCAAATATGGATGGATGGCAAGCAGAACCCCCAACCAAGAGTGGTCTAACACCAAGATTGTGGCCAGATCCTTCTTCAAGAGATATAGGCTCATGAACCAAGGTTGGCAACTCATTCAAGACCTCAAAGTTGAAACCAAGGGGATACTAAAACATCTGAGCCTAGCTGAGAAATATGGATTCTTTGGATTTTGGGATGAAGATTCTAACATCTTAGGAGAAGAAGAACTCAAAGCTACCTTGAAAGTAGCCATGGAGGATGAATCTAGCATAAATGAATGGCTAGAACCTGTGTAGTAGGAACATGTCTTCAAGCTTGTACAAGATCTTACTCAGATCAAATATTGCTTGTATGAGTTGATCTTGAAATCTAAGGCCTTCTCCTATGATAATATCTTTGAATTAGAGTACATCCATCACCAATTCATAGAAATATCAGATCCCAATAGAGAAACCTAGGAATAGGCTTGCAAAGCCTACAACGACATTGCTAAGAGGTTGCAAGATCAAAGAGCTGATAGTAGAACCTAAGAAAATGAAGAAATTGAAGGTAAAGCGAGAGATAGAGTCTAAAGAGGAAATGGAAGAAGTTGGAGGAGACATATAAGTGGAGGAAGATAAAGAAGCAGAAGGAGAGAAGTCCCTTGGTAATCAAAGAGTTGAATAAAAAGGCCACCCATTCATCTTTTTTCCATCTCATCCATCCCTTTTCCCTCTAAAATTTTCTATCCATACATCAACCCCAATTTATCCTTTTTATTCTATTTTTTTTGAAGGACTCTACTCACCCAATGGATAAAGGCTCTAAGTTCTAAAATTTTTCTAGCAAACTACCCTAAGAGGCACCAATAATGTAGGTCAAAATGACTACATTAGGAGAAATAAGGTGATGAACTTCTAAAAATTTTGAAGTATGAAGGACAAGCATGGTATCATGACTTGCCTTAATTCCATTAGAAAAATAGCCTAAAAGAGCCCAAGTGCAAGAAAGTATCATGATTCTGTGATAGGTCATGATTTTATTGGCGAGGAGGACCAAAAGATCCTAAGTGTAGGAAAGTATCATGATTCTATGATAGGTCATATTTTCATTGGTAAGAAGACCAAAAGGGCCTAAGTGTAGGAAAGTGTCATGATTCCATGACAGGTCATGTTTTCACTAGTAAAGAAGACCAAAAGGGCCTAAGTGCATGAAAGTATCATGATTCTATGATAAGTTGTGTTTTTACTAGTTATGAGACCAAAAGGGCCTAAGTGCAGGAAAGTATCATGATTCTATGATAGGTCATGATTTCATTGGCAAAGAAGACCAAAAGAGACCAAATTTAGAAAAGTGTCATGATTATGTGATAGGTCATGATCCTTCTAGTTCCAGAACCAAAGTAAGTCAAAGGTAGAAAAGTGTCACAACACTGCAATATGTATGACAAATGTTACTAGTTACAACAAGCACAATATTCTATAAAAATTATGGTACATCGAAAGAAAGATAGATGAATCAGATTTTAGGATCACCCCCACTACCTACCTACATGCATGGAGCAATCAACTTGCAGTTAGAGATTGAGTATTCTATTCTATTTTTGGACCAATGATATTGCATGATGCTTGTACCAGATTGGCCACCTGGCATATTGTTATAACAACTTTTAATTAAGCTAATTTTGTATTTTGAAATATTGAACCATAGAGGTGTTATAAATAAGAGTATCGACCTCTTGTCAAAGGGTCGGCTCTTAGGCGTTTACAAGTTGTATGGATTAAGACTTTTTGGAAGGAGCAATGCAATAAAGATCTTCGTTTAACCTCTGGTTCAAATATCTTGTAGAACAAGTATGTATGAATGGATGAATGTTTCTAATTTAGCTAAGTAAATGTGCATGACATTAATTCTGCTTTTGGATTCTTGTTCATGTTTATTTCTTAGTCTTGGAACTACTAATCTGTAAAGCTAAACATTGATTAGATGTTGTTGTGTATGGTAAATAATTGGTTGGTCTGTTAGGAGGTTGTAGTGATTGCTTTGTTCCATGGTCTTCTTCCATTTCTTGTTGTTGCTTAATCTACACCATATCAAGTTCTAGCCTCGGCTACATTTAAATCTCTTTCAAGCACTCTTTTCTCTCCCCCATTACATTTTAGCTAGTTAGAACTTCTCAAAGGAACCAACCTTCTCTAGAGATTGAACAAGGTTAAGCCTTATAGTTTGACCATTCATTCAATGTTGGCCATGTCTTGGGTGCAATAACCAACCATAGGTAGATTTTGGACCAACCGTACTTGCTCCATTACTTCTTCAACCTGATTTACCCTTTGCTCTTCATATCATTTTATATAATATGGTATAAGATTCTCACCATATATCTAAAATATTTTTTAGATGTAGGGGATAGTCATATAGGCATGATATTATTCCATGTGTCCCCCAAATTGCTCCAAAAAATCAACTGATAGGCACATTCCAAATAATGATGACAAGTCAAAAACTATCACGTTCTATACTACTAAAATGTTTGACAATCCATACAATAAATTTGGAACCTTTTCTATGACACCCACTTTTTATATTTCCATTTAAGAGTAGTGTCTCAAAATTAATTTTATCATAATTTAGGGTCATGGTGTCATAGATTTCTTAGGGCATGATCGTGACAACAAATTTTAGATCCATTATACAATTATGCAACACCCAATATTCCAAGCACAAGGACAAATCAAAGGGTAGAGACAGTTTTACCCATATTAAGGGATGATTGCTTGTGTGAAACTTGGAATCCATATGGGCAATTCTATCAACTGCTAAGCCCTTTAGAGATGCTTCAACCAAATTCACTTGTTCAAAGACCAACAACGTCTCTTTTATCTTTTTTACTTCTTTCATAATGCTCTTTCTAATAATGTTCAACATCTTGGTTTCCTCTTGAGTTGATTGTGGGAGTAATATTTGACAAATTTCCATCACCTCTCTCCTTTATTTCTTATTATTTCCAAGTAATATAACTTCTAGTAAGCCTATTTTCTTTGCCAATACAAATGTAATGCTTCTAGACTAGATTGGTTCACAAGTAACTCTAGCTTATTTTTCTCCTTATACCCTCCTTGTGAATTATTTGTTGCATTTTTCAACTCATATTATTTGGATTTTTCCTTTCCTTTCCCTACTCTCTACTTTACATTTTCCATATTTTTATATTTTGATCAATATATCAGCAAAATAATATACCCAAAACCTACAGCTAGGTTAACCAGATGAGTTGTGGAAAACCCTTCAGTTGTGAAATACTATTATAGATCCATTTCAAGAGCTACAAAATCATTAGATTCTTGAACTACCATTGGGTAGAAGTGTGTTTGACAATATTAATAAGTATTACCATTGTGATGAATTTCAAACGTTGAGTACTTAAGCTTAACTAGACTAGATAATTCCCTCTGTTATTGATCTCTAGCAACACAAAAATATTTTATACTAACTTCATTAATGGGCATCACTTGGTCTCTTAAGGAAGATGCATTTTGAAGATATGCCTCAATTCCTACTTCAACATTCTATCATTCCACAACATTAATTTCATTAGTCAAATGTTGAATTGGAAATCTTAGTTCTTGCATTATCTGAGATTCTAGGGTGGTCATAGTAGGTGTATTCATTATCAAAGAAAATATAGGGAATATGATTTAGGCAAAATATCTAGTGGTAAAATAGGTAGGTCCAAGCACTTTTTTTATTTATCTAGTGAATCTAAGAGGTATCTAACCTGGTGATTCTTTGAGGAAGTTTTCTTGTTGAAATGAGAAAATTCTCTACTATGATGGCCACTTGGAAACTTTGTTAAAATCTTCTTTAATTAAGTTATTATATCAAAATACTTAAATTCAAGGTAAAATCATGAAGGTAATAAACATAATCTTGGGATTGGGATGGCCTTATTTCTTGAGGGATTATTTTCCAAGTTATCCTAAACCAGGTATTAAAATTAGTCATGCTCTCCTAAGTATTCCTTTGGATAAAAGAAAATTGAATGAGCAATAATAAGGGATATCATGGGTCATCAAACTCTAGTATGAGGCATGAAACCATATTGCCCCAAGCCTTAATGATATTTTTCTTGAAGGAGTGTTACCATTATAACACTTTGCCATGGAAATATTAAACAAGAATTCTCGCCATCATATATTGAAAAGTGATGTTCTAGATGGTGACCAAAGCATAAACATCTTGGCAGTGCTCATAAGTTTTTACCCACTACCATCATAGTAGGGTATAACCTTCAATGTGGTCTATGGAATCTCATGAATATTTAGAAGGTTGAGAGGCTTGATACTATTCCAAGATGGACAAATCTATCCAACCATGACTCTTAGGGAAATATATTATGTTGTTTGTAGAATCATTATTTTGACTAGTATACATCAGGATTGCTTAGATTTTGGTATTGTTACTATGTGATTACAAGCTCTTATATCAATGGATCTATCAATTTTTCTAGTTGTTGAATCAATGGATTCTCTAGGTGAACATGTATTCTTTGCTTATAAGGTCAAGACTATTCATAAAAATCTTGAGTTATTTGGATGAATGAGATAAGATTTATAAGATCTTGTTCCATCAGGCTTGCCAAAAGCTGTTGGTTTAAAATCTACCTAAGTGGATGAGATGTGCTCTTGAGTCTCGACCAAGATTGAAAGACCCAAAAATTCTTCTAAGTCAACCTCTTGAGAAGGCTAATTCCTTATAAAGTTAACTAAATAAAATGGGGATTAAGACTAAAGTGAGAAATGAGAAAAGTAAGAAGGGATATGGTGTTAGATATTTAAACTAAACATGGTCGGGATTCAGCTAAAATTAATAACCAACACTTCATAAGAGTCTTGCACTCTCAATTTAATTCAAGTTCTAACATAGCATCTACCATATAATCTTGTATAACATTATTTAAATCAATTCATATACAACTTAGCATTCAAAATATTAAACTAATAGTAATCCAAATGGCTATCTAGATTAGTATAATAGGCTTGATAAAATTCACTATTATTTTAATGGAAATAGAAATGCACAATAATATAACTCACATTATCATGTATCTTGCAATATTTTCTAATAGATGTCAAACAATAATTTGATTTCATTTAAAGGAAACAATCATTATGCGATATATACAAATTGTAAACGCTAAAGAGTCAACCATCTATTAAAAGTACATTGAGCTATTTATAATATTATACTACTTTCTATTAGCTCTTATCATTACATAAAAGTTATCTATAGGCCTGACAAGGGTGATTGCAAGGAGTGGGTGTCACTTTTTAGCTTATTTGAGATTAACCTTTTTTATTCCATTGTGTTGATGTGGTCAGTGTTGATATTCTCCATGAGATTGGCATCCACGTGCTTCCAAAAAATCCTCAATGTTCTCTAATAGCCTTACTTTTTTCCACTATATTTTTTTGTAGTTCCAGCTTGTCTAAGGTCTTAAGATCCTTGATGTGGGTAGTTGGTCAATGCACAAATCTTATTGATAGGGACATATCCAAAATAATTTTACTAAATGTCAGGTATTGAAAGTGCAACCATACTTCTATGTTCATTTGTGGTTGGTGCCTCATAAGCATGGTCTTTTTCATGTCAAACTCTATGCTTTAGAAAAATTATGTGTCTGGCATTGTATCTCAATGCCAGAGTTTCCCAAATCTCAAGATGACATCAAATTTCTCAAAATTTTAGCTACCTTTCCTTATCCATATTTTGAATCCATCTTGGTGTGGTCTTGGATACTAGCAATCAAACTTTTTAGCTCTTTACGATGACATCAGCTCTTTGAATAGTTTGATACTCCTTTGGATAGATCTCTAGACTTAATATTTGAGTCCAATAGTGTGACATGGCATCAGGTATTTTATACTTAAATGATGACATGAAATCTTTGCAAGTTTGACCATATTTTATGCCAGGGTCTTTGCCTTAGTGAATTTTTGAGTTTGGCCATATGTGATGAGGCTACAAAACTACTTATTTTTTTAGCAACCTAACATTTTTCTTGTCTATTTTTTATTAAATTAATATAGTATATGTCAAGCATTAATTATTATTTATGTTAATATTGATGTTAAATGAAGTAAATAAGAGAAGATGTTTTATTTAGCTGTTTTGAATTGGTTTTTGTGTATTTTAAGGACTAATTGCATGGTTTATTCTTAGTTGAAGGATAGAATAAAATTAAAATTAATTTTGCAAAATTTTTGGAACAAGTAAATAAAGTTGAAGTGTTTGGTAGACCATTACTTTAGAATCTTTTTTAAACTTATCATGCTTAAGTTCTAAAAATCAGATTAATTTGGTACCAATTGTGCATAATAATAATCTCAATGCCATCTAGATGTAGAATAGCTCAAGTGTAAGAATAATAGGGCACAGGGACTATGCAAGAATATCAAGATATGGAGCACTTCAAAATATCTATGCATGGGAAAAAATGATAAACCATATGGTCAACTCATGTTGGAAGCATCTTATCAAGGCTATGATTCATGGTATTTGAGTTGATGATGACCAAAAACATTGACACAAATCTATGATTGCACGTAAGAATATGGATGCTGACCCACCTTTTATTCTAGAGCTATTGTTATTTTATCATGCAAAAATAATATGCAATCACATGATGACAAGGATTATGATGCATGTAAAAAGTAGCAAGGGAACATGCTAGAAATATTAAATGTATTTCAAACCAATCAACAACAAAAAAATTGGATGACTTATCGAATAGAGTTTTTTGTTAAAATCTGATTAGTCAAATTAAATACATAGACCTACGAATTAAATTAAAAGATCAATTATTACCTAAAATAAACCCTGTTAGTAAGCTGAATAGTTGGACACTTAGCTATAAATAATAATGTACACTTAATGGCCAAGGGTTGAGAAGGAATAAAAGAGAGGTAGTAATATTTTGACTTTAAGTACTTTGTCTTAATCTGAATTATTCATACCTATTGCATATGTGACTTTGACCTTTTAGACTAGTTTTTATTAACATCTTCTACCTCCCATTGAATCTCAAAGCAAGGGCCCACTCTCTAGATTAGTGGAAGGATCATTAGCATAGTTGTAGGTTTTCTGATTAATTCCCTTTCTATTATTTATTTCAGAAATTAGATGAGCATAGTTAGAGTTGATGAGTTTAATTTTATTTTTAGTTTGTCATAGTTAAATTCTATTATAAATTGGTATGATCTACATTACATTTATGTAAGTGTGCATTGTTATTTCTATTTTATTTCTACAATATAATTTTTATTGATTACTGTTTTATTTCAGCAATGATGTGTTTTATTTAAATTTGGATTTATTTAGTTTCTTTCAATTAAGCAAGAGTTGTTGCTTTATTTATTTTTACATTTTGGTTATAATTAATACTAGGATTTCTTTCAATAACAAAGTTTAGAATCTAGTAAAGTTTTATTTATGAATACTATAAAAACATTATGATTACTGGTTTTCATAGATTATTTTAAAACCCATATATCCAAGATATAATTTGTAGATGTCTATCACATACAACCTTACAACACCACCCTGGTTTGATAAAAAAACTAAGTGAGAGCATAAAAAACACTTGTCACTTTAGAGACAGGGCAGAATGTTGTAGCTGGAAAGGAAAAGGATTCCCTATCAGCTCAGTTTGAGAAGGCTAAAGGTACAGATCCTCCAGATAAACCCTCAAACAAAGGGTCCCACTGGGGTTCGGGATATGGCAACAAGGGCCCAACCTTTTTGGAAATGCTAAAAGGGAAAAAGAAGGAGCCAGTTAGTGAACTACTGCCCCTAATACCAAAAAATAACAGGTTAACTACGCAAGTGGATATTATGGAAAGATTATTGGATATGGAGGCATCATCCTTAGTTGGCAAGTTTTTGGGAGGAAGGTCTGGACATTGAGACTATTCGCTCATGGGCTGCAGCAAAGTGGAAAACTTGAGGAAGCTTAGAAATCATAGCCATGTCAAGAGGTTTTTTTATGATAAGACTCAACAACAAAGATGATGTAGAGCGCATCTTGATAGGAGGACCCTGGTTTCTAGGAAGGCGTAGCCTCTTTCTAAGGAAGTGGGGGGAGGATTTCAACCCTGAGAAGTAGAACATTAATATAGCACCCATTTTGGTCTACTTACCAAACCTCACAGCCCAGTTTGTTAATTATTATTGGCTTAGTGGCATAGCAAAGATGATAGGAGAGCTCATGGCAATAGACCATTCAACTCGGGCAAGGACTAGACTAACGCATGCCAGGATTTGTGTAAATGCAAACTTGGATTCTGATCTACCTTCTCAGGTGGAACTAGCATATGGAGAGTTTCTAAGGATTCAGCCTTTGGAGTATGAGAACAAGCTGGCATTTTGTAGCATGTGCAAAACCGAGGGCCACCTTCAAGCCCAATTTCTGAAAATAACTACAAACAAGGAAGCCACGAGCGAAGGTTTTCTAGGGAAAGCTAATGGGAGAGGGACCCCAAAGTTTCAAGGACCGTGTCTTAACTTGGAAGGATGCAGACAAGTTAAGAATAACTAAGCTGACCAAGCCAACACAAAACTGGCAAAAATCTAGGAGAAAGGAAAGTAACATAATGAGGGAGGCAAAAATCATAAGGTATGTAATAAAGATCCTAGCTTGAACATGTTTGATATCCTAGCAAATCTAGAAGTTGAAAAAGAAAACAGTAAGGATGATACCATCAGTGTCAAGTTTCTTGAAACCCTAGACTCCCCATCCAAATCGGGACCATCCATAGTTATGACAAAAATCCCCAAAAGCTATGCTCAAAATGAAGAAAAATTTCTAGGTCATTTCAGTTTAAACATGGAAAAAATAGAGTCAAGAGTCAAAGTTGTGGAAACAAGAGGCAGGAATGTAGCTCCTAATCTAGTAGTGGAGCAAATTATCCCTTATCATACGAGCCCAATGGTAAAAGGTTCCTTGAAGGAAAGCCCCCTGTTTAGGAACCAGATAGGAGAGGTGAACCAAAACAAGGCTGAGGATGAAGAGGGAATTGAAAACCCCCAAAATTAGGAAGAAGGTTCAATCCCTAGACTATCACAGTATATACCCCCTAATTTCAGTCCAAAATAGACTAGAAGCACCATCAAGCCTTTAATAGATTATGGAAGTGAAATAAAGAAAGGGAGAATATCTATAGCATAACACTATAGAATGAGAATCAATGAAGAAATTACAAACAGAAATCAAAGAACATTGTTACAGCAAGCTATTCTGGGCTAGGATAATAGAAAAATTGGCAAACCCTCTTTGGCTCAGGGAAGGGGGCGAGGAAAAAATATCAAATAGTCTAAATGAATGTTCTCTCATGGAATGTGAGAGGCCTAAATGTCCCACCAAAATAAAAGATGGCTAAGTCTATAAGGAAGGATTGGAATCCTACTATCATTTTTCTTCAAGAAACCAAAACAGATGCGGCACAATAAGCACTTATAGCTATAAGGATTTGGAAGCAAGGGGAAGTGGCCTTTCAATAGGTGATAGGAGCATCTAGGGGCCTCATGATCTTATGGGATCCTATTAAAATAGAAGGAAGTATTATTCAGGAAAATGAAAGAGTCTTAAGTGTATTATTTCATGATTTTGATACTAATAAGAATTGGATTATGTCAAATGTTTATGCTTCCACCTCTGTCCAAGGGCGGTCTAAACTATGGGAGTTTTTGGGGCATTTGAGCCAAGCTTTTAAAGACATTCCTTGGGTGATTGGGGGAGATTTAAATACCCCCCTTTACCCATCTGATAAGAAGGGAGGATCTGGGTTACCCTCAAGGAGCATGGAGGACTTCAATGAATTCATTAACACAAATTAATTGATGTATGTAAGACTAAAAGGAGCCAAATTTACATGGAGTAACAAGAGGATAGGAAGTCAGCTGATTCAAGAAATGTTGGATAGGTTTTTTTTATCCAAGGAAGCTACAACAATGTTTGGTGATTCAGCGTTACAAGCCCTTCCTAAATGTGCTTCAGACCATAATATTATTCTATGGGAGGCATTTCAGGCTAACTCCTTTAAAAATCCATTTAGATTTCTGTCAATGTGGGTTAAACATCCGAACTTCAAGAAATGAATAGAGGAATGGTGGCAGCAGCCTATCCAGGGAAGTGCTTCCTTCAAACTATCTCAAAAACTTAAGATGGTTAAAAACAACCTTAGAATATGGAATAAAGAAGTCTTTGGAAATATTATTGAGAATAAGAGAGCAGTGGGGGAAAATTTGAGAATAATAGAAAGCAAAATCCAAAATGAAACCTATTATGAGGTGACAAGGACTGAAGAGAAGGAAACCCTTTGTGAGTTTTATAATATTTTAGCTTGTGAGGAGATGTATTGGAGGTAAAAATCAAGGGCATTATGGCTAAAGGAAGGGGACTCTAATTCAAATTTTTTCCATGTTACCACATTGAGCAATAGAAGCAAAAATAATATTAGAAATTTAACTAAGTTGGATGGATCCTCAACTCAAAACATTTAGGAGATCAGGGACGAGGCTGTTAATTTTTTTTAGTTCATTATTGGATTAAGAACGGGTCTGTAATGCCCAAGCTAAGGACTCTCTCCTTCAATTCATTCCACAACTCATTGATGAAATGATTAAAGAGTGTCTTACAGTAGCTTTTTTAGATGAAGAGATCAAGGAGGCTTTGTTTAACATTGATCCTGACAAAGCTCCTAGGCCGGATGGGTTTTCATCATGGTTTTTCCAAGTTTGGTGGGATATTGTTGGAGTAGAAGTTATTGCTACCATCAAGGAGTTCCAAAGTTCAAATAATATTCCAAGGGGTTTCAATTCAAATTTCATTGCTTCGATCCCTAAAGGCCCCAACCCGAAGACTATGGCTGACTTTAGGCCTGTTAGCCTGTGTAATATATCCTATAAAATTTTGTCCAAATTTTTAGCCAACCATTTGAAGAAAGTTCTACCGGTTATCATTGATCTAAGTCAAGGAAGTTCTGTACAAGAAATATCATTCTTAGATGGAGTTATTACTTTTCATGAGGCTCTTCATATAGCTGCTCAGACCAAAAAAGTAGCCATGGCTTTAAAGTTAGACACGAACAAAGCTTATGACAGGATAAATTGGGAATTCCTAGAGGCAGTTTTATTAAAATTTAGCTTCAACATGAAATGGGTCAAGTTAATAAGAGAGTGTATTTCTAAGCCTTGTTTTTCAATTTTGGTTAATGGGTCTACTGCAGGTATTTTTCAAAAAAAATGTGGTCTAATACAAGGAGATCCCATAATTCCTATGTTGTTCATCATCATAGCTGAGGCCTTGGAAAGAACCATTAAGACAGCAGCTATAGGTGGACTCATATCAGGTATCAAGGCCACGTCGCTAACTACCCCGATGACACATCATCAATTTGTTGATGATACATTGCTACTACTTTTGCTTCTGTGGTTGAGGCAAGAAGTATTTAAAATATTCTCATAATGTATGAATAAGCGGTTGGACAAAAAGTGAATTTTTATAAGAGCAAACTTTATTTCATCAATACCCCCATTCCTAGGCAAAACAACATAGCAAGGATCATGGAATGTCATATTGCATCCCTTCCCACCTCCTATTTAGGTCTTCCCCTATTTACGAGGAAACTTGAAGGATCAATGTGGAACATAGTTCTGGAGAGGATCCAAAAAAATCTAGCAAGTTGGAAATGACATCTGTTATCTCAAGCAGGCAAAGTAGTTTTAACTATGGCTTCACTTCAAAGTATACCCGTTTACTTCTTATCAGTGTTCAGAGCTCCCAGCAAGGTGTATCACAAAATTGAGCAGCTTAAAAAAAAAATTCTTTGGTCAAGGAATGAGGATAAGAAAAGGATCCATTTAGTAGGTGGGAACAAGGTTTGCAAACCTAAATCTGATGGGGGGTTAGGATTGAGGAGATTTGCTCATCTCAATACAACTCTATTAGCCAAACAAGCATGGCGGTTATTGACTAAGGTCGATAATGAATGGACTGCCATAGTTAGGAGGAAATACCTCCAGAGTGTGAACTTCCTTAATGACAACTTAGCAATCGAGGGGTCTACTTTTTGGAAGGCAATCCTCACGAGCAGGGATCTTGTCAAGAAAGGTCTTAGATGGATTCTAGGAAATGGGCAAACAATAAACTTTTGGAAGGATCAGTGGGTGAGAGCTGAGGAGTTATCCTAGAATCCTCGTTTGGCTATGATTCAAGAGAATATGGAGTAGCATATTGGGAATAAGGTTGCAAATTATATATGGTAGGATATAAATATCAATAGTTGGAAACACATCAGAGTACAAGGTTTTGAAGCAGAGTCTGAAGAGCTTTATAACATTTTAACTCAACAAATTATTCCCTCTAGAGATGATGAATATCACATTGTTTGGGCTGAGACTGAAAGTGGTGACTTCATAGTTAAGTCTGCCTATAATTTGCTTCTCAATGTGGAAGGTCAACAATTTCAACCAAATTTGGTTTGGATCAAAGGCTTAATTCCTAAAATATCCTTTTTTCATGGCTGGTGATTCAAGGAAAAATCCTCACTATGGACAATATGTTATCCAAAGGTATGGTTATTGCTAACCGTTGCTACATGTGTAGGGCAGGATGTGAGACTACCCAACACTTGTTTCTGGAGTGTCCGATAGCAGAGTCCATCCTGGATGAACTTTTCCAAGCCTTTAGGATCTCGTGGGTTAAGCCTGCTCTTATATTCAAAGTGTTCCATCAATGGCCTCAACCCTTTGTTAGCCTAAAACATAAACACCTATGTAAAATTTGTTGGCATCATTTTCTCTAAAATATTTGGCTAGAAAGGAACCATACAACCTTTAAGGATACCATTCACAACCCAAAAACCATCCTCAACAGGATTATTTTCTTTACGAAATAAAACCTTAGCACCTTAGTGGATGAGAACCACTCAATTCTTCCCCAAGAAAAACAATTAGCTTGGGCCTTAGGTATTGAGGACAAACCTTCCATTCCTTTGCCCAATCCCAAAAATGGGATTTCTTGGGAGCCACCCCCCCAAGGTTGGTTTAAACTAAATTTTGATGGTGCAGCCAAGGAGAACCCGGGAAGAGCTAGAGCTGGAGGAATAATCAAGGATCATCAAGGAAATCTGGTCAAGGCCTTTGTTGAACCATTGGGAATCAAAACTAATAACGAAGTAGAAGCTAGAGCCCTTTGGAGAGGGTTGCAAGTAGCCCAAGCAACTCAAGGTAACTTGATTATTGAAGGTGATTCGATGAACATCATCAACCTGTTAACCAATGGCAAAAAACCTCCATGGAGAATCGAGGGAGTCATCCATGAAGTGAGGATCCTTTTTGCGGCAAGACAAAATAGGAGGGTTTATCACTTGTACCGTGAGGCCAACAGGTCAGCTGACAAATTAGCCAAAATAGGTGTTGATGTTGGTAGTTTGGTGACATGGACACAAGGTGTGCCATGTGAAGTGGAAAACATTATTAGTCATGAAAATAAACCTACCCGTTAAGGAGAAAGATGAATGGGTGTTCTTTCCCCATGGAGCTAGTTAATAAGTATGGGGTTTCCCTCTAAATCATACCAAATTGGAAATTAATATAACAGGGTGTAAGCCTTGGAGGATTTCGACAGAGAATAGCAAATGGGCAAGCAACAGGCTTCACAAGAAAGTTCCAAACTTCAATTTCCTGTCAATGTAAGTAATGTTTACAGTTATGTTTAGGTATGGGTGTGCCTTGTTAGTAAAGTGTTGTAGGGGATTCAACACAAGTTCTGGTAAGAAAGTTTCAAGGATGACTAGGGTCTACAATCTCAGTAGAAGGTTGGATATTGTAATAGGTTCTGGGTTAACCTGCAAAACCTGGTAATTAATGAAGACTTTTATTTACCAAAAAAAATTTCCAAAGAATACATTGGCATTGTTAGAGAAAAAATAAGTCATTCAATGTTAATTATTTTCTTGTGAATTTGTGTAGATTAAAATTGTTTTATTTATTTTTTTGAATTTACATGGTGGAATGTAGATTAAAATTCTTAGGATAGTTTTTCATACATAAAAAAACCAACTTTACATAAAGATAGTTGTATTTTCAAGCATTGCTATAAGACATTAAGATATTAGAATAGGATTTTTTAAAAATAGGATGTATGAATAGATTTAGAGATGAAAGATATAGATTCATTAAATCAAACATCCCATGAACCACAGGAAGAAGACATCCACGATGAGAGGTTAAACTGATACCAACTCCTAAGTTGCCTATAGTAGTGATTTCTAAAGATGTTAGAATTTTAGAAGAATCACAATAATCAACTTCAAGAAGTGTATGATTCCTTGATATAGAATTGCAAGAATAAAAAATATGTAGTTCAACACCACCTACTCCTAAAAATTTTGTATCATTAAGAGACTTTAAAAAAAATTATAATTTTTGTTGGAAACAAACAATAGCAAAAAGATAAGATAACATAGAAAGAGCCAATAATGTGCTCCATCTTGGTGAGACTAGCACTCTTTCCAGGACTTGATAATATCCTATTCAATTAAATCCTATCCTAGAATCTCCCATGAAGGTTATTTCACCTTTTGTATTACCAAATTTTAAGGAAATTATCTCTGAATATCCTGATTAATTTTTATTTGAGTTCAAGGTTTTATGTCAGACTTTTGATTATAAAAATGACAACCAAATACTTAAATTATTTTCTTCCACTCTAATAGAATATACAATATGATGGTCCATGGTATTAGCACCTAATTCAATTCAAACCTAAGTTAAAATAGAAAGAGAATTTTTGGAAAAATATCAAAAATATTATAGAGTAAAGAATCATAGGATAAACTATTTAGGATGAAATAGGAAGAAGATGAAACATTGGAAGATTATTTCGATAGATTTTCCATTGTTTATACTATATGTGGAGGTGCATATGTAAAATTAAGTAAACCATATTCTTGAAAGGATTGCAGGAAGAATCAAGAGAAGTATTGGATCTTATAGAAAAAGAAGATGTAAATAAACTTGAATTTCAAAAATTATTGAACTCTAAAAGAATAATTCTTGTACAAGACAAAGAAGACATAAACTTGGTAATAATGGAAATGACCCAAAATAATTGATAGAAGAGTTCCAATTTAAAATTTGATATTTTAGTGCATCTTAATACAACATTACACAAATGAATTTAAAGAAAAGTTCTACTAAACCTTTAGCCATCTATTGTCCAAGATGTAGGAAGAAGCATGCTCTTTATGAATGTCCTTTGAACAAGACTTCCATATCTGCTATATGTAGTATTTGTGAAAAGGGACATTCTATAAACCATTAAAATTTTTTACCTAGACCAAAAAATATTATGGAAAAACAAATTCAACCTATAGAAGAACTTAACTTTATAGGATAGAGACAAGGGGATAATTTTTCTCGATATCCATACCAAAATGCTTCTTGAGTTTCGATGAATTGTGGAACCAATCCTTGGTCCATGTCGTGGTCCACTTTAAAACCTCCTAAAGAAACCTTAGGGTAAATTACTATGGACATCATCTAAAGAATGGTCTCAACCTATATGGATGAATCAACATTAGAATCGAAAAAATCCACCATGGTTACCTCCATAAATTGAAGATCACCAATGGATAGAACAACACCAATTGTACCAGGGGCAATGCTAATATCAAAACCAACAACAAGGTTTGTCACCTAGGCTTACCCATAATTTCTCTAAAGGACAAAAACAACAAAAATAGTAGTAGGTAAAACAACCTCCACTTTTGGCTCAACCTATGGCCAACCCCAATAATACTAGATAGGAAATACCTATCTATATGGATGAATTAGAAGATACAATCACGCTTAATGTCATTGATTGTGACATCTAGTTACATTCAAGAAAAATACTTCCTGGCCCTACTCCACTTATCATTGTAGAAATGGAAGTTGATGGGAATAATTAGGAAGAACCACCTACACCTAAGCAACAACAATAAGAAAAACAATTTCTCATCAAAACAATTCTCCCTCTTCATTAGAGAAAGTACCTTATCCTAAATGATTTGAAATAATAAAAATAGCTTCTTCAAAATATGACTTAGTAAAGGAGTTAAAATGGATGTACCTATGATTAACACTACTATTAATAAAATATGGTTTAAGAAACAAGGAAGAAAAATGAAAGCATATCCCAAAACTATACAAGTGGGTGGAAAATTAGTAGACCTTGTAGGAAAACTTATTACATCAAAGTATGAAGATCCAGGAAGCCCGGTAGTCACAATAACCATAGGATCACTTCAAATATCTAATACTTTAATTAACCTAGGGGTAGCTATTAATGTTTTGACAAAGGATACAATGCAAAAATTACATTTAACCAGTATTAGTCCTACATCTATGATATTGGAAATGGTTGATTGATAAGTTGCCAAACCAAAAGGAATAATAGAAAATATTCCTATAATAGTTTTGTAATAGGAATGCCCAATTAATTTTTTGGTATTACAACCTTGAACTACTATGAATGATTACTCAATAATTCTTGGAAAACCTTAGCTTGCTACAACATCCACTTTTATTTATTGTAGGTTAAGATATATGACCATTTCTAATCAAATTAATTCAAATAAAATTTTTTTATATCCTCCTAAGAAACCTTCAATCAAATTTTTTGGCAACTTATGGTTTCATAAATTGGATGAAGAAAATGAAGAGAACATTTCAAAGCCACTATAGTTATCAAAAATCATGTAGATGAATTAGAGCCACTAGAAGGAGTTATTTTTGTAGACACCTAAAATGCATCATGTTTAGGAGACTACCCATATGGACACATTCGGAGACCATATGAATCATATTGGACCTTTCCAAGAGCAAGAAGTGGTCCTAACCACTCAAAAGGGGTAGTTCTAGCCCATTCAGGTTTAGCCACTATTAGTCAAAGTGACTGCCAAACCTAGCCATTGAACCTCAGAGCGGCCACCTCTAGTCACTATCGACGATAGTGGCTAGGACTAAAATATGAACTACTATGAGGGATTACCCAAATCATGGGCAGTAATGGTAGTTTGCATGCATTTCGAAGGGATCTCGGTGAGGAACTCCCAGAGTTCCTCCTGAATGCCCCTTCCATGCCAATCCAAGACTAAACCATCCCTCTGGGATAGTCAGTTGGCATGCAGATCTGGAGCTTGGCTTCCCCTAGGAAGCCAAGCCCTAGATCTGGACCTAAAACTAGGAAGCCTACATATGCAGACTTCCAAGAAGGCAAAAGAGAGAGAGTTCAAATTGTGTGCAACGAAGCCCTATCAAAATGGAGAGCCAATCTATGCCCCTTTGAGGAGCATTGGAGCATCCGGTTGAGCCACATCCACGCATCAGTATTCAGATCCATCATTCCCAACCACCAACCAGTGTAGGAGACACACCCGATGACCCTTGAACATCAATTTGAGTGAAGATATCGATGGTCACAACCCATAAAATCTGAGGTAAACCTTTCAATTCATGGTCGTTGTCTTCGATAGTGGCCCATAGTCATAGCCACTCTAAGCAATAGTGACTAGGGTTAGAACAATCATTTTATTTATTCTTAGCATTAGATCCTTAATTTTATTTGTTCTATTAGATAGTTGTAGCATAGATCTAGTTCTTTCATAGCATTTATATCAATATTTTTGAGATTCATGTGCATAGATGGCTTATATTTACTACATTTTAGTTCTTATTATGCTTGCTTATTTGGTTTATCAGATTTGCTAACATAAAGCCTCATCTGGAGAGGCTACTCGTGCTACTTATTGTGCTCTATTGTTTCCATGCACGTAGATACAGGTTCACAGGATCAGTTCAAGGTATCTAGAGCACGAGATCCCTCCAGGATAAAATCAAGAGAAGGAGGTATCTATAAGCCCTCGAATAGTTTGGTGTGCGAGATCGAGAGGCCTGCGGAGGTGCACCATCCCCTTGCAGGGGATACATTCATCGTTACTCCACTTGTAATATATTGTATCAAAATGAGTATCCCTCAGAGGGACGTACATGTAACCGAGATCTGGAAGCATTAATAAAAGAATCTCTCTTTGCTTATTACTTTCATGTTATATGTGCTTGTGTGCTTCTTCATTTTCATTTGATATAATAACATTGCAAGTAGGGTAAGTGTGGTGCGCACTTCTCGGGGTCACACAGATGGCAATCATGGTGGGACCCCCACCAAGTTTTTGTTTTCAAATGTTTTATGTGTTTTTCTATGTGTAGGTTTTCCTGCTCTGCTCGACAGTGACCAGCAGATCTTAGTCGCTCTTGCAATTAGCGGCCAGAAGTAGTCGCTCTGGTCGACAGTAGTCGGTAGAAAAAGTATAGTAGAGGGCAACCATTTCATCATCAGACAAGGATTTGAGGTTGGTAGCATTCTCTGATTTTTTATCTTTCTTTGTCTGCAACTTTTTTCTAGAAAATAACAACTTAAATCACATTTTTTATTATTAAGGAAAAATGAGAAAAATGGAAGGAAATTGCATTTGAAGTTTTTTTAGATTTTCTTTAGTTTCCTCTAGGCACTTCTAGGAACAGCGGGCCTCTATTTTTAAGGTCTTCCCTAGTCTCCAGCGTGCTAGGCTTCTGTGTGTTTAAGTTTTCTTGCATGTGGCCCAGCTAGAGGCCTTTACATCATAAAGTAGGAATTGCATCAAAGTCATTTAGATCAGTTGTAGATGCATTTTTTGAAATCAAAATGTTCTTTTTAGGCATGTAGGGAAATAGTCATGAATGCTTTCTGATGCATAGTTTTCTATAAATCTAAAAAGAACCCCACACACCATGTATCATTTTAATGCTAGTGAGTTGGAGGTCATGACCAACCACTGGTAGAGATCAATGAGGTGGCTTTCATCTCCATCCACTACCTCAAATCCCATGTACCCATTATTATTAGCCAATACCAGCTCCAAGATCCATCATAACCCATGGAAAATTTGCATGTATCTCTCTTCAGAGAGGTATATCACTGACTACGGGTGAACTGGATGAGGATCGAGAGGACCTGTGCTCCTTGATCATGTGTGGACTTCATTACCACACATTATAGGTTGGATTACATGACCTGGATTTCATCACCAGGTTGTCGAGCTATGAGTATACAGGTGAAATCCATTTGAACACAAGAATACCATCCAACAAAATGCAAAACATGTGACATAAGGTCTTATTTATATACAATACATCAAAACACACAAAACAACTTAGGGAACACACATTAATCCTTAAATGAGATAAACATTTGTTTGCTTTTCTTGTGTGGTTTGAAATTAACATAATAAGATAATTCATGTTCATCATGGTATACACATGAAGCAACCACCCTCGGTCCAACATCGAGGTAGAAATTGATGCTCCCCATAGTCATAGTCACACTAATGTTGAGCTACCCACCCACAGTGTCATTAGATGTAGTTCAACAAGTCTTAGGGGTGACAACTCAACCCTTGGGGGGACTCCTCGAGAAACCCTAGTGAGAGAGCCATATCCTAGTTCCTCTCATGGTAGACATATGGAGGCCTCAAGGCCTTCATCATCACATAGACATACGAAGGCCTCAAGGTCTTCGTCATCACATAGACATGAGGAGGCTTCAAGGCCTCCCTCATCACATAGATATATGAAGGCTTCAAGGCCTCCCTCAGTACATAGACATGTAGAGGCCTCAAGGCCTCCATCAGTACCTATACATGCAGAGGCCTCAAGGCCTCCCTCATCACATAGACATGCGGAGGCATCAAGGCCTCCATCATCACATAGGCATGCAGGGGCTGCAAGGCCCCAAACTTCACATGATACACTTAGGATAGATCAGCCCACTGAGGGGTAAGACATTAGGGCTACACCCAGTCGTAGACCCAGGACATCCTATAGCCTCCCTGTATATGGGAGGATACCCCTAGATTATGAGCTCATTGGTGCCAATGGGACTCCATGGGATCGGTCATGGAGAACTAGACAACTTGATGAGTTGGATCGAGTTCCCTTGAGACCAGCTCCAAGAAGCATTGCTACCGCACATTCTACTTTAGGAAGTTTGCATGTAGCATAACTACTAGGCACACCAATGAACCAGGGGAAGCTTCAAAGTGACCCCATAACACATACACTACTTTCGACCATGGGGGTACACAACACATAACATAGTACATAGAGCAAGTCACCCTGGTGGACAAGGGCAAGAACATAGTAGGAGCCTCTCTGAGAGGCCTATCCATTAGAACTCCTTGCATGGAGTTAGAGAGGCATGAACCTTCAGTAGTAGGTCGGTCCAACTGCATACATAGGTTAGAAGAAGCATTACACATTGAGCGAGAGCATGTGGAAACTCTCGAGCAAGAAGAATGAAGGAAGAGGTACCTACGCCTACATGAGCAATGCTTGAGGGAAGAAAGGGCTGAGCACGAAGAGCAAGTTGATAGGCTAGCTCAAGCTGACTTACACATAGGTGGTGAGGAATACCAACATGATAGATGTGTCGATTCTCAGCATGAGAGATGCACTAGACATAGAGATGAGCACACTCACCATGGCTCACAATATCAACAATGCCTAGATCTTGAACAGACACAACTTAATGAGGAACAGGTAGGGATGGAAGATCAGGAATAGACATATCCTGAACCTCCATCTATGGTTATGGGAGATGAGTACAGATACCCAAATCAGGCAAATACAGGATTACCTCCCTTACCACCATGAGTAAACCTTTAGGAACAGGAGATTATTTCCTTGAAGGTATACCAAATACTCATCGAGAGAGTCAAATCTCTTGAGAAGTAGGACACGGTTGGGCAAAATCTAACTTTGAGAAAAATACATAACCAACCTTTATGCCCCTCAGTACCGAGTCTTGCATACCCTAGGCACTTTGAGATGCCTAGGCTAGACAAGTTTAAAGGAGAGGAAGACGTGCAAGAACACGTTACAAATTTCATGAATGTGTACTTCTAGCTTGAGTAGAATGATGCCCTAATGCTAAGAATGTTCATCATGATGTTATCGAGCATAGCAACTCAATGGTTTAATCAACTTCCCAAGCACAACATCATCAACTTTGAGCAACTGGTGAATGCTTTCCTTGAATGCTTCTCCTTCGATGTCAAGAAGAAGGTGAACCTATCCGATCTGGCCAACTTAAAGCAATATGATGATGAGCTAGTTATGGATTATGGGAATAGATGGAGGAAAATCATGGTAAAATTACCATTCTCCATTCCCACTAAAGAGCTCACCCAAATGTTCACAAAGAGCTATGCCAAACACATCTCGTTGCTATTACAACTATAGTAGTATGAATCATTCAAAGAAGCCTTGGCTCAAGCCAAGCTTATAGAGGACATAAAGGTTGATGAAGGAGACCTCAAGCTCCGAAACAAGGAGTGGAATAATACCAACCGTAACAAGAATCAATAGAAGCAGGCCAAGCCTACTCAATTCAACTAGGTCATTTTAAGTACACCTAAGGGAGGCAATGGCCAACAACCACAAAACTATCAAGCTCACCCCCATCGGCTAATTATGACCCAAAGAACAACTAGGGCTAAAATAAGGAGCATCGACCACCTCGCTATTTCATACCTCTATCTGAATCGATGCAATCAATATTTAATCAGTTGAGCGAGGTATAAAGAATTAGATTTCTTGATGCACAAATTCTTGACCCTAATCATCCCAAGCCCAAGGGATATAGGGAAGATCAATACTACCCATATCATAGAATATAGGGGTATGACATCGAGACATGTATCAGATTCAAGAATGTTGTGCAAAACATGATTGATAAGGGTGAGCTAAAAGTTGACAACCCATTAGCACCCGATAATAGAGATATGGGTATATTCAGGAACCCATTGCCAAATCATGAGGCCCCTAGAGATCAAGGCACCCAAGTCAACCAGGTTCGGATCGAGCCGCCCACTCAGGGATGCATCGAGATGGTTGAGATAGTCAACATGGCAACTAGGAGTTGGTGATATGGGCAACCATAGCCTCCAATGGCTCCTATTCATATCTCGACTACACCTCAGTAGAGATAGGTGCAAAACAATCCTCCAGGTCTACCAACATGACCTATGGTAACTGTTCGGAGTAGACTAGAACAAAACCTACAAATGACTCTAGCCAAGTTGTCAATTTATGAGCTCATACAACAATCTCCTAGGCACAGGGAGACTTTGATGGAGATTTTGAGATCAATCGAGCTCTAGCCCCAGAACCCAGATGCATTCACATATTTTGTGGGGCAAGTGCAGTAGTGCCAAGAGCCTGTGATCCATTTCTATGATCATGAAATCAAGGTAGTACCTACTACCATAGCAGACCCACCTTTGCATATCATCATGTCAATCAATGACATACCCTTCAAGTGGGTTCTAATCGACATGGGCTCATCGATCAACATTATCATGACAAAGGCTATAGGGCACTTGAAGATCCCTAGGTCCAACATTATCTCAACCTCCTACATGTTAAGGGATTTCAATGATGCATTGTGCTCCATAGTAGGTACAATCATTCTACCTATTCAGGTAGGGAAAAAGACCATCCCCATGATGTGTCACATGTTGGAAGGGGCAATGCAATATAACATCCTTCTAGGGCATCCTTGGATAAGGGACATGTAGTGCATTCCCTCAATCTTGCACCAATGCATCAAGTATGTGCATGAGGGACAAGTTCATGTGGTTCCATCTAATGAAGAGCTATTTAAATATGTGCATCAAGTCGACTTGTCTAGAGACTTTGTCCTTCCATCAACACATCTGTACATAAGGCCTTCATCCCCGACCATGCATCTAGAAAACAAGAGCAGATCAGTGCGAGGTGACCCATCCACATCGACACCACCTCCTACATCTAAGACTATTGGCACTTCTAAAAAGCCTTCAACATCTAAAGCAAAATATAATCAAAATTTGAAAGCACCCCTAGTGGAGGAAGGACCTAAGGAACTTCCAACTATAGCAGTTGTAAAAATTCCAAATCCCATGGAGGAGGAATATTCCTAGGATATAGCCGAGGAGGTACCTCAACTTGCCTCGCCTACTTCATCAACAACATCATCTGCACCGTAGGTGATAGTTCACTTAGCCAACATAGGGTTAGGTGAATATCTTGTGCAAAATATGACTTTCATGCCTATTATTGAGTCTACATAAGACATGGGATGACCAAGAGTCCCAAATTTTCTAGTAGGGATAGTAGTTCCATTAGGGGTTCCCCCTAACCAAACCAACTTCATCTATGCTGGTTTGGACTATGCCCATACTGCTTTTGATATTGAAGAGGATGAGGATGAACCATTCACCATGAATGTTCATTACTTTTCAAATCTTGAGTTCACTCTAAGGTACTTTGAGTAGTGCCATTGGCATGGCTATGGCTTAGGTCTATATGAGCAAGGGCATCAGCTTCCATTCCAACTATAGTACCAATTGCCTATTGATAGGTGCGGTCTAGGGTATCAAATATAGAGCCATGATGATTCTTTGGTAGTAGCCCTAGATAGGCTAAGCTTAGGGTTTGAGGAAGATATTGACTGGAATCCCTATCAACCCCTTAGCAAAAACTATTTGGGTGATGGATGGGTGTCCATGGTCAATATCACACCACCTGATGAGTATCACCTTGAATCCTCTCTTGAAGCATGCCCATCAGGAGCCATCCTATGGGAGGATGAGCCAATCCATGGATATGAGTGAGAGGAGTATGATTATGTCTCAAGTGAGGATGAAGATGAAGCCGGCCTGGCCTACCATGGGCCTCGGTATGTTCAAAACCTCGCTTGGTCTAGCCACGTAGAGAGTGGATTCATTTTTGATGAGAGTGGCTATGAGTCAGAGGACTCAATTGAGATGGCCTTCATAAGACATGCATACCAAATCATAGGGCCAATAGTAAATGCTAATGGATTCTTCATAAGCAATGATGATTATGAAGATGAGACTGAAATGGCCTATCTTAGGCATCAATAGGCAAGTCACCACCCAATTCTAGTAGGTAAAAATGAGGGTTTCTTCATAAGTGATGATGACTTTGAGGATGATACCGAGATGGCTTATCTTGGGCCTCATCACTTACATCAAGTCAATCAACTTGTTGAAAGAGAAGCATTACTTCACACCATAGATCCTGACCTTCACTTCCTAGGAAGACCACCAAATCTAGATGTCATCTATCGCATGGTCTTCCCGGATCCACCAACATTTAGAGAGTTATTGTAACCTAATGATCCCATCATCTCATCTATTCATAGACCAGATCCTAAGATCCCCATACCCCCAGAGCCACATCTTGGGTATGGAAGGTAGATCATTAATGAAGAGTTTCACCCATGTGGTCCTAGAGATTTCATCCCATCCATCAATATGATCTCCATTGATTTGACCACTCCACTTCACAACCTAGCAGATCCTTCAAAACCATTGTGTCTTAACTTAGATGCTATTGATTGGGATCACACTGATTCACCCCTAGAGCCTAAATATTTCTTCCCTAATGAAGAGATGCTACAACCATTCCATTTTGCACTAGGTTATGCACATGATGTCTATCACGTTGGTCTTGATTCTGATTTAGTGGGACCTATAAATCTAGTAGATGACATCCACTTAATCCCCACTCCTCACCAGCTTGAGGAGGGGTCACATATGGTAATAGAGGAGACTTTCGAAGTGGACATCAATGATGACCCTTCTAATCCAAAGAAATTCAAATTCGAAGAAAGCTTATCTCTAGAAGAGTAGGCCATCATTATTCCTCTATTGAAAGAGAGACTAAATCTCTTTGCTTGGACCTACAAAGATATGCCGAGGCTAGATCCGAAGTTGGTTGTCCACAACCTTTCACTAGACCCCTCAAAGAAATCGGTCAAGAAAAATCTCAGAAAGATGCATCCAACCATCGCTTTGATGGTAAAGAATGAGTTGTAGAAACTATTGGATGTAGTCTTTATTGTTCCCATTGACTATCCAGAATGGGTATCAAACATGGTGCTCATAGGAAAACCTGATGGAAGAATCCACATTTGCATGGATTTTAGGGATCTCAATAAGGTAACACCCAAGGATTCATTCCCTTTGCCAAACATAGATGCTCTTGTAGATGCAACTATAGGTCATGAGATGCTCTCCCTAATGGATGATTTTTCTGGTTACAATCAGATTCAGATTAAACCTGAAGACCAACATAAAACCATATTCACCACTCCATGGGGAACATTCTACTACAAAGTAATGCCATTCGGTCTTAAAAATATTGGTGCCACATATCAGTGGGCTATGACATACATTTTCCATGACTACATGCATAAGATCTTAGAAGACTACATCGATGACTTACTAGCCAAGTCATTGCTACATGAAGAGCATGTTGAGACCCTCAGGAAGGTCTTCGATCACCTGATTGAGCACAATGTCAGGTTGAATCCCAAGAAATGTGTCTTTGGCATAACTTCTAGAAAACTCTTGGGATTCATCATTTCTAAATGAGGCATCGAGGTAGACCCAACAAAGGTAAAGGCTATCTTAGAAATGGTCCCACCCATGAACATCAAAGAGTTGAGAAGCCTATAGGGCAAAGTAGCATCCATAAAGTGATTCATCGCACAACTATCGGACAAATGTCGACCCATGAATCGACTGCTACACAAGGGGGTCCCATTCTAGTGGGATGAAGAATTTCAGCAAGCCTTTGCTAAAATCAAGAAGTACCTAGAAACACCACTAGTTCTAGCTCCACCAAGACTAGATGTGCCATTCCTGCTATATATATCCACTACCAATTTTGCTTTGGGCACCATGTTGGCTCAAAAGAATGCACAAGATAAAGAACAAGTGATATATTACATCAGCCACACCTTGGTGAGCTATGAGATAGGATATGCATACATAGAAAAGTTGTGCTTAGCAGTGGTCTTTGCAACCAAGAAATTGCACCACTACATGTTGAGCCATACGACATATGTAATATCCAAACAAAATCCTTTGTAGTATATGATGAGCAAGACATATCATAATACATGTACTACAAAGTGGATCATGCTATTGATAGAATTTGACTTGGAATTCATAAGACAAAAGTCCATCAAGGGATAAGTCATAGCTAATCAATTGGTTGAGGTACCTCTTCAGAATAGTAGGCCCCTCACCATAGAACTTCGTGATGATGTAGTCTTCGCATTATCAGAAGCACCCAAACCTGAAGAACCTAAAAATAAAGCTGACATGACTTTGTTCTTTGATGGTTCAAAGTGTGAGCAAGGAGGAGGTGTAGGGATTATCTTTTTCATGCCACAAGGTGCTCCAATGCCCTTGTCATTTAAGCTAGACTTCCCTTGCACGAATAACAACACTGAATATGAGGCCCTAATCTTGGGTCTCCAAATAGCCATCGCTATGAAGATCAAGAGGCTAAATATCTTTGATGATTCCCTCCTCATAGTCAACCAAGTCAAGGGACTATTTCAATGCAGGGATCCAATCTTGAAATCTTACAAGGAGCTTGTTGACACCTATCTAGCCCAACTAGAATGGTATGACATCGAGGTAATCCCTCATTCATCAAATAGATTTGTAGACACCATGGCATCTTTGGGATCCTTGATCCCTCAAAATCCATCTACTGATTTCACTACCATTCATGTAAAAATGCTCTCACACTCAATGATGCAATGTGAGGCCTTTGATAACAAAGAATCAATCAACATGATTCATATAGAACCAGACCATGACTGGTTCTGTAAAGCCAAAGACTTTTTAAAGAAGGCACCTTGGGGGTCCTTGATCTCGTAGGGTCCTATGGAGAATGGTACCATCATTCACCACAAGGTTGTTTCTCAATCTGCATTTGTGCAAATTGAATTGTAGGAGGAACAAGTCATCTTATCTATTGAGGCTGTAGCCTATCAAGATTGGCTATCCTAGTTACAAGATTTCTTGAGGCTTGGAATTATCCCATAGGGACTTTCGCATGCCAAAATATGAGCATTCAAGCAAAAAGTGACAAGATATATCTTGCTAGGAGGTATATTGTATCATCGAAGCTATGATGGAGTCCTCCTTCATTGCTTAGAGCCCCAAGAATCAGCTTGGGAGATTTTGCAAGCTCATGATGGTACATGCGGTGGCCACTTTAGTGGCATGGCCATTTTCAAGCACATCCTTCGAATGGGTTATTATTGGCCCACCATGGAGAAGGATTATTATGAGTATGTCAGGAAATACATTAAATGTCAACATCATGCAAATCTGATGCACTTGCCATCTCAGGCCTTACAACCCATTCAGGTAGCTTGGCCATTTTCTCAGTGGGGTTTTGATCTAATCAAAAATATTTCTCCCCCATATTTAGGCTGACACACGTTCATCTTAACGACCATTGAGTACTTCACCAAATGGGTGGAAGTGGTCCCCTTAACCTCAAAAATCGGACCATAAATTGCGGAGTTCATACTTCACAATATCATCTATCATTTTGGGATCCCCTTCAAGATAATCTTGGATAATGGTCTATCATTCAAAAATAAAAATATGTGAGCTTTAACAACCAAATACAACATTCAACATAGTTTTGTGACACCATACTATCCATAGGAAAATGGGTAAGTAGAAGCCTCAAACAAGACAATAGTAGCCATCTTAAAGAAGATGGTGAAAGAGAATCATAAGGATTGGCATCTATAATTACCCCTTGCATTATGGGCTTATAGGACTAGCGTACGGATGCCCACTAGGGCAACACCATTTTCTCTTGTATATGGCATTGAGGCCATTATACCCTTAGAGTTGGAAATTCCAACATTGCGCATTGCATTGAAAGAGTTCATCAATGATGACACTACATGACAAGCTCACTTGGATCAGTTGACCCTTCTGGATGAACATCACATCAATGCTCTTGAGCATCTTCACATTTACTAGGATCATCTAACATGGGCTTATAACAATAAAGTCCACCTGAGAGACTTTAAATTTGGGGATCTTGTACTTAAAGAAAACCAATAGAACTCAAATCTACCCCCGCACCTATGAGACAAATTTATGGCCAATTGGATAGGTCCCTATATCATCTCTGAGAAGATTGGACCTGGGGCATATCACCTAACATCGCTAGAAGGTGTTGAGGAGCTAGAGCCTCTCAAAATTATTCATCTAAGGGTGTTTCACACATAAGCACACCAAAACACAAAAACATTCAAATAAACCAACAAAATCTCAAAAACATTCATAAATTTCAAAATCACAAAAATAATAGAAAATCGTAAAAAAAAAAGCTCCAAAGGCATCTTAAAGCCCTTTGGTCAAATCACAAAAATCTCCAAAGGTATCTTAAATCCCTTTGGTCAAATCACAAAAATCTCCAAAGGCATCTTAAAGCCCTTTGGTCAACACACAAAAAGCCCCAAAGGCATCTTAAAGCCCTTTGGTCAAATCACAAAAATCCCCAAAGGCATCTTAAAGCCCTTTGGTCAACACACAAAAAGCCCCAAAGGCATCATAAGCCCTTTGGTCAACTCACAAAAATCCCCAAAGGCACCATAAGCCCTTTGGTCAACAACAAAACATAAAAGCACAAAAACAATTTAAAATCAAAAGTTCAAAAACATTTAGAATAATCAAAACTCAAAAACAATTGAAAGCATCAAAAATACAAAAACATTTGCATTATGCATTCACACTTTGCATCCATATAGTTGCATTGCATTAGGCACGTTGCATCCATTGCATTTACATTAGGATAGGTTGTGTTTACAATCTTACAAATGACACCATATTTGTACCTCAATCATGCATCATCAAAATCCATCATCATCCATAACCCATGTGTGTAACTATGTTTTTCAACACAACCCCTCCTATTTCTATAAGGAATATACTAGGGTTTTTCGGTCACTCAACCATACCTAGTGGTTTTATCAAAATTTGTAGAAAGTTATCTTTGCTTTTAATAGATGAGGTTTGGTTTTGATAGCACTTGGTATATTTCAAAATCCTATCACTAATCAAAACACTAAAATCCTAGTTGGAACAAGGGAAAGATGAATGTTACGAAGTGGTACTAGGTATCCTTAAGTGAAAATTTTATCTTGCTCATCCCCCTGTGCGACCGGTTCGAAAATGCTGAGAATTGGCAAAAGGACAAGTTCCCCCTACCCAAAGAAATCCCTTGCTTTAATCAAAACAAGCAAAAATCCCGAACAAAGCAAAAATTCAAAAACAAAATAAATAGTGATTATCATCACTACATAAATCCCTTGCTCAAAAGAAAGCAAAAATTCAAAACAAACAGTGATTTTCATCACTAAGTATGAGCAAGTATCCCAAATAAATATGAAGAAAAGAAGGGAGTATTGAACTTGAATCCCTGGAGTTCTCAACATTGATGAATCATAAGGTGATCCTTACACACGATGATATGTCTATCACATTAGCATCCTACTTTTGTACAGACCAATGTTTGCATGTGGAAGGGCTAGCTTAAGGTGTCCTGTATCGCCTAGTGGTCTAATCCAACTGAGTCCAACTTAGGATCAGGATGAACATTTGAGGATCCCCAATACAATAATGGGCTGCATGAATCCCGCCTAGCACTAGGGTATGCTTATGTTCTATCTAATATATTCATTTGCACACATAGGGATAATGAGTATCTAGGTCTTCATAACAAGAAATTTATCCTTCAGAAGCTCTGTATGGTCAGTATACAACCTTTGATCGAGTAACTAGGGTGTTTGAGTCTCATGGAAAACCTCAAAAATCCCCTCATAGCAACAAATCATTCCATCAATCAAATCATCAACTTTATTTATGAGGTTTTATTCATTAAAGGGTGTTCATGAAATAGGATAGATATCGGATGAATGTCAACAATGATATTTAGATGACCACTGACTATTTTGGGTATATATTTTAACTTACAAAAGCTTATAAAGAAAGTACATACGTATCAAATCATCTCATCTCATTAACTTGGATGTTTAAATAAGTAATTCTTATTATAAGAGTTATTATTTATTCATGATTTTTATACATTCTATGGTGTCATCCATTAGATTTTCAGAACTCATATCACATAATACCTTATGTTTTAAGTGATTAAAGCATACAGGTTCATTTACATTAGATCATCATCATATTGCATTACACATATTGCATTCACCATATCATAACAACATAGGTTAGATGCATACAATTAGATCAAAATTAAACATACATTTAAAAATAACATTGCATCCATATATACATCCATCATCATAATGCATCCACACATATAGATCATATCATCTAAGGCATACATTTATCATCTAGCTAAATGCATATCAATACATCACATCATATAACATAAGATCATAATACTGCATTACATAAACATAAAAATCAAAAACATAAAATTAAGTACACATAATGAGTCTCAAAAATGTAGATATCATATATATATGTGTGTGTGTGTGTCCAATAAGTACATAAGGGTACAAAATTACTCATAGGCTACAACTATGTAGGTCATCTGACCTTACACTCAAAAATAAAGCTAATACAATCAAAGTCATCGAGATGCACCTGCACCTCTAGCCTCACCTCCACCCTTAGCTCTATCCCTATGAGTATAGTGGGAGCTAGTCCCTATGGTGTGCTCTATCTAAGTCCTGGTCCTATGGCTCGGTCACACTGATGACTGCCTTGATGTGCTCTATGTGCTCTACTGTGACCCCCTACTGTAGGTCTCTCTTAAGGAATGACCCCTAGCATCTAGATTTGAGATCACAGAGTGATGATGTAGGTGGCATATGATGCCATCTGATCCTCATTCTCCTCTACAATCACCTGTAGTCATCTCACCTTGGATCTGACATCCAAACCTGTAGGCCCCTACACAGTAGGAGTAGATGGCACAATCTGGCCCCGTGCGACATCTTGCTCGGTAGTAAGCTATGCAACCTAAGTCTAAAGCCCAAAAATAGTGGAGTCCCACTATAGGATCTAGATCTGAGATGACTGAAGCTCAACCTCTACATGGTGTAGCTGAGCCTAGAGAGGAGACTCCTACTCCTCTAGAGCCAACTCCTCCTCTACCTCTGGAGCTACCTACTCCTCTATTTCCTATTGCTCTATGGCCTATCCCTAGTCCTCTATTTGGGCCTACACTTGGTGCCCATTAGGATCCTCCCCTATAGCTACCTCATCTCTATCCCTACCCAAGTTTTCATTGCCAAAGCCATGTAACCCACCATTAGGTATATGCCTCTATCACCCTAGCATCTGCTATACCAACATCCACTATTGGAGGGTCATCATCTTTCATGACTATTGTAACCTAGGGTAGTGGAATATACCTCTTTGTAGTAATCCATATATATATAACTGGCTAAAGAGGTACATCCTACTATAGGCAAAACTATTAGAGCACCCTAGAGTAGTGGAAGAACTTCTTGATGCCATCCTTGTGACCAATAACCCATCGATCACATCGAGTCCAAGCTGTAAACTTGTCTACCTCCTCCTAGGTAGGGCAATCATGATAAGGTCTCCAAATAATATCTTGGTCTATAGTATTAGAGTATGTATAATGGGAAATCTCCCCTATAAAGCATCAACTCTTGCATTCCTCAAGATCTCGTGGCCACCTACTACTGTAGTACTTAGTTTCATTTGATATATCGGTAATACTGATAGGTAGTCCTATATGATCCACCCTGATGTGCTCCCATCCCTAGATCTGAGAAGCAAGTTACAAGTAATACTAGTTATCTGATTGAATATGGTAAGCTTTCATACATTATACTAGAATGCCTTTCCAAGCATAAATAATAGGTCTATGTATCCATCAAGTCTGGACCATAGCTAAGAGGTTCCATGGAATTGCTTAGTAGTTATAAAAGTATATTACATATAACCATCAGTAAAACTACATGTCATCGAGACAAGACATCCTCCTGGTACCATTGATCCACTGAGATCCCACCAAATGACAATTAAAATGATTAGTGATGTGCTCCAAAAATCTTTAAATAGTTTGGTATGGGAGAAGACAAATGGAATCCATAAAAGGGATTAAGATCTATAGACATCTTCTTGTGATGGTCATCTTGCTCGTAGGGAGATGAAAGATGTTAGTCCTAGAGTCCCACTATTGCTAAAGTTTGATAGGCTTGTCACATGATCTTCGAAAGCTATAATTTATTGAGCCTATGAATCAAGAACCTATTATGTCATCCATATCTAGTAGGAGATCCATGAGTAATTTGGGGTCCTGAGCCTACACAAAAAAAATCTAAGAGTGCAAAATAAAGCCTAAATTAAATGCACTTACAAGCATGATACACCTAAAAATTTCAAAAAAATCAAATACTACACTCCAAAATAACAAAAAAATCAATTAAAACCCTTAAAAGTCAAAAAAATTCAAAAAATAAACCTAAGTCTTGTAGACGCTCGTATCAGGAGTAGCCACGTTGTAGTCACTGAAGCCAACAATGGCCAGCCACCAATGGTAAAAAAAATGACCGTTGGGATTCAAGCTAGTCATTGACAATGACAACGGCCCCTCTTTGGCATTTATGGGCCACTCTGAGTGGTAGTGGCCATAGGGAAGCACACCAATGATGTTCCCCCTTAGCCAAAAATAACAAAAATTTTAAAAAACCTAAAAACTAGCCTAGACCCACTAAAATTAACCCTAACCTAGACCTATTGATGGGTTCGGTTCATTGCCAATGAGTTTAGTGTGGTTCATTTACCAGTTACTTAGTGAGGTTCATTTTAACAAATAAAATATATAATAGTAAGGGATTGAGAGATACCCATGATTCAGTCGATTCTCTCGCTTGTTGAAGCCTCACCCTGCTCAACCATGGTATCTAGTCTCGATAGCATCTCGGGTCATAATCAGTCACTCTCAACTTAGAGCTCAAAAGTTGCAATTGATAGTTGGAATAATGAAAATTCAAACCCTAAGGGTTTCTTTTATATTTTATATTTTTGCCTCGATCGTTGTTGGCATTAGTGGCCCAAAAATTCTATCCATTGGACTTGATAATGGCCATGAAGTGGCAATTAGGGGTCACTGGACCTGATAGCGGCCAAGAAATAGAGAGAAATTTCCTCAATTTCTCACCATGAGGCACCTAAAAATGGGCCATTAATCATACCTATCGGTCCAAAACAATAAAAAATACAAATACAAAAAAAAAATACATGTATCAAAAATCCAAAAAAAAACATCATAAAATTCAAAAATACCATAAAAATCAAATAACAACAAAATCTCAAGTGAGCCTCGTAATCAGTTATTTACTCTATACACTTGGCGGTTGCAACGACTAGCGCCCCATGCAATCTAGCAGGATGAGTAAATTACCATAAGGCCACTTGGGGTAAATTAGTTATAGTGGAATTGAGAAGTTTCACTTCAAACCCGAAGAAGGCCATGGCAATCGGACTACCCCATGGGAATGAAGATTCATCTCATTTCTTCTATAACATTGTTCGAATGTAGTGATTCAACACAAGCTTAAATGGAATTGCTATCATCTTGATTCCCTAAGAAGGCCATTATGGTCGGATTGCTCCATGGGATAGAGATGTACAATTACTAAAAATGGTTGAAATCACACCTAAGATGGGACCTACCCTATAACAACAAAGTAAACCTCTAAAAGGGTCCAAATCATTCATATTGGTCAAGTGACTCATCACTTATTTCATTGTCCTTCCCTCATCGACTCATCGTTTGAGGGGGTAGTCATAATATCAACAATCATAATCAAAATCAATAAAGGATCACTCGATCATGACAAATTATATTCATCTTATGAATCATTACCAACAACTATCATAAGCTTACCCTTTGCTAGGATAAAAAGCAAACATGATAGTTAAGTTTGTAGCTCTCCTCCTTTCGAACCTATAGTAGTACTAAAGCTACCCGATTGTCTGATGAACGAGTGCAAGATTTTGCAAATTTAAGCCTTCCACCCTATTGGAAGCAATGATTCTAGGATGCGCACCCTTTCTCATGACTAGGGTATCCAATGTTGATCAGATCAATGATCATCACACAACCTACAATGTGACCCTAGGTGGTCTATTTTTGCTTCGTGCTATGTTTTCCCATAATGCATCCCAAAAAGGGGTATCTGTAGACACCTAAAATATGTCATGTTTAGGAGACTACCCATATGGACACATTCAGAGACCATATGAATCATCTTGGACCTTTCCAAGAGCAAGAAGTGGTCCTAACCACTCAAAAGGGGTAGTTCTAGCCCATTCAAGTTTAGCCACTATTAGTCAGAGCGGCTACCAAACCTAGCCGTTGAACCTTAGAGTAACCACCTCTAGTCATTGTCGATGACAATGGATAGGATTGAAATATAAACTATTATGAGGGATTACCCAAATCAATGGGTAATAATGATAGTTTACATACATTTTGAAGGGATCTCGATGAGGAACTCCCAGAGTTTCTCCTGACTGTCACTTCCATGCCAATCCAAGATTAAACCATCCCTCTGGGATAGTTAGTTGGCATGCAAATCTGGAGCTTGGCTTCCTCAGGAAGCCAAGCCCTAGATCTAGACCTAAAACTAAGAAGCCTACATATGCAGACTTCCAAGAAGGCAAAAGAGGAGAGAGAGTTCAAATTGTGTGCAATGGAGCCCTATCAAAATGGAGAGCCAATCTATGCCCCTTTGAGGAGCATTGGAGCACCGTTCTAGCCGCTTGACCCTTGCCCCCCCCCCCCCCCCCGGGCCCCACCCTTGAACATCAATTTGAGCAAAGAGATCGATGGTCACAACCCATAAAATCTGAGGTAAACCTTTCGAGTCATGGCCATTGTCTTCGACAACGGCCCACAGTCATAGCCGCTCTGAGAAGTAATGGCTAGGGTCAGAATAGTAATTTTATTTGTTCTTAGCATTAGATCCTTAATTTTCCTTGTTCTATTAGATAGTTGTAGCATAGATCTAGTTCTTTCACAACATTTATATCAATATTTCTGAGATTCATGTGCGTAGATGGCTTAGATTTACTATATTTTAGTTCTTATTATGCTTGCTTATTTGGTTTATCGGAGTTGCTAACATAAAGCCTCGTCTGGAGAGGCTACCCGTGCTACTTATTGTGCTCTATTGTTTCCATGCATGTAGATACAGGTTCACAGGATCAGTTCAAGGTATCTAGAGCATGAGATCCCTCCAGGATGAAATCAGGAGGAGGCATCTGTAAGCCCTCGAATAGTTTGGTGTGTGAGATCAGGAGGCTTGCGAAGGTGCACCATCCCCTTGTGGGGGATACATTCACCATTACTCCACTTGTAATAGATTGTATCAAAATGAGTATCCCTCAGAGGGACGTACATGTAACCGAGATCTGGAAGCATTAATAAAATAATCTCTCTTTGCTTATTACTTTCATGTTATATGTGCTTGTGTGCTTCTTCATTTTCATTTGATATAATAACATTGCAATTAGTCGCACAATATTTGAGGATGATACTATTCTACTCAACAAGTTATATGACTTAGGGTTTGAAGATAAATATTTTACTATCCATCGATTATTATGGAAGGACAAAGATCAAGAGTTTCAGTATTTTCCACCCATCCCAATACAACATAACTCTTTTAACTTGTCACATGGATGGCATCATCACCTCCTCTCAGCTTTTTATTACCCTATATCAAATTGAATTCCTTTAGGGATTAATTTTAATAAAGAAACTAGAATATTTCATTCTATATTTCCACACCATTGTCCTCTTAATTATTTGGTTAGAAATTTTGAAGGAATCAATATCCTAGTACAAAATAAATTGAAATACAACTAGGATTTTTTTTTTAAATCAACAATTGGTTGTATAATGACTAGGAAGAAAAATTGTTTTATATACTAAGACAACCTTCTAATGCTTTTACATGGGAATATAAAGATATGATAGAAATTCATCTAGATACATGTACTCATCATATTTATATTGATGATGTTAAACATGTAAGAAAACCACAAAGGAGATTAAATCCTACTCTATGAGACATTTTTGTTTTTGAATTTACATGGTGGAATTGATAGCTGCCACAAATATGATTAGGCTATCTAGATTTTATGGCAACCATAGTATTCTATGTTGTCCACACTAGAAGCCACCACACAATTCTTCGCATAGTCCATCCCTATAACCACCATTCCACAATCATTTTAAACCTTTTACGCTATTGAAAGTACCAGGAAAGGGACAATCATTCATTTTGGTGAGGCCCAATATTTTAACCTTGGACCTTCGCCCCCCTTACGGGGCTCTATGATACATTGTTAAAGATAAAATTGAGAAATTATTAGAAGTGGGATTCATTTATCCTATTTTTGATAGTCGATGGGTTTCCCCATTAGTTATCATTCCAAAGAAGAATGGAAATATATGAGTGTGTGTTGATTATCACAAATTGAACAAATCCACATGCAAGGAACACTTTCCATTATCATTTATTAACCAAGTATTAGATACACTCATCAAAAAATATATTTTCTTCATGGATTTAATGGATACAATCAAATTCATGTTGCTCTTAAATATCAAGAGAAAACAACTTTTACTTGCCCAATGGGGTCTTTTACTTATCGATTTTTACCTTTTAGACTTTGTAATACCCAAATGACTTTCCAACAAGTTGTTCTTTCTATCTTATCTGACTTGATCAACAATTCTTTGAAATCTACATGGATGATTTTACAGTATGTCGCAAAAACAATTATGAAACCCTAGAAAATCTTGATAAAGTTTTAACCTGTTGTAAAACCTATAATTTTACCCTAAATCCTAAGAAATGTTTCATGATTATGGATGAAGGCATTTTCCTTGGACACCACATCTCATCTAAATGAATATAGGTAGATCCTAAAAATATAGATATTATCAAAAACTTGCTTCCACTCGAAACTAAAAAACATGTTAGAAGCTTTTTGGGTCATATTGGTTTTTATTATCATTTTATCAATAAATTTAGTACAATTGTAGGCCCTATGTATATCTTATTGAATAAATATTTTGTATTCAAATGGATAAAAAATTTTCAAATTGCATTTACCGCGTTAAAGGAAAAATAGACCACTCCACCTATGTTATGAGGTCTAAATTGGAAACTTCCATTTCACATCCAAATTGATGCATCAAATATTGCAATCAAGGTAGATTTGGGCCAAGTAGAAAATGGAGAACATTATAATATTTATTACCTTAGCAAAAACTTGACAAAAGCAAAAACTATTACACCACTACCAAAAAGGAATTCTTAGCAATGGTGTATACCATCAATAAATTTTACCACTACATTACTGGATACCAAGTGTTTGTTCATATTGATCATGCTACAATAAAATACATCATGAACAAACCATTAGTTAGTGGAAAATAATATGATGGTTATTACTACTATAGGAGTTTGACATAACTATAGTCTATGAACTAGGTAAAGCTAATATAGTAGTTGACTTCCTATCAAGACTAAATATCATAGGTGAAGATGAGCCAATAAAGGATTCCTTTCTTTATGAATAATTATTTGCACTCTTAGTAAAATCACATTGGTTTATTGATATTTCCAACATATGGCAGCATGAAAGGTTCCTTCTCATTATACTCATAGGCAAAAATGAAGATTAATTAAACAGATTTCATCATTTGAGTGGATCAATGGTCTACTATTTAAATGTAGATTTGATTATATTTTGCATTGATGTATTCAACAAGATGTGCATGATATCCTCCATGTATGTCATGATGAACCAATAAGAGGATATTATTTAGTAAAATGCACCATTAAAAACATTTTGGATGTAGGATATTATTGACCATCACTTCATCGAGATGTAAAGAAATATGTGCAACATTGTGATTCATGCCAAAGAATGGGTAAACCAACTGTAGCAAACAAAATGCCTTTACAACCTCAAGTGGTTTTAGGACCATTTGAAATATGGGGGTTATATTTTATTATACCCATTCACCCACCTGCTTAATAAAAAAAACATATTATAGTATGTATTGATTATGTGACAAAGTGGGCCGAAGCACGTGCTTTTAAACATATCTATGAAGAAAAGGTAGTTGATTTCTTGTATACCCAAACTTTTTAACGATTTGGTGCTCCATGTTCTATTATCTCATATTAAGGACCTAAATCTACATCCAAGGTCATAGAAGCATTTACTAAATTCTATGAGATCAAATGCAAAAAATCATCACCTTATCACCATCAATAAAATGGTCAAGTAGAAGTCACAAATAGGGAATTAGAAAACATACTAATTAAAAATGTAGCTTCTCATAGGAAATATTGAATGAATAGGGTTCCAAAGTCCATATGAGCATACTACATTGTAACCCACCATAGGATTCACACCTTATGAATTGGTCTATGGTAAGAAACCTCTTTTACAAATATTAAATTACTAATACTTTGTACATATTTGAAAGTAGGCATTGAGTTGTCATAAGTACAACAAGAGAGGATTTTATAGTGAATGCATTGGATGAACTTTTATTGGAGGCACTTCACCAAATGGAGGTCATTCAACAACAATGGAAAATATGGCACAATAGTCATATTAAGAGTAGCAAATACAAACCAGACAATTGAGCTTTGTTAATTGATTCTCGCTATGCATATTTTCTAGGCAAGCTTCAAACTCAGTGGATAGGACCTTAAAAAATTGAAAAAGTGTTTGAGAATGGATTTTGACTTTCTTCTATTAATTATTCACGGAGGAAATTGGTGGTGAATGGAAATCATTTATGATTATACCATAAACCACTTACTAAGATGGAATGTACTCAATACTTTCTGTCAAAGTTAGAATTATACATTGTAGAAGAGCCATCCTCTTCTAACATGGTTTTAGAGTGATTACATATTCATCATATATATATAAATAATAATGATGATTTGATAGTGAAAACCTCTTTAAGGTGACATTGAATTAAGGCTTACATGAAAACTGATTTTTAGTTTGTTTGCTTTACAAAAATATTTTCTAGTATTTGTGAAATTCTAATGATTGCATCTATGTACCTTTCAGATTTTAGGACTCCTAAGTATGTAATAAGCAATGCATCCAAAATATGCATGGAACCTTTCTAACAATAAGGTATACATTTTTTTTTACTTTACTATTATTTGGATTTAATGTTACATAAATTAGGATTAATTTATCGGCATATCTATATATATAATAAAAATTTGATATTCCAAAATACAATTTGGAACACCCTTGGTTATGCTGAAATCAAGCCTGATTTGCCCTAGAGTAAGCAATCGATTATTCCAAAATTTAAAAATTTGCTCTAGAATAATATTCCTAATGCATAGGAATATCTTGATTTTTTGTGCTAGATAAAATGTGTGCTCCCATAGTTGAAAAAAAAAAGAGAAGGAGGCATACACAATGATAAATAAAAAACATTGAGCACACACAATGGAAGCACCATCAAAGACAGGTGGTAAACATTCCTCAAGTGTCGAACCCTTTCATACTTGTGATGACTAAAATACATACCATAAATTACATTCATTACCATTGGATAGGGTGTAGTTGGTCATAATTTCAAGGCCATATGACTACATGATATCAATGAATACATGACACCTTAGTGGTGGCTGACAAGAAGAGGTAAAAGTAGCCATTTTTTAGGATGCATTTTCAGGGATTATTTGGAACAAACAGGGCCATAGGAGTCAATAGGTCTTTATAATTATAACACATGGGAAATAATGAATTGACTGTGTGTGGAACAAGGTGGTTAATCATGGATGATGGAGTGATTTTGTAATATTGACAAATTGAAAATCCATGATTTGTCATTACACTTTTTTCATCTTGAAACCACAACCTATCCCCATATATGCATCATAAATGCATAAAATCTCCATTGTGCATCAGAATACTATTATATCATTGCATGCACCTGACAATACCCCTTATGAAGCATGTGGTATTTTCCAAGGTATGATTACCCCATATTTCAAAAACCATTTGCATGCACTAAGATCATGAGAATGAAATTCAATTTCAATTTTCATTTCATTGAGATAAAGACAAGTATAAAATTGCAATGTTCTTGTAGAAGAGTGTGAAATGTGGTGTAATTCAAAGCACGTAGATAGAAGCAAACATCATGTGGGGACCAAAACAAAAAGTCAAACTGAAAACCATTGATGAGCTACATAAACATCTTGAGGTTGTCACAATTTTTTAGTAGGTTGGATGGATGCATTTTTTACAAAATTTTAAAGGCTATGTGGAAGCGTTGGTAGGAGAATTTGCACAATAACTTCAAAATAATTATGCAAGGATTGATGGAACTATCATTAAGGTAACCCTTGAAATTCTTAGTCAAATCTCTAAAATTCCTTGTGAGGGAGAGGATGTCATTAAAATATTTAGAGCTACTCTCCCTAATATTTTTAATGCTTTTATATAAAAGGGCAACCCTTATCCCAACTTTGATATCAAAAACAAATTCTACAAAGACATTAAATGATCTTGACTAGAAATACCATGTAATGAAATTGTTGTATGGGTTATAAAATATTTGACCTGTGAAGGTCAATTTGTTATCCTTTCAGGCCATCATATAGATATTTTGACCCACCTTAGATATGGTATTCACAAGACTAAACAAAATTTGCCCCTATATTTTCATCATGCTCTACATGAAATGGCCAAAATATTTTAGGAAGGAGAAGGCTCTGTTAAGCACCATGGATTAATTAAATTGCTATGTAAACACCACGTTGGAGGGAGTGAATGATCATGGAATTAGTTCCTAGATCCATGGATTGAGGCTTCCACTCCCAAGTATAAGAAGAAAGAAACAAGGGAGACATCTAGGAGTAAAAAGAAACCAAAATTTGGAAGGACTCCAAAAAATAAAACACTAGCTATATGAAGGAGATTTTGAGGTAGTAGTAAAATGCAGCCTAGGGATACTAACATACATGTCAAGGAAGAAACCTTCCCATCATAAAAGTATGTACCTACAATGAAGAGTCCTAAAACCAATAAAAAAAGATATGTTGAAGTTGCCATAGCTACAGAAGAAACACCTTTAGCAGAGAAGTCTACATCGGTATAGTGGAAGAGGCATCATAGAGTGATAATCCAATGTGGTGATAAGAAAATTTTTTCCCAGGAAAAATGCTTTATGTAATAGGAAACCCTTGCCTCAAATGAAGTACCTACACCAAGGGAGTCTATACCTATTTTATAAGATGCCTCTATGCAGGAAGATGTTCACCATCAATCCCTTGAATACACTCTATCACTTGATCTAGTACATGCAGTAGATTCAACACAGGCTAAAATAAGTGTTGTTAGAAGTAGAAGGAAGCATCACAAGGTTGCCAAAAAATTAAGCAAATAAAATAATGAAGGCAACATAAGGTATTCTACTCATTTGAGAAAACAACAAGAGGAAGCATTGGAAAAATTGAGCACACGAGAAAATATTGAAAAATCATTTGATATTATCCCTAGTGATGAGGAAGAGGAGACACCATATGAACATTGCTAAAAATAAGTTATTGTTGGTCAAATATATGCCTAATCAAAAAAACTACTTTTGTGCGCCCTAGATATGGCCAACATTGAATTACCGAAGGAAAGGAATGTCCTCCGTGTCAATCTCTAGAGAGGTATGGCTCCCTAACTAAATCCTACACTGGTTGAAGACTAGAGTTGCAGGAAAGAAATTGGAAATAACATAAAGAAATGGGAAATATGGCCATAGGCCGAGTGTAGGATTTGGGGCAGACTAGCAGCAAGAATTCCACCAAGTTTTATAATAGCATGTAATAGGAGGAAGGCAGCAAAATTTCACTCACACCTTTGCAGAGACAACCTCTAGATTGCATTCCAAAACTCACTCACTCACCAGCAATGTTTTAAATCTAGAAATAGAATTTTAAACTTAACAGAATAGGAACATGAGCATAAATAGAAATGCTTAAAAATAGAAGGAAATCACACACACAAGAATACTTGCAAATTTCAGAAGTCAAGTCTCTTCTATTGATGCAGAGAACTTAAGAATTTTTCTCACAGAATGTCCAACCTCCTTTACAATGGAAATTTGATTAGTATTTATAGAGGATTTCACCTCTTTCATTAAATGCACATGAGGACAAAATGATCGCAGATCAGGAACCATAGTGAGGAAATTCCTCCTTGGAAATATTAAAACCCATCCTTTTGGAACAACGATCCATATTTTAAGGAAACATTCCCAGGAAATCAGTATTTTGGGCATCGGTGCACATAAAATTAAGAGACGTTCAATGCCTTGAAAATGCACCCCCACCTTGGAAATCATGAAAATATTCCTGTGCTTTTAACATGGCTTCTTCTTCACTTGGGATTCATCACCTGAGTTACTCATTGCCACCATTATTTAATGTTTGCTAAAACCTGCTTTGGGTACCTTTGAAATTTGGACACCTTGGAAGAATATGTTTTGCTTGACTATATTCCTCATGGATTATGGCAAAACCACCCTTTCTTATTTTGAATGAAACTTAACCACTGAACAACTTGATCTTTGTAACTGCATTCACCCCTTTTGCTTAAAAAACTACTTTCACCCCTCAACAAAAATCACATTCTCCCAATCTTTTGTTACTTGGAGCGTTCACGTGATTCTATCTTTGGGAACGCGTTCACCCATGGGAGAGGTGAACGGGATGTTCACCCCTCGACTAGGGTGAACGTGATTTTATTTTATCTTTGGGGACGCATTCGCCCATGGGAGAGGTGAACGGGATGTTCATCCCTCGACCAGGGCGAACACGATTTCATTTTGTCATGCACCTTGTATTGCCATGATTCCCTTTCATCGCCTATTATGTTCACCCCAAGGAGGGGTGAATGAAGCTTTCACCCCATCCTTGGGGTGAATGTACCTTGTCATCGAAATGATTTTAAAAGGTGGATACACACATATTTTTTACATACTTTTAGAAAGACGTTCACCCCAAGGAGGGGTGAACGGAGCTTTCACCCCATCCTTGGGGTGAATGCACCTTTCACGTTCCATATTTTTGGGCACTTTCAAATCTTTCACTCCATCTTTTTCATCTTAATTTTCCTTTCTTCCTTTGCAGAATTTTCAAGCCCAAAGACATCTCCAATTCATAGTACCTTTTAAACATTCATAACTTCGATGCTAAAAGAATACATATACAAATATAAAATAAATCGATCCATAATAATATTTCAAAATAAATACTACCGCATTACAATAAAAAATGCTCCAACAAAAATCCCAATGTGGCAAAGTGCAAAACTACCAATATTTTTTGTGACTCACGAGGTATCCAACTCATATGGATGCAAGCGATCCTAGGCCTTTATCCATTGGGTTGTCATGGAGTCTTCTTACTAGCCACCTTGGCTACAACTACCTTTCGACGTGCTTCCTCTTCAGCCTTCTCTTGTTCTTCTGCTTTGGCTACCACTTTGAGCACTTCGGCTTGCTCCGCTTCTTCTGCTGCTTTCTTTGCCACTACACTCTCTGTTGCTACCTGCTCCTCTTATTCTTTGAGGGTCTCATAAATTACTTCATAGGTTGTGACTACCTCCTTCCAAGCATGAGTAGTGAATAGGCATGGGACACTGAGTGACTCATAAACAAAGTGAATATTTTGAACATTCTTCAAGCTGAGGTGCTTCGCTCGTTGAGCCAACTCATACAATGACAACTCCAGGCATGTATATTTTTGCATCAGGGGCAATACCTATGCTTCCATGAGGGGCTCCTCCCATGCATCAATCTTGAAGGTATCTTCCATGAACTTCTTCCAGAGCACCTCCAGTTGCTCTAGTGGCAAGGGTTCACCCCACTCATCCGTAAAGTCCAAAAATCCCAACTCAGCAAGAGTATCAAAGTGAGTCATGGAAATGGTATGCTCTCACTCGATGGTGTTGAGGATTGTCCGACCTTCTCTTACCAAGTCCATTCTTTGAAAATAATTACGTAGTGTGACCTTGGCAGTCGACTAGGCATGATCCATTTTGCTTAGAGGGTGAATACGTAGGTTAGCATTAGCTAGGGCCTAAATTTTTACTACCATCTCCATATATGGCTCTAGCATCTCCTCCGTATTGTCAATTAACTAGTGCCCTAACTGGATCTGTATTTCGTCTTCCCAAAAATAGTGCAACACCTAAACTGCTTGTGCAACCAACTTCTCACAGTTCTAGGTAGAGCGAAGATGGGCCTCTTTGACACTTTTTGGCGAGAAACTAGTAGCCTTTGCAACCTTCTCTACTAATTGATTCTTCATATCCTCAAGTTGTTGTTGAAGCTTATGCATCTCTATCCTGGCGGCATCTCATTCTTTCAGGTGCACTCCAACCTGTCGGTGCAAGTACTCATTTTTAGTGGTAGTATTTTCCTCTTGCGCTCTACTTTTCGCCAGGGCAGTTTCAAGCTCAATAATTTTATTTTCATTTTCAAAATACTTCTCCTTATAATACTCATCGTGCAAGTATACTGAGCTCATGTCAACTTGTATATTGCCCATCTTCTCTATCAGATTTATCTTGGTAAGATCTTCCATGATAGTCTCACTGACATAATCACTCGACAACATTTCTCCTTGCGACTTTTGAACCAAGGGAGTGAGTTTAGTCGTGTGAGCTTCCATCACAACTGGGTCGAAAGTGACTTTCTTGATCGGTCGAGTTAGTGCCAATGCTTCTTTGCGCCTCATGCTCTTCAACCACTATGAAGAACTCAAGTGCACCCGATTAATTTTCTCCATATCAGGTTGTTTTTGGGCCACTTGAACATCGGGCAATGTTTGCAATTCCAAAAATGGGGTGAATGGAACCAAAACGTCTGAGCGGCTAGGCTCAATGGAAGTGGATGAGATAGTGAGAAGAGGGGGAACTAAAATAGTAGTTTGGATGGATGAACTAGGTTCAATTGCAGTTACACTTACTCTAGGAGGAGCTTGCATACTTATAGCCTCAATGGTAGTGGTGGTGGCAATGGAAGGGGAAGGGCATGAAAAGGGATTCGGCCCTGACACATACAAACTAAAAGAAATGGAGACCAAAGAAATGGGAATAGAAGAAGGAGAAATAGTGACTTCAGGAATGGAAGAAGATGGAATCAAAATAGATATGGAAGGTATACCAAATGGTGGAGAAATGGAGATAGAAGATGGTGGAAGTGAAACAGAAGTCACTACATGCTCTGGGGAAGAAGAAGGAGGGATAGAAGATGTACCTTCGGGCGTGGGCACCATGTGATGTGGTGATGGAGGCGGCTATGAAATTACTTCATCTTGCTATGTTTTTACCCTCTCTTCAATGTCCACATTCTCTTTGCCATCTATGACCTCTACTTGGGAGCTCTCCGACTGATGATCCTCCACTTGCTCTTGGGCCATCTAAAATATTTGTGCAACCTTCGTTGGGAGCTCTGGTGAAGGATTAACAACTATGATCAAAACAATCAGAATTGTAGAAACTACAACAACTGAAACCTCGATGATAGAAGTAGTTACGACGCTAGTCCTTGGTCTTTTCACCACCTTGGGAAATGGTGGCACTTTCAGCACATTTTTCTTCTCTGATGTAGGTGCCTCTTCAATTTTTTGTTTCATCCATTGAGATCTCCATTTAAACACGTACTGTTGCTCTTCTTCCTCTGGAATCTCCTCCTCGACCATCGGATGTTTCCCTTCGATTTCACCTTCGCCACTGTTGAACTATTGAAAAATTTGTGGTAAGATATTGGTGAAGGTGACGGGCTGATACGAATCGACATACTCATCATAATTCTCCAAAAATTATTCATCCAACTTCAGCCCATAAGGAGTAGTCGGCTTCCCTCGGTGAATCCGCATTATCCACCAATTCATAATCTTCTCCTCAGTCCATTTGGGCTCACTTTATTTTACTTGGCTAAATAAACCCAGTGGAGGGATTTGAGACTTATACCAGGCCGGATTATACTCCGCTTCTTGCTCATAACAGTCGTGCCAAGGTGGAAGCATCATCATTTTCTCAATATGCCAATTCATATCAGGCCCATCAAAGTTATTTCTATTCTTCTGAATATCCGATCGAGGGCAACAATGAAAATATTTGGCCTTTATAATAGCTAAAAACTTACCCAAAGGGTCATACCTCCAACGCTACGGTAGCTCTATCAAGCCCAAATCTTGCAATGCTACTGTCAAGAGTCGATTCTGCCCAACTTGGCTCACTTCTATACTACCAAATTTAAATGACATGTTGCATGTCATTTTCTTCCCACGCCTAGCTCCATACACATCATTTACATAATCTAACTGGCACACTACTTCCATAGCAAAAACATGCTTTGTAGCAAAATAGGGCAACAAAAATGGCTTACCCGTGAAACCAAAAATTCTTACAACTATGCCTTGGGTAAGCAGAAATATATCTCCTTTCTCTTGGGTGATGACTACATCCCTTAATTCCCATGGCACCCTTTCACATGTGCCGCAAAGTAATTCTATTGTTGGGCCCAAAAACCAACTATTAAAATTATAAAATGACTCCCTTCTTGACAAAACGGGAGTCCACATATAGACTGGTAGGGGTTCATTTTTCTCACCCATCTGCGTCACTACAATAAAAGGAAAGCATCGCTGAAGTTGGAAAAAGAAAAACCATATTAAAAATGAAGTGTGTCTGAATGACTTTGCCTCTCCAATTTGCAACTTCTCCAACTAAAAATTCAACCTCCGAGAAATAAAATCAGCCCAATCAAAAAATATCATGTTGGTGCCTTGCCTCATAGTTGTAGGGGAATAGAACTCCACCCGGTAAATACATTGTGCTAAGGCTGCCTACCACTTATGCACAATATCATCTGAAGGCAAACCGATGACCCATGCCAACATCGAATAAATATCTAAGCTTTTGAATTCTGAGAGCGGCTTTGATAAATTGGGAAGTTGCCCCATCTGTGGCTCTTTAATCAGCTGTGTCTCCATAAATTGGTGCATTGTTACTATGGAGACATATCTATCTTCTTGCTCGTCAGTATGCAATTTTTTATTAACCGCATAAGAAGGGGGCTTCATTCCATAAGCAAATGCCTCCCAAACCTCATCTAGAGTGATGGTGAAGAGAATTTCCCTCCTGGAATTTCTCACTGCTCTGGTGAATGGGTCATAAAACTGAGCGATGAGCCGCACTAGCTCAGGGTATGGATGAACTGGTAGGTATAAGTACTAGAACAACTATGAATGATAGGGCACTGTCAGCTAGCTATGTGATGTCACCCCTTGATTTACTACTAACTCGACATCCTACCTTAACCTTTCCACACCTTTATGGGTAATGAGATAGTCACCGATTTCTGCCATTGTGTCATCATACGGGTCCAAGTCGACGTAATCATTCTTTCTGGCCTTCTTAGCTCTAGACTTTGGCTTCTTGGACTCTATGGCCTCTGTAACATCCTTGGGCTCTTTGCTCCACTTCCCCATTGTCTCTTTTCTCTGATAAATACTTTGAACACTCTCTGGACACTTCTGTAGCTATAGTTCAAAATATACAATAGTAAAAATTTAAAAGAAAAATAAATTGTGAGCCTTTTACCTCATCATTTATATAGAGCTTCTCCCCAACTATCGTAATAAATGTTGAATTAATTTGGGTATTTTCAGAAGATCATAAGCATGGATTCGCTCACCTGGCACCATTCCCTATGTTGTAATGGTATCACTTTTGATTCATTGCCAAATCATCCTAGGAAAGAGTGCCCTCCTTGCCACGTAAGTTTGTTGTAAATCGTGCCCTGGCGACCAAAGCTCACTTGGAAAAATAAATTTGTCGCTTGACAACCAATGGTGGGTATTTTTTGGTCCTCGGGAACATAAATATTCTGTAGGGTGCACATTTTTAATTAAATGTATTTAAAACACCTCTTTTACCTGCATTCATGCTCTCTGATTGCTGCCACGTATTCAAGGGCACAATCATCTTTGCAACGTGCTTCTAAAAAAATGCACTTGCCCCTTTTCCTTCGGTGAAATCTCTTTGTGGATGCACACTAACCTTTCCTTTTCACTGTATCTTCAAAAATAAGAGCAACCAGTTTCCTTCTTATGTACTTCAAGGTGACTTCAATTTTGCTTGGAAGTTCTATGGTGAATAACTCCCTTTAATAAAATTTTTCCTTTGCTATTTTGCCCATACTTAGAAAATCTAATTTTCTTAAAAAAATGAAATTGCTTTAAAAGCAAATTTTCCCCCTTTTTTTATGTATATATTTATTTTCCTTTTCTAAAAAGGGATCATTAAAACAATAAAGCCTTTTTAAAACTAGAATGCATGATTTTTTTTTGTTTTTATATTATTTTATTACTTCCTTTTTTTTACTAAATCCTTATCGCTCCATCACTCTTAAATGATGTGTTCACCCAAACTAAGGGTGAACGACCATTTCACCCATCATCTGGGGTGAATGCAATTTTAATTCTACACTCCTCTGCACCCAAAAAAATGTCAACATCATCAATGAGTTCACCCTAACCAAGGGCGAATGGTAACATCATCATGACTTTAAGACTCTTTAATACGTTCACCCCAGACTTTGGGCGAACTAAAATGTCACCCCTTCTTTGGGCTAAAGTGCCTAAAAACCTCCTCCTTTGCTTTAATTTTATTTCAATGCTTTGGGAGGGGGCAAAACTTTTTACTTCTTCTCATACCCAATTTATCTTTTCAAAGGGACATCTTTTCTTCTTCTTTTTTATATTTATATTATAAATACCATCAGTAATTAAAATACTAAAAAGACTATTTACATATGTACAAGATGGTACCTCATCAGAATCTCGTCATTGAATATAGGCCTTCAAATGAAGACCATTCATCGGGATAGGAAGATCGCAACCCTCCATATCATGAAGGTGATAGGCATTTGCCAAATTTACTATAAAAATTTGAAAAGGGCCTTCCCAGATAGCATCAAACTTATGGTGTTTCCCTGGCTTAGCCTTCTTCTCATTCCATTTGAGCACTAAATCTCCCACTTGGAAACTACGCTCAGTAGTTTTCTTTCCAAATAACCTCTTCATTTCTTTTATGTGCTCAACAAATGCTTGATAAGACTACTCTCTATCCTCTTCTAACTGCAACAATTGTGCCAACCTTGCACTCATAGGATCATATTCTTCATCTTCATCTTGAAATAACTGCAATGTTTGGAGTACTGGAAGCTCAATGTGAGTGGGGAGAATGGCTTCTTTCCCATAAACCAAGGCGTATGGAGAAGTTTTAATAGATTTCTTCATGGAGATATGGTCTCTGCCCAAAGCGCCTGGTTCAACAACAAGTGCCAACTTCTTTTATTACTGCCCAACATCCTTTTTAAAATTCATAACAATTTTTATTGGTAGATTCGGCCAACCCATTCCCTTGCGGATAATAATTGGATGATGTCTTGAGATAAATGCCATATTTTCTAGCGAACTCTATGATTTTGGCCCCAATGAATGGAGTTCCATTATCAGTTACAATTGAATCTGGGATGCCAAAATGAGTAATGATCCCTTCTAGAAAAGAGATAACAGTTGCTTGATCAACCTTCTTGGCAGGAATAGCCTCCACCCATCTAGTGAAATAGTCAATCACCGTCAAGATGTACTTGTGCTCTGTAGAAGAATGTGGATCAATGACTCCAATGAAGTCAAGACCCCACTTCTAAAAAGGTGCTTCCACTTGAATTGGGCATAGAGGTAGTGCTCCTTTTCTGACTCTACCAACGTATCATTGACAACTATCACAATGTTGACTCACTTTATGAGCATCTATGAACAGAGTAGGCTAGAAATAGCCTACTCGGATAATTTTCAAGGCCATGGGCCTTCCTACATAGTGACCACTAGATAGCCCAGAATGAAATTCCTCCAATATTTTCTCCTTTTCGAACTCCTTCACACACCTGAGAAGAACTCCATCAATGTTCTTATGAAATATTCCATTAGGCAATAGAACATATTTGAGAGCTTGCAGCCTGAACCTCCGATGTTGTGAAGCATCAAGGTGAGTTGGACATTTTCTTGAAGTAAAATAATCAACCAATTCTTCTGTCCAGTCATGATTACTCATAGTATGGTTCACACAAATACTTTCACCAATATCTCCTTCATGCACCACATCCAATGATTCAGAGGTAACACTTTTAGCTAACTCCTAGCATAAATCTCACCCATGAACTAGCTTTGTTGGTCAGATCTCCACATCATATTCTTGAATTTTTGAGACCCAACCTACCCTTTTGTCACCTAGTTCTCCTTGGAGTATGAAATTTTGAACATCAGGATGTATAACATAAACCATAGTTTTGCTCTGGGAAACAAAGTGTCAAAACTTCTTCAATGATTTCATTATCATGTACACTTGTTTCTCAATGAAATTATACTTCTCCTAATGTGGCACAATAACTTGGCTCAAGAAGGCAATTGGCTTCTCTTCTCCATCCTCTTGCTTCTGTGTCAACACTGCAACATAGCTCTCTTGCTCACCCACTGCATAGAGAATGAAATATTTTGAATAGTCAGGATTAATTAAAACTGGAGCTTGTGTGATTCTTTCTTTGATTTCCTGAAAATATCATCTTCTAGCTTCTATCCACTTAAACTCAGTATACTTCTTTAAGAGCTCCAGTCATAGGTTTCACAACTTGAGCAAATTCAGCAATAAACTTGCGGATGAAGTTTATTTGACCAAAGAAAGATTGCAGGTCCTTTTTGTTAGCAGGCAATGGTAACTTCATGAGTGCCTCAGCTCTTGTAGGGTCAATTGCCAATCCTTCTTGTGAGATCACATGGCCCAACAACTTTCCCTCTTTAACAACAAATATTGACTTCTTTGGATTAATAGAAATCTCGAATTCATGACACTTCTCGAACACCTACCTCAAATGAGCTATATGGTCTTCTCTGCGATGCGAAAACATAGTCATATCATCAAGATATATCACAATAATTCTATTCAATAACTCATCGAAAGCAATGTCCATGGCCCTCTGAAAAGTAGCACTAGCATTTGAGAGTCCAAATGGCATCCGTTGGTAGGCGAATGTGCCCCACTTGGTGGTGAATGTTATTTTATGTTGATCTTCATCCTTCACCCATATTTGATTATATCTAGAGAAACCATCTAGCAATGAGAATCTCTACACACCGGCTACCACATGAAGGATTTGATCAATCTACGGTAGAGGGTAATGATATTTTAATGATGCCTGGTTCAGGTTGCAAAATTCAACACACAACCGAATGTCTCCATTCTTCTTCCACACTAGGACCAGGTTCGCCACCCATGTTGAGTGCTTGATTGGATAAATTATCTTTACCTCCAACATCTTCAACAATTCCACCTTCATGAGTACTTCTATCTTGGGATTGACAGGTCATTATTTTTTCCAAAAAGGTTTCACCCCCTCCTGCAGCTCAATGGTATGTTGGATCACGTTCTTGTCATATCCCTTCAAATCTTGATAGCTCCATGCCACGATGTCTAGGTACTCATAGCACAAGTTCTTAATATCTTCCAACTCCTCATGCACGCAATCAGTTTCAATTTTAATGATCTTTTTAGGCTCTAGCTGTAATTCCTTATACTCCTTCGCATCCACTTTGATCCTATGCTTCTCAAACCTATCATTCTAGTCAAACAAACTCTCCAATGAAATCAATCCTCTGGGAATATGATTGTTCTTCAATTGGATCATTCCTTCTCTCTCTTCTTCAGCAAGCACTCTATCATCTACACTAGCAACTTCTCTAAGCAAGAAATTGACTATTTGTTCATCATTGTCGAATACTTGCCAATAAATATTCTTATCAGGGATTGAAGGTCTATAGATCACCCTGATAGTCTTGGGCTTTCTGACTACTTGCTCCATGGGAGAATAATTCGCACCGAGAGAGGCTAGAATATCCGTATGTTTGTTCTACTCTCGAGAAATCACCTGAATGTTCAAAGTTGTGAAGGATTCAAACAAATCCCACACTCTATTGTGATAGGATTTCAGGTAATGCTGCTTTGATACACACTTATTAGTGGTCTGATTAACAATAAGTTTAGAGTCACCAAAAATTTGCAACTACTTGATGCCCAACTTTTTAGCCTTCTTCAATCCAAGGCACAATGCTTCATATTCAACCACATTATTTGTGCAACTCCACGTCAACCTATAAGAATAAGTCTTATGTAACCTTGTGGGGGAGATCAACACGACACCAGCTCTTGCACCATTCTTACATCTAGCACCATCAAAATACAGCTTCCATAACTGATCCGTGTCAGGATCCAGGGAATCAGGGACTTTTTCTTCAATTTTCTCCGGTTTGGTTATTGTATAACAACCAATGTCTATTCCAATCATTGCATTAAAATATATGAGTGAAAACTCATCTTCAAGGTGAATTTCACCAAGTACTTCTTCCATTAATTCAACCTCTTCTAGCTCTTCAATCATCATGTTAACTGCACCTTGAGATTCTTCTTCCTCCTCCAACTTTTCAATGTGAAAATTTGATGGCTTTTCATTATAAATGTGAATCCTCTTTCCTTTGAATGGTATCTCCAAATGCGAGTAGTCTAAGGAAAGATATCCCCCCAAATTAGTTGTGAACTCCCTTGAGAGGCACATGCTAAAGTATGGCTCCAGGTCAACCACTACCACTTCTTGGATGACCATGATTTATGGCATACTATGAAGGACAATGGGAATATCTTTGATTACTCCCATTTTCTTGACTAGAGTTCCATCCAACTGCAACACTCCTAGGCTACTTCTTGTATATTCCATCCCCATCACTTCACATACTACCTTTGGCATGATAGTAGTCTTAGTGATGGAATCAATCATACAATTATGTACGATCCACCCCTCCATTCTGAGTGACAAATAAAATGGGGGTGGTCTATTCTTTCTTGTTATCGAAGTTGGTAGTGCTTGCACCAAGACTATTTGAGAAGGAGTTTTCTTTTGATATTTAGCAATCTTCAAAGATTCTTGCAGTAGGTCAACTTGTCCAAGCAACTAGTGCATCATACAAGCTTACTTTTGTAGGTATCTTCTTCATTTCTTCCATAATATTATAATTTGAGATGGTCAAAGCCTTCTCTTCTGTAACCCATTCGTACTTGTCTCGGTACTATTGAGTAGCTTCTACCCTTTGTCTCTTTGTCAATGATGGGTACTTGAGTCACTCCTTAGCCTACTCCTTCATTTCATTTTGTGTTTGTACAACTATTACAGGTTGCGAAGTTGATGCCTTAGTTTGTACCTTTTCTTGAGCTTGCTTAGGTAATAAATATTTTAGCTTGATAGAATCTTGTTCCCTAGCCCTTACACCATGAACTTTTGCTAGAGGTTACCCTTTTTCATCTTGCACCTTTGGCTCTGTAGGCACCTTCAAAGGTTCAAGCTCAGCTGGGTCTACAGTTACTGGCTTCTTCCCGGATCTTGTAAGAACCAAAACTTGCTCCAAATATGGCATCATAAAATTGTGATCAACTTCCCTGATCATATTGACTTATCCATCGGTCAAACTCTCTGCTAGCATTTGCACATAATTCATATGCACCATGCAAGTTTCTTCTCCATGAGGATCATTGCATGTTGAACACTAGTATGCCTTTTCTGTTACACTAGTCTCCTCATTTGCTAGCACCATTGTGCTCTTCTCAAGGCCTCTACTAGTAGATGCTTGCTCTTGAGTAATCGGTGGAGTTTGAAATCTCCTCGATCAAAACTCGGCCTTAACTTGTTTCTTCCTCACCATCGTGAGCTCATTTGATATCGTCCTTAAGGCAGAATTATTAGATTTCACTTCTTGCAACAATGTCGTGAAAGGATCAGGATTAGATGATGCGGGAGGTGCTGGCAAAGGTAGAGGTGTTGGTGGTGTGAGTAACGATAATGGAACCGGTGGCACTGGTAATGTTGGAAAAGGAACAGATGATGGTAGTTGGGGTACTTATTGAGCGGGCAACTATGGAAAACTTGGAGTCGAATGTTGTGGGATAGGGATCGGAGTGATATGAGGTAGGCTTGAACTCCATGAGGGAACTGGGTACATGGAAGGCATGGGCTACGAAAACATGCTGGAATACAAATATTGTGGGAGGTCAGGAAGAATGGGCATAGTCATTTTTTGGGGAAGCCTGCCTACAATAATCAAGTCAGATTCAGCCTTCTGTGCCTGAGTGTACAGGTCTAGGAATGTAGTCACGTTGGCTTATCGCATGACCATGCCAATTTTAGTGCTAAATACTCTGAGGTAGTAGAATATAGCTTGTTCATGCATGGGCCACAAACCATCAGGAACCCTTTGCCATCTTTGAGCAAACCTGACATTGAAATCAACTATCTCCTCTTGCGGATGTCTTTGAATCATTGTGAACTGATGCAACAAGGAGTATGGATCAACTTGTTCATGAAAATTTTTAATCAACAACTCCACTAACTGATCCCATGAGGTAATAGTACCAGGTTGTAATGATCAGTACTAATACAACAATTTCCCTCTCAATGACAATACCAACAACTTTACCATCACATCTTCATCTGTTATTCCATGGATCATAGCCAAAGAAGCTACATCTTGAATATGCTCATAGGTCATTTTACCAGTACCATCATAGGTCGGCAAAGCCTTCAAAGTTGCTTGGGGCACTGGATTTTGTGCTTGTAAGTTCAAGGTCCCTAAGCTATTCCATGTTGGGAACTATCTTGGTGGTTGTGGCTACTATGGTGGTGGGTTTTGAGCCATGTGGGTTGGTGTGTGGGGTGGAGCTTGAGGAACACTAGTAGTAGTGCTAACTAGACTTGTGGGAGCAAAAAATACACCGGCTAGTCGTGATGATGTGGTATATGATATATGGGATGTATGAGGTAATGAAGATGTATGATGTAAAGTGGCTAATTGAGGATGTTCCCCTAGCCTTTGAATATCAAGTTCGTAGAACTCAATTTGATGATCTAGATTTTTTGCCTTCGATCTTGTATTCATGAGACACAACTTTCATTGTACTCACGTTTGGAGATTTCTGGGTGTAATCGAGTCACCAGATGTTCTAATTCTACAGCACGAAGGTGAACATCAAACCTTAATACTATGAAAGTGGAACTTTTGGTGTCCCATCGGGCGTGCCAAAAATTATTGGTCAAATATCTACCTAATCAACAAAACTACGTTTGTGCACCCTAGATATGGCCAACATTGAATGATCGAAGGAAAGGAATGTCCTTCATGTCAATCTCCAGAGAGGGTTGGCTCCCAAACTAAATCCTACACTGGTTGAAGACTAGAGTTGTAGGAAAGAAATTAGAAATTATAGAAAGAAATGGGAAATATGGCCACAGGCCGAAAGTGTAGGATTTGGGGTAGACTAGCAAGAAGAATTCCACCAAATTTTATAACATCATGTAATAGGAGGAAGGTAACAGAATTTCACTCACACCCTTGTAGAGTCAACCTCTAGATTGCATTCCAAAACTCACTCACTCACCAACAATATTTTAAATCTAGAAATAGAATTTTAAACTTAACAATAGGAACATGAGTATAAATAGAAATGATTAAAAATAGAAGGAAATCACACACACAAGAATACTTGCAAATTTTAGAAGCCAAGTCTCTTCTATTGATGTAGAGAACTTAAGAAGTTTTCTCGTAAAATGTCCAACCTCCTTTACAATGGAAATTTGATTAGTATTTATAGAGGATTTCGCCTCTTTCATTAAATGTACATGAGGACAAAATGATCACAGATCAGGAACCATAGTGAGGAAATTCCTCCTTGGAAATATTAAAACCCATCCTTTTGGAACAACGATCCATATTTTAAGGAAACATTCCCAGGAAATCAGTATTTTAGGCATCGGTGCATAAAAAATTAAGAGATATTCAATACCTTGAAAATGCACCCCCACCTTGGAAATCATGAAAATATTCCTATGCTTTTAACATGGCTTCTTCTTCACTTGGGATTCATCACCTGAGTTACTCGTTGCCACCATTATTTAATGTTTGCTAAAACCTACTCTGGGTACCTTTGAAATTTGGACACCTTGGAAGAATATATTTTTGCTTGACTATATTCCTCATGGATTATAGAAAAACCACCCTTTCTTATTTTGGATGAAACTTAACCACTAAATATCTTGAACTTTACAACTGTGTTCACCCATTTTGCTTAAAAATCTATGTTCGTCCCTCAACAAAAATCACATTCACCTAATTTCTTGTTACTCAGCGAGTTCGCACGAATCTATCTTTGGGAACGCATTCACCCATGGAAGAGGCAAATGGAACATTTGCCCCTCAACCAAGGCAAATGCGATTTCATTTTATCTTTGGGGGCATGTTCGACCCTGGGAGAGGTGAACGAGATGTTTGCCCCTCGACTAGGAAAAATGCTATTTCATTTGTCACGCACCTTGTATTACCATGATTCCCTTCCGTCGCCTATTACGTTCATCCCAAGGAGGGGCGAATGGAGCTTTCACCCCATCCTTGGGGTAAGAATACCTTATCGCTGAACAATCTTAAAATGCGGATACACATATTTTTTTCATATTTTTAGAAAGATGTTCACCCCAAGGAGGGGTGAATGGAGCTTTCACCCCATCCTTGGGGTGAACGCACCTTTCACGTTCCATATTTTGGGCACTTTCGAATATTTCAATCCTTCACGTTTTTCATCTTAATTTTTCTTTCTTCCTTTGCAAAATGTTCAGGCCCAAAGATGTCTCCAATTCATAGTACCTTTTAAATCCCAAATGAAGTGCAAAATTTTTTCCTTTTAAACATTCATCACTTTGATGCTAAAAGAATACATATGCAAATAGAAAATAAATTGATCCATAATAATATTTCAAAATAAATACTATCGCATTACAATAAAAAATGCTCCAACAAAAATCCCAATGTGGCAAAGTGCAAAACTGCCAACAGTTATGTTAAAAGAACCTCCCATCAAACAAATTCAAAGACAGAGGCATAATTTAGTTGCTTCAGAACAAGCATTGGCATTGTCTAGCACTCAAAAACAAAAAAGGTAAAAGTTGATCATTAATTATGATGAAGATGCACAAACCCTAGATGTTCCTACAAGAACATAGGAGCAGTAATAGAGTGATTTCCATCCTATAATTCAACTAATTAATCGGTGCAAACTCTACCAGATAATGCCAACCAACCTTTAGAATAATAATATATTATTGGTAGTGATCATGCAAAGGAACCTCAACATATGAATTAATATTCAACTAAAGATATGGTAAAGAAAGAGGTTGAACCTTTGGATAGGTTAATTACTGCACTTTCTAGAGATATTATCAAATCTTAGCAACAATGACTACAGGAAGCTCAAATGAAAATTCAAGAAAAAGATACGGATATTTATCAATTATTGTAGGAATTGAATGAAGTTAAAAGTAAATTAGGAGAAAATATATCTTTTGAGTCAATTCCTAGAGTAGAAAAAATAGATATTCTATTAGGATTAGTTGTTGGTTTCAATTGAAACTAGGAGATTCAAGAACATGACAAAACTTCACCTAGCCTTGATGTAAAAACTGTAAATAAAAGTGCTTCAGAAAGCATGGATTCAGTTTCTCTAGAAGAGGTTTTTATATGTCATGAAGGGAAAGCACCAATATAAGTTGGAGAGACTTACATGAGAGAAAGGAGTGCTTTGAAACAAGATGTGCTAGAACAATATATGGAATAAGATGCACTGGAACAAGCATTGGAATACGATGTGCTAGAACAAACAAAAAAACAAGATGGTCCATAATAAGATTTGAAACTAGGTGAATGAGAAAGAGCTTCAAAGTAAAGGTCTACAATATTTAGGGTGCCAAAGAGACATAATACATCAGATCAATTTGAGATAGAGCCACAAGTGATTGTTAAGTAGGTCATTATTGAAACAATAAATATCGAGCATTCAATGGAAATGGGAACACAAATAGAACCCCCATAAATTCTAGATTTGAGACCAATTGTTATTATTCCATAGGGCATGGTTATACTAGATAATCATAATGCACCACTATCTATATGGATGAGGCAATACCATTACTTAGAAGGATGCCTTAAGATAGTCAAAGCCTTGGAGGAGCATAACAGGAAGCAGGCTAAGGAGATTGTCAGTTTAAGGTTAAGGTCAAGGACCTATGCCATATTGCAGATAAGGTGGTTGAATGTAGGTTACATGGTAGGATTTATATCTTGTTTATAAGAGAAAAATTTTACATGTGGTATGTAATGAGGATTTGCTTTAATCTGCTGTATGATTTGACTTCTATTAAAATAGAGCCCATTTCATCAACAATTTGATGTGGTCCTATAAGAGGGTAGTGGCAATGATTGAGGTAATTAGAGCACTACAACATGAATGGATAGGTCTATGGTTTTGGCCACCTACTATGATCACTCTTATTCCATATTATTTTGAGACTGCATCATATTTGAAACATGGTTATCAAAGATTTAGGAGAATAAAGGATACCACTTTGTAGCAAAGACATTTTTTAGCAGCCTTTATAAGGAACTAGATATGCATGCAACTTTGGCTAGGCAGAATGCCTGAGGACATGCATTACAATCAGAGGGGAGGAGTGATGAAGCTGTAAAATTAACTTTTTATTTATTATCCTAATTTTTTTTGTCTATTTTTTATTAAATTAACATAGTATGTATCAAGTATTAATCATTATTTATGTTAATATTAATGTTGAATGAAGTAAATAAGAGAAAATATTTTCTTTAGCTATTTTAAATTAGTTTTTGTGTGTTTTAAGGACTAATTGCATGGTATATTCTTAGTTGAAGGATAGAATAAAATAAAATAATTTTGTAAAATTTGGAAATAAATTAATAAATCTAAAGTGTTTGGTGAACCATTACTCCGAAGTCTTTTTGAAATTTATCGCTCTTAAGTTCTAAAATCAGATTAATTTGGTGTTTGATGTGCATAAGAATAATCTAAGTGCTAGTTGGATGGTAGAATAGCTCAAGCACCAAAATAACAGGGCATGGATACTACACCAAAATAGCAAGATGTGGAGCCCTCCAAAATATCTACATGTGATAAGAAAGGATAGATCATGTATTCAACTCACCTTGGAAGCATCTTGTCAAGGTTATGAGTCATGGGATTTGAGTTGATGTTGACCAACATCGATGTGAATATGTGATTTCTTGCAAGAATATGGATTTTGACCCATCCTTTATTCTAGAGCTACTACTATTTTATTGTGCCATAATAAAATACAACTAAATGATGACAAGGAACCTGATGCATGTAAACAAGAGTAGGGGAACACACTTGGAAACTCAAATTTGTTTCAAACTAGTCAACAATAGAATTATAGAAGTTTTGATGACTTACCCAACCAAGTTTGTTGTTACAATTTTATTGATCAAATTGAACACACAGACCTATGTATTAAAGTAAAAGATATATTACTACCTAAAATAAACCATGTTAATAAGTTGAATAGTTATATGTTCAACTATTAAAAATTATGTATGCTTATTAGGCAAGGGTGGAGAAGGAATAACAGAGATGTAGTAATATTTTGACTTTCAATATGTTGTCTTAATTTGAATTATTCAGCCATGTTGCATATGTGACTTTGACCTTTTAGACTAGTTTTCTATTTATATTTTTGGTCTCTCGTTGAACCTCAGAGCAAGGTCCCACTCTTTGAAATAGTGGAAGGATCATTAGCATAGTTGCAGATTTTCTAATTAATTTTATTTCTATTATTTATTTCAGCAATTAGAATAACATAGTTAAAGTTGATGAGTTTGCATTCATTTCTAGTTTTTCATAGTTAAATTATATTTTTAATTGGTGTGATCTCCTTTACATATACGTAAGTATGCATCGTTTATTTCCATTTAATTTCTACAATATAATTTATGTTGATTCTTATTTTATTTCAACAATGAGTTGTATTATATTTTAGTTTGGATTTGTTTAATTTCTTTCAATTAAGTAAGAGTTGTTGCTTAATTTAATTTTGCATTTAGATTATAATTAAAACTAGGATTTCTTTTAGTAATAAAGTTTGGAATTTAGGAAAACTACCACCGATGGTGGGAACAAGAGCAGGAGCAGGAGTGGATGCAAGACTGGGGATAGGTTTAGAGAATGGTGCAGGTTTTTGGACGATATTGGATTCGGGATCAGGATCAGGCACGTCAGGACCCGGTCCGGGGCCAGCAGGACCCTTGGTGGGCCTAGAGGATGGCTCTACGCTTGATATGATTAGCGGCTAGGGCAGGGATGACATCTTGGGCCCTGGCCCCCAGTCCAGTCGTGATGCGAGCACAGGCCTAGGGAAAAAGCCCCCTAATTTAGGGTAGGGCTCTGTCTCAGGCGGGCCCAAACCCTCCTATCAGTAGATCTTGGCGGGCACCAGGGCCCCTTCCCGGGCCCTAGGGCTAGGACTTTCCCTCGAGGGCACCCACATTTCTATTTAGGAGGAGGTCTATTCCTCCTTGGTAGTTGGTTCCTCTGCCTCCCTAGTAGGGAAATTCCTAGGAGGGCATCCAGACATGGAAACCGTCTACAGATGGGCGGCTACCAAATGGAAGGTTTTTGAGCATATTCAGCTGGTTGCCCTGACCAAGGGCTTCTTCATCATCAAAATCAATAACAGTGAGGACGTTGAAAAGATCCTATCGGGCGTGCCCTGGTTTCTAGGGTGCAAAAGCCTCTTCCTCAGGCGTTATGGAGCTGACTTCCACCCCAACACCCAAAGCATCAACTTCACCCCGGTCTGGGTTCGTCTCCCAGACCTTCCCTTCCACCTGTGGCACGAAGATGTTCTAAGACTCATTGCTCAGTCGATCGGGGACCTGGTGGCCTTCGACCCTGCTACCAAGGTAGGATCCCGAATGGTGCATGCCAGATTCTGCGTCAACGCCAATCTCAAATCTGAACTCCCTTCTTTGATGACCATCTCCTCTAGGTCCTTCTTTTGGCATCAAGCCTTGATCTAAGAGAAAAAACCTACTTTCTGCCCCACCTACTCCACTCAGGGTCACCTCTCCCACCAATGCCCGGTATCCAGAAAGGTTGATGGCCCTATCCCCAAACTCCCTTCCCGATCAGGTCGGGCCCCATCTCGAGGGCCCCCTCACGATGGCCATAGATCCTAGGCCTAGACCAACAAGGAGGCTCCCCCTTCTGCCCCAAAGGACTCTCATGTGGACCCCGGTCTGGAGGGTGGTCTTCCCTAGGTTTCCCCTTTTGTTGCTCCCTCCCCTGGGTCATCTTTCGGGGCCCCGATCCCAGGTTCTCCCCCTTGCCTGCTTCGAATCCCACCCCGCAGGCCCCTGCTTGTGCCCCCCACTAGGCATGCGAGCCACCCGGCTCCTTTCCCCATCGACTCCCACCTCTGTAGGGCCCCCTTCTCCCCCCCCCACTCCCGCTATCCCCCCTTGACCCCCCTCGCCCCTCTTGGTGATCCTTGTTGGGCCTCCTCCCTTGGAGTGCGGATCTGAGAGGTCAGATGAAGAGATTGAAGCTAGTTCTCCATCCTGGCCTGATGAAGTCAGCCCCAAGATGACCCGAAGCAGGACTTTTGCCATAGACTTTGGTAGCAAACTCAAAAGAGGGTGGCCCACCTTGGGCGACCAATGGACAAGGATCACTAAAGATGACATAGCCAATGGCTCCCAGGAAACTCTCTCTAACGTTGGTGCAAGCTTCTCCAAGACGGACGCCATCCGACCCAAACCCCCCACTCAGGCCGAGAAGGGGGGCAAGCGACCCCACAAGGGTGTCAAATGAAGCTCATCACCTAGAATATCAAGGGGCTCAATGGGGCCCCCAAGAAAAGGATCCTCGACCAACTCTGCAGGGATCACCGATCGTCCTTCCTCCTTCTTTAGGAGACCAAAATAGATGACGTTGCTGCCCGAAGTGTAGCCCAAGCTACCTGGCACAATTGTGAGTCCCTGTCTACCCTTGCGGCTGGCTCAGCCGAGGGTTTTCTATGCATGTGGGACCCCTAGTATTTCAAGGGAAGACTCATATCTTTGTCCCCTAGAATAATCAACATTCTGGTCCATTACGTGAAGTCAAGGCACTCGTGGATTCTGTCCAATGTCTACGCTCCTAACAACCCCATCGAGAAAGTAGCCTTATGGAAGGAAATTAGCTCGATGAGAGAATCCTTTGCCCCCTACCCTAGATCTTGGCTAGGGACTTCAATAGTCCCCTATTCCTCTCTGATAAAAGTGGGGGCTCAACGATACAGGGCAAGAGCATGGAGGACTTTGGAGCCTTTATCGCCTTCAATGAGCTCATGGACATCAGCCTGAAAGGAGCCAGGTTCACTTGGTCTAATAGAAGAGCGGGAGCAAACCATATCTAGGTCAGACTAGATAGATTTTTCTTGTCCAAGGAAGCCCTTCCCATGTTTGTCGATGCCACCCTATTGGCCCTCCCCAAAATTGGGTCTGATCATAGCCCCCTCCTCCTCGAAACCGATCATCGCCCCTCCCCTAAGAGGCCTTTTCGGTTCGAGTCCATGTGGCTGCATCACCCTGACTTTCGAGCCCAAGTAGGCCATTGGTGGGCTCCCCTAGTATCTGGATGCCCCGTTGAACAAGTTTTTCACAAGTTGAGATGCCTCAAAGAGCAACTCAAGGTATGGAATAAGGAGGTGTTCGGTAATATCTTTGAAAACAAAGCGATACTTAAAGAAAAACTCGAAGACCTCGAGTCCATATTTCAAGCAAGCTCCCAAGACCCGGGGCTCAGGGAAGAGGAACGCCTTGCTCTCAGTGAGTATCACAACATTCTGGCCAGGGAAGAAACCTTTTGGAGATAGAATTTGAGAGCCTTGTGGCTCCAAGATGGTGATGCAAACACTAAGTTCTTCCATGTGTCGACTCTCAGGAACAAGGGTTCCAACAGAATTGTTGAGTTGGTGGGCAGCGATGGCAGAATCATCAAGGAAGAAGAGGACATCCGGGCTGAAGCCACCCACTTCTTCCAGGATCTCTTGGGTGACAATCCCCCCATGTCCTTAGAAGCATCTAAATCCCTTCTGGAACATATCCCTTCTTCTATCTCGTCCATGGCAAATGAGATGCTTGTTCAGCCCTTGTCTAACTCTGAAATCCATGCTACCACTTTTTCCATGAAGGCTGAGGTGGCCCCGGGCCCGGATGGATTCTCCCCCCAAATTTTCCAATATTTTTGGGACACCATCGAGCAAGAAGTGTGTGCTGCCATCTGGGACCTGCAAACTTCCAGCTCCATCCCTAGAGGTATCAATTCCACTTTCATAGCCCTGATCCCCAAGACCCAGGCAGCCAGATCCCTCTCGGATTTTTGCCCCATCAGCTTGTGCAATGTCCTATACAAAATCCTCACTAAATCCATGGCCTCCCACCTCAAGGATATCCTTCCCCTGATTATTTCCCCCTGTCAGGGCAGCTCGGTCAAAGGCATACTGATCACAGATGGTGTCATAATCATGCATGAGGCCATTCACTCGGCCGTCCTATCCAAAAAGGCCTCCTTTCTACTCAATCTAGATATGAACAAGGCCTTTGACAAAGTTGACTGGGATTTCCTATCCAAGGTCCTCCTCAATTTCGGGTTCCACCCCTCCTGGGTCAGGCTCATCAGCAACTATGTGTCCTCCCCTTGGTTCTCTATCCTCGTCAATGGGTCCCCTATCGGGTTCTTCCCTAGTTCTAGAGGCCTCCACCAAGGTGACCCCCTATCCTCGATCCTCTTCATCATCCTGGATGAGGCCCTGGGGTGTACCATCTCAGGCGCTGTGACCCACGGTCTCATTTTGAGCATCAGGCCTACGCCGGGCCTACCCCCTGTGTCCCACTAGTAGTTCGTGGATGACACCATCCTCGCCACCTCTGCCTCAATCCCTCAATCCAAAACCCTCAAACATATCTTGACCCTATATGAGGAGGCGGTCGGGCAGAAATTCAACCTCCAAAAAAGCAATATTTTCTTCATCCATACTCCCTTGGCTAGGCAGATCAGAATCGGGCAGATTTTGGGCTGCACCCCTGGTTCCCTTCCCTCCTCTTACCTCGGGCTTCCCCTATTCACAAGTGCATCCTCCAAGGCCCTGTGGGGTGGAGTGATTGAGAAAATTCAGAGGAAGCTAGCCCCTGGAAAGGTCACCTCCTCTCGCAGGCTGGTAGAGCCACCCTCTTGGCGGTAGTCCTGCAAAGCATTTCGATATATTTCATGTCGGTCTTCAAAATCCCGGCCTCCATTGTAGCTCACATCGAACAAATTCAAAAATTATTTCTCTGGTCAGGCAAAGAAGATAAGAAGAGGATTCCCCTGGTCTCCTAGCCCCTGGTCTGCCGCCCCAAAGGTGAGGGAGGGATCGGGCTCAGGCGGGTGGTCCTCATGAACAAGGCCCTCTTGTCCAAACATGCCTGGAAGGTGCACACCAATACCCCTGATGAGTGGGTCAGCATTATGCGTAGAAAATATTGTCATAACCACCCCTTCCTCAGTGATTCTCAGCCCCGAGATGGATCAGCCTTTTGGAAGTCCCTGATCTCCACCAAAGACATAATCCAAAAAGGGACCAGATGGATCCTCGAGGACGAAGCCAAGATCGACTTCTAGGAAGACAGATGGATTCATGATGAGGCCCTGACTGCTGACAGAGAGCTTCTCGTCCTCAAACCAGGGCTTATGGATAGAGGGCCTAGAGTGTTGGCCTATCTTTCCCAGAACTAGGGGCGGGTTACCTGGAAACCCATCCTGAATCCCAGGCACCCGCTCTAAGCTTCTAGGCTTTAGCGCCTCCTCAAGGTGACTATCATCCCGTCCTTTGGAGGAAACGATAGATGTGTTTGGCATGGCACTCCTAGTGGAGTCTTTTCTATCAAATCTGCCTACAATCTCCAAAGAGTCCCTAACGAGGCTCCCTTTCCAACTTGACAGGTGTGGGCTAAGAAGTTGATCCCCAAAATTAGTCACTTCATTTGGGCGGTCATCCAAAACAAGATCCTGACGATTGAGAATCTGATCAGGAGGGGCTTTCAGATCTCGAATAGATGCTTCCTTTGTTGTGCTACCTAGGAGTCCACTAATCACCTCTTTATCAACTATCCCTTTTCATCTGAAGTCTTGGGCCTCATCCTTTCCCAATTATCTATCTAGTGGGTGGCCCCCAACTCCATCTCTGACCTCCTGTCTCAGTGGCCCAACCCCTTTGCCCATCCCTTCATCCGCTTCCTCTGGGGCTCCTGCCTTCCTCATATGCTTTGGCAACTCTGGCTGGAGCGCAACAGCAGAGCCTTCTCCTCCCCAACCCGTTCCCCCTAGTGGATAGCAACCAAGGCGGTGACCTTTGCCCTTGAGAATTCTCGCTCCATCCCCTTGACTGAGGCACCCCGATGGCTGGGCGAGGCCACCCTCCTATCCTCCCTTGGAATTCAGCTTCCCCCCCGGTCCCCCCTGCCCCCTCCCGGTGATATTTGACAAGGTGGACTGCCCCCCCCCGCTGGGTCAAGCTTAACTTTGACGGTGCTTCTAAAGGTAATCCCGGGCCCTCTAGGGTGGGTGGGGTCATCCGAGACTGCCATGGGGCCCTGATCTTGGTGTTTGCTACTCCGCTCGGCATCCAGACTAACAATTTCACCCAAGCAGCAGCTCTTCTAAGCGAGCTCACAACTCCATCTGAGAAGCCCTCTTTGTCCTCCAGGTATTCCCCGACCACGCCTTTCGACATGTGTATAGGGAAGGCAACATGGCGGCCAATTTCATGGCAAACCAAGCCATCTCAATTGAAGATTTCACCACCTGGACAATGAACTTTCCTGAAGCTCTGGTACATATTACTGCATAAGATTATTCCAGCATCGATGAGGACCTTGGTGTCTAGCCTGCCCTGAGTCGGGACCCCGAAGTTCCACTGATGTAGTTTACAGAGGATAGGGGATTCCCCCCTCGATGGTGCCATGTTGTTTGATCCATGCCCGTCTCCTGCCCACAATCTAGGCATCCAGATCCCCCTCACGATGCCAAGTGTCTTAGGCCTTGTCAAAAGATCAACTCATCTCGGCCTAGATTTGCGTTGCTCCATTGGTAGTTTCGGCAGTTCCAAGATAGAGAGCACGTCGGCCCTCTCTGACCTTTCCACCTTGGATGCTGCACCGTCGGATCCCCATGCTACGTTAGCTCACCCACGGCTCTATCCCATGAAGTACCCTCAAGGCGATCCCCCACTTAGTTTGTGCCACCTAGCGCACTGGCAGTGGCCCCTCTCCCTTGCCCCGCATGGCAACCTGCAGTCGTGCCCCCTCAGCCCCTCCCCCCTCGTGTTGCACCCGGCCCCGAGCGCTCATTTTTGACGTCGACAGCTTCCCCCCTTTGCGGCCCCATGCAAGGTTTTAAATCTATCATGCGCAAAGGTTTCCCATAGTCTTTTATGTTTCCCTCGTCCCTTGTCCCTACGTATCTGGTCTGGTATCCCATTTTTCCCTTGTCCTTGGGCTATCAGTTCGATCCCCATGGCTTCCAAGACTATATTCCTCGAGCCTTCCACGCTTGATTTGAGCGAGTCGGCCAGACTTTTCTCCAACGCCAAAAAATTCACCCCTTTTTTTAGTAAATTTGTAGGAGCTGACGATGAAATTACCCAAAGCTTTTTGGACTCATGGAATGACGATGAGGTCACGATGAAGGGCCTCCACTTCAAAGTTACCAAAGAATTCTTGATGGAAGTTACAGGCCTGCACCATGAGGAAAAGGGCAGAGTAGTCAGACGGGACAAGCATAATTGGGAGGAGGAGTTGTCCCACTTCCTAGATTAGTAGTGGGACAAGGCGAATCTATTCTGTTCCAACCTCTCGACCCCCTTCGATGAGGCCATCGTCTCAGTGATGCAGTACATCACCTGCGACAACCCGGACCAACGGCTATTCAGTTTTCACCTGAGCTACTTCAACAACCTCCGGGGGGCCACGGTGGTTAGCACCCCTCGATTCCTTCTGTATTCCCTAGGTCTTTCCATTGATCATGCTCACAAAATCCACTCCCGGCCCTCCCACCAAGGCCTCATGGTCGTCCTGTATAGGCATGCCCTTGCCAATCAACCGCAGCTCCACCGCATCCCTCCCCTGTCTTCTGTCCCCCCTGAAATGGCTAACTCTCCCACTGCCTCCCCTGCTGCTTCTATTTCCAAGGAGACCCCCTCTCCCGAAGGCTCCCTTGCCCCGAAGCATCGTAGGCCCACTCGAAAGTGCAGGACTTCGGCCTAGGGCCCTGGCGAGGCCCCGACTCCGGGTGGCGCTTGCAAAGGCCCCTTCCTTGGCAGCAGTAGGGTTGTTGGCAGCACCAAAAAGCCCAAAATGGAGGCCTCGAAGCCCATCAAAGTTAGTTCCGACTCCGACAATAGGCTACAGAATTTGGCTATCAGGGCCCTTCTCGACACGGCAATTGGATCCCTAACTGTGGCTGCCCAAGCGGCCTCCTCTACTACCAATGCCCTGGTCGAGCTCCGATGCAGGTTGGGAGATGGCCCTGATAGGGAGTAAAGTTGGCCTACTAGGGGCCCCGTCCTGGCCAGGACCGGCCGTAGGGCCCACCGGAGCAATGGCTTTCAGTTTTTGCATTGTTGACGGTGGTGTTTTCTGGTTTTTGGTGGCTTCATGCCAAGTTTTGATGTTATGTGTCCTAGTCCATTTTTTGTAGACACCAGGGCCCCGGGCCCCGGATCTTTGCCCTTGGGTGCAGCCCCGATTTTTACTCATATTTTTAGCCTCGGCTTCTGATGTAACTAAGGTTTTGGGATCCTTTTCTAAAAAACCCGTTGTAAATATATCATTACTTATCAAAAAAAAAAGTTTGGAATTTAGTATAGTTTTATTTATGAATGCTACAAAGACATTATGCTTACCAGTTTTCATAGATTAGTTTAGAACCCTGATATCCAAGATATAATTCTTTGACCTCTAACATATACAACCTTTGGACTTCACCCTAGTTTGATAAAAGATTAAAGTGAGAGCATAAATGACACTTGTAAATATGATGCAATATTGGATGTCGGATGTTATACTTTTCTAGCACCTTTGTTTACATCAACCTTTGGGAAATTCTGACCTTTATTTAGCTTAGTTCTTTTACTTAGCCAAAATATGAACCCAACCAAATATAGAGCGTCAAATCCTTCTACTTTAATTAAACATTCAATCCATCATGAAACACAATGCCAAAATGTTTTCCTTAGCCAAATTTTAGGGTAAAAAATATGCCACTACATGTCTGACTACCTAATTATCCTTCGATGTGATATTTATTGCTCTCTCATAGCTTGATATTTACAGGAGAAAAACTCTAGCAATCAACTTATGTAAAAGTGATGCTTTTGGTTAAGCTCTTATGCTATTACCTTAGCAAATTTTGATCAAAATTTGAACAAAATCATAGTCCGACTTGATTTACAAGGAATAGTCGATGTGGGTAATTGCATCGACCCATAGGGATGTGATGGGACATGGTTAAGATCTTTGTGTAGAGATATGATGGCATAGGGCATATTCCTAAGAAGGAATGTGATGGCTTGGTTTGATACATGTGTAGGGATGTAATGGCCAAAACTCTGCACTCTACAATTTGCCTTACCTTCATGATCCCTTATTTATAGAAGCTATCAACTTAGAAACAATGTCACATATGAACATATTGAACAACTCTGTCACATGTGAAATTATTTCATACATGAACATGTTGATTAAATCGGCTAATTGAATAATTCCACATATGAACAAGTTGATTAAATTATCATTTCACATGTAGACACATTGAAAATATTGTCACATGTGAACATTTACCGAATTGGCTATTATTGGAAATTTTGAGTAGTTGTGTTGTCATTGATGTCAAGAGTCAGTGTCAGTGATCAGTGCAGGACTTGGAAAAAGGAGGGTTAAAATATTTATATTTTAAGCCCAAGAGATTTGGTTTAAGAGCTTCACATGATTGGTCAAAAGGATGGTTAAATACCCTGAAGGAAAGGGATACCTAGGCCTAAAGGAAATAATATTATAATATTTATTATTATAATATTAAAGGAGGTCAGAAAAGGTCTAAGGGTGAAAGAGAAAAATACCTAGGCCCAAAGGAAATAATATTATAATATTTTTTATTATAATATTAAAGGTTAAAAATAAAGCCTAAGGTCATTTATAAATTATTTATAATATTTATATTATAAATTAATTTATAAAATAATATTATTTAAACCCTAAGTTAGGGTGGGCGCAAATTCGTTTTAAATAATTCTTCCTCCCCGTCGACGTTCGAAGGTGATTGGCATATGGTATAAATACCATAGGACTTGCCAACCAAAAGTACAAGTCTCCGATTTTATGCATGTGCGAAAAAGGGCAAAAGTCTAAGTGCGAAATTTGTGAGCATAAGAAGAGGATTTTAATTTTTAAAAGGCAGCGAAAAACATGATGAATAAATTGTTCGAGGCATAGAGCCTTGTCACCAACCGACTGGTTGGGCTAGTGGCAAGTGGTCGGTGTGTAAGGCATTGGGAGAGCGGAGGTTCCGCGTTCGAGTCTCGATGGCTACGAAGGGGCAAGGTTTTTATTTATTTTGGTGTGAAGAAGGTACTAAGCGCACGAGGCACTTTTCCCTCCCAAGTGAGCACCTAGCTCACATGGCGGTTAGGCCACGGCTAGGGCGTTGGCAGAAGTGCGACCTGGGATCGAATCCCATTGAGGAACGTGCAAAGGTACTTTAATTTTTATTATTTTGTTTATTGAGCGTGTGGTCTAAGGTTGCATAGTGAGCGCTTATTGAGTGGTCTAAGGTTGTTAAGTGAGCGCCTAGGGAGATATAAGGAGGTTAAGGTAAATTTTATTTTTACCTTAGTTAAAGGTGGTAAATATTTTAATTTTGATTTAAAAGGTGAATTGCATTATTTTTTATTTGTGATGGTTAATTATTTTTGAAATGCAATTTTTGAGTAGGGAGACATAAGTAAGAAATTTGGATTAATCTATGCATTAAATTTTTGAAGGAGGTTATAGTGAAAGTGAGTAATTGGAATCTTTGTTTGAGAAGTTTGGAGATTATAAGGTGTACTTGAGACTTGATAATTTTTGTATAGTGAATTAATTTTTGAGGAGAATATTTGTGGAGATTTTGAGATAGATTGTTGCTATCTAACCTTGAGATTGGCAAAGAAGATTTGATTGTGATTGAGATAGGTTTTGAAGATATATCTCCATAAAAACAAAAGGTATGGGCACATCTTCCTTATGAGTGAAATATTGTTGGATTGAATATTGTGAAATGCAAAGTTGGAGTGAAAAGGATTGTTTGATAAGCATTGTTGGAAATGTTTGAGTGAGTTTTCATATGCATGATTGGTGAATGTTTGTGAGAATATCATGAGTATCATTGTTATGTGAGATTGAGAACTATCTTGAACTAGGGTTTGTGAAAGATCATGAGTATCATTGTTATGTGAATTTGGAATCATCTTGAGTCAAGGGTTGAGATTCATAGTGTGAGTTGTTGGAAGTATAGTGAAACACTTGGTTAGGGTTTGTAAGCAAGTTGTGTTTCATTGAGTGAATGGTTGAGTGAAGTTGGATGAGCATTATTGATTGAAAGTATTGGAGTGATAGTTCAAGTTCTATGAAACAAATTGTTCTTTATTCTAAATTGATTTGAAAGAGAGTTTGAAAGTGATTGAGTGTTTTGTGAGTGTGAAACATATTGAGTCTCTAATCATTCTCTATATGTTTCTGTGGTTAAACAATATTCTGAGTGAAACTTGTTTGTGTGATTGAAGAGGTTTTTCTAAAGAGATTAAGTTGAGTTTTGTATGCAAGTTTTACAATTGATTTGAATAAGCTTTTGTGAAAGCTAGTGGACTATTTTGAGTAAGTCCTAGAGGGGACTTAAGGATAGAGTTAAGCAAGATTTTGTGAAATCTTGTGGGCAGATTTGAGTAAGTCCTAGAGGGGACTTAAGGAAAATTTGTGTGAGATTTAGAGATTTGAGGTAAGTCCTAGATGAGACTTAAGGATAGATTTGAGGTAAGTCTTGGTGAAGATCTTAAGGAAATATTGTGTGAATTTTGTGGAAGACTTATAGTATATTTGAGGTAAGTCTTGGTGAAGACTTGTTGAGCAGATTGGACAAGTTCTTGAGAGGACTTGTTGAGATATTTGAGGTAAGTCTTGGTGAAGACTTGAGAGAAGATTGGAAAAGTTCTTGAGAGGACTTGTTGGATAAATTTGAGGTAAGTCTTAGAGAAGACTTGAGAGCAGATTGAGCAAGTTCTTGAGAGGACTTGTGGATATATTTGAGGTAAGTCTTTGAGAAGACTTGAGAGTAGAGTTGATTGATTGATTTGTTCAAGCTTTGTGTTAAGGCTTGGGGTAGATCTAGTAGAGTTGATTTGTGATTGGATCAAGATTTGTGTTAAGGCTTGAGGATAGATTTGAGGATAGATTTGAGGATAAATTTTGGTGTATATTTGAGGGTATATTTGTGCTAGACTAGAGATAGAATTGTGAGCATATTTGTGCTAGATCGAAGGATAGTGTTTAGTGCAGATTTGAGATAGAGATTGAGTAGAGTTGAGAGCAAGCTTTGGAGGTGATAGAGTAGAGGATAGTAGTCTCTAGTGGATAGAGATCCATTAGCTAGGGTAGTGAGGATAGAGGTATTCTAAGTGAGGATAGAGGTCTTCTGTGGAGAGAGATCCACAAGCCAGTGTAGTGGAGGTAGTAGTCTTCTAGAGGATCACCAACTAGAGTAGAGGAGAAGGAGTTCTCCTATGGATAGAGATCCATGAACCAACAAAGGGGAAAGAGTTCTCCTGTGGATAGGTATCCATGAACTTGATTAGGGGATTGGTGTCTCCTTTGGATAGAGGTCCATAAACATTGTAATAGGGAAGGATTCCCAAGAGATTTGTTGAGAAAATTTTAGTGAAATATTTTCTCCATGGAGTAGCCCACATTGGGTGAACCATGTTAAATTGGTGTCTCTATTGTGTGTGATGATTTGTGCATTGCTTTGATTACTATTGTTGATATTGCCATTGATTATATTGGATAATATTGTTTGGGAAAGAAAAGTAAAAAGTGATCTTATATTGTTCACCCCCCTCTCAATATAAGCTTGTGTTCTTCAATTGGTATCAGAGCGGGTTCCTTCGAAAGAGTTTAACAACTTGAAGGAAAAGCTTACAGGAACACAGATGGATTCTCAGAGTGGATCTTCAGGGAATAAGGCACCATTGTTCGATGGGAATAATTATGCATTTTGGAGTGTGAGAATGAAGATTTACCTAATGGCACTAGGAAATGATATATGGCAAGCAGTTGAGGATGGGTACATACCGCCAACTACTCCACCTATAGATAAAGATGGTAAGCTCCTACAACTGAATAATTCAAAGGTAATGAATGGAATCTTAAATGGTTTACGTGAAATAGAGTTTGTAAAAGTTATGCATTGCACATCAGCAAAAGAGATTTGGGAAAAGCTGAAAGTAATATATGAGGGAGACAAAAAGGTCAAGATGGCAAAATTGCTAAATCACAAGAAAAAATTTGAAGACCTAAAGATGAAGGATGAGGAAGACATTGCTACATACTTACTTCATGTGGATGAGGTTGTTAACTCCATGCAAGGACTTGGGTTTAAATTTGAAGAAATAGATGTTTGTCAAAAGATTTTAAGGTCACTCCCTAAGAGGTATAGTGAAAAGATTTCAGCCATAGAAGAGTCAAAATATATTGAACTTTTGACAAGGGATGAGTTACATGGAATTCTCACAACTTTTGAGATGAGAATAAAAGAGGAGCCTATCCCCAAGAAAGAAGCAACCTTCAAAGTTACAAAGAAGACAAAGGGTAAGAAGTCAGATTCAAGTAATGAGTTATCCAGTGATGAAGAAGCAAACTATGGCAGAAGGAACAAGGACACAAGAAAGTATAAAGGTACAAAATTAGTTAAGTGTTTCAATTGTGGTAAATATGGTCACTATGCATCTGATTGTCCAGAAGCTAGAAATAGCAATGATGATGAGAAATAGGATCATAAGAACAGGGAAATAGGAAAACACAGGTATCAAAAGAAAAGTAGGGATGGACAAGGCAAGCAAGGAAAGAAGTTTTTCCAAAGGCATAAGAAGAGTTTTTATGCAGATAAGGTAGGTAAGAGTTCAAGTGATAGTGATGGAAGGTCCTCAGATAATGAAGAAGAAGAAATTCTATTTCTGATAGTAGAAAAAGAAGATGTTAGAAAAAGGGCACCAATAATTCTCAAGTGTTTTAGGTGTGGTAACTTTGGTCATCTTGAAGATCATTGCACAAGGAATGGGTTCAGTTTTAGTGAAGATGAATATGAAGATGCTCTTGAAGGTCTAGAAGAAGAAAGTCTTCTTATGGAAATAGAAGAAGAAGGAAGTGCTTCTATTGAAGATAAATCAGAAAGGAATGAAGATGATCTTAAAGATAAAAAGGTAGAGGTAGAATTAGAGGAAGGAGAAGTTGATCTTGAGGGTGAGCTTATTTTTTCTCTTAATGAATTAAGGAAGGTAAGAAAGTAGAACTCAAAACTCAAGCTTCAATTTCAAGAATGTGATGAAGAGAAAGGAAAGCTTATAGAAGATCTAACCAACTCAATAGCTAAGACAAGGAGATTTAAAGAGAAGTTAGAGGCAAAGGTTTTAGAATGTGAAAGATTAGAGCATGAGGTAGCTTCACTAAGGAAGGAAGTAAAAGAGTCTAAAAACAAGCTACATAGGTTTGGGAGAAGCTCAAAGACCTTGGATAAGATTATCAAGGTACAAAGATCTTCATCAAACAAGACAGGACTTGGTTTTGAATAGGAACATAGAGAATAAGGAGAGGAGTCAATCTCAAGCTCCAAAGAAGAAGAAGCTTCAGAAGAAGAGAGTGTAAGAGAAAGTGAGACTTCTAAGGATAAGTTGGAAAATAGAAAGTTCAACAAGGAAAGGAACAATACACAAATGAGGAACAGATGGAACAAGAAACAACATAGGGAAGAAGAGACTAAGAGACCAATGGGGTCAAGGCAAGGTTTCTTCAATGGATGTTGCTTCTCATGTCATAGGTTTGGTCACAAGGCTACACAGTGCAGGACACATGAAAGATAGGGATATGGTTTCACTAATAGAAATTTTAGAAATGGGCATCTCTTTCAAGGGTATTGCTACTCTTGTAATCAGTTTGGTCATAAGGTAGTTAATTGTAGGGTTCATGATAGGAATGGATATGGCTTCACTAGGAGGAACTACAAGATATTTGCACCTTCAAGGAATCACAACATTAAGTGTTATAAGTGCAATAATGTTGGGCATATAGCTAAGTGGTGTAGAGCAAAATTTCCAGAGATAAGCAGGAACAAGAATATTCAGAGGAATCAGAAGGATCAGTTGAGGAAGAAGGTGGACAAAGGTAAAGATTAGTGTATGCTTGGAGTAGAGATACTCCCACCCCAAAATTAACCACCTCAAAGAGGAGGTGGGGGAGGGGTTGAGCTAAGAGTCTTATATTTAGTCCCAATTCCCAAAGGTGGCCCTTTGCCATTGATGTCAAAGGGGGAGAGATTTGAGTTAGGGGGAGAGCATTTCAAGGGGCAGTTTCTGGGGAGCAATTTTGGAAAAAAGAAAAAGGAATGGTTATAGAAAAAGGGTTGCCATCAATGACAAAGGGGGAGATTGTTGGAAATTTTGAGTAGTTGTGTTGTCATTGATGTCAAGAGTTAGTGTTAGTGATCAGTGCAGGATTTGGCAAAATGAGGGTTAAAATATTTATATTTTAAGCCCAAGATATTTGGTTTAAGAGCTTCACATGATTGGTCAAAAGGATGGTTAAATACCTTAAAGGAGGTCATAAATGTCTAAGGGTGAAAGAGAAAATACCTAGGCCCAAAGGAAATAATATTATAATATTTTTTATTATAATATTAAAGGTTAAAAATAAAGCCTAAGGTCATTTATAAATTATTTATAATATTTATATTATAAATTAATTTATAAAATAATATTATTTAAACCCTAAAGTTAGGGTGGGTGCAAATTCATTTTAAATAATTCTTCCTCCTCGTCGATGTTTGATAGTGATTGGCATATGGTATAAATACCATAGGTCTTGCCAAACCAAAAGATAAGTCTCCGATTTTATGCATGTGTGAAAAAGGGTAAAAGTCTAAGTGTGAATTTCATGAGCATAAGAAGAGGATTTTAATTTTTAAAAGGGCAGTAAAAAATGTGATGAATAAATTGTTTGAGGTGTAGAGCTTTGTCACCAACTGATTGGTTGGGCTAGTGGCAAGTGGTCGGTGTGTAAGGCACTGGGAGAGTGGAGGTTCCATGTTCGAGTCTCGGTGGCTATGAAGGGGTAAGGTTTTAATTTTGTTTTTGGCACCGAACGAAGGTACTAAGCACACAAGGCACTTTTCCCTCCCAAGTGAGCACCTAGCTCATGCGATGGTTAGGCTGTGGCTAGGGCACTAGTGGCAGTGCGACCTAGGATCGAATCCCACCGAGGAGCGTGCAAAGGTACTTTAATTTTTATTATTTTGTTTATTAAGCGTGTGGTCTAAGGTTGCATAGTGAGCACGTGGTCTAAGGTTGTTAAGTGAGCGCCTAGGGAGATATAAGGAGGTTAAGGTAAATTTTATTTTTACCTTAGTTAAAGGTGGTAAATGTTTTAATTTTGATTTAAAAGGTGAATTGCATTATTTCTGATTTGTAATGGTCAATTATTTTTGGAAATGCAATTTTTGAGTAGGGAGACATAAGTAAGAAATTTGGATTAACCTATGCATTAAATTTCTGAAGGAGGTTATAGTGAAAGTGTGTAATTGGAATCTTTGTTTGAGAAGTTTGGAGATTATAAGGTGTACTTGAGACTTGATAATTTTTGTATAGTGAATTAATTTTTGAGGAGAATATTTGTGGAGATTTTGAGATAGATTGTTGCTATCTAACCTTGAGATTGGCAAAGAAGATTTGATTGTGATTGAGACAGGTTTTGAAGATATATCTCCATAAAAACAAAAGGTATGGGCACATCTTCCTTATGAGTGAAATATTGTTGGATTGAATGTTGTGAAATGCAAAGTTGGAGTGAAAAGGTTTGTTTGATAAGCATTGTTGGAAATGTTTGAGTGAGTTTTCATATGCATGATTGGTGAATGTTTGTGATGTTGGTGAGAGTCTGGCGGGTTTGTGAAAGATCATGAGTATCATTGTTATGTGAGATTGAGAACTATCTTGAACTAGGGTTTGTGAAAGATCATGAGTATCATTGTTATGTGAATTTGGAATCATCTTGAGTCAAGGTTTGAGATTCATAGTGTGAGTTGTTGGAAGTATAGTGAAACACTTGGTTAGGGTTTGTAAGAAAGTTGTTGAAGAACACAAGCTTATACTGAGAGGGGGGTGAATAGTATAAGACCATTTTTTACTTTTCTTTCCCAAACAATATTATGCAATATATCAATGGAAATATCAACAATAGTAATCAAAGCAATGCACAAATCACCACACACAATAGAGACACCAATTTAACGTGGTTCACCCAATGTGGGCTACTCCACAAAGAAAATATTTCACTAAAATTTTCTCAACAAATATCTTGGGAATCCTTTCCCTATTAAAATGTTTATGGACCTCTGTCCAAAGGAGACACCAATCCCCTAATCAAGTTTATGGATCTCTATCCATAGGAGAACTCCTTCTCCTCTACTCTAGCTGGTGATATTCTAGAAGAACTGATGCCTCCACTACACTAGCTTATGGATCTCTATCCACTGAAGACTCTTGTCCTCTATACTCTATCACCTCCAAATCTTACTCTCAGCGCTATCTCAAATCTACACTAAACACAGTCCTTCGTTCTAGCACAAATCTGCTCAATATCTATCTCCAAATCTGCACTAAACATAGTACTTCGATCTAGCATAAATCTATTCAATATTTGTCCTCAAATATGCACTAAACATAGTCCTTCGATCTAGCACAAATATGCTCAATATCTATCCTCAAATATACACTAAACATAGTCCTTCGGTCTAGCACAAATATTCTCAATATCTATCCTCAAATCTACACTAAACATAGTCCTTCGATCTAGCACAAATCTTCTCAATATTTATCCTCAAATATGCACTAAACATAGTCCTTTGATCTAGCACAAATCTGCTCAATCTCTATCCTCAAATCTGTACTAAACACAGTCCTTCGGTCTAGCACAAATCTGTCCTCAATCCTTAACACAAAGCTTGACTTAATCACAAATCAACTCTCTATTAAATACAATCATTCAATTACTCTCAAGTCTTCTCAAAGACTTATCTCAAATCTGCATTGTAACTTCATAAAATCTCACACTAATCTATCCACAAGTCCTCACTAGAACTTGTCCAATCTGCTCAACAAGTCTTCACCAAGACTTACCTCAAATCTTCTCAACAAGTCCTCACTAGAACTTGTCCAATCTTCTCAACAAGTCTTCACCAAGACTTACCTCAAATATATATTGTAAGCTTCCACAAAATCTTACTTAACTCAACTCAATATTATCATAGAAAACTTCTTCAATCACACAAACAAGCTTCACACAAAATCTTGTTCAATCTCATAAAAATATATAGAGAATTGTTAGAGACTCAATATGTTTCACACTCACAACAATGCTCAATCACTTTCAATCTCTTTCTCAAATCAATTTAGAATATAGAACAATTTGTTTCACAGAACTTGAACTATCACTTCAACACTTCCACTTGACTAGGTCCACTCAATCAATCACTCAATGAAACATTCCTTGCTTACAAATCCTAGTCCAAGCATATGAACACTCACTCAACTATTTCCAACAATGCTTATCAAACAATCTCACATAACAATGATACTCATGATATTTCACAAACCCTAGTTCAAGATAGTTCTCAACTTCACATAACAATGATACTCATGATCTTTCACAAACCCTAGTTCAAGCATATGAAAGCTTACTTCAATATTTCCAACAATGCTTATCAAACAAGGTTTCTAGTATCAACTTTCATTCCAGAAAACCAAACTCAACAATGCTTATCAAACAATCCTTTTCACTCCAACTTAGCATTCACAACATCCAACAATATTCCACTCACAAGGAAGATATGCCCATACCTTTTTTTTGATGAAGTTTTGACCTCAAAACCTGTCTCAATCACAATTACTCTCTTTGCCAATCTCAAGGGTTAGATAACAAAAATTTATCCTTAATATTTCCTTTCAAAATATTTCACCAAGTCAAAATATCAAAAATCAACTATGCCTTATCTCTCCTTTCAAAACAAACTTTATAATATAACTTTATTTCAACAAAATATCTAACACCCTTGGCACACCTTATTTCTCCTTTTATTAACTTTAACCACTCAAAAATCAAACACAACAATAAAACTTTGCATACCCTTTTATCTCCCTTGTATAACTCTTTAATCCCTTTTAAATATGCAATTTCCAATCAACCAAACTTTAAGAAATTAAAAAATTAATTTCCACCTTTGCAATTTTTGGATGCAACAATCAAACCTTAGCAATGTGAGTGCATACCTTGTCCAACTACCAAAAAAGGCCTCGATGGGTTTTGAACATGCAAACCCTTCCTCCCAAGCGCCTTTGCATAGCGCATGCCCACCAAGTGGGCTACATGCCTCCACGCAAAGGGAAAGGCACACGCCTTCCCTTTGATCCTTCCTCGACGATGCAATCAAAAACCTCTCCACTTGCAAAAATGAAGACCACGAGACTTGAACCCTTGACCTTGCACCTACAACATCTTAGCGCAACCATCGACTGCCAATCATGCTACCTAGCACTTTGCAATGTGAAGTGGGCTCCCCACTTATTTGTCCTTTGCTCTATTTCCTTAAACCTTTCAAAAACACATGCAATTCTTTCTCTCCTCTTTGCGCACGAGTGTCTATAGCTTTCGATCGATCGCATGGATAATAATTTGAATGAAACTTACCCCTTCTTATATGCATTATGTCATGTGCTCAAAACATTAGTGACTTTTTCAATTCGATTTTAATTTGAATTATTTAATATTTTATGCCCTTATAACCCTAACCTTTAGGGTTTATTAAATTAAATTATAAACTAACTTATAATTAACTTATAATTAATTTAATAACTCTTAGAGTTAATCAAATTAAATTATAAATTAATTTATAATGAAATTATTATAATTAATTTAATCTTTAGGTCTTAACCTTAGACCTTTAATATTATAATAAAATATTATAATATTATTTTTCTTGGGCCTTCCTATTGCTCTTTAGACCTCATCTGACCACCTTGAATATTATAATTAGGGATATTATAATATTATTTTCCTTAGGTCTAGAAGCAATATTTTTCTTGCACTACTGACTCTTGACATCCTTCCTTTTGTCCTGCTCACTGAAATTGACTCTTGACATCAATGACAACAAATCCTGCTCATATTTCCAATAATCTCCCCCTTTGTCATTGATGGCAACCCATTTTCCTTTTATCATTTCCTTTACCTTTTTTTGTTTTGCTCTCCCTGATTGAATGCTCTCCCCCTAACTCAAATCTCTCCCCCTTTGTCATCAATGGCAAAGGGCCACCTTTGGGGCTCGAGGCTAAGAATGAAACTCTTAGCTTAGCCCCTCCCCCACCTCCTCTTGAGGTGGTTAATTCTAGGGTGGGAGTATTTCTACTCCCAGCATGCACTGATCTTTACCTTTGTCCACTTTCCTCTTCATCTGATCCTTCTGATTCCTCTAACTATTCTTGTTCCTGCTTGTCTCTAGAATTTCTGCTCTACACCACTTTGTTGTATGTCCATCATTATTGCACTTATAACACTTAATGTTGTTATTCCTTGGAGGTGCAAATGTCTTGGGATTTCTCCTTGTGAAGCCATATCTATTCCTGTCATGAACCCTACAATTCACTGCCTTGTGACCAAACTGATTACAAGAGTAGCAATACCCTTGAAAAAGCTACCTATTTCTGAAACTTCCATATTCCTATTTTCCATGTGTCCTGCACTGTGTAGCTTTGTGCCCAAACCTGTGACATGAGAAGCATCATCCATTGAAACTACCTTGCCTTGACCTCATTGGTCTCTTAGTCTCTTCTACCCTGTGTTGCTTCCTGTTCCATCTGTTCCTCATTTGTGCATTGTTCCTTTCCTTGTTGAAATTTCTATTGTCCAACTCATCCTCAGAAGTCTCACTCTCTCTTACACTCTCTTCTTCTAAAGTTTCTTCTTCTTTAGAACTTGAGATTGACTCCTCTCCTTGTTTCCTTTGTACCTATTCAAAACCAAGACCTGTTTTGTTTGATGAAGATCTTTGTACCTTGATAATCTTATCTATGATTTTTGAGCTTCTTCCAAACTTGTGTAGCTTATCCTTAGACTCTTTTACTTCCTTCCTTAGTAAAGCTACCTCATGCTCTAACCTTTCACATTCTAAAACCTTTGCTTCTAACTTCTCTTTGAATCTCCTTGTCTTAGCTATTGAGTTGGTTAGATCCTCTATAAGCTTTCCTTTCTCTTCATCACATTCTTGAAATTTAAGCTTGAGTTTTGAGTTTTGCTTTCTTACCTCCCTTAATGCATCAAGGGCATGAATAAGCTCACCCTCAAGATCAACTTCTCCTTTCTCTGATTCTTCCTCTATTTGTTTGCCTTTGAAAACATCTTCATTCTTTTCTGACTCTTCTTCTATAGGATCACCTCCTTCTTCTAATGCCATAAGAAGATTCTCTTCTGGTCCTTCAAGTGTATCTTCATATTCATCATCACTGAAACTGAATCCATTCCTTGTACAACTATCTTCAAGATGACCAAAGTTACCATATCTAAAACACTTGAGGATTATTGGTGACCTTTTTCTAACCACTTCTTTTTCTTTTTCTAGAAATAGAACTTCATATTTATCATTATCTGAGGAACTATCATCACTATCACTTGAGCTCTTACTTGCCTTGTCTGCATAGAAACTCTTCTTATGCCTTTGGAAAAACTTCTTTCCTTGTGTACTTTGTCCATCCCTATTTTTCTTTTGGTACTTGTGCTTTCCTGCATCCTTGTTCTTATGATCTTGTTTCTCATCACCACTGCTATTTCTAGCTTTTGGACAATCAGATGCATAGTGACCATATTTTCCACATTTAAAACATCTAACTGATTTCGTACCTTTATACTTTCTTGAGTCCTTGTTCCTTCTGCCATAATTTGCTTCTTCATCACTGGATAACTCATTGCTTGAATCTGACTTCTTACCCTTAGTCTTCTTAGTGGCTTTAAATGTTGCTTCTTTCTGGGGAATAGGTTCCTCTTTTGTTCTTATCTCAAATGCTGTGAGAATGCCATGTAATTCATCCCTTGTCAAAATATCAATATCTTTCGACTCTTCTATTGCTGAAATATTTTCACTAAACCTTTTTGGGAGTGACCTTAGAATCTTATCACACACATCAGGTTCTTGAACTTCAAGCCCAAGTCCTTGCATGGAGTTAACAACCTCATCCACATGAAGTAGATATTCCACAATGTTTTCCTCATCCTTCATTTTTAGGTCTTCAAATGCTCTCTTGAAATTTTACAACTTTACCCTTTTGACCTTTTTATCTCCTTCATATATGCCTTGCAACTTATCCCAAATTTCCTTTGTTGATTTGCAATGCATAATATTTATAAACTCTATTTCACGCAAGCCCTTTTGAATTGCATTCATTGCTTTTGAATTGTAATGATGTAGAAGCTTACCATATTTATCTGTAGGTGGAGTTGTTGGTGGTATGTATCCATTTTCAACTTCTTCCCATATTTCATTTCCAAGTGCCATTAGATGAAACTTCATCCTTGTGCTCCATAGTGTATAATTGTTCCCATCAAACAATGGTGTTGAATTTCCTGAAGATCCACTCTGAGAATCCATCTGTGTTCTTGTAAGATTTTCCTTCAAGTTGTTAAACTCTTTCGAAGGAACCCGCTCTGATACCAATTGAAGAACACAAGCTTATACTGAGAGGGGGGGTGAACAGTATAAGACCACTTTTACTTTTCTTTCCCAAAAAATATTATGCAATATATCAATGGCAATATCAACAATAGTAATCAAAGCAATGCACAAATCACCACACACAATAGAGACACCAATTTAACATGGTTCACCCAATGTGGGCTACTCCACAGAGAAAATATTTCACTAAAATTTTCTCAACAAATCTCTTGGGAATCCTTTCCCTATTACAATGTTTATGGACCTCTGTCCAAAGGAGACACCAATCCCCTAATCAAGTTCATGGATCTCTATCCACAGGAGAACTCCTTCTCCTCTGCTCTGGCTAGTGATCTTCTAGAAGAATTGCTGCCTCCACTACACTAGCTTATGGATCTCTATCCACTAAAGACTCTTACCCTCACTCTATACTCTGTCACCTTCAAATCTTGCTCTCAACTCTATCTCAAATCTGCACTAAACATAGTCCTTCGATCTAGCACAAATCTACTCAATCTCTATCCTCAAATCTGCACTAAACATAGTCCTTCAATCTAGCACAAATCTGCTCAATATCTATCCTCTAATCTGCACTAAACACAATCCTTCGATCTAGCATAAATCTACTCAATATCTATTAAATTAAAAATAGTTTAAAAAATCTCTATCCTCAAATCTACACTAAACATAGTCCTTCGGTCTAGCACAAATCTGTCCTCAATCTCTATCCTCAAATCTACACTAAACATAATCCTTCGATCTAGCACAAATCTATCCTCAAGCCTTAACACAAAGCTTGACTTAATCATAAATCAACTACCCAAACCTTAACCCAAGTTGAACAAATCAATCAATCAACTCTGCTCTCAAGTCTTCTCAAAGACTTGTCTCAAATATATACAAAAGCTACACTAATCTGTCCACAAGTCCTCTCTAGAACTTGTCCAATCTTCTCAACAAGTCTTCACCAAGACTTACCTCAAATCTGCTCAACAAGTCCTCACTAGAACTTGTCCAATCTTCTCAACAAGTCTTCACCAAGACTTACCTCAAATATGTATTGTAAGCTTCCACAAAAGCTTACTTAACTCAACTCAATCTTATCACAAAAAACTTCTTCAATCACACAAACAAGCTTCACACAGAATCTTGTTCAATATCATAGAAACATATAGAGAATTGTTAGAGACTCAATATGCTTCACACTCACAACAATGCTCAATCACTTTCAATATCTTTCTCAAATCAATTCAAAATATAGAACAATTTGTTTCACAGAACTTGAACTATCACTTCAACACTTCCACTTGACTAGGCTCAATCAACTCCACTCAATCAATCACTCAATGAAACACTCCTTGCTTACAAACCCTAGTCCAAGCATATGAACACTCACTCAATTATTTCCAACAATGCTTATCAAACAATCTCACATAACAATGATACTCATGATCTTTCACAAACCCTAGTTCAAGATAGTTCTCAACTTCACATAACAATGATACTCATGATCTTTCACAAACCCTAGTTCAAGCATATGAAAGCTTACTTCAATATTTCCAACAATGCTTATCAAACAAGGTTTCTAGTATCAACTTTCATTCCAGAAAACCAAACTCAACAATGCTTATCAAACAATCCTTTTCACTCCAACTTAGCATTCACAACATCCAACAATATTCCACTCACAAGGAAGATATGCCCATACCTTTTGTTTGATGAAGTTTTGACCTCAAAACCTATCTCAATCACAATTACTCTCTTTGCCAATCTCAAGGGTTAGATAACAAAAATCTGTCCTTAATATTTCCTTTCAAAAATATTTCACCAAGTCAAAATATCAAAAATCAACTATGCCTTATCTCTCCTTTCAAAACAAACTTTATAATATAACTTTATTTCAATAAAATATCTAACACCCTTGGCACACCTTATTTCTCCTTTTATTAACTTTAACCACTCAAAAATCAAACACAAAAATAAAACTTTGCATACCCTTTTATCTCCCTTGTATAACTATTTAATCCCTTTTAAATATGCAATTTCCAATCAACAAAACTTTAAGAAATTAAAAAATTAATTTCCACCTTTGCAATTTTGGATGCAACAATCAAACCTTAGCAATGTGAGTGCATACCTTGTCCAACTACCAAAAAAGGCCTCGATGGGTTTCGAACACGCAAACCCTTCCTCCCAAGCGTCTTTGCACAGCATGCGCCCACCAAGTGGGCTACGTGCCTCCATGCAAAGGGAAAGGCATGCACCTTCCCTTTGATCCTTCCCCGATGATGCAATAAAAAACCTCTCCGCTTGCAAAAATGAAGACCACGAGACTCGAACCCCTGACCTTGCACCTACAACATCTTAGCGCAGCCGTCGGCTGCCAACCACGCTACCCAATGCTTTGCAACGTGAAGTGGGCTCCCCACTTATTTTTCCTTTGCTCTGTTTCCTTAAACCTTTCAAAACACATGTGATTCTTTCTCTCCTCTTTGCGCACGAGTGTCTATAGCTTTCGATCGATCGCATGGATAATAATTTGAATGAAACTTGCCCCTTCTTATATGCATTATGTCATGTGCTCAAAACGTCGGTGACTTTTTCAATTCGATTTTTAATTCAAATTATTTAATATTTTATGCCCTTATAACCCTAACCTTTAGGGTTTATTAAATTAAATTATAAACTAACTTATAATTAAATTATAATTAACTTATAATTAATTTAATAACTCTTAGAGTTAATCAAATTAAATTATAAATTAATTTATAATGAAATTATTATAATTAATTTAATATTTAGGTCTTAACCTTAGACCTTTAATATTATAATAAAATATTATAATATTATTTTTCTTGGGCCTTCCTATTGCTCTTTAGACCTCATCTGACCACCTTGAATATTATAATTAGGGACATTATAATATTATTTTCCTTAGGTCTAGAAGCAATATTTTTCTTGCACTACTAACTGACTCTTGACATCCTTCCTTTTGTCTTGCTCACTGAAATTGACTCTTGACATCAATGACAACAAAACCTGCTCATATTTCCAACATTTGTGTTTCATTGAGTGAATGGTTGAGTGAAGTTGGATGAGCATTATTGATTGAAAGCATTGGAGTGATAGTTCAAGTTTTGTGAAACAATTTTTTTTTATCCTAAATTGATTTGAAAGAGAGTTTGAAAGTGATTGAGTATTTTGTGAGTGTGAAACATATTGAGTCTCTAATCATTCTCTATATGTTTATGTGGTTAAACAAAATTCTGAGTGAAATTTGTTTGTGTGATTGAAGAGGTTTTATGAAAGATATTAAGTTGAGTTTTGTATGCAAGTTTTGCAATTGATTTGAATAAGCTTTTGTGAAAGCTAGTGGACTATTTTGAGTAATTCCTAGAGGGGACTTAAGGATAGAGTTGAGCAAGCTTTTGTGAAAGCTTGTGGGCATATTTGAGTAAGTCCTAGAGTGGACTTAAGGACAGAGTTTAGCAAGCTTTTGTGAAAGCTTGTGGGTAGATTTGAGTAAGTCCTAAAGGGGACTTAAGGACAAAGTTGAGTAAGCTTTTGTGAAAGCTTAAGGACATATTTGTGTGAGCTTTTGTGGAAGCTTACAAACAAATTTGAGGTAAGTCTTGGTGAAGACTTGTTGAGCAGATAGAGCAAGTTCTTGAGAGGACTTGTTGAATAGATTTGAGGTAAGTCTTGGTGAAGACTTGTTGAGAAGTTTAGGAAAATTTGAGGCAAGTCTTGGTGAAGACTTGAGAGCAGATTGAGCAAGTTCTTGAGAGGACTTATGGACATATTTGAGACAAGTCTTTGAGAAGACTTGAGAGTAGAGTTGATTGATTGATTTGTTCAAACCTTGTGTTAAGGCTCGGGGCATATCTAAGATGATTTGATTTGTGATTTGATCAAGCTTTGTGTTAAGGCTTGGGGATAGATTTGAGGACAAATTTAAGGACAGAGTTTGGTACCGATTTGAGGATAGATTTGTACTAGATAAGAGACAGACTTGAGAGCAGATTTGTGCTAGATCGAAGGATAGTGTTTTGTGTAGATTTGAGATAGAGAATGAAAAAAAATGAGAGCAAGCTTTGGAGGTAACAGAGCAGAGGATAAAAGTCTCCAATGGATAGATATCCATTAGCTAGGGCAGTGAGAACAAAGGTCTTTAGTGGAGATAGATCCACAAGCCAGTGCAGTGGAGGTAGTAGTCTTCTAGAGGATCACCAACCATAGAAGAGGAGAAGTTCTCCTGTGGATAAAGATCCACAAACCAACAAAGGGGAAAGAGTTATCCTATGGATAGAGATCCATGAACTTGATTAGGGGATTGGTGTTTCCTTTGGACAGAGGTCCATAAACATTGTAATAGGGAAAGATTCCCAAGAGATTTGTTGAAAAAATTTTAGTGAAATATTTTCTCTATGGAGTAGCCCACATTGGGTGAACCACGTAAAATTTGTGTCTCTATTGTGTGTGATGATTTGTGTATTGCTTTGATTACTATTGTTGATATTGCCATTGATTATATTGGATAATATTGTTTGGGAAAGAAAAGTAAAAAGTGGTCTTATACTGTTCACCCTCCTCTCAGTATAAGCTTGTGTTCTTCAACTACTTCGATTATTTCACATGTAAAATAATGTGAACACACTTAAAACATGTAAACACATTAAAAATATCATTATATGTAAAACAATGTCACATGTGAACACATTACCTAGATCATTCACTTGTGAGACAATGGGAACATATTGATCAGATGTTACACATATCATATTTAGTTTTAATATGATTCTATCAAGTGTGTGCTAACTACATCCTAAAGTACCATGTGAATGTTGACTTAAATGTTGATTTGGTGATGGATAATACCAGTTTGATAAGTGTGTTCCAAGGATAGGCTAGAATGATATATACATACATAAGCGCATGTGCATGTGTATGGAAAATAACACACATATGTATGTATGTATGTATATATAGTTAAAAATTGGTTTGTGATGGTCATTTAGGCACCAATTTGGTTACAATAGTATTCATATCAACCACTAAGGGACACCCAAGGCAAATAATCCTCCAATCCATGCCAAATAGAAGTAGGGGTACCAAATCATGACCACCACAAAGCCAATGCCAAACACATAACATGTTGGCTGCGAGTTCTAAGGTTCCTTTTGATACCAAAAGAGTGGCATAAAGAAAATAAAATAAAATGTGTGATGCTCAAGGTAAGGGGAAGTAAACCCTAGACAAATCCCTCAAACTTGAATTCAATATAACTCTGCTATAGAAGACTCTGAGCAACCCCATTGACCATCATTATAATGGCCCTTCTCATACCAAAAAGTAAAGTCATGATATCTTTGAAGACAAATGAAGGATATTGGATTTGATCTCATGGTCTCATTAAGTTGAGCACAAAAATGACGTTGGGATAGCCAAATGCTAGCCACACACCATGACAAAAGTGTCATCCTTCTAAAAGAAGAGGAATGGATATTTACGCTCACTCTAATATGATGTTGGAATCTACAATATATTCAATAATGAATAGAATCAACCACATTACTCAACAAATCAAAGCATATAATTACAAAAAAAATAGCATAAATATATAAGGTGCACTTGGACACTAACAATCTCACTAACAAATAAAGAATCATCTCCAAATGAACAAATGGTTGGACAAGGGTAAGTATAAATAGTAACCATAATATAAGTTACCCAAATTCAAGTGTAAGGACCAAAAATTGGGTAATAATATAATAATACCAAATGGTTATATTGTGAGGCTTATATGAGCCCATATGAAGATACAACATTATCACAGTATAAAATTCAAGTAGATTCAAGTGTTATCACAGTATACCAAGTGTTAAGATTCAAGTAAATATTAACACTTATTTCAAGATAGTAGATGTTATGTTAAAATATATTGATAGAAGTGGCCTCTAATAGAAGACAACTTTAAAAAAAATGACAAATAGAAAAAGACTCAGTTTAAGATTATCTTTCATTGGAGAAACAAGATGGTCTTTTTCATGTAAACAAATCTTAGATGGTATATTCATCGCTTAAGAGATCATACATTCTAGACTATGAAAAGTTGGGTATGATTATTAAATTGGATATGAACAAAGCATGTAGGATTTGATAGAGTGTTTTGTGTGATATAAACCAATATATATCAAGGTTAGTATAAAGGGATTCAATATTTTTAGAGCACACTCTAAAAGATTCTATTTTGACCAATGGATTCCTTGATGGATACTTTGAATCCTCTCATGGACTCCACCAAGGTGACCCACTATCTCCTTCATTAAATAAAGCTCTCTTAAAGGTAAAATAAAATGTATTTAGATTGCAACAAATCAACCCTTCAAATTTCATCTCAAATTTGATGACATTCTTCTTTAATATTAATACTTTGACTAGCATCATATATAAAGAATGTTGAATAGTTAACTAATATGACAAAATCCAAGCTCATTTAATAACATTGTCCTTGACTTATGATGGATAATTGCAAGGCATTCAAGAATTTTAAATCTGAAAATTACTTACAATATATCTAAATCTTCTCTTCTTTGATAAGAGAAGGAAGATTCTTTGAGACTAGATTTTAGATAAAATTAAATCTTATCTGGTTGGTTAAAAAGATACATTTTTAACACGGCTAAAATATAACTTATAAAAGACAAGTTACAATCTCTTCCTATATAAAATATCATTTTGAAGGTCAAAGCATGTACAGCTCTTAAACTAGGCAAAGTTTAAGAGAGTTACTTTTGTGAAGGATGTAAAGGGAAGTTTAGGCTTCCTTATTGTAAAAGGGAAGAGGAACAAGTATTGGGGAATAGGTTTGTAAAATTATTTTAATATTGTTTGAACATTAATCAAAAATTAAGAGTTGGATAAAAATATTAATTCAAAAATATATTATGTTTTATAAATATAAGGAAGTCAACCTCACCAAAGATCAAGAGTTGAATAGGAATATTAATTCAAAAATATATTAGATCTTATAAATATAAAGAAGTAAACCTCACCTAAGGATTTGACAACATAAAACTTGTGTAAAAAGTTTGTAATTCACAAATAAACATCCTATATATCTAACCAAGTTTTCTGTAAATTTTTGGTATAATGTTTGATTGAAACCTTAATTCTCAATTAAAAATGATAACTATTGTCTATGATTTATTTATTCAACTTGTAAATGTTAAAACATTAAAAATTAAAAAATTAAAAATAAAAAATAAAATTTTACCTGAAAACTAATTTCGACCTCTAACAACCTAGTTAAGGAAGAAGACCTGAATTTAGTATCAAGGGTATAGACTTAATTGAATAAGAATCTAATTGGCTGAACATAGAGAAAAGTCCAACACAGTATTTGGGAGTTTCTTGTGAGTGTGCTCTCATTCAATAGATTAAAGGTATGCAAGGAATAACCAGTTAATGATTTGATGGTCCACCCTCGTTCCACAATCAACCAAAATCAATTTGGTGAATCTATTTGTTATTGTGGTAACAGTTTTTATATTGTATGAGATAAATCTTGAACAAAAAATCTATTTGGGAATTTACAAATCAGTGATCTAATTTACGATGCTCAGAATCTTGTTGCTAACTGGAACTCAGGCCTTTAACCATAGGTAACATAGAATAAATTCGGCCTTAAAGTTTACTAGGAGAGCTTTAGATAAAATGAAATGTATCAAAAGCTTTTCAAAAAAATAATCCATATTCTTTTTTATAAACATCTTAGTGGTATATGGTTGGACTGTTATTCAGACTACTTAAGGCCTCCTTTGTATCCCTGTTAAATGTACCCTTTCATTTGTACCACCCATTGTACTTCGCCTTACTTCAACTTAAAAAATCCATACTTACTTTAAACCAACATACACTCTCTCATTTATACCACCCATTGTACTTTGCCTTACTTCAACTTACTCTATACTTCCTCTAAAACCAACAACCAACAGTATGTGACAAACATTTCTGCATTTTTACCAGTTTATTTTCCATAGGCAAAAACACCCTTTTTACCTGCCACAGAAAGATAATTAAAGTTGAAATAGAAATTTAGAATCATGAACGATTTCAACGGTATAGATTGACCTCACAGTTCCAATCGATGGCTTCTTAAACTAAATGGGAATTTAACTACATAACACTTCAATTGCTTCCTTCGATGGCTTCTTAAACTAAATGGGAATTTAACTACATAACACTTCAATTGCTTCCTTCTCATTCAAAGTACAGATCGGCGAACTTGTCAAATAATGCCCTGTGGAAGAAGGAACAGCTGAAGTTAGTTTGCCAAAAGAAAAAAAAAAGATTTGAAGTAAAACTCATCACCATACTGGAGTTAACAAGGAAAATTAAAGATAACTCCAATCAGAAATCCAGCTGTGGACAACAATAACACAGTTTTATCTGAGTACAGGCTGCTGCCACTTCGCAATAATTTTTTTTAATAAATGAATGCTGCGAACTTTTAGTTCCCCACTCCACAGCCACGAAAATCATTTTTATTAAACAACCACTTTCAGTTCATTTTGGCAAAGATTTGTAATTTCTCGGCATTAAAATTGTAGGGAAAGTTAGCAAAAGGCATCTCTCTGGCACGCCCTCTGGCAGGTGCTCGTTTATATCAAAATTTGGAATCTTTTTAATAGAAATCGTTCGTATTACAATTTTGCTTTGTTTAAGCTAGGGAAAAACTATAAAAAAAGTTAAGATTTGTCTAGAGAAAAACAATGAAAAGTTTTCGAACTTGTTTAAAATGGTAATTCGAACAATCAGAAATTTCACTTTTTTGATGGCAAATCTGCCAGAAAGCCTGCCCGCGAGGTGGCCTTTGTGCCCTTTGTTACATAATTAGACAATTGTAAATTTTAGTGGTAGCTCTCTCCATGCGACGATCGTTCATGCCCCTAAAAAAGAACTACAAAACATGTTTAAGTCCCAAGGCAGTCGTTCCAACTGAACAATTCCAGATTGCAATTTGAGACAAGCTATAGCTTCTTGCGTAATACATGTGTATTCACATGACAGCCGGATATCTAAACGGGGCTATCCTGGTTAGGCAACCTGGCTACATTCAAACGCTAAATATAATTTAATTGATGACATGGTCTCCTATTTCTAATATAAGATCTACCCACACAAATTTTCAAAACAGAAAATAGAAGCGCCATATCAAATGTTTTTTTTGCTCTGGAAGTTAAACTAATACAGACTTATGCTGTCTGCCTGGTAGTGTGACATCCAGAAGTGCAATCTTTTTACCTTGTGTGTAAGACCACCTGAATTCTCCAAAATGTCTCAGAAGCAATAAAAACCGATATTTCTGTTTATTTTTGTTTACGTTTTATTGTAACCATCTGACCTTATTCAACTTTTTCCAGTATATAAATTTTAGCACTTGAAAATACTGGATGAACACAATGCATTTTTCATGGCAAAATGATTTGGATCTTGGATAATAAGTATCATACAAGACGGAAGACTGACCAATTTCAAATATGTGTATATTGACTGTACAGGTCATGCTAAGATACAAGAATGCTTCTTTAAAGACCACCTGAATCTCCAAAATGTCTCAGAAGCAATTAAAACCGATAATTCTGTTTATTTTGTGTTTACATTTTATTGTAACCATCTGACTTTCTTCAACATTTTCCAGTATATAAATTTTAGCACTTGAAAATACTGAATGAACACCATGCATATTTCACGGCAAAATTATTTGGATCTTGGATAATAAGTATCATACAAGACGGAAGACCGGCAAATTTCAAATATGTGATATTGACTGTACAGGTCATGCAAAGATACAAGAATGCTTCTTTAAAGACCACCTGAATTCTCCAAAATGTCTCAGAAGCAATTAAAACCGATATTTTTGTTTACATTTTATTGTAACCATCTGACTTTCTTCAACTTTTTCCAGTATATAGATTTTAGCACTTGAAAATACTGGATGAACACCATACATATTTCATGGCAAAATGATTTGGATCTTGGATAGTATCATACAAGACGGCAGACTGGCCAATTTCAAATATGTGTATATTGACTGTACAGGTCATGCTAAGATACAAGAATGCTTCTTTAAAGACAACCTGAATTCTCCAAAATGTCTCGGAAGCAATTAAAACCGATATTTCTGTTTATTTTTTGTTTACATTTTATTGTAACCATCTGACTTTCTTCAACTTTTTCCAGTATATAAATCTTAGCACTTGAAAATACTGGATGAACACCATGCATATTTCATGACAAAATGATTTGGATCTTGGATAATAAGTATCATACAAGACGGAAGACTGGCCAATTTCAAATATGTGTATATTGACTGTACAGGTCATGCTAAGATACAAGAATGCTTCTTTAAAGACCACCTGAATTCTCCAAAATGTCTCAGAAGCAATTAAAACCGATATTTCTGTTTATTTTTTGTTTACATTTTATTGTAAACATCTGACTTCAACTTTTTCCAGTATATAAATTTTAGCACTTGAAAATACTGGATGAACACCATGCATATTTCATGACAAAATGATTTGGATCTTGGATAATAAGTATCATACAAGACGGAAGACTGGCCAATTTCAAATATGTGTATATTGACTGTACAAGTCATGCTAAGATACAAGAATGCTTCTTTAAAGACCACCTGAATTCTCCAAAATGTCTCAGAAGCAATTAAAACCGATATTTCTGTTTATTTTTTGTTTACATTTTATTGTAAACATCTGACTTCAACTTTTTCCAGTATATAAATTTTAGCACTTGAAAATACTGGATGAACACCATGCATATTTCATAGCAAAATGATTTGGATCTTGGATAATAAGTATCATACAAGACGGAAGACTGGCCAATTTCAAATATGTGTATATTGACTGTACAGGTCAAGCTAAGATACAAGAATGTTTCTTTAAAGCACGCCTATAGGGAAAGAAAAAGAAAGGTATATGAAAAGTTCCATATGTACAAATGCAGTTCACAAAAAATTCAGTCTTGTTTCTTCCTCTACTCACAAGTAAATGTAATTCACAAAATAAATGCATATTCAGCTACACTGCTTGGCTTCTAATATTCTAGGCTGGAGGTTGTAATCAACTCTGGCTATATATCTTCAATTCCTTTAATCTTGACACAAACGTGGACCACTGGCTGACCTCCTCCCAAAGGAAGAGAGCTTCTAGCTTGGACTGTGCCTCGCCTCCTCTTTTAACCGATTTCTATTGTGTAAAGAAACCACTGAATTTTTTAGATTATCAATGCTTTCAGTGCTGGCTCTTCTTATTCAATATATAATTCAATTGTCAAGTCTACTTGTGCAAGAAAAAAACCTCTGCATTCTGATGATAATGTAATAATTCAGTCATAAACTAAGGACCTTATAAATGCAGTATTTTTTGAGTCACGTCTACTTGTATTTCTTGTACTTCTGGAGGCTTGTGAACCATTAATCGAAGCCATGTTCTTGTCTCTTCCTCTCAGCCGCTGTAAACCCTTTTTGGCAGACTACAAATAAGCCTTGCGGCCCTGCGGAATGCTGTCGCGAGATGTTGATGAGGCAGAAGTTATTTCTTGCTGTTGGAAATATGAAGCCCTGCTATCTGAGAAAGTCCTCAAGAAGATGGGGGAATGCCATCTGTCAGAATTGATTCTTGGGTCAAAACGAGTCTCTTTAGGCGTTGCAAATTCGTGGTCAGTTCCAATTGCTGCACCTCTACTTGAATGAGGATCCAGCTGTTGGCTTGCCTCTTCCAGTCCAGCAGTTTCAGTTGATGAAGGGTATCTCCAAAGCCTCTCTCCGTCATTCGCAAATACCTCTGAACAGAAGAAGCCCAGTGAACCTGACCCTGGCTGACAAAATGAGGCACAGCTGCTACTTCTATGCAAACCAAACTTTGATGATTCAGTCAAACCTTCTGCAATGCCAAAATCATATTGATCATCAGTCGATATGTAGAACTCATAAGGGTGTCCTGAATTCTCTCCAAGCCTAACCAGGGAATGCCCTGTTGAATGTGAACGCTTAAAGCTTTGGCTTTCATGTTCTAGAGGCCCTACGCCATTTATTAATCCCAAAATGGGAGGATCTGTAGCAGATGACCTCTGTTCGTTGTGGACTCGCGCCTGGCCTAGCGCTTGGCCTGGGCTTGTTCTAAGTAACCCTCCATCAAACGGATTCATTTCAGATCTACCTCCGTCTTGGTGATCAACTCTATCTTGCATTTCATTCGGTGCTCCAACAACAATCACTACTTGCTCTGATGTGTGCAATGGTCCCTGCTGAGGCTGGCCTTCTACATTATCCCTCATCCCCTGTTCTGGAAGAAGAGAAGATCGACACAGGGGACAAGTAGTGTGGGAAAAGAGCCACATGTCAATGCAATCAGGATGAAATGCATGACCGCATTCGGGTAGCAATCTGAGTGTCTCATCATCCTCGAATTCACTTAAACAAACTGCACACTCCAATGCATGTTTTCCTTGTTTCAACCTCTTAATCAAAGAATAATTAAACATAGGAAAGGTCTCAATTACACTCTTATCAAGTCCTTGAGAAGCCCTATACATCCTCCCATTTCCACCACCTCCCCCCATCCTAGAATTTCCTCCACCATCTTCCTCGCCGGCGCAGCGGCGGAAGTACATTGAGAAAAAACCCATAGAAAAAAAGGCAGTTAGCAGAACCACAATGAGTATGCCCATGGAAGGATTGAAACGTCCACTGAGGTCGTACGGATTGCCATAAAGATTGTCAGGCGCAGAAGAGCCATTGTGGTTCTTGTCAAATAAAGTAAAATTTGCGAAAGAGGAAAACAAATCAGATTGGTTTAATGTATTAGACAACAAGGCCTTGTCGCTGAGGAACGTAGCAGAGGGGGGCCAGCAGAGGAACTGCAGGTCTCTCTCCTTGACCGCAAGCATTCTTCTGTTCTTCATCATCTGCTTCCAGACTGCTTGGTTGGACCAACAGCTGAAGCCCTCAATTATGTTTATAATTAAGCCTTCTTGGACAAGAACTAGTAAGTAAAGCTTCTTCCTATAGTGCATCGACAACTTTTCTTCTCTTTGTTCTTGCTAGTGTTAAAACAACTGAAAAAACTTTACCCTTGCACAAACACAGAAGTGCCAAACCAACTGGGAGCCCAAAGAGCATAACACTTCAAAATAGGAATGGACAACGCAAGAGGCCTTTTGGATAATAAATTCCTAGTGGAAATGGATTTTTGCAACGCTTATTGTTGACAATAAGATTTCTACCAGAAAACCCCTGCAAATATTTCAAACCCAGATAATCCAACAGCCCTTCTGCAAAACGACTCCACCAGGAGTGGCCACACCGCCATTGCTTTTCCACGGATTTTAGGCAGAAACGTACACCCAAAAACAGAATTCAATGCAGACAGGGCTTAAAGGACCGACAAATGCACGCAACGAACAACTGTTGTAACAAAGCAACCTTCTTCCCACATATAGAGCAAAAAGCAAGCTTTCATCTTTCAAAGAATCACTGTCCCCCAATACATAAACATAGCATTCACAAGCAAAGTCACTTCGGGTATGTATCTTACCTTGGCATCCATCTTTTCTTCTTCTCCAACTGGTCTGGGCACCCGTCAAAAGTTGAAGCCCCTCCTTAAAACCATTTATATACTCAATATGAATATATCTCCTCCAAGAAATGTAAATTCTTTTTAAGATATCCGACGGATTTTACCGTTAAGTTAGCTGTTAAAGCAATCAAAGTAACATTTAATACGAACACGCCCAGCGACGAAAAAGCTCTCGTGAAAAACTACCATTGATTATTGATTTTTCTTTTTTAACACATTTTTCGTTATAGTTTTTTAATATAAAACACCAAAAACCATTGCGCTATTAACTGATTTTAGGTCTCACTGTCCTAATATTTGATTAAGCATTTTAATTTCTCTATATTGTTATCCCGGCAGGAATAAAAGATAAAAGGCTGACATCTGACGGAAACTAAACAGCGAACATTGTCGCCGCCGTCCAGTTGTCGGCCCCGGGTTCGTACGTCCCAGGGCAGGGCTTTGCCTGCTTACGTGATGATGGCACGTGGGATATTACGTGTGCTATTAATGCCAGTCGGCCTCCGGTTTCGGGACATTGACAGTTAACGGGGACGTCATTGCCAGTTTTCACGGTGACAACTGAAGGGTTGGCCAGAACACGTCCCCCGCCACGTCGGACGTATGGAATCGGCTTGGCTGGAGTAGATAACACGCAAAGCGCAAGCATACCCGGCTCACTGCAGGAGGGAAATTTGACACTTGAGATTTATCTATAACAGTACTCATGCGTGCTTAGTTAATCTTGAAAAAAGACGATCATCTTTAACTTATGTTTAAAAGAAGCGAAAACAACTGGATAAAGCTTAAGGACTGTTCTGTTGGTTACTTTCCAACGTGTAAGCACACTGTGTAGCATGCCTATGCTGGGGGCCGGGGGCCACAACGACAGGAGATCTATGCGCTTTTGATGGTTTCACGGTTAGCAGAGCAGACATGTTGGAACTTAGAAGACACCCAAATGCCAGAAGTTGTGTCGTCCATACATGTGGGGATGGGATTGTGTTAAGGTATTCGCTTATTAATGGGGATCACTGCTATTTTGTGGGGTCGTGGATGACGGAACTTTTTAAAAAAAATATTTCTCTATCTTTTCACCAAAAAGAATGTTGATTTTATGACAGAGCATGTATCTTCTCTCTTAGGTACCCTACCCTTGTTTAGAATGGGACAAACTAATGCTCATCTATGTTGACTTTCATATTATCATGGGGATAATCAAGTTAGTAACGTGTACTACCATCAACACAGCATGTATGTAGGTTTTCAACGAAGATTGCTGAACATAATAAGGAGCCGGGAGCAGGTTTCAGTCTCATTGCAGCGGGCAGCTATTGAAGTTAATAAAAAATCAAAAAAATTATTTGTAATACTATAAATTTAGCAGATTAAATTTGTAAGTTAAACAATATAAATATAAATATCTATTTAAAACCTTGTCCTAAAAATATCATTTGTTAAAAAACAGACTACTCCGTCTTACGCTCAACCCCATGGAGTAGCGTATTCTTGTAACGAACATAACCTCTCGAGCAACTTCCACGCAGGTGTTTCTTTTAACGGAAAAGATAATTTTTTAATTATAATTGTTTAAATTATAATTTAAATAAATTAATAATAACTTGAAAGATCACAATTTAAAATCTAGATTTAAATTTTTCATTAAAAAAAATTTATGACATTTAGTTTCATAGGTCATTCAATTAACCTTCTTAGTCAAAACCATTTCTTACCTCTAGTGCCATTCGACACTCACCTTCACAAATATTATTATTAAAAGGAACTTTAAATTTTGATTATTATAAAATTTAAAAAAAAATTCCACGAAAGTTTTAATTTTTAAATCATTTTTTAATAAAATTATAATTATAACTCTGATAATTTGTTAAGCGTAATTGAAAATTAAAAGGATAGGTCATCTTACAATTAAAAAAACGAGGTTCAAGTTTTAACTAATTAAACGTTTCATATAAATTGAAAAGCGAAAACGACCTGTTCAACCTCACTATATATGAATTTAAATTCACTGATTGTAAGCATATCCATATACCATATCTACCGTAACATATTCGAGGCAGCATTTATAAGCAGTTTCTAAGGTGAGGTGAATGAGTTCTGCCTGGTTAAAATAGTAGAAGTGACCACTGACCAGTAGTATTAAAAAATTGTAAATTTATTTATTTTTAAATAAAAATTTAAATTAATTAAATTAATAATATTTAATTTAATTATTATATATATTTAATATTTGATTGTTATCGAAACCAAAACCCTAATCCATCTTTATAAAGATTATAACATCTAGATTTGCTCGCTATTGTTGTTCCTTTTACTTGCCAAAGGTTGTGCTTACGAAATGCTTATCAGCAAAGTACGAGCTATCAGCTAGTCTCAACGGCATGGGAGGACATCTTTGATTTCACCGTTCAGGCACGACTGTACACAATATTGCGAAAAGCACCGTTGGGTGAAAAATTATGCAAATCTGGAATTTTGGAGAAGCCAAACATACGATATTATCGAACTCTCTATCGTCTGCTGCATGCTCTTTTATGTTTCTGTTTTTTATTTTAGAATTTGTAGTATTTCTATTTCTTGCCTGGCTTCATCCAGATGATCCGGTGTGTCCAATGAGGTTGAATATATCCAAATAAACTTGTTCGATGTGATGGTTAAATTGAGACTCAGAAACGTTATTTTCCATTTAAAGATGCATATAATATCCAGCAGTCTGAATATAAACCCAGCATTTAAAGATGAATATAATATCCAGCAGTCTGAATGTAATCTTTTTTTCAGATAGGTTGCCATATAACTTCAGCGGCTATAAAATATTATAATATAAACCCTTATATTACATTAAAAAGGTGCTATAAAATATTATAATATAAAATTTTACGGTAGATTAGAGCTGTGCTAGGGTTAACAGTGAGAGTGAGAGGACTTGCCAAGTTGGACAAAACGATAAGGGTTGTTGTCACAACTCCTGTTTCCATCATCAGACACGATCAAAGACAGATAGGGATGTTCAAAGAATATGCTCTTCCACGAATCAGATTTACCAATATAATAATACCAAAAAAAATAAGCCATGGGAATTTGTGGAGGTGCTTCGTGTCAGCGCGGAATGAGTGGCACGTCCTCTGAGCGGATTGAGATTTTGTATAAATGTCCGTAGTCACTTTTAAGTCATGGAAAAGGCCCGAGATTCATGGCTGTCTTCGCTCTTGCCAGACTGTCTTCGTTTTGTCCTTTCTTTCATGGCTATCTTTTCACTTGCCAGACTGGTCATCCCAGCGCTAACTCCAGGTCGACATGTGGCAACGAGAATCTTAACGTAAGACACCCTAGGGAGCGTCTCCTTGGATAGGTTATATGATAAGTATTGACAAGCTGGTTGGTTGTTGAAGGATAATGAATATTTAAGGGATTAAGTGTATCATTTTACGGGTCTGGTGGTGATAAGGCTGCTTCCTCTCAACTACTTTAATGCTCTCACGTTTTATATCTTTGCGACCGTTCAACTGCCCACACTCTGAAACAGCATAATGCGTTTATGCAACAAAAACAAAACCAAAACCGTGAGCCGGATTTCTCCTCCCATGGCGGAAACTTGAACGCTTTACATGCCTTCCCCGTTATAAGAATTACTAGTTAGCATGCGAGGCGTACAGCTTTTTTTTTTTTTAATTTTTTTAAAATGAGGCCTATAACATTTGAAGTTTTTAACATCTAATTTTGTGAAAACCTCTTAATCCATATGACGTCTATTGTTTGCATGTGAAGTAATAGGCTAACACCCATCGACCTATCATAGTACCTTGTTAAGTAAAGTATAGTAGTGAGTTGGTTTATTATCATGGGAATTTAATAAAGGGTGTTGATTATGGCTTACCAGATAAGATTTTTATTTTTATTTTTATTTTTTTTCGGTCTAAAGGTTTTTTTTGGTGTTATTTTTACAGTTAATCAAAGTTAAGATGCAAGCTTATTGTAGTGATAAAGGCTTTGACATTTCTTTGGAGAAGTTGAAGGTTCAAACCCCTCATACTATAAGAGGGTGCACATTATAAGGAGATTAGGAGCCCTTCTAAAAATCCATGTACATTATTAGGGGATTAGGGCCCCTCATAAAAATCTGTGCACATTATAAGGGGATTAGGGTCCTTTATAAAAATCCATGCACATTATAAGGGGATTAAGCCCCTCATAAAAATCCGTGCTTTTATCCTAACCAAGTTGGTGTGAGTGGACAGAGTTGGTGTGAGGTGGACAGCTACCATGGGTCCATTCAACTATAGTATAGTTTTGACAATACAACTTGAATTGATGTGAGGTAGACAGCTAAAGTGTGCCATCCATACTATGGGTCCATTCAACTCCAATATAATTTTGACAATACAACTTGATCCTGTAACCAATTATTAGAAAAGAAAAATACTTTTTGCAGTTTGCAGGTATATGATGATGATACTCGGCTTACGACTACTACATTGTCATATTTATCTTAAAAGGTTTCTTATCTTATTTCGTGATCCATCATGGTTCGTTAACATCGTCATGTCACTTGTCAAATTCGTGCGGGGAGAGTAAATACTGGTACGGAAGATCGGTAAGAGAAATGATAACAGTTAAATAGTTCATTTGAGTATAGCCTAGAATAGGGACATGAACAAGGATGTCTGGTGTGAGAGAAGAAATACATTGTTTGGATTATAATAATATTTCAACATATTCAAAACTCTTTCAATAAACGTGAAAGATATTGTAAAAACATCAAAATAGAATTGTATTAATGTACAATCAACTTAAAATAGTAATAGAAAACATCTTATCAATTTTTTTACTCTTTCAATAAAGTGAAAGATATTGTAAAAACATCAAATAGAATTGTATTAATGTACAATTAATTACTAGAAAACATCTTATCAACTTTTTTAAAGTAAAACATTGATCTAAGATAAATTAAAATTAAAACACTTATAAATAAAGATACTATATAAATAAAATGAGTTGAGTTTGTATTATTTCATAAAAGCTTAGTTGTTAAGAGAAAGGGATGATGTTATCTTGATGATTGGGTACTTATGTTTATTCATCTAACATCTAGAATTATTGATCCATTAGTATAATTGATGAATCTAGTCATATAAGTTTGATAAGAATATTTTTATCTATGAGCAATATTTGCTCTTTGTTGATGTCTTATAGATACTAGTAGCATGATATGTAGTGTGCATTCAAATACATTGATGGTGTTTACCCCCTCATTAGAGGAACTTGTTTGATCTTTTTACCCATGGATGTTTTTAGGAGTGTTCATTATCTTAAAGAAAACATGTTTTAGAGTAGAAAGGTCAAATACCTCTAATTAAGATAATTTAGTTAGTATTAGAGATTATTACATTATTTGGTACCTTGCAAGTATCATTGTAAATACTTTGTAAATATTTAGTGTTTAGGATTCTTGTAAATATTTGGTATTTAAAAATCATTAAATGTTTGTAATTATTAAGGAGTTAATAAATATATTTTTCTTACGTGAAATATGAAGAGTTATATATCCTCGGAGTTTGAGGAGATGAATATATAGTTGAAGATGAAATATCAAGAGCCTCTTTGTAAAGTTATTTGTAGAAGTAGCATATGAGTTGATTTGTAATAGGAAATTGTTTTTTTTAAAGGGCAAAGGGGAGCACTCGACCTATTAATGGGTCAGGAGGGAGAGGGAGATAGCCCCCACCCCCACTTTTACAAGGTAAGGATAGGCACTCGGCCCTTGAGATAATTCACGCTTTTTCCCTATTTAATCTTAACTCCATTTCTTTAAGCTCTTGAAACTTTTAGCTCGATTTAAAACTACAGCGAGGGAGCTCTCTACCCTCCTCTCTATATTTGAGCTCTCTATCCTTGCCCTTTGATATATGCATCATTTGTATTGTAATACATTGTTAATTTGTCATCCACATAAATATAGTGAGTTTGCTTATTTTGAGTTATGGCTTGAATATATGTGTGTCTCATTTTTAATATATTGTGTGAAATCTTTAACCTTTTTGTTTATTGGATCTAGTTTTTTTGCTAACGCTAGTATTAGAGCTATGGTTAGTAAGCCAAGGGAAGAAAGCCATAGTTAGCAAGCCAATGGAAGAGAGCCATAATAGTCTTGTGAGGATATTATTTAGTTGAGTCCATTGTATTGTTTTTGACCATATACTGTCATATTATTTTGGAGGGTATTTTTGACCATATACTGTCATATGTGGTCAAAAATCTACCAAGCTAGCTAAGAGAAACTTTATAAAGTTTTAGGCAAAGTCTTGTTTACAACTTGTAGAATGGGAACCAAAGTTTCCTGCTCATGTTTATGATATAATAAGAAACATGCCTAAGATACCCGTTTGTGAGAGAATAAGCAAAATGTGCCTAAGAAAAGTGTGATTATCCTAAGCAAAATAAGTTTGTTGAAAGAAGTTTAGCTAAGAGAAATGCCTGCTAGACAAAGTGTAGGTAATAAAATGTCTATTGGAAGAAGTATGGATAAGGAAAACATTTACTACCTAATTTTCAAGATGAGTTTATGAGAATTACTACTGAAACGGGTAGAAATAACCCGTTAGAAGGAAGAAGTCACCTATTGAAGAGGTTGTACACGTTGAGTTTCACAACAAACCCAACTTACAAAGACCAAATCTGGAAGAGGAATTCAAAGACATGTGTATAATACCCGATGACATGTTAGCTTGGTAAATGCATAAATTTTGAAGGTGTGGAGCCATTTTAAAGTTTGGATGGAATGCAAAGTTCAATTTTTTGAGCACACACTAAAGGTACATTTATATACTACCTCATGTTTATTTAAAGCATATAGTGAGTATTTGATATTTGAGTAATATTTAATCTCCTATGAAGAAAATGATTAAAATGGGCATGTTATAAAGCAAAGAGAACAATATTTATAAAAAGGAGAAAATATAAAAAGAACCAAAAGGAATCATATTTAAAGAGACAATGAAGAGATAAAAGAGTAGAAGAAAATATTTAAAGGAAAATATTTACGAAGAAGAAATTCAAAAGAGATAAAAGGAAATATTGAAGGAGAATATTTTGTTCAAAGAATATTTAAAAGGGTTTTTTTTTTTTTTTTGCCTTATTAAATGAAATTGAAGAAGATTTGCTAATAAGAAGGGTTTTTAAAATAAGATCAAGGTAGAAAGAAAGAAAAGGATAAATTATGAAAGGAAATATTAAATGAAAATGTTAACTTGTTTTTTTTAAAGAGGAAAATTTATTTAAAAGAATTATTTTAGTCCATCGGATTTTATAAAGTGCAATTGATTTGCGAAGGATATTTTTAAAGGAATTTTTGAAAGGTACATTGTTGAAGGAATATTTTTCAAAGCAGAGACATTGAAGACTGATTCAAAGACAATGTCATATTATTAAAGCATTTTTTCCATAAGGTACGAGACATATCTTCTTCAGCTTATTTTCTCTAAAGTTGATTAGTGTAAGAAAAAAGATAAAATATTGAAGGTTCCTCAGATTTAATATTTTGTGAAAATGAAACTTTGAAAAGAAAAATATTTTAAAATTGAAAAATATTTCAAGACTATAAAAGAATAGAAGATTTTTTTTTTAATTTTTTTTTACAAAAACAATAGTAAGTTAATTAGGGAGTCAAAATGTTTTATACTTTTTGATTAAAATGATTTGAAGTAGTCATCATCAAAGCAAATTGCAAATCAAAAAAGTTGATAAGGAAGACATTATTAGTGATCCTACTTGTGAGAAACTATTTTCTAAAACACCATGGCAAATATAAAAATCTTCCTCTCAAAATATCAATTACTAAAAGGACCATATTTCACTCCTCAAAAAAATAATATGTAATCAAATACTGATTGTTGAAAAGCTTGGTGATATAGTCACTCGAGATAAAAACTATCCAAACGATGCCATAGGTAGACAAAAATATAATAAAGAATATGTAAAGGCACTAGTGCTAATAACATTTGGGATATCAGTTGAAATACAAATACACATAAGTGAGACCAAAACTTCATAAGAGGTTTGGGATAAACTATGCACCATATTTGAGGGAAAGAATGAAGCTACTATTCTGCACTAACAATCACAACTATATTCACTAAAATTTCAAGATGGTGAAAATATAGAACACTTTCTTAGAAGGATAACAAATTTAAAATCAAAACTACAAACTATGGGAGAGAAAGTAGAAGATAAGTTTCTTGTCTTAGTTACACTTAGAGCACTTCCAATCATTTAAAACATTGGTCACATCTCTCCAAGTGTCAAACAAAAAAGTGTCATTTGAAGAGTTAGTTAATATCCTTCAACAATATGAAATGGAAAATCAAGTAAGAGATGAACTATCAACAATTTTTTTCATTTTAGCAAGAAGGTCACCAATTAACACAAGACATCCTTCTACCTAACCATAAAAAAATGAGCTAGAACGGAAAAGAATATATTATCATATATGTAACAAGAACATATCACTAGAATTTGTAGATATATTTCACTCAATCAATGAAATCAAATGCATAGACCATTCCAAAAAACTCAACAAAGACAATATCAATCAAATCAACAGTGATATACATGAACACAACAATAATATCCAAAATGGTAAAATAAAAAAGGGCACATGCTTCAAGAGGTCAAATAAATAGAATCAAACTATAAGAATGACTATGAATCAACTCACAAAGCACATATGAAAAAATAAGTATTTGAAACAAATTTGACATCAAAATATTATGAAGAATATTTTAAACAAGAACAAGATGAAATATTGAGTAATAAATCCAAGATGATGAACAAAAATTATGATACATGTGATCTACTTCAAAGTGACACTAATGACATTGCTCTTAATAATGATAATACATAAAATAGTTGTAAGCCGAAGAATTTTTATGTTGATCATATTTATGAGATATCCAACATCTGCGATGGTCATGATGAAACTCAAACTGCTAGATAGTTGATGACAATGATAGTTCATTTTTTTTAATGGACATTCAAATATTGTTGATAGTAACAAGGATAGCACAAGATGCATTTCTCCATAGGATTATTATTGGAGAGCTTTTGAGTTTGATAGTGATAGTTTCAGATGTTTCATGAGAATGTTTGTATAAAAAATGTTTGCTTTGATTATTCAAAGTGTTTTTTTATAAAATGAAGGTAAAATTGATAGAATTGATGGGCAATGGATTGTTATTGGTTTGAAGTATTCAAATAGTGATAGGAATAATGAGGGTATAAGTTATATAATTTATTAGTAGTGGCCTAAGTTGTGATAACTGATAAATATTCTTGTGATGACTTATTGCATAATAATGATGAATTTGAAAGACACACAAAACAATTTATATTAAATAGGGATATAATGAAATAAGACAAGGAATAAAAGAACTTATTGTATCAAAAATAAGCTCAAACTACAAAGACCTCGAATTTATAGGACAAGTTGATGAAAGTGATTTTGTGATAGTGAACACTAATGTTAGTTTTATAACAAGGAATGTTATGACGGGTAACATTGACTGTGTAATAAGAAAAAATAAAGCCAAAATTATGATAGGTACCTATTATAACTATAGTAATAGATATGCACATATGAAATATATATATTTGGAAAGAGCTAGAATCAAAAAGCAAGAGCCACAGTCAATACCAAAGTTAGTGTTGGAGATCCAAAACTAGAGTCAGAGATTGAAATCATACCAAATAATGTAATACTAGGGTATTGCATTATTTGGTACCTTGCAAGTATATTTATAAATACTTTGTAAATATTTAGTGTCTAGGAGTCTTGTAAATATTTGACATTTAGTAATCATTAGATGTTTGTAATTATTAAGGAGTTAATAAATATATTTCTCCTATGAGAAATATGAAGAGTCATATCTCTCGGGAGTTTGAGGATATGAAGAGATAGTTGAATATGAAATGTCAAGAGCCTCTTTATAAAGGTTGTTTGTAAGATTAGCATATGGTTTGATTTGTAATAGGAAATTACAATTTGTACTATAATACATTGTTAATTTGTCATCCATGTGAATATAGTGAGTTTGTTTAATTTTAGTTATGGCTTGAATGTATGTGTGTCTCATTTTTTTTATATTGTATGAAATCTTTAACCTTGTTAATGATTGGATCTAGCTTATTTTATAATAGTTTTTTTAATAGGTTAGATATGGCTTCTATTGGGGACCACTTCCATCAAAATACCAAAATATTACATTTGTGGCATCATATATTTTTATCACATTTTTTTCATTTATTTTTTCTCTAAAATATATTCTTCAACTTCCTTAAAGTGCTATGTTCCCACAATTAAATCCTTGACATAATTTTGATTAAGATATAAAATCTCGCTTGGCCAATTGTCTTCTAAATTTGAATTTCATCGAGATGAAGATCAACACCATAATTTACTAATTTATCTATAAATATGCTCACACTGCTAGGAGATTACCTCTAGTGATAGATGATAAACATCAACAATAATATTATTTTTTATCAAATCTCCACATCCATTTTGTTAATAGCAATGATGATAATTTGTGAGTCTCCCTCAATTGAAATAAATTTCCATATTTTTTCTGTTGCAATTTTAATCCCTATAAGAAGTTCCCTAGCCTCTACATAGTTGTTAGTTGAAGTTCCATATGATTCCGAATACGTGAGGAGAATTTTGACTTCACTATTTCTAAAAACACCATCTCCACAAGCTTTTTTCTGGATTTCCTTTAGAACCACCATCAAAATTAATTTTGATAAACCCAATTTCTAGACATTTCCATTTTACCATAGATCGAAGTAGATTGTTTGTTTTAATTGTGTTATCACATATCTTATTTTTTAATAGTTATAAGATAGATAAGTTACATTTTTAATCTCTAAGAAGACAAAAAAAACTCCTTGGATCTCATAGTAGGTGGGGAATAAAAAAGTAGTGTTTCTCACTCTCAATCTTTTTGGTGTATAAGGCCTACAAATCCATTTCGGGATATGTCAATCTATTTGAACTTGAGCTAGTGTGATTGTATTATAATTTGAACTAATGAAAACCTTAATCCATGGGGTCAATGTTATTGGAGGTACCCTGGGTGTATAATTCTATTATTTGAAATTTAAGAAAGGTTTTAGCATAAAATTTTATTTGTAGAAAGTAAGTGATCTATATCATCCAAAATGTATTTAAAAGGAGATAGATGATCAATATAAACCCTAATAGATTATAATAATATAGATATTTCTGAATACCTACTTAATTTTCTCCTTAATGTACATTTAGGAAAAAATAATATTTTGAGAAGAATATATATCATGACCAAATACTTAATCATTTAGAGATCAAAGTTAATGTAAGTACGAAATAATTATGAATACAGTCTCTGATTAGAATGGATGCAAGTCAAATTTCATTTACACAAAAATACACAAAATTATACTTTTACACCATTTACACTTTCAAGCATGAGAATTTGAACTCCATTAATGTGTGCTCAATCAATATCCCCAAATAGGTACCCCAAATCTCATATTCATACAATCAAGAATAGTAAAACTTTGAATTGGTCATATTGACACATGTTTAAAGAGGAAATTATAAAGTGACAAATTCATTTTTCTCCATAACCTAATCCTCATATACCATGATATAAAACATTATAGAATACATTTTTTTAAGAACCCTATCTCCATTTAGTCAAATAAAAGGTTTTTTATAAGCTCCATTAACTTAGTAAACATCAAAATTCATTTCTTAAACCTTTTGAAAGGAAACACATTTCAAAACAAAATAGAATAAAGAAGTGAAGTTTTTCATTAAGTCTATCTATCTGAATCCAAGGAGATCTATTATTTTATATATCAACTACACAAATAAATTAGATTTAAATTCTTTTTATTGGGATTTAATCTATTGATGTACAAGATGAGAAAAATGATCAAAAAATTAGTCATTAATTGAATGTTCCTCCCTTTAGCACCTTCATGTCAATTGCACTAAAAAAAACTACTAAAGCACTAAATTAACCATAATAAAAAATAAATAAACTTATATTTACTAACACATATGATGAAGTTTAATATTTTAAAATATACAAACTTTAAAAATCCAATGATTTAAACACCTCCTCTAATCATGACATTCAATGTGCTCTTATGGGTCTTGTGGATGATGAGGTGCCCATTTGTGTAATTTTTTTGAGATCTAAATTACCTCTAAAATTTACAAAATTTCTTCACACAACGCTTTGATGAATATATTAGTTACAACTTAATATTCAATGTTAAAATAATACAAGTTTAATTACATTGTTATGCATCTCTAATTTATTTATGATAAGTTTCAACTTATTTATTTTGAGTGTGATAAACATGATTATTTGCTATCTAATTTATACTTTATTATAACAATATATTAATGAAGGTTTGATTCTATGCAAAGTTCATATCATTAAGTACTTTCCTTAACCAAATTGCTTCATGAGTTGTTACACAATTTATTACATACTTTGTTTTTATTGATGGTAATGCAAATTGTATATTGTTTCTTCTTGCATAATTTAATAACTCCCAATCCACTCTTAAAAACATACCTTTTAATATAATTATTACATTCAATACATTCTATCTAATTAGAACTTATAAACCTTGTCAAACACATCATAAAATAATTAATTTTGAAAATTTGAAATGTTTTCTAATATCTCAAAATTATTTTAGGACATGACATAAACCTTGGAACTAAACTAAATACATAAGCAATGATAGGCCTAATCATAGTTAAATTGAGAAGGTTCCTTAGAAGATGCCCAAATAATGTACCATTTGCATATTATGAACTATTGTTTATATTTGATTATCTAAAAATTATTTTAGTGGCTTTGTAATAAGAATATTGGGAACATAACATAATAATTGGAACACTAACTACATAAGCAATAATAGGCCTAGTAATAGTCAAATAGAGAAAGTTCCTCAATAGTTGGCTAAATTATATACTATCTATATATTTTGATTTATAATTTGTAGTTAACTTTTCCTAGTCTAGTTGGTATAAATGCAACTTTACATTCTTTGAAGTAACAAATCTTGTGGATATTTGGACCAATAACGTAATATCTTATCATATTTATGTTGTGGTCGTACACCAATATAATAATTAAGTAATCCTTAGCCAACAATTTCAAATACAACTAGTTAATTTATCTTTGTACAATCAACCAACATGACACAACAACTACTAGTTATTAAATCACACACTTGAAGAACCATAGGCAAGAATACACCATAAAAAATTCACATATAAAGATTTTATTTGAGTGGTAGAAAAGCATCATTTTTTAAGTATTCATAAATTTTAGCATATCATGTTATTTGTTCCTTCTTTAATACATAGAAAACCTTATTTAATATGTAAACAAGATGCTTTTGACCTTATTTTATAAATAATTATGGTTACTTTATATAGATATCTTACAACTTTCCATTAAATAATGTATTTATCACATCTATTCGATGAATCTACCACTTAGCGTGGGTATACAAGAAATAAAAAGTCTAATTGTAATAGTTTAAAAACTTAGAGCATATGCCTTATAGGTCTTGTTTCGCTTTTGAAAATAAACTTCAGTTATAGGTCTTGTTTCACATATATATTTTAATTGGTTACATTGGATTTAAATGGGTCCCACCCATAATACATCATGACGATATACTGGTGTTACAACTTGGCTACTATGCATATATTACTTGGTAAGATTTAAACTTGGGTCTCCTCCTTAAAATTTAAGGACTTTAATTGATTGAGATAACACCACTAAAATATTTGCTTATTATTTTTAATGTGTCCATTAAACCTATAATTTGTCATGTGTATCTATATGGCATCAATATGGGTTTTACCTTTATGGAGTTCTATCAAATTCCATGTGTTATTATTATTATTATTTAATCAATGAGTTTTATTGTATTGTATCCTCCTATTCTTGCTTGCCTTTATCTTCTTCGTAGGGCTAGGGGATTATTTACTTTGCTTATATTTTCCATCAAGTTATTTTTTTTTTGGTAGATAAGATACTATAGAATTAATACCGGGTTTTACAGGTTGACCCAAAACCTTTTACAAAAATCAGCCCAGGGTTGTTGATGAACATATCCTTACTAAGGATCCTATATATGTAAAATCTACATGCCGCAAAAGCCATTACATCCGGTAAGGCACATAGCTTGTTATCAAAAAGAAACTTCCCATACAACATTTTGGGTATACCCCAAGAAAACACACATGCATCATAATTACAAAAAAGAAACAGACACGGATCCCTTCCTTAAGACAATGGAGAAACAAAAAGCTGTAGACACACATAGCAAAGTACTGAAAAAAAACTCCCACAAGCTCTGTATTGACAGTTACTCTTAATAATTCTTTGGTAATTGATTTCTTCCATATATGACATGCTTTGGTACCACATACTATCTTGGCCAATTAGCCTTGGAGAAGTGAACCTACTGGCTAGATTTATGGCGGTGGCTATCTGGTGGTCCACGTGGCTTTGGTTCGAAGTCTTATATTATCGTTTCTTTCCTTCCCTATGATTATCAACCAACCTCAAATTACTAAGACGACTAGGAGCCATGTTATCTGACATGTGATTGTCCCCATTAGTCTTTGTGGTATTTCCAAGTAGCATCCACGAAGACTGACAACTCAGATAATTTTTATTGTGAGTCCAATTCAAAAAAGAGACGGGAATACTCCTAGCCTTCGAACTTACAATGCCTTCCCTATTGGTAAATTTGACTATCATTCTTGGCATTCTTGTTGAATAAGCTCCTCTAATTCACTTGGGACACCATGTTCCCATTTGAAAAGTCCATCACCATCGACACCCAAATTGGCCAGCTTATCAGCAATTTTGTTAGCTTCCCGAAAGACATGTTGAGCTTTTCTGTCCTGTCTTCCCCGGAAAAGGATCCTAGCCTCTTCAACAATTGTTTTAATCCTCCAAGGAGGTGTTTTCCAATTATTGAGGAGATTTATAACATGCATAGAGTCTCCTTCTATGATCAAATTGCCTTCTAAGTCTTGAGTCATTTGAAGGCCTCTCCACATAGCTCTAGCTTCAGCTTCGTTGTTCGTCCTTGTTCCCAAATATTCAAAAAATGCAAGCATCATATTCCCATTATGATCTCGCGCAATGCCACTAGCGCTTGCGCTGCCAATATTTTCCTGAGCTGCTCCATCAAAATTAAGCTTAAACCAACCCGTAGTAGGTGGAGAACACTTAACATTGGCTCTGGGGTTGACTACCCTAGGCACAAACTCATATAACAAGGTTAAGCTTAAATATTGAGCAATCGTGGTCTCCTGCAGATGAGGTTTATAGCTATCAAAAGGGATAAGGTTCAAATTCTCGTTGGCAAAGGATATGATCCTGGCAATGATAGTTTGATGATCATGGATAGACTCATTAAAGACTCTATGGTTCCTTTCTAACCATGCCTACCAAATATAGTGATTGAGACAAATTTTGCATAAGCTTGAAAAGGGGCAAGGCCACTAGACGAATAAATCAAGTACGATGGCTGGTTTAACCCATGAAATATTGAAGGCCTGAAAAACCCCACTTAGGACAGTCAAGGAAAAAGGGCACTCAAGGAAAATGTGATAAATGGTCTCCCAATTAGCCCTACACAGATAACAACAATTAGTGATACAAATACCTTTACGCATCATATTATCAATGGTTAGAATTCTTCCTTCGATAACCAACCATGAAAAGACTATAATTTTTGGAATTAAATTTTTTATCCAAACTAAGTCCTTTTGGAGGACAAAATCCTCGTCATCAAGCAAAAGCTTGTAAGCCGATTTAATAGTGAACTACTCGTTTTTCATAGGAGCCCAGGTCACTTGATCTTCATTGGGTCTCATGGGGATAAACTATTGCCCGAGAATGTTATAAAAATCATTTGATTTCGCTTGAAATCCTTGAATTCTTATTTGTTTCCACTTCATTCTACCTCTGTCCTCAACCATATAATCAAAGAATTTTTTGACAATGAGTTCTTCTGTGATATATTTGATTCGAGATAAGTTAGGATATTACGTCGTAGTTCATCCTTAGCCCACCTATCATTCCAATAATTTATCCTCTCACCATTGCCTAAAACCCATCTTAAACATTTTTTGATGATTTCCTTACAATTAATAATTGCTTTCCAAAAAGCAGAACCTCTGATTGGAACTGAGTCACTTAGAAATTCCATATTTTGAAGATACTTTCGTTTGATGATAGCTGTCCATTCATTTTCTTCACCAAAAATGAGATGCCATGCCTACTTAGATAGTAAAGCTAAATTTATATGAGCAATTCTCCTCAGACCTAAACCCCCATTTTCCCTGGGTCTGCACACTTTGGTCCATCCTACAAGGTGTATCCTTTTTTTCTCCTCTGATCCAGTCCATAAAAATTATTTTTGGAGTTTCTCAATTTTTGGAAAACCTTCACAGGGGCTTTGAAAATGAAGAGGAAATAGACTAGAATGCTCTGAAGAGAGGCCTTAGTGAGGGTCATCTTTCTTGCTTGAGATAGAAGATGACCTTTCCATCCAACAAGTTTTTTTTGAATTCTTTCAATAACCCTATCCCACATTGATTCTCTCGGAGAACCAATGAAAAGAGGGAGACCAAGATACGAAGTGGGGAGGTTTGCTATATCACACCCTAAAATTTTTGCAATCCTTCCTTACCTCTGAATGGGGGTTTTCAAGAAATATAACTTGCTTTTACTAAAATTAACTTTCTGACTAGCAGAGTCCTCGTAGAGTTGCAAGATGTATTTAATTATTTTGGCCTCAACCATAGATGCCTTAGTCAATATAAGGGTATCATCGATGAATTGTTGGTGAGAAACAACCCTAGTGAGAGATGTTGCCTTGATTCCCGATATTAGCCTTGAACTGCAAGCATTTTTGATGGTTCTGCCTAAAGATTCTACCACAATGATGAATAACATGGGGCTGATAGGGTCCCCCTATAGAATTCCTCTATGACTTTGAAAGTAACCAGCAGTTGTTCCATTAACTAGAATCGAGAACCATGATTTAGAAATACATTATTTGATCAAATTAACCCATTGGTGGTGAAAACCAAACTTAAGGAGGACAACAATCAAAAAGTCCCAATTTAGCCTATCAAATGCTTTGTTCATATCAAGCTTGAGGGCAAAAACATACCTATTAGTCTTATGAGCAGAGTGCAGAGCTTCATGAACTATGATAACTCCATCCAAGATTGACCTGCCCTGGACAGAGCTTCCCTGGCATGGATCTATGATGCGAGGCAAAATATCTCTCATTCTATTTGCAATGGCTTTAGTTAGGATCTTGTAAGAAACATTGCAAATACTGATTGGCCTGAAGTCAGCCATAGATTCAGGGGTTTGCTTCTTAGGAATTAGAGAAATAAAAGTAAAGTTGATACCTTTTGGGATATGATTGCTTGCTTGGAATTCTCTAAAAGTAGAAATTACATCCTCACTTACAATGTCCCAAAAATATTGATAGAAATGAGGGGGAAAGTCGTCGGGTCTCGGGGCTTTGTCTGGCTCCATGATAAACAAGGCTTCCTTAATTTCCTCATCAGAAAAGGGAGCTAGAAGCTTAAGGTTTATATCCTCATTTATTATGCTAGGAATGGATTGCAAGAGAATATCTTTGGCCTCCTCATTGCACTGCGATTCCTAACCAAGGATAGAATTGAAATAAGTTACTACCTCCTTTCTGATTTCTGTTAAGTCTTGAGTAATAGAACCATTTGCTTTTTTTAAAAATTTTATCTTGTTATTGCTTCTATTTCTAAGCGTGGTGATGTGAAAAAACTTGGAATTTGAATCTCCATATTTCAACCAAAGAGCCCTTGATTTTTGCCTCCAATAGATTTCCTCACAGGCCAAAATGTTATGAAACTCTGCTAGTTTTGTTCGTTCCTCTTGCCTAGTAGTTTCATCAACATCACCATGTTGGATCCTATGATAAATTATCTTCAAACTTTCAACAACTTTTTTTTAATTTTCAAAGAGGTTCCCAAAGACCTCTTTGTTACAATTTCGAAGCTTTTCCTTAACAAACTTTAATTTTCCAGCAAGTTTAAAAGTTGCACTACCCCTGATAGGTTACTGCCACCACTGACTTAAGTTATCTCTGAAACTGGAATGTTTGATCCACATAGATTGAAATCTAAAAGATTTCTTAAAGGACAGAGAGTTAGGGATCTCCAAAAAAATGGGATTATGATTAGAGGTAATTTTAGGAAGGGCTTGCAGGGTAGAATCACCAAAAAAATTTGTAGCCTCCTTTGATAGAAAAAACCTATCAAGCCTTTCTTGAATGAGATGACACCCTATCCACCGATTGCTCCAGGTATAATTCACTCCTCTAAGTTTTACATCCATCAACATGTTGGAGTTCACAAAGTCATTGAACTCATCCATGCTCCTGATAGGTGGTCCATTTCCACCCATTTTGTCTGAATGGTAAAGAGGAGTGTTAAAATACTCAACTAGAATCCAGGGGACATTATGGAAGATTTCACTCAAATTGCCTAAGTACTCCCACAGTAGAGCTCTCACTTGAATTGAAGTTGGGGCATAAATATTTGAAAGGATCCATGACCTGTTGCTATTTATTTCCTTAAATAAAACACTAAGAACCCTATCATATTTCTGAATAATGGTTCCTTCTACTATTCGAGGATCCCACAAAGTCATAAGGCCTCTAGATGCTCCTCTGGCTGATTTGCAAACCATCTCCCCTTGATTCAGATTTTTTTTGCTATTTTTTGACTGAATCTCATCAGTTTTTGTTTCTTGCAACATGATAATAGTTGGATTCACTTGATTTATAACTAACATGATGATCCTTCCTTTTAATTTACTTACTGCTTTGATAGATTTTTTTAACGTTTAGATTATTTCATTGGGGGATTTTTTCTTCTTCCTCTACTTGTGGATTCAATTCGAGAGTAATTGTAATATATTATAGATGCATTAATAAAATATGACATACTTAGTAGGAATGAACTTTTTACTTTAAGGGTTAAACAACTTGTATTTATAGACTATCTAATATGACCAATGAAGATGCATTTTGTAATCGATTTGATTGTTAGATTATGTCCATACAATGCACCATGATATGTTATATTGCTAATAAAAATATATAATATTATATATTGCTAGTCAAAATATATAAGAGTAAATATTTCAAACTTTTTATTTTGTAACAATTCTAAAATTAAATATTTTTATGTTTCTTTTTAGTTTTACAACATCAATTTTCCATGTTCACCAAACTAACTTTCCTATCAAACTTTTAGCATGTGAGTATTTACATGATATTTTTTAAAAAAATTTAAGAACATTGACATACTAGATTTTATGTCTTCCTAGTTATATTTTGTTTATGACTATCATTTTCATTTATACTTCATCTCTTAGGGATGACTATTACCACATTATTTGATGCTCATGTTTTTCTTCTTGTGTTTGTTTTACAATTGGTTATTTTAATTTTTTTGAGTTTATTACATCTAAAATAATTGTCTACATTGTAGACCATTCCTAAAATACATATTTTTATAATAAATATTTGGTATAAATTATAAAATAAAAATATACACAATTTTCTTTGAAATTGATTACATGATGTTGAAGCAAGCCAACTTGTATTACATCATATGACTACAATAGAGCAAGTATTCAAAAACCACATCATGGTATTACAAAAAACTATACTATCATGGATCACATTATCAATGGAATGCCCATCATAATATTGAGATTTTAACTTGTTTGTATTCATATGATTACATCCATCTTTCAATTGTTTCATAATGCCTTGGAGTTAAATATAAGGTTCACCATGGGATTGGAACATTGGAACTATTAAAGAAGAAAATTTGAAATGTATTCTATTGTGTGTGTGTGTGTGTGTGTGTGTGAGAGAGAGAGAGAGAGAGAGAGAGAGAGAGAGAGAGGGTATACTTCCTAACTATTTTATGTGTATAATATTTATAGTAACTATAATACCATAACTTTTGCAAACCTGGCATCAAAAGTTGAGTATATTACATTATCATAAATAAAGTTATTTATAAAATGACATTTCAAACCTTCAACTATTTTTATAATTTTAGGTTGTATTAACTCTAAAATTGAACATGTGAATTTATTTTTTATAGGGACAAATCTTCTTACGTACTACAAATTCTTTGCAATCCAAAATGAGATTTTAGGATGTAAGGAATTACATTAGGTGTTAATATTTATTCATCTGATAGTATTAAGAATGTTGAAAAATTAGGGTATCAAGCCTTGCCTATAAAGTTCTACTCTATATATTTGGATAGATTCAAAGAATGAAGGACTCTCATGAGGATAAACTAGACATCAATAAAGGAAAATTTTATAAGATTGTGGTTGAAAATATGGTTGACTTACGAGAACTAATATTTATTAGTAAATGACAAATGGAATAATGAATTTCTAATGAAATCTATCAAGGAAATGGATGATTCAATATAAATGATTATCAAGGATGGAGGTTGAACATGATATAATAGTTCTTACAAATACATGATTAATTTTTTAATATTAATATAGATTGTCTAGATTTTTGAATATTTGTAAATTGATTGAAAGCAAATACATACTAAATGAACATTAGTCTATAAATTTTATTTTAAAATGATTTTCTCATAATATTATCTAGTTTGAAAGTAAGGAGAAAAGTAATTGGTTATAGGGAGGAATAGTTTGTAATTAAGACCATGGAGTTAAAATTTTGTGTGGAGATGAAATTTTTGAAAAGAATCCTAATGTGGGTCAGGCTATTTGGACTTCTATATGAGCTTATAAACAAAAGAATTTGGAAAATATTGGTAATACCCTAGATATTTTCATCTAAATACCACTAAATTCTATATAGTAGACATTAGTTGCATGTGTAGATATGAACTACCATGGGTACTTTCAAACCTTTGATAAAATCAATTGCTAGCAAAATTTGAATCAAGAAAGGAGTTTCAATAGGTGGACTATGAAAAATATTGTATTCTATGTTATTATAGGCACCCAATTTTTTATGCAGGGCTAATAATTAATATTATCATACCCTTCATCAGTCAATCCACTAAGCAACCAAACTAAATTAATCATTCTATTTCCCATACTTAAAGTATTTATTGATCCAAATGTAGAATCGTTAGGGTACGAGCAGAAGCACTAGTAGCACTTCTGCCACCTTGGTAATGCTTTTGTGACTCTTTGATAGTTTAAAGTTTTCCCACCCAATTTTAACCTCCAATAGTCAGCTAGGGTAAGCACTACCCCTAAAGCATTAACAAAACTTTTGCTTCCAATGACCTAACATAAGTGTAATCTCAAAGGCATGCATCTCTAACATGCTCAAGTTTCCCTCCACTCTCAAGAGTGACCATGCTTGTTTATTCATGAGCTGCACCAAGAACTTCCTGATCATTCCATATAATTGACCATATCCTTCCATCATTCCATCTTCCTCCCTCTAAGAAGTCCTCAGAATCTATAAATTTAGTCCTTGAGGAGGGAATTTAGAATCAATTTTTAACTATAGCAAAACTCTTGCTAAAATCATCTCAATAATGCTTATTATCATCTTAGATCTCTCTTGCGAAGGTTATACCAAAATCTTGGCTCACTCTTACATACATCTAGCTATCATCATTTTTTATCAAGCTCCAAGCCAACAAATCCAACACTCTCAAAAAGCAACAAGGGGCCTCCAACACACAATTAAGAGGAAGAAACCTATGGTCTTAGGTTGTATATTACTTCTTCCTCTCTTGCTTATTTGGTCATTTCATTTTATAGATTTTTTAGGTAATATATTTCATCTCACTTTATCTTAGTATTTTTGGGTTTGACTCTACTTGACTAACCTCTCTCTCGCTTATTTGGTCCTTTTATTTTATTTATTTTGTTTTAGGTAATATATTTCATCTCACTTTATCTTGCTATTTTGGGGTTTGGTTCTACTTGAATAACCTTTATCAGTGTCTATTTGTAGCTTATTAGGACTTATTTTGTACTCATCTTTGTATCTTTTATTTATAAAATTTATTAGCTAGTATTTTTGGAGATATTACATTATTTGGTAGCATGTGGTAGATTAAAAGTATTAGATTAGGGAGAATGATTTATATTTTGTCTAGTTTATGTGTTAGTGTATGAGAAGAGTCCAAGTGTTATGTAATAAAGTGTGCAAAGTGTGAGAGTGTGTAAACTATCATGCAAGCAAGTCAAGATTCATAGAGTTATGTGTCAAATATGCAAGTGAAGAGTCACATGATATGTAGAAATATATAAAGTGAAGGTTCATGAGATTTTTGTCATATGTGAGGAATGGAAAAGGATGCATCTCCTGGATTTTTGAGGAGATCAATAGTCAAGTATTAAAGAGTCATATTCTAAGGTTATATTATCGAGACAAAGCTCCATGTATTGTATCAAATAAGTAACAAGTTCCTTGATATATTTGATGATTTATGAATAATATTGTGATTTTTGATTATTGCAAAATATTATTTTTATTCTATGAATGATATTATTGATATTTTCCATAGATTTTAATGCATTAATATTGTGATTAATATTTGATCCTAGTAAAGTGACCTATGAGATAATTTGGGAGAATTCCCAACAAGCAAACTTCATATCTAAGCATTTAATATAGTTTTAAGTGACTATATATGTCTTATTTTTACCACAAAACAAGGTCATTGACCTCCATGGATAGTTCCCTACATATTTGATCATTTATATCTTATATTAGTTTATGTTTCATCCATCTAGTTAGATCACAAAATTAGTGGCATTGCTTGATTATAGGTCAACAATTCTTTTGTTCTCTAGTTTACATAGAATAAAAACACAAGCCTAAAGTGTTGGTAATGCTTATGCCTTATATTGTTTCTTCCATCATTACCTTTACTATTGGATTCCATTACTTCTCAACTAATTATCATTTTTGTCTTGCTAAAAACAAAGGTATAATCATCTTGTCAAGGAAGTCCACTATATTCCCTCTAATTAGATAGACCCCTCAATTCTATTTCTTATTGTTTTCTATATATTTTATTGATTTGCATAAAAGTGTTGGTATCTAGAAAAAGCAGTGTTAGTGCTTTTATAGGAGGCCAACACTTTTAGATCTGAGGTAGAACTGGGTACCTCTAAACCATGCCTTGTCATTTGCAGCCTTTAGGTGTAAAAAGGTTAGGCACAAAAGTGGGATATTTAAAAGGAAAATTAGTTTTCTTCAAAAAATATAGGTGTTTGTATATTTACAAATCAAACTAGATCTTAGCCCATAATATCCCCTAACATCCTCAAAGTGACAAGAAAAGAAGAGTGTTGCATCCCATTAGTCGATCCTTTCTGTTCTTCTCCCCTTGTTGATGGATTTTGAAGCCTCAATATTAATGTAAACTCACTGGATAAATATTCACAAGATCAAATATATGATAGACACAATATAGTAAGATAAAAAATAATAATGTAACTAGAATAGTATGAGCCAACTAATAGGTAAAATCAAGGCTTATAATATATCAACTAAAATTCATTAATAAGCAATAATATATGAATGTAATAGCCTGAATCATACATGTACAAAGCATGTAGCATAACTTACAATATTAGTTTCTCAAATGTATGCAATATTTATTACTCCTCTTTCTCTTACAAATGTATCATAAAACTCTCATACAATACCAATGCTTTCTAGGCTCACTGTATAAACTATGTAGGCTATGTAGATGATGTCCTCTATGGCATAATATATAGCCATTATAGGATGACTCTTTTTTTACTTGACTCTTCCTTTCCTTATTCCAAGTTTCATGTCTCTTGGTTTCTCTACTTGACACTTGCATACACATGACTCTATCTTGTATGCACACTTGGACATGAATCTTCACATAACACTTCTTATACTAAGAACACTTGTGCACATATACACATATTACACTTGCACACTTACACACATGACACTTGTGCATTTCCTACACATTATTACATTACATAAAATATTTACTCACACTCTAATCTAGGACACAATCCTAATCTAATATTTACAAGATGTACCATGAGGGTACATTAGAATGTACCAAATAATGTAATATTCTCCAACACTTGTCATAATTATATATGGCTTGATTAGGTACATGGGAAGAGACTATTAAATATAATAGGTTGAGGAAGATATGAAAGGTTTTAATCATAATATAAGACCAACATTAAAGAATAATATCAAATAGAAATAGAATATGGATCAGGTCAATGACTTCCCACAACTTAAAACATGGAAATGAAAGACCATCTACCTCATCAAATGACAAATTCCATCATAGATTATTTTTATTAAACTAAAAGAGGAAACAAAGACACATTGGATGAGAAAATCAAAGATAGTCTATGAATTTAAAAGCATCTAAAGCCATAAAGGAATAACTAAATTTAATTTTCAAAGGGTATAAGGTGGTAGAGATTACATTTAATTTAGGTAAATCATATTCATCCTCTTTAATTAGTATAAGTTCATCTCCTTATAATAAAATAATAAAGTAGTATGGAGGTTGTTCCTTGCACCTTAGGATTTTTAATAACTTACAGATGATAAAATAAATTGAAAATAATCTATTAAAAAAAAGTGAAGTATAATGAAAACAATGATGATTAATTTTATTAATGTTCATAGCAAAAATAATTTTGATCAAGGATGAAGTTAATGGAATATATATTATTATAGTAATCTAAAATATTATATTTTTCTTAATGGTCCCTTGATGGATACGTTAAGTTATCCCATGAAATTTACTAAAGTGAATTACTATCTTCTTATCTCTTCATTATTTTTTTTGAGGCATTGGAAAAATCTCTCTTGAAGGTAAAAATGAAAGAAAAAGTAGAGGTATCTATATTTTCACAAATAGTATTTTTGAATCTCATCTCTAATTTTGCATGAGGCCATGTAATCAAATCACTTCTATCCTACTATAAGAAGGAATTGAATAATTGATAATCACAAAAAATATATGAGCCTTTTATCAACATTTCTCTTGATTAGCATTGGAATATTATTGAGATTTTAGGATTTAGAGTGGAAAATTTTCTATTAATATAATTATATATATTTTCATTTCATAAAAGAAAGAAAAACATTGGGACTCAAATTTGGGTAGAACAAAATTATGTTTGACTAGTTGAAAAGATAAGTTCTTAATAATGACTATAACACTTCAACTCATAAAGGATACATTTTAATCTATCCCAATATATATAATTTCATTTCTAATATTACTATTAGGTATAACAATTGAATTTTACAAAATTCAATAATAATTTATTTGAAAATGATGTGACAAAAATTTTAGGTTTTCCTTTGTAGATGGAATAAGGTTTGTAGAGGAAATATTAGGAGGGGAAGGGTTGTGAAATTTTATGTTTATGATTTCAGGATTTGGGAGAAAACTTGGTTGGTGATATTTAAATATCAAGGAAAGATTTGGAAAGATAATACTTAAAAATTATCTAGGAATGTATGGATAAAATATATTCAAAATTTGAGTTCTACATAAAGCATATTCAACATCGAACATAATATTAAAAAGTTTATAATCAATTAAGATATATATTAGATGTTTTTTTTTAATATGAAGCATTATATAAAATTTTGATTTGATGTTTAATTGAAGAATTTTCCTCTAATTTCTAATCTAAAATTTAAAAAATTGACCCATTGTCTCTATGGCTTATAGAGGTCAAAAATTAAGGATTATATCTTATTGAGAAATATCTACAAAACTTACACTAATTGAATTCCATTTGTTTATTTTTCTATGAAAGGATGAATTGGTTTGAAACCTTGAAATATATGATGGATACTTAATCAAGTTGAGATATAAAAAATTGGAGAAATCAAAAGCCCATGATCTATGGATTTCTCTTGGAAGAAGATTTGTTCACCTAAGGTTTTGCCTAAGGACTCAACATTGTTTCCTTAGTAGTTTGAAGTAAATTTTTTATGGATGATAGTATTCAAAGTAGGTGTAACATGAATATTTAAAATGTATTTTGTATAAGAAGATGAAAGCATCAAATCATCTACTTCTTCATTGTTCCTTTGATTCCACTTTTTGATATTAAATTTTAAGACAATGTAGATTATTTAGGTTTCTCTATTGACATTGAAAGAATTGATAACATTTTGCACTAATTATTTTAAATCAAAACTTGTAGGTATTCTATGGAATATTGGATGTTATATTATGTATTAGAATATATGGATAAAAATAAATAATAAGATATTCAATAAAAACATAGGATTTCAAATCCAAGTAAGATTCATAGTTTGAAATCTCTTACAAGATCTTTGTAGACACGATGTTGATCATGGAAATCCTCACATGTATAAAATATATGTTGTCCACTTACATTATTTTAATATACATGTAAGGATTATCTATGATAATGGAGTTAGCATACAAGATTGGTAGAGACTGATGGTAACACAAAAATTCCTAAAAGTTGGCTTCATGAAATTTAACTTTGATGAGTGCTTCTAAAGGAAACCATGGCAAAGTTGATGAGGATGGTGTTGTAGAAAAAATTCCTAAAAGTTGGGTTCATGAAATTTAACTCCGCTATCGGACACTCCAGAAACAAGTGTTGGGTTGTCTCCCATCCTGCCCTGCACATGTAGCAACGGTTAGCAATAACCATACCTTTGGATAACATATTGTCCATAGTGAGAATTTTTCCTTGAATCACCAACCATGAAAAAAAAGATATTTTAGAAATTAAGCCTTTGATCCAAACCAAACTCAGTTGAAATTGTTTACCTTCCACATTGAGAAGCAAATTATAGGCAGATTTAACTGTGAAGTCACCACTTTCAGTCTTAGCCCAAACAATGTGATCTTCATCCTCTCCAGAGGGAATAATTTGTTGAGTTAAAATGTTATAAAGCTTTTTAGAATCTGCTTCAAAACCCTGTACTCTAATGTGTTTCCACCTATTGATATTTATATCCTTCCACATATAATTTGCAACCTTCTTCCCAATATGCTGCTCCATATGCTCTTGAATCCTAGCCAAACGAGTATTCTGGGATAACTCCTCAGCTCTCACCCACCGATCCTTCCAAAAGTCTATTGTTTGCCCATTTCCTAGAATCCATCTAAGACCTTTCTTGACAAGATCCCTTCTCATGAGGATTGCCTTCCAAAAAGCAGACCCCCTGCTTGCTAAGTTGTCATTAAGGAAGTTCACACCTTGGAGGTATTTCCTCCTAACTATGGCAGTCCATTCATTATCGACCTTAGTCAATAACTGCCACGCTTGTTTGGCTAACAGAGTTGTTTTGAGATGATAAAATCTCCTCAATCCTAATCCCCCATTAGATTTAGGTTTGCAAACCTTGTTCTAACATACTAAATGGATCCTTTTATTATCCTCAATTGACTAGATAATTTTTTTTTTGAAGCTGCTCAATTTTGTGATACACCTTGCTGGGAGCTCTGAAGACTGATAAGAAGTAAACGAGTATACTTTGAAGTGAAGACATAGTTAAAACTGCTTTGCCTTCTTGAGATAACAGATGTCCTTTCCAACCTACTAGCTTTTTTTGGATCCTCTCCAGAACTATGTTCCACATTGATCCTTCAGGTTTCCTCGTAAACAGGGGAAGACCTAAATAGGAGGTGGGAAGGGATGCAATATGACATTCCATGATCCTTGCTATGCTGTTTTACCTAGGAATGGGGATATTGATGAAATAAAGTTTGCTCTTATCAAAATTCACTTTTTGTCCAGCCGCTTCTTCATACATTATGAGCATATTTTTAATCCTTCTTGCCTCAACCATAGAATCCAAAGTCAGTAGCAATGTATCATCAACAAATTGATGATGTGTCATCGGGGTAGTTAGCGACGTGGCCTTGATACCTGATATGAGTCCAACTACCGTTGTTGCCTTAATGGTTCTTCCCAAGGCCTCAGCTACAATTATGAACAACATAGGACTTATGGATCTCCTTGTCTTAGACCACATTTGCTTTAAAAAAACCTGTAGTAGACCCATTAACCAAAACTAAAAAACAAGGCTTAGAAATACACTCTCTTATTAACTTGACCCATTTCATGTTGAAGCCAAATTTTAATAAAACTACCTCTAGGAATTCCCAATTTATCCTGTCATAAGCTTTGTTCATGTCTAACTTTAAAGCCATAACTACTTTTTTGGTCTGAGTGACTGTATGAAGAGCCTCATGAATAGTAATAACTCCATCTAAGATTGATCTTCCTTGTACAGAACTTCCTTGACTTGGATCAATGATAACCAGTAGAACTTTCTTCAAACGGTTGGCTAAAACTTTGGACAGAATTTTATAGGATATATTACACAGGCTAACCGGCCTAAAGTCAGCCATAGTCTTTGGGTTGGGGCCTTTAGGGATTAAAGCAATGAAAGTTGAATTGAAACCCCTTGGAATATTATTTGAACTTTGGAAATCCTTGATTGTAGCAATAACTTCTACTCCAACAATATCCCAACAAACTTGGAAAAACCGTGGTGAAAACCCATCCGGCCCAGGAGCTTTGTCAGGATCCATGTTAAACAAAGCCTCCTTGATCTCTTCATCTAAAAAAGTTGATGTAAGAGACTCGTTAATTGTTTCATCAATGAGTTGTGGAATGAATTGAAGGAGAGAGTCCTTTTCTTGGGCATTACAGGCCCGTTCTTCACCCAATAATGAACTGAAAAATTAACAGCCTCGTCCCTGATCTCCTGAATGTTTTGAGTTAAGGATCCATCCACCTTAGTTAAATTTCTAATATTATTGTTGCTTCTATTGCTCAATGTGGTAACATGGAATTTTTTTGAATTAGAGTCCCCTTCCTTTAGCCATAATACCCTTGATTTCTACCTCTAATACATCTCTTCAAAAGCTAAAATATTATAAAACTCACAAAGGGTTTCCTTCTCTTTAGTCCTTGTTGCCTCATCATAGGTTCCATTTTGGATTTTGCTTTCTATTATTCTCAGTTTTTCCCCCACTGCTATCTTTTTCTAAAAAACATTTCCAAAGACTTCTTTATTCCATATTCAAAGGTTATTTTTCACCATCTTAAGTTTTTGAGATAGTTTGAAGGAAGCACTTCCCTGGATAGGCTGCTGCCACCATTCCTCTATTCATTTCTTGAAGTCCGGATGTTTAACCCACATTGATAGAAATATAAATGGCTTTTTAAAGGAGTTAGCCTGAAATGCCTCCCATAGAATAAGATTATGGTCTGAAGCACATTTAGGAAGGGCTTGTAATGTTGAATCACCAAAAATTGTTGTAGCTTCCTTGGATAAAAAACCTGTCCAACCTTTCTTGAATCAGCTAACTTCCTATCCTCTTGTTACTCCATGTAAATTTGGCTCCTTTTAGTCTTACATCCATCAATTCATTTGTGTTAATGAATTCATTGAAGTCCTCCATGCTTGTTGAGGGTAACCCAGATCCTCCCTTATTATCAGATGGGTAAATGGGGGTATTGAATATCCCCCAATCACCCAAGGAATGTCTTTAAAAGCTTGGCTCAAATGCCCCAAAAACTCCCATAGTTCATACCGCCCTTGGACAAAGGTAGGGGCATAAACATTTGACATAATCCAATTCTTATTAGTATCAAAATCATGAAATAATATGCTTAAGACTCTTTCATTTTCTTGAATAATACTTCCTTCTATTTTAATAGGATCCCATAAGATCATGAGGCTGCCAGATGCTCCTCTCGCCTATTGAAAGGCCACTTCCCCTTGCTTCCAAATCCTTCTAGCTATAAGTGCTGATTGTGCCACATCTGTTTTGGTTTCTTGAAGAAAAATAATAGTAGGATTCCAATCCTTCCTTATAGACTTCACCATCCTTTGTTTTGGTGGGCCATTTAGGCCTCTCACATTCCATGAGAGAACCTTCATTTAGAATGTTTGATATTTTTTCCCCGCCCCCTTCCCTGATCCAAAGGGGGTTTGTCAATTTTGCTATTATCCTGGCCAGGAATAGCTTGCTATAACAATGTTCTTTGCTTTCCATTTGCAATTTCTTCATTGATTCTCATTCTATAGTGCTCTGTTGTAGATATTCTCCCTTTATTTATTTCACTTCCATAATCTATCGAAGGCTTGGTAGTGCTTCTAGTCTATTTTGGACTGAAATGAGGGGGAATTTACTGTGATAGTCTATGGCATGAACCTTCTTCCTCATTTTGGGGGTTTTCAATTCCCTCTTCATCCTTAGCCTTATTTTGGTTCACCTCTCCTATCTGGTTCCTAAATAGGGGGCTTTCCTTCAAGGAAAATTTTACCGTTGGGCTCGTCTGATAAGGGATAATTTTCTCCACTGTCGGATTAGGAGCTACATACCTAGCTCTTGTTTCCACAACTTTGACTCTTTACTCTATTTTTTCCATGTTTAAACTGAAATGACCTGGCAATTTTTCTTCATTTTGAGCATAGATTTTGGGGCTTTTTGTCATAGTTGTGGATGGTCCCGATTTGGATGGGGGAGTCTAGGATTTCGAGAAAATTGAAACTGATGGTATCATCCTTACTATTTTCTTTTTCAACTTCTAGATTTTCTAGGATATCAAACATGTTCAAGCTGGGATCTTTATTACATACCTTATGATTTTTGCCTCCCTCATTATGTTGCTTTCCTTTCTCCTGGATTTTTTCTAGTTCTATGTTGGCTTGGTCAGCCTGGTTATTCTTAACTTGTCTGTATCCTTCCAAGTTAAGACATGGTCCTTGAAACTTTGGGATCCCTCTCCCATTAGCTTTCCCCAAAAAACCTTCGCTCATGGCTTCCTTGTTTGTAGTTATTGTCAAACATTGGGCTTGAAGGTGGCCCTGGGTTTTGCACACGCTACAAAATACCGATTTGTTCTCATACTCCACAGGATGAGTCCTTAGAAACTCTCCATATGCTAGTTCCACCTGAGAAGGTAGAACAGAATCCAAGTTTACATTTACACAGATCCTGGCATGCGTCAGTCTAGTCCTTGCCCGGGTTGAATGGTCTATTGCCATGAGATATCCTATCGTATTTGCTATGCCACTAAGCTAGTACTCATTAAAAAACTGGGCTAGGAGGTTTGGTAAGTGGACCCAAATGGGTGCTATATTAATTTTTTGCTTCTCAGGGTTGAAATCCTCCCCCCACTTCCTTAGAAAGAGGCTACGCCTTCCTAGAAACCAGGGTCCTCCTGTCAAGATGCGCTCTGCATCATCTTTTTTGTTGAGTCTTATCATAAAAAAACCTCTTGACATGGCTACGATTTCTAAGCTTCCTAAAGTTTTCCACTTTGTCGTGACCCATGAGCGAATAGTCTCAATGTCAGTCCTTCCTCACAAAAACTTGCCAACTAAGGATGATGCCTCCATATCCAAGAATCTTTCCATAATCTCCACTGGCGCAGTTAACCTATTATTTTTTGGTATTAGGGGTGGTAGTTCACTGACTGGATCCTTATTTTTCCCTTTCAGCATTTCCAAAAAGGTTGGGCCCTTGTTGCCAGCTCCCGAACCCCAGTGGGACCCTTTGTTTGAGGGTTTATCTGGAGGATCTATACCTTTAGCCTTTTTGAAATGAGCTGACAGGGAATCCTTTTCCTTTCCAGCTACAACATTTTGCCCTACCTCTGGATATTCTCCTTTCGTTGGTTCAAAATTCTTGCCTACTGTTTTTGCTCCTCCTCCGCTTCCTCTGCTTCCTCCACCGCTCCTCATCTCTCCAGCTATAAATATTTTTTACAGAGATATAATGTTTAGGTCTATTTTAGTGTGTACCTACTTCTTGCTTTTCTCATAGGGCCTAAGTCAAACTAAACAATAATAATCATCCAAAGCTGGAAATAAATTGTATGGAAACTTATTATCAATGTTGTAGGTCTATGAATTTTGAGTTGTCATTTATGTCATTCTAATTTTTGACATACTTCAATAAGTAGATTTTTTTATGCATGCAAATTTTAATAGTGTACTCAATCACCTTATGCACTACACATGCTTTTTATGTTTTTTTTGGTCAATTTTTATGAAGGAAACATTTGAACAAACATTTGGGACCGTTTGTGTCCATAATGAACTATGAACTTAGTTATCATAGATGAATTTTTTGTGGATATTATTGATGAAGGAATATTTGAGGTTTTCACATATGCATTTTGAATAATATACTCAATCACCTTATGCATCATATATGGTTACCTATATTGATTAATTTCTATGAAGGTAAAGTATCAAATTTTCATGCATGTATACTAAATATAATGCTTCAAATCCACATGACTATTTTTATTAATTTCATAATAGGAAATATATGCGCAATAGAAAAAGTTTTAATGTATGAATTAAAGATAGTATGTTTAATTATATTATGCATAAGGTATAGATTATAACCTTATTATTGGTTTCAAGTAAAAGTAAAAAGGTGTGCACAACTAAATTTATGATTTGAATTAATTTAACCATGCACTAAACTATAGTATAAAAGCTTGACTTGTAAATTCATTGCCATCAATGGATATGCTTGTGGTAATGGCATGGATTGGAATGTGAATAGTTGTGTTAGATAGTAGTAGCCCCTTCTAAAAGGAATATGAATTGTTATGATTCTTGAATAGTAGTATAAAATGTATTTAGTAGGTATAAACTAATGAAAACTAAAACCAAAAGGAGAAAAAAATCACAAATATAGAGTTATATTGTAGGGTTTTGGAACCTAGAAGAAATTTTGGTACGTTTAGATAATCTATCACCAATATAGAAGAGGTCAAATATTTAACTTGTGCAAATGAACATAAGGATAAGATGTTGGTTTGTTCATACATTTATAGATGCATTCAACACAGATGACATGTTTAAAATTTGGTATGCTCAAGTGTTGGTGGATGTTATTTTGATGCATAATAGTTGCATTCCTTTTAAGTACATGTTCATCATTGTACTAAAATATAGACTTAGTTAAGAGTGTACACTCATATGTTAAATTTTATAAAGATGCATATGTTTGAATTGAAATGCATAAGATAGATCTATAGGCACAACTTCTACTTTTTGTTTAATAGGTTTTATGTAGCTACTCTCTTATTAAATTATCCAAAATCCAAAAATGGAGTTGATATGAGGATATTCAAGCTGCAATACCACTTGGATGGGTAGTAAAGTGACCTAATGATGTCCTCCCTAAAAATTAGATTTCATATCCATAAAGTCTTTATAGATGAATTGCAATAACAAAATAAATGTCACACATAAATAGCAATTGATGTAAAATTGGATAGTTGATACGCACTTCAATTATGTAAATGATATCTTTTGTAAAATATAACTCATTACAAATGTTGATAAAAACCATTGTATTCATTTCATATTATTCTGATCTCACTTATGTTTATGATTTTAGTTGGAATGAAAGACAATTATTTCTTTCTATATTTTTGTAAAGAATGAAATATTTCCAGTTTTGAATGAATATTATTATCAAGAATAGGATGAGGAAGTGATGCTATTGTATTCTATATATTGTTTTGAAGAAATTTTGACTTGCAAAAATATTACATATAAATGCAAATATTTTCACAATGCAAAAGTGTTGATTACTTTACAAAAATATGTAAGAGTAGGTAGTGCTATAAGAATTGGTGTCTTATTTTATTATTTTTAAAATATGATGGAATGAGTTGAATTACTTGTTAAAATACAATGAAGTAAACTCTCCAAAAATGTGGAAAAATAATGGTAGTTGATAGGTGATTCTTGATTGTCTTCTTCTAAGAAATGTTATGTGTAATATACAATAAAATCTAGTCTCAAACTTTGCTAATCTTTGTGGATACAAATATTTAAAAGGTTTTATTAAAAAATAAGTTAGGAAAATGTTGGTCTTAGACTTCAATGATATTGATGGGATTAAGGTTTGAAGGTGGTCCTTTTAAGGATATTCTTCACAATATCATATCATTATAATAATAACAACGTGTAAAGAGGACTAGAATATGACTAGAACCAAATAAGGTATTATAGTGCAATTTGCTTAAAATAGTATTAAGGATTTTTAGTTATTGAAGAATATTACATTATTTAGTATTGAAGGTAATTACCAAGGCTACAAATGCATTGTTGAATAGAATATGCCCGTGAAATCACTTAGTCGACTACTATCAATAGAGTTTCTTACGTGCAACTCAGGATTTTTTATTATTTAAGAATATTATTCTCAAATTTCTTAAGAAAATGAACTCATAATATAGATAATAGTGCTCAAGAAGCACTTAAGAAAAGGATCTCAAGCAATAGAGAGAAGTTCTCAAGTAGTGCTCACATAGAAGAACTCAAGAGAAGCACTTACATAGAAAAAATCAGGAGATGTGCTCATGTAGAAGAACTTAGAAGAAGCACTCACGTAGAAGAAATAAAATAGTAGAGAGAAACACTTAAGTAGCACTCATGCAGAAGAATTCAAGTAGTAGTAAGAAGCTCTTTAGAAGCACTCTTACAAAAGAAACTAGGTAGTTTAAAGTAGCACCCATGCAAAGAGGTCACATGCAGTAGAAAGCAAAAAGTATACAAGGTAGTGAACACAATAAAAAGATCTTGATTTCCACTTATGAAACACTATTGACAGTAGTCAAATAAGTGAGTTTTTAGGTAAATTATATCCAATAATTTGTCCATAGCCCTAGTAATTACCTTTATCAGAGAGAAAAGGGGATTAGCCATACGATCAGTAAGGTGTTCTACATAGAGAAGAGTGTTAAGAGATAGACGAATGTCTAAGAGAACAACAAAGCAATGAGGAAATTATATATCCTATCCAATAGAAATATACAGTCAAGAGTCTATAAAGTAGAGAAGATAGACCAATGAAAGGTCTTGTGAAGCATTAATTGAAATGCTAACAAAATGGTCATTGCAAGATGTAATATAATGGCTGTTCTTACGCTCATAAAATGGCCATTGCAAATGTCTTTTCTAACACCTAATCTCATGCATATTTGAATTCCATGCAAACATCTTTCAACAAGTGTTGAAAGATATTTAAGCCATCAAGAGGAATAATAAGTTCACAATAGTCTACAAAGACGTTAAGCGAGCCAACAAGGAGGAGAATAAGGTAAGAGATATTACCTTAACTTAATGCAAGATTAAAGACCTAAGTTAGAAGATTATTATCTTAGGTACTTTAATTATTTATACTAAAGTTAATATATTTTTATGATTTGATTATTAGGTGGGAGTTATAAGGTTTTCTACTATAATTTGAAAATAATATTTTTTATTTCTTATTTTTGAGTTTCTAATTTTTACTAAAGTATGGAGTGATAAGATTTTCTACTTCAAATAGGATTTAAGTTTTTTGGAGATGATTTTTTTAAAGTTTCAATTTTGAATTTTGAAGAGTTAGTAGAAGTTTTTTTAAAGATTTGAATTTGTAGTAGTTTTTGAATATTTTTGAAGTTTTTAAAATTTTGAGATATTTTAAAATTTTGCAAATTTAATTTAATAGGAAGTTAAAAGGATTACTACATCAAAAGTTCAGAAAATTTAAAATTTTCTTATTTATTGAGAAGTTTTTTTTTTTTTTTTAAATTGCAATTTATTAATTTTGGAGATATAAGGATTTCAACTTCAAAGGAATTGAATCATTGAATTACATATCATGGAAGAAATTATTAGAAATGCATTCAGTGAAGATAGTGAAGAAATGATGAACAAGTTAAATTTTTATTCTCAAAACTTAATAGATGATTTTTATGGAAAGAAGCAAATATCAAATGGTTTAAAAGAAAATTTATCTTTATTTCTCAAGGATGTGAAATATGAAAAGTTCACAAAACTTATAATTTATATTCATTAAAAAATTTAGAACATGGAGGAATTCAAAAAACACCATTATATTTTCCTCAAAAGAATGCTTAATGATGTATATATCACTACTTACCTTTGACATCTTTCAAGGAGAAAGACAAGAAAATAAGAATATAAGTTGTGACACTTATGATTTGAATGAAGTTTATGTGAGCTTCAATGAGGAACCATTGAAATCCATAATGTATTATCGTGATGATTTACTAGATAATTATTTAGAAGACATATCAGAGGAAAACACAAAAGTAAGGATAATAGAAGACATGAATCAAAATCCAAAGAAGGATCGTATACTGAATATTCAAATAAAGGTATGAAATAAGTAAATTGAATATTGAATATGAAGACAAAAGTCCTCAATAACCAAATAATGTCATATAGGGGGTTTTTAAGAATATTCCATTATTTAGTACATGCTAATATACCCTTATGGTACTTTCATGGTACAAATGTAAATATGTAATAGATGTTAGAGTTAGACTATATTATATCATTTGGGTCATGTAAATGTACCACCTTTGGTACATAGCTAAATTAGGATATTACTTTAGAGGGAAGTTAACTACTTACTTCAAGCAATGTAATAAATGCACAGGTGTCAATACACAAGTTGTAATGTGCAAGATGTCCCCTTGTACAACTAGGTAGAGTGTTGGCCAAGGAATCTATCTTCCTATATAAAGGGTCTCATAGTGATAGATCAGATATCAAGTACATATCAAGCATATCAAGTGTATTATAGTAGAGAGTAGTGGATAGTGTAGAACTCTTATATGGAGTACAATGTAGTTCTTTAGCTTCTATTAATGGAGTGACCATCACCTCCATACTGCATTACATTTTCATAACTTTCTATTTATAGTATATTTTAGTCATATTGTGGATCACTTTATCTCATATTTAGGACATGTTTTAGATATATCCAATAGATCAATAGGAATAGGTAGATTCACCATTGTTATTATTGACCTATATCTTTGCAAAATGGATCTACCATTATGCGTCGCTGCATGCAAATACTACCATTAGGAATCAATTGATAGAAAAGCCACAATAGTCAATAGGATTAGAGAGAATCACAAGTGAGGACTGAAATAAATCTCAGTTACATAAATTACGAGATTACATTTGTCTAGAGTATTTCTACAAAGTTTCAAAAAAACTCGTGAAGACTAGGACTCAACATTCATACCTCTAGATTGACAAATCGTCTAATGAAGATTATTATCTCCAGAATTATAAATTCTTCCATTTTTGTTTCTAACAACTTGTTGCAAGAAAAGGAGATTAAAAAAAAGGTTAGGAATATTCCTACAAGAGATCTAGGAAGAATATATTTTTAGAATCATTCCAGAACTTGCAACAACAAGGATAATATTGAAGATTTCAAATACCTCAAAAAAATGTATCATTCAAGAGCTACAATCCTGCAGATTGTATAAGAGAAGAAAAGGCCACAATAGCCCTATAGTAGACTCAAGGAAGAAGAGAATCCATAAGATGAGTCAAGGAGGAGATAGGATATTGGTGATCTCCATTCAATATCAATACCTACAGAGTGTAGAAGAAGAAAATGCCATAGAAGCCTTGATCCAGAAGAAAGGGCCACAACAACCTTAATTCTAAAGAAAACTCTAGAGAAGAGTTTTTGATATAGAAGAAGACTCCAGAGAAGAGTTTCTGATTCTGAAGAAGAGTTCCTGATTCAAAAGAAGACTCTAGAGAAGAGTTCCTAAAGAATACTCCAGAGAAGAGTCCGCAAAATAGGAGATTGGTTATCTCCATTAAAGCTTGCAAATTACAAAAGAAAAGAAGGACCAACAAGGTCCCATTCCAAAATATATAAGTAGTAGATTTTAGAGATCCGAGAAGAAGATCTCATCACCAACACTTCCAAAAGTAGAATTTTGAAGAAAAGGTCTCAGTTGGAAGACCAAAGAAGCTGCAATATAGAAGACCTTGGAGAGGTCTCAAGAAGGAAAATAAGAAGGCTTGGAGAGCCTTGTTGTAGATCTCACAAAAGCATCATCAAAAGAGTTCCTAGAAGAACTCATTGGAGAAATCCATTACCAAGGATAAGCTCTTGATAGTGAAGGACTTGGGACAATTGTCGCCACCTAACAACAAGCCAAAGAGAAGAAGAATTTGATAAAGAGTTCCAAATCCAAAAGAAGAATCTAGTGAAGACCTCAAGACATTCAAAATATTGAGAAGAATAAAATACTGTTTGAAATCAAAATTCAATAAGAAGATTGAAGGAAGATTCAGACAGAAGAAGCCTACCAAATCCAATAAATTTGGAGATAACCTCTTACAGCGAGAAGGCACATTTCAGGAGCAAGGACTTTTTTAACCTACTATATAAAATCAAATACCATTGGAAGGATCAAGCCACAAAACCCTAGGCTCAATATAGAAAGTTCAAGACCATAGTTTGGTGAAGCAAGAAGCTATTTTGGATAGATAACAAGAAGCTACGAATTCATCCATTACAAGATAGCAACTTGGTGAATCAAAACACCAAGATCTACATCTACTACAAAAGCCATTTAAAAGGTAAGAAACTTGGGTGTAATTAGTTAAACTTCAAATTAGGGTTCATTATCAAATTCCATTAAGAACCATATTTGGATTAAATTTGCAAGGAGAAGGGCTCATATTATAGTCTTCAAGAAAGTTCAAAAAGGAGAATTTATTTTAATATATATTTACACATTAAATAGGAGTTGGATATTTTTTGAAAGAAATAAAATTATCACCTACCTATTATCTATCTAGAAAGTAAGAAGACTACATCCTACAATATTGATTGTAGTGAAAATTGTAGATTATTCATTAAGGGTTATTTACAGATTACTCTTAAAAGTTGCAAATATTATTAAGTGCATTTGAAATTACTTTGAGAGTTTATTTACAACAGCAATAAGGTGAAATTATTATTACCATTCAAGTGCATTATTAATCCATTAGCACTATACTAGTTGATCTTTAAATAGTTACTCTCAAGAAATTAGTTTGTATTTTGATTGTTAAAGGCACAAAACTAGCACAAAGTCTGTAGTATTTCGTGGCCAAAAGAAGCCACCAATACAAGTCAAAAGGTGAAGGAAGCCACATTTAAATTCCTTTAAGGAAACCTCAAATTGAGACTTGGTGAGTCTCAAGATTCAAGGAATATATGAGTTTCATTTAAAAGTACAAAGTGCAGAAATCTGTACTTTAAAATCAACATATTAAGAGTATCTTATTAGCCTGGATTAACTTTTATTAAATTATCCAAGGAAGAGTATTATAAAATTTAAGGTGTTTAAAAACACCATTTCTCCACATCCAATCCAGCCCTGTAAGCAAATATTTCACCTATAATATTGGAGCCATTACAAGAGTCTATTATAATCTAAGTCTATGTAGAGAAAGGAGAGCATACAAAATGATATTATCTACATGGAATAGAACTATCAAGCTAAGCATTAGGGGATACTACAAAGGATACAAATAAAAATTCAAATAGGTTAAAAAAGTGACACAAACAACATATTATAAGCATCAAGTTATAAGGGAAAAAGCGCTATACCCAAGGTCATTACTTGGAGAGAATGAATGACCACAAAAAATGAGCACAAAAATCTACCAAAATACCACCATTAGGAGAACCATAGAACCTTGGAGCATTATAGTTGGTGTAGAACACAAGCTTATACTGAGAGGGGGGGTGAACAGTATAAGACCTCTTTTAAATTTATCTATCAATAAAGCTTTCAAACCATTAACATGCAGAATAAGATAGCAGTAATAACAGCAGTAAAACAGTGCATAAGAAGCAATCCACAATAAGACACAGCAATTTACGTGGTTCACCCAAGGTGGGCTACTCCACGGATAAAAATTTTCTTCTAAAAGTTATATCAAAACCTCTGGGAATCCTTCCCGATTACAATGTTTATGAGCCTCAGCCCAAAGGAGACACCTTCCCCTAAATCTGCTTTGCTAGTGATCCTCTAGAAGACCTCTATCTCTTTTGCCCTTAGCAAGTGGAACTCTTTCCATAGAAGACACTGTCTTCCCTGCTCTGGCTGGAGATCTCTGTCCTCAACCCTGTCACAACAAGCTGGTCCTCTTTTACGCACCAAAACACAGTCCTTCGGTATGGCACAATTCTGTCCTCTTTCTTTGTTCTTTTTGGCACTTGGTTTGGAAAATAATTCTTCACTTTCTGCACAACTACAGCAGCACAGTCTTCTTAAATTACAGCAGCACTCTCTTCTCAACTTATATCAGCACTTGATCACTGTTTGTTCTTCACAACCGTTCGCAATTAAAATAGCATCTACTGCGTGCACTTTTCTTTCTATTACCCAAACTGTGCGAACACAGTCGCAATCACAACAGAATCTTCTCTGCATAGTCTTCTCATAAACAACAGCACATTCTTCGTGTATACAACAGCACATAGACTTCTACACTTAGAAGATTCAACGAAATGCACTTTGATGCTGCAATCGGACTTCGCTCTCTACTTCTTCGATTGTCGAACCTTGCTTGTCGCACTAACTCTGCGAACGCCACACTTCGAAAGCACACATCGATCGATACACAAAAATGCTCAAACAGTCCTCCTTTAATACCCACAATCTCAAGATGAAATCTTGTTCTTTAGTCGGTTGATCAATCTTCTAACACGTCGACTGTAAGACCTTATCCTTCATCGACCAAGGTTAACTTCATCGGCTTCAACCGCCTCTGCTGTTCTGTAGCTTTTCTCACGCGAAACTCAAACATGTCATGATATCGCTATGCCTTGGTCTGCCGTACACCTTCTTTGGTTTGTTGTCATGAAATCGCTACACTACAGCCTTTGCTGACGTCATCGTAAATCTTGTCATGAAATCGTGACGCTCTAGACTTCACTGCCTTCTTCTCCGTTGCTGTCACAAAATCGTGACACTACAACCTTTGCTGACGTCATCATGAAACTTGTCGTGAAATCGTGATGCTCTAGACTTCACTGCCTTCTTCTCCGTTGTTGTCGTGAAATCGCGACGCTACAGCTTTTGCTGACGTCATCATGAATCTTGTCACGAAATCGTGACGCTCTAGACTTCACTGCCTTCTTCTCTGCAATTGTCATGAAATCGTGACACCTTTGCCTCTTGCTGACGTCATCATGATTTTGGTCATGAAATCATGACGCTCTGGACCTCAAAGCCTTCTTCTCCGCAACTGTCATGAAATCGTGACACCTTTGCCTTTTGCTGATGTCATCAGCAACTCTATCGTGAAATCATGACACCTCTTGCTTCTTCATCCTTTTCTTGGTTTGCACTAGCGAAAATGAAACATGTCGCGAAATCGTGACGCTTTCGCTGCCTTAGGATCTTTCTTGCCAACTGCTCACGAAACTGGAACATGTCGTGAAATCGCGACACTTTCTACATCCGTACAACTTCTTCGAAACTTGTCATGAAATCGTGACACTTCCTACAACTCAACACTGCCAACTCAACTTGTCGTGAAATCATGACACTTTTTGCATCCGTACAACTTCTTCGAAACTTGTCGCAAAATCGTGACACTTTTTGCCCGCTGTGCTTCTGCCTTCCTGCATGTCGCGAAATCGCGACAGTTTTGGCCAAACTTTCTCTCTCCTCAAACATGTCACGAAATCATGACACTTTTGCCCGCTTTGCCTCTGCCTTCCTGCATGTCACGAAATCGTGACTTTCTCTCTCCTCAAACATGTCGCGAAATCGTGACAGTTTTTCCAGCAACTTGCAAACTTATTCTACTTTATCTTTTTCTGGATTTTTGGCAATTGGGCTACTCTGATTTTCTTGGAGACTTACTGACCAACTGAAACCTTCAACAAAAACACATCCTTGGACATAAAAACAAATTGCTCCAATAGTTTCTCGACATCAAAAACAACATCTACCAATAGCTCCTTGACATCAATGACAACAACTAAACTTAGGCAAAGGCAATGTACTCAAGGTACCCAAAATTGCCAACAATCTCCCCCTTTGTCATTGATGGCAACCCTTAACTAAAACACATCTTTCAAGAGTCAAAACTGAAATCAATCTCTCCAAGTTTTGCTCCCCCTGATTTGAAGCTTTCCTCTTCTCTTGAAAACTCTCCCCCTTACTTTAATCTCTCCCCCTTTGTCATCAATGGCAAAGGGTCACCTTTGGGGCTTGGGACTAAGAATGAGCCTCTTAGCTTAGTCCCTCCCCCATCTCCTGATGAGATGATTAAAATAGGGTTGGGAGTGACACTCCCATTAAACACTCATCATCATTAGTGTCCAAGATTTCTTTGTCGGGCCTTCTCTTGAATTCTTTTCCTGTATTTTTGTTTCTATCACTGTTCTGATCCTCGGACCTATTAATACTACTGTTCCTATTTCTTTTATCTTTTTTGTTCTTATCCATACCTTGATCCTTGGACCTGTTCATGTCATTTTTCCTATTTTTGTTATCATTCCTATTTTTATCCATGCCTTGATTCTTGAACTTGTTCATGCTTGCTATTTATGTTCCTGTATCTCGGAAGATCAGCTCTACACTTGTCTAGCTAGGTGTCCTTCATTGTTGCATTTATAGCAGGTAATAATATCAGTCATGGCTGTTCTTTGAATTCGCCTATTCTGACTAACCCAGTTCGTGTTATTTGTCTTGCAGAAAATTGCCTTGTGCCCGAATTGTTGACAAGAGTAGCAATACCCTTGAAAGAAATTACGTCTCCTAAAACTGTCATTTACTCTCTTCATTTGAGTCATGCATTGTACAACCATGTGACCAAATCTGTGACACACATAACATCTGTCGTGAAATTTTCTTTTGTTCGACTTCATGGGTCCCAAAAACTTCTTCTTCTCAGTCTGAATATCATTTTTTTTTTTTGCGTATTCATCACTTACGGACTCATGATCTGAAGTACTTTCTTCAACAGGACTCTCTTTCTTTTGAAATCTTTTGCTAGATTCCCCAACTTTGTTCCTTGTGCGGCTCAATAAAACCGAGACCTGTTTTATCTGTTGGTTTTCTTTGTCCTTCGATGAGAATTTTAACCTTCTTGGAGCTATCCTGAAATCTGTAGAGCTTATCCTTGTACTCTTTATTTTCTTCTTTCAAAGAAGCTATTTCCTGTTCTAACTCACTATACTCCGAATTTTAGATTCTAACTCATTCTTGAGTTCTTGTGTCTTAGCCATAGATACTTCAAGATTTTCTACAAGTTCATCTATCTCCATACAGCATTCATCTACCTTAATCTTGAGTCTATCATTCTTCTTTCTTTCCTTTTTCAAAACACTAAGAGCATTATTGAGTTCGCATTCAAGATCCTCTATTTGATGGCGCTTTGAATCATCACAACCTTTTTCAGATTTCTTATCACTAGAGGTGCTACCTTTTTCAAAAACCATACATGCATCTTCATTGGGGTTTTATGAAACATCCTCATACATACTAGCAGCCAAATCATCATTTCTACAATCATCCTCAAGGTGCCCAAAATTTCCACATCTAAAACATTTCATGATAATGAATTTGTGTTTCGGTTCTTCCTCTTTTTCTGAAATGAACAACATCTCATTTTCATCATCACTAGAAGAACTGTCACTTTCACTGCTAGAACACTTACTTGCTTTGTCCAAGTAGAAGCTCTTCTTATTCTTGTGAGAATGCCTCTTTCCATGATTGTTGTACTCATCTTTGCTTTTCTAGTGATTGTTGTACTCATTTTTGTTGTTTCTATAATACCTGTGCTTTTCAGAATCCTTGCTTTTAACATCTTGTATATCTTCATCACTTTCATCTTTAGAAATAGTACAGTCAGTAGCATAATGACCAAATTTCCCATAGTTGAAACATCTTATATTTTTCTTGCTTTTGTGCTTTCTGGAAAACTTGCCTTTCCTCGTTGTAATATGCCTCTTCCTCACTAGAAGACTCATCACTTTCTTGAATCTGTTTGCCCTTTGATTTCTTGATAGCTTTGAAAGTTGCCTCTTTCTTTACATCAACTTTCACTTGTGTCCTCAATTCAAATGCTTGCAAGAATACTATGGAGCTCATATTTTTTCAATTTATCTAAATCTTTGGCTTCCTCAATAGCAAAATTTTTTTCGCTAAATCTATTTGGAAGAGATCTTAAAATCTTATCACACACATCATTTTCAGCAAGTTCAAGACCTAAGTCTTTCATGGAGTTCACAATTTCATCCATCCGAAGCATGTAGTCACTAATATTTTCATCATCATTCATCTTGAGTTGTTCAAACATACCTTTAAAATGTCTCAATTTGGCCTTTCGGACATTTGCATCACCTGTATGAACAACTTGCAATTGTTTCCACATTTCACTAGCTATTTTGCAGTGAATAACTTTGGTAAGATCAGCCTTCTATAAACCTTTCAGGATTGCATTCATGGCTTTTGAATTGTTGTGATGTAGGAGCCTGTCTTCTTTAGTGTAAGGACCATTTGCAGGAACGGTATACCCATCTTCAACAACTTCCCATACCTCATTACCGAGCGCCATTAGATAGACTTTCATTCTTGCACTCCACAGACCAAAATCTGATTCGTCAAGAATAGGTGCTGCATTGCCACTCGAGTAGTCCATTGTGTTCTTTGTAAACTTTTCCTTCAAGCTGTTAAACTTTTCGAAGGCACTGGCTCTGATACCAATTGTAGAACACAAGCTTATACTGAGATGGGGGGGTGAACAGTATAAGACCTCTTTTAAATTTATCTATCAATATAGCTTTCAAACCATTAACATGCAGAATAAGATAGCAGTAATAACAGCAGTAAAACAGTGCATAAGAAGCAATCCACAATAAGACACAGCAATTTACGTGGTTCACCCAAGGTGGGCTACTCCACGGATAAAACTTTTCTTCTAAAAGTTATATCAAAACCTCTGGGAATCCTTCCCGATTACAATGTTTATGAGCCTCAGCCCAAAGGAGACACCTTCCCCTAAATCTGCTTTGCTAGTGATCCTCTAGAAGACCTCTATCTCTTTTGCCCTTAGCAAGTGGAACTATTTCCACAGAAGACACCTGTCTTCCCTACTCTGGTTGGAGATCTCTGTCCTCAACTCTGTCATAGCAAGTTGGTCCTCTTTTCTGCACCAAAACACAGTCCTTCGGTATGGCACAATTTTGTCCTCTTTCTTTGTTCTTTTTGGCACTTGGTTTGGAAAACAATTCTTCACTATCTGCACAACTATAGCAGCACAGTCTTCTTAAATTATAGCAGCACTCTCTTCTCAACTTACAGCAGCACTTGATCACTATTTTTTCTTCACAACCATTCGTAATTATAGCAGCATCTACTGCACGCACTTTTCTTTCTATTACCCAAACTGTGCGAACATAGTCGCAATCACAACAGAATCTTCTCTGCACAGTCTTCTCATAAACAACAGCACATTCTTCGTGTATACAACAGCACAAACTTCTACACTTAGAAGATTCAACGAAATGCACTTTGATGCTGCAGTCGAACTTCGCTCTCTGCTTCTCCGATTGTCGAACCTTGCTTGTCGCACTAACTCTACGAATGCCACACTTCGAAAGCGCACATCGATCGATACACAAAAATGCTCAAACAGTCCTCCTTTAATACACATAATCTCAAGATGAAATCTTGTTCTTTAGTCGGTTGATCAATCTTCTAACACGTCAACTGTAAGACCTTATCCTTCGTCGGCCAAGGTTAACTTCGTCGGCTTCAACCGCCTCTGCTGTTCTGTAGATTTTCTCATGCGAAACTCAAACATGTCATGATATCGCTACGCCTTGGTCTGCCATACACCTTCTTTGGTTTGTTGTCACGAAATCGCTACACTACAGCCTTTGCTGACGTCATCGTAAATCTTGTCATGAAATCACGATGCTCTAGACTTCACTGCCTTCTTCTCCGTTGTTGTCGCGAAATCGTGACACTACAGCCTTTGCTGACGTCATCATGAAACTTGTCACGAAATCACGATGCTCTAGACTTCACTGCCTTCTTCTTCGTTGTTGTCACAAAATCGTGACGCTACAGCTTTTGCTGACGTCATCATGAATCTTGTCGCAAAATCGCGACGCTCTAGACTTCACTGCCTTCTTCTCCGCAACTGTCGTGAAATCGCGACACCTTTGCCTCTTGCTGATGTCATCATGATTTTGGTCATGAAATCACGACGCTCTGGACCTCAAAGCCTTCTTCTCCGCAACTATCATGAAATCGTGACACCTTTGCCTTTTGCTGACGTCATCAGCAACTCTGTCACGAAATCGTGACACCTCTTGCTTCTTCATCCTTTTCTTGGTTTGCACTAGCGAAAATGAAACATGTCGCGAAATCATGACGCTTTCGCTGCCTTAGGATCTTTCTTGCCAACTACTCGTGAAACTGGAACATGTCACGAAATCGTGACACTTTCTGCATCCGTACAACTTCTTCGAAACTTGTCACGAAATCGTGACACTTCCTACAACTCAACACTGCCAACTCAACTTGTCGCGAAATCGTGACACTTTCTGCATCCGTACAACTTCTTCGAAACTTGTCGTGAAATCGCGACACTTTTTGCCCGTTGTGCTTCTGCCTTCCTGCATGTCACGAAATCGCGACAGTTTTGGCCAAACTTTCTCTCTCCTCAAACATGTCACGAAATCATGACACTTTTGCCCGCTTTGCCTCTGCCTTCTTGCATGTCGCGAAATCATGACTTTCTCTCTCCTCAAACATGTCACGAAATCGTGACAGTTTTTCCAGCAGCCTGCAAACTTATTCTACTTTATCTTTTTCTGGATTTTTGGCAACTGGGCTACTCTGATTTTCTTGGAGACTTACTGACCAACTGAAACCTTCAACAAAAACACATCCTTGGACATAAAAACAAATTGCTCCAATAGTTTCTCGACATCAAAAACAACATCTACCAATAGCTCCTTGACATCAATGACAACAACTAAACTTAGGCAAAAGCAATGTACTCAAGGTACCCAAAAATTGCCAATAGTTGGAGCCATCCATTATCCTCATCAAGAAAACATGCAAAAGGAGAAGAGAAAACATTTGCATTTCAAGAAACATAGAAATACAACATACAATACAAAGATATAAACAAATATAGGGTTACAATGCTCACCCTTGGAGCATTAGAAGAAAGTATTACATGCACAAGCATTGAGTGCCACTTGGCACAAGAGTTCTAAGCACCCAAAAGTTCATGAATAATCTAGCACTCACCTAAAAAGGAGTTACAAATATTTGGGATGTTACCACCAAACTCATCATTACATAAAGGCACGATGGAAGAATATCAACACCTACTTAGTAATTCTCAAGTGACACTTGTCCATAATCTACAAGGAAACAATTATATTTAAGGCACCCATTTTAGAGAAGGAGCAAGAATGAGATCAAAGGAAGTCAATCATTGAATGGTGTGAAGCATGTTCACAGGGAGGAGGCTAATTCAAGCTTGTGCACCATTCAAAGGTGTAAGTCTACATTTAAGAAGATTTCATAGACCAACAATACCAACGCCCCATTTGTAGAAGATACTTGTCATAGACCAAGCATTCCTTAAGGAGAATATCAGTGCCATTTACGGAGGAGAGAAGTGCTACTCAAGGGAGAAACCAGTGCCAATCAAAGAAGGTATTGATTGCCCATGATCACCATATTCTAAAAGGTTTCAAATATGCCACCTCACAACATCAAGGTAAGATAATCCAGAAGGGTTATTAAGGTAAAATCTCATATTATTTATTGCTTGCTATAAACTAAAGTTATATTGGAGTTATAATGGAACAATTATATTTACTATTGCAATCATCCATTTAGTATTAGTAATATATTAAGCAAGCAGATTTCAAAAATATTTATATTTGCAAATAATAAAGTAGGAGGATTAAGGGTTTCAACTTGGAAATTAAAATTCTATTATTGCAAATATGATTGTTTTCTAATATTCCAAATTAGGGAGTTATAAGGAATACTACACCAATAAATTATTAGAATTTAGAAACTTTAAATATCAAATATCAAAGGCTATAAAAGGAGGTTCATTAAGGATTATAAAGAGTTGGAAATTAATTGGTATACTTGTCTCAAAACCACATTAAAGGGATAAAATAAATCCAATCATTAGGACCTCGTCAAATTAGAAAATGCTTAAGTTCAATAGGTAATAAGGTGTAACAAAATTTGATTTTGGTGTTTACAAAACTTTACAAAATCAACCCAAAATTGAACTACTATTACCAAAAGAACTTTAGCATATCAAAAGCACTAGGGAGACATAAGGCATTCTACAAAACATAAATTTCACAAAGGTATCATAAAATAAATTCATGGCATCAAAAAAATTATTTCTTGTAGAATCCTAATTACTTAAAGGTCCAAATTATTTCTCCTAGAAAATAAGGTAAAAGCAATCTTAGTATTGAAAAACTTTGGGAGATAGCTCAAGGAACAACAAAAAGACCAAGCACAGGTGAAATTGAGATTCAAAAGTTTGAAGAAAATTATGCAAAATCCCTAATGATAATAACCTTTGCTATCAATGATGAAATACAAAATTATAGTAGTTCAACAAAGACATATACAAAAGCATGTAAAAGCTTATTGAAGATATTCGAAGGGAAAAATAAAGCACTATCCTTCATATTCAAACTCAACCACATTCCCTAAAAATGAACAGTGGCGAGAGCATAGAACTATTCCTAAGGAAGGTAGAAGACATTAAAGGGAAATTATTAACCCTACGAGAAGAAACTAAAGATGAATTCTTTCTCAAGTAGCCATGAGAGCACTTCCAAATAGCTAAAAACATTTGATTACATCTTTACAAGTCCTAAGTAAAGATACTTCTTTTGATGACATAATCAATATTATTCAAGAATATGAGGTAGAGAATACAATTAAAGATGAAATTACTAACACTGCATTGGCATCAAAAGACAATCCACAGGGGAATATAACATGTATTTTCAAATATGTAAAAGAAAATGTCATAGTACTAATTATTGCAGATTCAATCCCAAAAATCAGAATCAAGGAAATCAAATGAACAATGGAAGAATATTTCAACCATGACAATATCAAAATAATTCTCATCAATAGCAATTTTAGCATCCAACCAATTATCCCCAATTAGAGTATCAAAAAAAGAATAAAAAGGACACCTAGCTTAAAGGATAGAAGAAATCAAAGAACTGGAAGAACTTACAGATGGTTATGAAGTCAAAGCTCTTTCAGTAAGAACAACAGGTTATGAAGACACTAACTACTTGCTTGAATAGGTTATAGAAAATAGAGAATGAGAATACAAAATCCAAGACCGAGAAGAAGATCCATATTGAAGATTAAAATCTTCAATACCCAAATAATGTAATACAGGGGGGTGTTAGAGTATATTACATCATTTGGGTCATGTAAATGTACCACCTTTGGTACATAGTTAGAGTAGGAGATTAATTTAGGGTGAAGTTAGCTACTTAATTTAAGCAATGTAATAAATGCACAAGTGTCAATGTGCAAGTTGTAATGTGCAAGGTGTCCCCTTGTACAACTAGGTAGAGTTTTGGCCAAGGAATCCACATTCCTATATAAAGGGTATCATAGTGATAGATTATATATCAAGTACATATCAAGAATATCAAGTGTATTATAGTAGAGAGTATTAGATAGTGGTAGAACTCTTGAATGGAGTAAAATGTAGTTCTTTAGCTTATTTTAATGGAATGAACATCACCTCCATACTGCATTGTATTTTCACCACTTTCTATTTATAGTATATTTCAGTCATATTGCATAATCACTTTCATATTTTTTTCATCTTAATAGGACCTATGTTAGATCTCTCCCACTGCATATATCCTCAAAATCTAACAATAGATTAGGGTATTATTCTATAGTTTAGATGAGTGATTTATATTTCCATTTTATGTAAGTGTCAATGTGCAGGATATACACAAGTGTCATAGTAAGAGTGCAAGTGTGTATTAAGATAATGTGCATAAGTATCATGTATGTAAGTGTGCAAATATGTAATGTGAGCATGTGCACAAGTTTCTTGTATCAGGAGTACATTTAGAAGAGTAAGAGTCATGTAGAAGTGTGCAAGTGTCATAGAGGTATGCATGTAAAAAGAGAGTTAAGAGTCTAGTATAAATGAGAAGCCAAAGGTCAAGAATAGGAAAGGTTGCATCTCCCAAATATATGAGGAATGCAACAGACAAGTATTTAAGAGACACATTGCTATATCTATATTATGAAGACAAAGCTCCATACAATGTAAGGAAAAATGATTTGTAGTGATCACCACAATAGCAATCATTAATAATAAATATTGTATACAACTATTGAGCAATTTTATTGTAAGAATTCTTCATGCATGTACATGAATTATTTTGATCATTTACATTCATATTTGATATTATAAGTTAATGTTATTTCATTATTATATTGGTATGGATATATATTTGATTGCTCATATATATAATTCTACTCTTGATTATTGATATTTCAACCTATAATATTGTGGTTTAATTATATAGGGACCTATAATATTTTGAGATAGTTAGGCTTAAAATCCAACATTAATATCTATAAAAAATATATTTATTTTTTTGGAAACACAACTAAACAAGTTTTTACACAATGAATATGCTAAAGTTGTTTGAAAAGTTTTGAATTTTTTCAAGAAGGGTGAATGGTTTTAAGGGGTCTAAGGTAAAACTTCATTTAGAAAAAGGTTGCTTCTATAGTACATTTGAGGTTTATAGAGTTTCAACTTGGACTGATTCCATGTCTTTTAAGGTATATACTACCTTTTTAGTGTGTTAGTTCTCAAATATTGAAACATGCATTATTTATATGTTTTATTGTTTTTGCTAAAGTTAAGCTTATATAGGTCTTGAATTTAAAAGTTATTTTTAAATTGTTTGATGTTGAAGATTATTCAAGGGAAAACTACCATAAAGTCATATTATTTTCTTTCAGGACATCACACTTGGACCATAAAATCATTGTTGGTGGAAAGTTGTAAAAAAAATGTAAATGATGTATTTCTTATTTTTTGTGCTATTGTAAAAGATTCCATCAATTTTTTAGATAATATTGATATATATATATATATTTTTTCAATAATAGAGTGAATGAGAAACATGTGTTAACCTAGCTTAATAATGTTATTTCTTAGACCTTGAAACCTATCCAATGGTTCATTATAACCTAATATTTTATACTATAAAAGTTTATTTATTTATTTTCTCTTTTAGTAGCACACGTTTTCGTTTTTCATGTACTTGTATAAATAAGGAAGGTATCTAGGTTTTAAACTTCTTCTTCATTTCAATTTTGGATCAGTTGACTTGTTGGAGCCTTCTTGATGCATAAGTTATTATATGATAGAATACTTAAATTATGAGTTAATAGAGAATAAAAATTCCAACATTTGTAAGAAAATTCTATTCTTATATAATGTTGATATAAGAGAAGTTAACCACCTATAATTAACACTTACTTAAATATGTGTGAATAAACATAAGGTTTAAAGCATATAAGTTCGATTATTGATTTTTTTTATATGTTTGAAAACATGGATGGATGTTGTGTGACTTGCATATAAACTAATAATTATCTAAAGTACAAAAGTATGTCTTATACAAAAATTTAGCCAAAATAATGAGTATAGAAATCATTTATATTTATATAGTGTTTAGCTTACATGAGTTAATTGAATTTCAAGATGATGAATAGACACTTTCATAACAAATCTTCTTTGTGATGATGTTGTAATATATCTACCACATTCACTTGAGGGTCAAGCACTCTCGAGTAGGGGAATTATGGAGGGGGGTTATCTCATGGATCTTGTAGTTGGTCGATAAACACCTTGATGGTACCCGCCCTCTCCTTGTGAATTTTAGAAATTTTGTTCATTTGACATAAGTTTATATGAAAACAAAGATAAGACAAACAATTGCGATTTTGAGAATGTAGTACTAGTTGTAAGAATTTCTCTATTACAATAAATCCTTGCACTTGTACTTGACTACTTCTATATTCAATAAAGGTTTATTATTGTATTTATAGCAAAACTATGAAATTTGAATAAATGTGTTGTCAATTTTTGTATAATGAAGTTATATAATGGTTCTAATATTGTGAGTCATTATACAAAAGTTAATAAACATTATGTGTGAACATAAGTTGATTTTACTTCTTGTATCCATAAGCATTGATAATTGTATAATACATAAAAAAAAATTAACTTCTTATGTCATTATGTCATGAACATGGTTTATGAAGGAATTTCCATCTATATAGGATAAGTTATGGGAAAATATGATCAAAGTGGAGATATAATGTGGTTGATATTGAAAACTATTTCTCTTTTGAGTGATAAAACTTTTAGAAGAAATTGATTTATCTTAGCTTGTGTTATTTAGAAAATGTTAAGAAAAATGTATCAGATCAATGATGTTTTTTTATTTATATCTTTATTTGTAAATGTAAAGTACTATGTCATTTTTCAAACTTTGTTCAAGTGATCTCTTAACTTAAGTATAAAATATTTTAAGATAGAAGGAATAAGGTTTATTAGGAATGTTACCTTTTTACAAGTGCTAATCATAGATATTTATGAAAGTATAGTACATAGAAATTTGAAATGATAACTTGGTTTGATTAAATATCATGTATAAAAGCTATATGGGAGCTAATACTATATGTATATTTAAAGCAAAGGGATAAGTATATTTTATAATTAAGTTTATGTCAAAGATGAGTTATTCAATAATCAAGATATAGGAAAACCTATCATAAATTTGGGAAAGTATTCAAAGACCAAAGATGAGTTCAACTAGAATGGAACTAGTAAGAATAATATTATTGTATTCTATAAAACATTTTACTTACATGTCAATTAGTTCATATGTGTATGTTGGCAATTTTGGGTACTTTGGGTACATTGCCTTTGCTCATGTGTATAAGTTGTCATTGATGTCAAGAAGATTTTGAAGGAATTTGATTTGATGTAAAATAATTTGTTTTGATGAAGGTTACGACATGACAGTTTCAAAGGTTTTTTGCAAACCTCAAGCTGACAGGTTCGAAAGAAAGTAAGTTGCAAAAATGTCACGATATCGCGACATGTCGCATTTTCGCGACTTAAGTAGGATAGAGAAAGCTTTTTAGAAAAGTGTCGCGATATCGTGACATGCTGCATTTTTGTGACTTAAGCAGGAGAGAGAAAGATATTTAGAAAAGTGTCGCGATATCATGACATGTCGCATTTTCGTGACTTAAGCAGGAGAGAGAAAGCAAGTTAGAAAAGTGTCGTGATATCACGACATGTTGCAGTTTCGTGACTCAAAGAGGAGAGAGAATGTACAAAGTCAGAAATGTCACGATTTCGTGACATATTGCAAGGAAGGTTGTACGGAAGAAAAAGTGTCACGATTTCATGACATAATGCAGAAGAGAGAGTCCGTAGTGTGAATTGTCATGATTTTGTGACAAGTTCAAAGGGAGAGAAAGTAACACGAAATGTGTCACAATTTCACGACATGCTGCAGAACTCAAAGTGAGAACTGTCATGATTTTGTGACATGCAGCAAAGGGAAGAGTCTGAAAATGAGAACTATTGCGATTTCGTGACAAGTTGCAGAGAAGACATACGAAAGCTGAAAGCGTCGTGATTTCACGACAGGCTGCAAAGAAAATGTACGAAAGCTGAAAGCGTCGTGATTTCATGATAGGTTGCAAAGAAAGCATACAAAAAGTTGATAGCATCGTGATTTCGTGACAGGTTGAAGAGAAAGCAAACAGATGCAAAAAGTGTCATGATTTCGTGATAGATTGAGATGGCAGCATTCGGTTGGAGAAAGTGTTGTGATTTCATGATAGAAATAGAATGCAGGTATCCTATAGGAGAAGTGTCGCGATATCATGACAGAAGTAAAGACGAAGTCTACAGAGGAAGAAGCGTCGTGATTTCATGACAAATTCAAGGAGGAAGAGATCAAAGGCGAAAGCATCATGATTTCACGACATGTTTCATTTTTGCGGGCGTAAGGTAGAAAAAAACACAAGGCAGCGAAAGTGTCACGATTTTACGATATGTTCCATTTTTGCTAGTGTAAGCAGACAAGAGTGCAAGGAAGAAAAAGTGTCACGATTTTGCGACATGTTACGCTTTCGTGGGTGCAAGCCGAGAAGAGGTTAAGAAAGTGAAAAGTGTCGCTATATCACGACATGTATTTTCACGACAGAAGCTCAGAAGAGTTACAGAGGCAGTGAAGCCGACAAAGTCAAATTTTAGCCCACGAAGATTAGGGCTTGCAGCCAATGAAGATTAGGGTTTGCATTTGGTATAACAGCTGACTAAGATTAAAGTTTTCATCATGAAATTTTTTTTATAAAAGGAGGGTTGTTTGGAGAGTTGAGGGGTCGATGAATGTGTTGTTGATGTGCGACGTTCGTAGATAGTGCGTAGAGCAAGAAGTTCGATCATCGAGAGCAGAGTGCAAAATTTGATCGTAGTGAGAAGAGTGCATTTCAACGAATCATTCTAAGTGTGAAAGATCATAAAGGAAGTAGAGTGTGCGAAGACGGTGCCATTGTAATTGCGTAGAGGTGCAAAGGTTGAAGTTCGATCAAGTGCGGTTGTGATTGCACAAAGAGAGCAGAGGGCGTAGAGAGCACAAAGGGCAAAGACGAATGCGGAGTGCTACTGCTTGAGGATAGAGGTGCATTGGTTCTTTGAGAAGAACCTGAGAATAGATTTGGTTGTTGAGCTGCTATGGACATGATCATAGAAGGCAGAGGTCTCTTAGGCTAAGCATTGAGGACAGGAGGTCTTCGGTGGAAAGGAGTTCCACATGCTAGCAAGAGGTAGAGGCAGTTGATCTTCTGAGGGATCATTTCTAGAGCAGAGGGGAAGGTATCTCCTTTGAGTAGAGGCTCATAAATTATGATTGGGAGAAGGTATCTCCTTTGAGCCGAGGCTCATAAACATTGTAATTGGGAAGGATTCCCAAAGAACCTTGAGATAACTTTTAGAGAAATTTTTTTGTGGATGTAGCCCAACCATTTTGGGTGAACCACGTTAAAAATGGGTCTTCAATGTGTGATGCTTTTTGTATTGATTAATGTTGTGTTTATGCCACTGCTATCTAAAGTTAAAATTATTAATTGGTTAAGTATTATACTATTCACCCCCCCTCTCAGTATAAGCTTGTGTTCTTCAGTGTAGACACCCAAAAGTTGCACATGCTCATTCCTAGATTCTTTTAAACATGCATAGACACTTGTAGGTTTGCATAGGTATTCATAGGCCATAATATGACATCAAAGGCCATTTTAGGTCATCATAGACCTTCGTAGGCCATCATAGTGCATCGTAGGTTGTCGTAGTTATCTGTAGGATCAAAAACCTATAAAACTAGGTAAAATACACCCAAAACGCTTCATATCCACTAGGAGGCCACCTATTAGCTCCCTAAGGTAGCCTAAGCCCTTTCCTACACCTAATTAAGGCCCCCATGGGACCATTCCCCACTAAAAACCCTAATTAGACTAATGATGATTCTAATTTGTAATTGAATTTCACTTAAGTTACACTTTATCATTAAAGTGGATTTAATTAGGATTAATGATCTAATTAGTCCTAAACATGTCCTCAAACATGTGTGCACCCTAAGTTGGTTAGGATATTTTCTAGAAATCCTAATTCAACCCCCATCTAACCTAGGATTTAGCTAACCCTAGTTAACCCTAATCCTTGCTCACACATATGTGAGGATGAGATATTTCCTTCATGGTATGTGAGAGGATGACTAAGATTTCCACCTCACAAACCTTAAATTAACCATTCTAGGAACTGACTCTAGGGTTTGGTATACTTAACTACCTCCCTAACCTTGGTTTTCCTATAAATAGAGGGTCTTTTCCCTCATTTTACCTCTCTCACATTTTCAATCAATTTGTCCACACTCTATTGAAATCACACCAGAATCACCTTATATGACTTTGCTTCTAACAAACAACATCAAATAGCTCTTGGACCCCATCTGGATAGAAATTCTCCAACAAAAGTCAACCACAATCTAGTTCGCCCCCCAACCTATGAACCTGGGATCTAGTTTGTAGGTCACCCTGTGAACTAGCTATACAGGAGGTCTACATCACCAAATCAGGTATGAATCAGTTTTAAGTAGTTTATGTCATTTGCAATAACTTTTATCATGTTTTACTTTAGTTTTGAGTCGATTTGTCTTCATAACCAAATGTCTTGACCAAGACAGGCTTCCAAACACACTAACAACCTTTTACAAGCCCAAAATAGGTACAAAAGGACATATACTAGCAGACTATTAGTGGCACTCATGCACAAAAGCCCACCTTCATTGAGGAGCTCCGAGAAACACCATCATATGCTTCAAATTTGAGATGAAAACATGGGATAAAAATCTCCACTAAAAGAGAGAAACTTACTTTGTAACCCCACACTTTCAAAATGAATAAAGCAGCATTTTGAACAATCTTTTATTTTTTTTTATCAAATGGTTATCTTTCAGGCACTTCAATATGCATTGATGGTTGATTAAGGTATACTAGCATGATTTCAACATAGATGGGTCTAGAAAAGCATTTTTGGTACAATTATGCCAAGCAATTTTATTATAATGCTATAAATAACAATAATAAAATAAAATAAAAATAAAATTATAGACTATTTTATAGTATATCCATCATGATGGTTACTATAAATATAATTCTCTTTACTGCACCAACAAAGTTGTGATTGAGAAAATACAATGGATCCTTTCATATGAAGTATAAACCACCTACTTAGGTCCATACAAGGAATTTTTGAGCTTGCATACCAAGGGTGTAGGTCCATTTAGAATAAAATAAAATTACTACATATATCATCTTGAAGATCCCCACAAAGAAACTCATTCTTGAAGTCTATATGATAAAAATTTCTATTGACACAAAGCAACAATAGTAATAATTATTTTAAATGAATATCATGTAGTCCAGAGGGTGAATTTGGTAAATAGTAAAATCCATCATTTTAAGAAAATAACTTAGCAATAGGGTTAACCTTGTGCTTCTCTATATGGCCATTGGCATAAAACTTGATCTTGTAGACTTGTTTACAACCAATAATGTTCCTACTCTTGGAATAGGAAACCAAGTCTCAAGTTTGATTCTTCTTAAGAGAATCATACTCTACCTACATTGAATATTCCCACTCTAGAAATCCTTTGGATTAAGAGTAAGTTGTAAGATATCCAATATCACCCACCTTATTAGGTAATTATTATGGTAAAATGGGATTTAGATTATTATTTTTTCTAAATAATGAGATTTGCATTCTAAATAAGAGTCTAAGCCTAGTTGAAAATAGGGTAATTATAAAATTGGAAGGCTTAATAGGTTATAAAATATTATGGAAAGCAATATTAGGAACTAAAGTAACCACCATATCATCAAAATATGAAGATGTATCCAATATGATAACATAAGGCATAAGAGATTATAATCTTTATGTAATATACTTGAAGAGGGTAAACCAAAAACAAGAGAAAAAGGAACCAACTAACTAGAAGAATAGTAACCAAGATCATAGATGAAATAAAACCATTCTTATAAGAGGATTGAATACAGGTGTCAATAGGATCCAAAGTGGGTAGATGATAAATTATAAAAAGAGCTAAAAGAGGACCAAACAAACTAGAAGAAGAAATATTCTCAAAATATACATGTTGAATGATGACAATTTAGTAAATTGGACCATAAAGATTATGTGCCTTAGGTTACTTATTGTACCCTAAGATAATGCATGGATGAATTTGCTTAATATCTATTTTTCTTCTCCTTAGGAATGCCAACCCATGCAACTAAGCATGCAAAATTAAATGATTTTCCCTCATACATTGATCATAGAGAGACATAAATTTGGCTTAATTGATAGTGTATTCATGATAAATTGCATCATACAAGTTAAATTCACCTCAAAACATATTTCCATGATTAGTTCATAGGCATTTTATCCTCTTCCCACTCCAATTCTCTACCATGTCTTGAAATGCTTAAACTTATAAAATTCTTCATTCATAGATTTGATGTTGCAGATACACCAGAATTTATAAAACATATCAATGAAAGTGATTGAATACTCATTCTCTAAAAGATAACAATCTTCCCTAGGCATAAAAATATCACTATGGATAAATATCTATAGGTTGAGAGGCATGGATAGATTTATCCTTAAGAAAGGAATTATTGTCATATTCGATTGTCACTGCCAAGGACAATCGTGTCTTATGGGGAGAGACACAATGGGCCACAACCAAGAGAAAGGGGTTTGGCTCAATTGGGGTCATAAGGATTTTTTACAAGGCCAAATCCTTGCTTGGATGTGATATTTAAGGTATTGTTTTCTCAAGAAATATAATGGATGCAAGAGAGTAAAAAATAAAAACAAGCTCAACAAAAGAAAATGGGGTGATGTGACAAGAGATACGCTAAGATATTTTTATAAAGATAGGTCTAAATACTATGTGTTAATAGTGAACACTTCGTCTCCTCGACACAATGAAGTGCAAACAAGAGTTACCAGTTGCACACATACATGAGAAGGTTAGTTCTAATGGAGAGACAAGCAAGTGACTCAATATAAAATTAGAAATAGGCCCCTCACACACACACATACACTTAAAACTCCCATTATTTAGGCAATAGATCACAAAAACATACACATACACAAAATTGGATTTGTAGGCTATACCAAAAAATAGACATAGGCTTCCATGTATATATAAATGCAAGAAAGCTTTTACATAGATTGTCCCATAAGTGAGGGTTTGAGATTACCCACAAGATGCTCATGAACCACAACTATTTTTACAAATATAAATGAAAGGAAAGCCTACAAATGTATACAATTACAAACTAGTCAATCCTTTTACAGTATAAACTACTGCTATTTATAGATTACAACAAGAGAATTTCCCTCCAAAATCATATGCAACTAGACTTAGCAATACTGTATACTTCTCCTAGGGATTTTGATCACTGAATGATGTACTTATCTGATCATAATGACTAATCAACATAAGACTATTAGTGCCATAATTATCTTGAATGATTGTCAAAGACAACTACTGAGGCTATATTTTTGTAGGTGGTCTTCGTATCCTCAATCAAGAAAGCATAATTCAGCTTATCTACCTTCATTTCTTTTGATTTGACTCAAGAATCCATGTTTTCTTGGATTCCAAGCATCTCGTGTAGACTAGTCGAGAGTTTTATTATTGTGTTTTATTATGGAATACAAAATATTTGATATCAAGAATTATATCAAAGGGTAAACTTATTTAGTGCTCCTTTGGATATCTATCAAGACTTTTTTTGAATGGAGCTTTGCATAAGTCTTGATCATTGAGTTTTATTTTAACTTATTTCTCATGAGCTAGACAAAACTTCAATCATCGATTATTGAGGTTTTGCCTTAGTCACATGTGGGTAGTAGGAAACCACTACAATTTTGGTGGCTCACATGGGCCTTCTAGCTTTCTTGAAGGATAACTCAAAATTTCTTTTATCCTCGAGCTTGGAGTTAAATTTTGGATCATTCCTACAAAATAAAATAAAAAAAACAAAGAAAAGCTATGAAAACATGATGTTAAGTGGAGAGTCTAACAAGTTATCTCTCAATCTCTACGCATTCTTCATTTGATTGGTATAGTGTGCTAGAACTCATCATAAAAAATAAGAACCTCATGCTTATTGTCTTGAGAGAAATTATTGGTTCATATCATTGCTTCATTAGTTAGCACCTTGAGTTTTGCCAGTGGCCCAATAATTTGCTCTATCTCTTTTGCACAAAGGGGGTAATATCGTCCTCTAATCTAAGTGAAAGATATTTTTTTTATTGAATCATATTTATATACTCCTACTTCAAGCATATATTATCATTCAGTTGGTTCCATGGTGAAGGGAATCCTACTAATATTAAAAGAATCTATTTCTACTTTCAATCTTCCCATAGTGTTATATAAGTTGTCAATTGACTTTATGCACTATTCAACTATTTTTTCTTTTCTAAAAATATTGATTACCTTTTGTGACATGATTTCTCTATCTTGTATCATGATAGTGACAATTTTATATTTAGGGGTTTTGGTTAGCAAGATTTGATATGTCCTAGCTTCTTTGATTTTCATGCTAATTTTTTCTAAATTGGATTTTGCTTCACTATCAATCCTGAGGCCCAACAAATCTTTCAAATCTATGAATTCAAGGAATAGGAATAGCTTTTATGCCATACCTCCAATATCATCCTAATAAGCACCTTGAGTTTATTTGATAATATCGATGGTTTTGAGCAATTACCTCTCTTTGTTCTATTATTTGAGGTCTTCCAACTCTCTCAACAAGGTATCCTTTTCTTGTTCATACTGGGCCTACTACACAATAAGTTGTTTAGATCATTCTTTTATTTTTTCCTCTTACCTTTTTAGAATGAATTCAGACCCTATTTCCTTCAACTATTTATTCAATAAACTTATTTGTTTCTTGTGGGCTTTGGCTTCATTCTATGATTCTCTAAGGGTTTTCTTGGTTTGTTCAAGCTCCTTTTCCTTCCTTTCTATTTTTTGGATGGTCAACTCATAGTCATGCTCTACCATTCTGTTAGCTTCCTTGGTAAGATTCAACATGTCTTGAGGCTGAGCATCTTTCAAATCTATACCTATTTCTAACATGTACCAGTCCTGATCTATCATTTCTTGTATTGGCTTAGCCACTAGTAGACTTATTTTTTAAAGTTATAATATTTTTTTGACAATAAAAATAGAAATTGACCTGAGTGGTGGCAGTATACTAATATTGTTGAGCTTACCTCTCTTGATTATATCTAGTTGTCTATTTTTTGATTCTCTAAAACTTTTTCCAAGGGGTGAGGATCACCAAGTTTTTTTATTTCCCCTCTTGTAACCCTGAGGATGGGATGAATGCTTCCATAGGTTTTATTAGCTGACCAACTGCTTTGTGGTACATTGATGTGATTAGGGTTGAAGCTAGTAGAGATATTCTATAGGAAGGTATTATTTTCTCTATTTCATGATCAAAATAAGTAAATAAATGTGCTGGGTACAATGTAATTAGCCTAGTCAAGGAATCTTGTGCCTTTTCTAGAGGAGGTGTTTCCTCTAGCCTTTAAAACTTTTCTCTAGATGCATGGAGGGAAGCATGACTTTATATTAATATTTTGCTATTGGATTTTTATTTCATTATATTTTCATTCTTTCTCTTTTTAAAAATATTTGTGTGTTCCCTTACCTCTTTTCTTTTAGGGTTTTATGTTCCAATAACTTGGCAATGCCTATTGTTGGATTGGTGAAGAATGTAATGCTATCTTTTGTTGAGTAGTAGTAATTGCAACCTCTCTCAGAGGGTCAAACAATAATTCAAGAATTTATTCTTGTTCTATTATTGATTCCCCTATTTTTTGGTGTATTTTACCAACCATTCCTTCTTCGCTAGATTCTATGGTTGTAGATATTTTTACATTTGAATGTTCCTCATTGTAAAATGCATTGAATATTATATCCTTTTTATTGAGTTAAACTTGGCTTCCTTTTGTCCATTGAGTTGTCTCATCCTCCACCATGCCTCTATTTTAGGCATCTTCCAATGTCAATTTCTTAATTCTTCTATATCTTCTTGCTTTAATTTATTCCATGGATTGAAGGTACCCTTAATCTCATAAAAAGATTCATAGGATCTCAAGGTAGGTGGAGGTCTAGTCAATTCATTGAGAGGGTGAGTTGTTATTTCATCCTTAGGACTTTTGAGTTTTTCAATTTTAGGCCTCTGCTCATGAGTGAACTTTTTCCCTTTTATACCTTTTAGGTATGCAAAAAATTCTTGATTAGGGTCATATTCTCATGTTCTTTATTAATTCAAGGCCTAGCTTTTTCAAAAAAAAATTTGTCGAGGAGGATCCTCTTTTTTTTTTCTATAGTTATTTTCCCTAAACTGAGAGGCTACAAATAGTAAGATGCTTTCTACTTACTATGTTTGAAGTACAGAATGTAAATTTACCTTAGGAATTCTAGTAAAAATACTCTGTCAAGAATGTATCTTGGTATAAGATAGATAGGGTAGATATAATCATGCATTCTAACTAGAGTCACTTCAACAAAAAACCAATACCTTGGGACTATTCCTTTAAAAAAAGTTTTACATTCTTTCAAGATTTTGGGGACTTGAGACCCCTTTATTGTAGAAATGAAGAGGGTAGAAAAATAATCTACAAAAATATAATAGGAAGAACCTTTCCTTAAGTCTTTGGCCCAATTGTATATTGGGATGTCATTTCCCTTCAAATATTTACATCTTATTCCTAGTTTGGGGAACATGCTTGAATGTTGATACAAAATAAGGTATACCAAAAATGAGTACCTAAATGATTGTGTTGATCAAAAACACCATGGTTATTGTGTTGATAAAAAATGAGTACCTAATTTAATTTGCTATTAGCTTGACAAAATCTAGGGTTATTTCCCCTTGTCTCATTCTATGCAAAATATCCAACTGAGTCATACTAACAATTTTGTCATTTCCTTTTCCCAAAAGGAAGTCCAACATACTCAACACATCCCTTGCACTTTTGCTAAAATGATCAATGGAAATGAAATTTTGCATGATTGGGTCATATTGTCCTACCTTTTCATATTCTGACCTTAAGAAGGCCATTTTCTCATTCTACAAAATTCTATAAAAATTTCCTTTTTTTTATTCCTACTTAATATGCACTTGGCCTTCTAGTAAAAATAACATTCTCTTGATATTGGGGCCATCAATTCTTACACTAAATTTTATGTCCAAGGCTCTAATTTCCTAGGCATATGGGTTGTAAAATTTTGCACATACGCTCACTATATTGTAGCATAAATACAATTTAGTCACCATATATTGCACTAAGAAGTTGTGTTGAGTGACAATTTTACCCAATTGTAAAATTACCCTCACATTTAGGATTTAGCATGAAATCCTCTCTTGTAAAGAAACCTAAGTTTATCCAAGGTTCTTTGATATTGCTTGCACACCTACGTGATGGATTAATAAGAAAGCTAGAATAAATCAGAGATTAGCAAGCAAGGGTCCTGAACAAGTTTTACTTTATTTTCTTTCAATGTCGTAGATGTATTCTATTGAAGGGCTAGAGTTCCCTTTTTTTTTGTGCAGAAATAAAATAAATATTAGGGAGCAATAAAGAATTTCACTTTCCTTTTATTTATTAAAATCAAACCCACTCCTCCAATTAATCGAATTATTATATTTTATTTTAATGTGATTTTGGAGTCAGCACTTTGGTGTTAATGGGTTCCTTTTATCTTAAATATTTAGTGCATATTTGGCATTGGTAATCATTTTCTTATATGATATATTTAATGAATATTTGGAGTTAGTAGATCCATTTTATCTGAAATTCTTAATGAAAATTGATGTTAGCAAATTTGGCGTTAGTGTGTTCATTTTATCTAGTTTTTTTAATGAAAAAAAAACTGAAAATAAATAACAAAATTCTAGAAATGACCAGAATGAAAACGAAATCAAAGTTTGCTTAAGTTGAAATTCTAGAGCAAGGACCAGAATGAAATAAATTTGAATGTTAGCATAGATTCTGGAGCAAGGACCAGAATGGAAAATGCATTAACTTTGAAAACAATCGCTTAAGCAAGAAATTCTAGAGAAGGACCAGAATAAAATAAAATAACAAAAAAAAATGCTTGATTAAAATTCTGGAAAAGTGGACTAGAATGGAAGAGAGACCAAAGAAAACTAAAGCAAACACACTAGTTCACCTGCAGAAAATGTTAGTTCCAGAACATAAAAAACATAACCAAATTAGACCAGCATTAAAATCAATCTAGATTTTGATTATGGTGAGAGTCTGAGGAATAAAATGCATTAAAAATATCCAATGTTGCTACCAACTAGATGCATTAACAACATTAGAATAAACTCAATGCACAAAGTGAATAATGAAGCAATAATATTTCAGATTTGTGTTCAGAAAATAAACCAGAACTGCATACAATGGTGCACCAGAGTTGTTTATAGCAGAAGCAACCTTCCAATATTTCCTCCCTTCTGATCCAAAAATTTCAGCCCCCATTTCCTTTTCTTCCATGGATTTTTAAAGTTTTCCAACCCTAAAAGAAACTCTTCTTTTTAGTTTCTCCCCTTTTCCTTTGGATTAATCACGTAACTTCTTTGTAACTGCAATATCTTCCAACCTTTGGATTAATCACATAACTTCTTTGTAACTGCAATATCTTCCAAATGAAACGCTTCTTCCATAATGATTTTTACCAATAATAAATTGGTAAATATCTTCTAAATGAAATGTTTCTTCCATAATGCTTTTTACCAATAATAAATTGGTAAATATCTTCCAATTGAAACGCTCCTTCCATAATGTTTTTTGCAAATAATAAATTGGTAAGTATCTTCTAAATGAAGTGCTTCTTCCATAATGCTTTTTTCCAATAATAAATTGGTAAGTATCTTCCAAATGAAATAGGCTTCTTCCATAATGCTTTTTACCAATAATAAATTGGTAAGTATCTTCCAAAAGAAATGCTTCTTCGATAATGTTTTTTGCCAATAATAAATTGGTAAGTATCTTCCAAATGAAAAACACTTCTTCCATAATACTTTTTACCAATAATAAATTGGTAAGTATCTTCCATAACACTTTTTTGCCAACAATGAATTAAATAATGCCTTTCTTTTATTTAGAAACCTACCAACATCAATATAAAGCATTAATTCAAACCAACTTTAATAGAATTATAAAGTCAACATAGAAATTAATACCAAACCAATATGTAAATAAATTTAAGTGTGCCATGAGAAAAAGAAATGCTATTCTTTTGTTTTATTTTATTCGTTTTATTTTTATTCTTATTTGATTTTTTTTTGTTTTTTTTTGTTTTTCTTCTATTTTTATTTTATTTTATTTCTTTATTTAAATTTTACTTATTTTCTCTCTTTTTTTTAAATTTTTAAATTTGATTTAATTAATTTCAAATGTTTGAATTGGTTTAATTCAAAACATTAAAACTAAACAAAACAATAAAATAACAAAAAATAAGAAATAACCTAACCAAAATACTAGACAACTTAAAAGAAACCAAAAGGAGACACTAGTCAACACACCAGCTTGTCAAAATTATCACGCAAAGAAACTAAAATTCAACAAAAATTCCAAAAATTAAAGGTGGGTTCCCAAGTTTGGGGCTAGTTGTGGAATGGCCACAATAAGTTGGTCCATATTTTTGCTCTAAATATCGAAGGCATTCTAGCTTTGAAATGCTCATAAGCATTCATTCTCAAAATTTTGGCTCCTTTACAAACTTTAGGGTCAAATAATTCTTCAACTATGCCTATCAGAAGGTCCGAGGTGTAGACCAATTGGTTCGACCAAAGCCTATAAGGGGGGTGGACGTCCAAGGTTTAAATATCATGTCTCGTTAGACTAAATGCTTGTCCCATTTTTGGTGCTTTTAGTGGTGTAAAAGGTTTAAAATGATTGTGGCATGGTGGTTATAGGGGCGTACTGTGAAAAGAATTGAGTGGTGGCTTTTGGATGGATAATGCAGATTACTATGGTAGCCATAAAAAGTTGAACAACCTACCCGGATTCATTGCGGCTACCGATTCTACCATGTAAATTAAAAAAAAACTATGTCTATCAAAACATTGATATCAGAAGAGTATGTGCGCATGGGTACTTCTGGTGTTTCTTGCACATAGGACTCCTTTGTATTCATCATCTCGAGCTTAATATTGTCTTCCTCTTCTGATGAATAATGAACTGCAAAGATTTTAGTCAGGAAGTGAAATGGTTTTTCCTTTTTAAGCAGTTACTCCTTTTACCTTTCCAATTTTTATGGTCCCTATGTGCCTTGCATTTTTTGCTCCTTATTTGCTTACTTATAAGAGAAAACCATATTATTTGGAGAGTGTCTAAATGCATATTCATGCATTTTAAGGTTAATTTATTCCCAAACCTTCCTTATTAGTCCTTGCTCGCAAATAAGGTTTTTTTTTTTATGTAGCATTTAATGCAGGCTTGTTGCCCAACTACTAGCTTTCTTTCCCAATCATTTTTTTGTGGGAGAGCTCATTAATTTTTAATTTCATCCATTTATGTATGGTTTGCCTATCTTGGATTGTGTGCCACTTTGCATTTACTCATGCTCCCCCTTTTTTAAGTAAGGGAAGACTCAGTTGTTGACTAGATAATATATCCAAAATTTTAGCTTATTTTGACCAAGGTACCATTATTAGGATCAATATTTGGCATTTAAGTTTATTGTAACTAAAAAGAACCCTGATTGACATAGCTCTTGATTCAACCCCACTTTTTTTATTGCTACCAACATTACAACAAAGTAGTTTTACAATATTTTTTTTGGTAAGTAGATTGCATTGTATTAACAAATGGGTTTTGAAAGGGGCCCCAAAACCTTTTACAAAAATTCAATGGCCATCTTGACCAAATACAACTGTGTAAAGCTTACAATCTAGGGCTTACAACCAAAACAAAACAAAATAGAATAGGGAATCCTAACAGGATGATCCTAGCAAACCAATCCCATCCCAAAACCTCCAAAACATAACAGGCCCCCAACAAGCCAAAGCATGTGCACGAGGAAGTCAAAATCAAATGGCAAAAATTCAAAATGAAGAATCCTACCTAGGAGACCCAGGATGGGATAGCTGGAAAAAAAAATGAAATATGGGATCCCACCCAAAGGGGCACGGGAACCCAAAAACCCACCACGACTGAAACCAATTAGCAAGAAAACCATTCTTGTGGATAAAACCAGTAGGAATAAATCAAAATCCTATTTCCCACCTTAGAGAAATAGGAATTCTAAAAAACCCAGAACCCACCATAGAATGAGGAATAGGGATGCAAAACAACCTAGAATCCCACCCAGAATGAGGGATAGGGATGTAGAACAACCCAAAAACCCACCTAGAAAAAGGGATAGGGATGTAGTTTCCCACTTGGAAACAAAACCATGTATAGAAAATGAAAAAGGGCTTCCCATTACAACTCAGGAAAGCAACCACTCAATTGGGATGAACCAAAATAGAAAACCAACCTATGAGATGGATCAACAACACAAAGAGATCGACATAGGCAAAGAGATATTTCTACAAAGGATATGTGTTGCATAGCCAGTAGACAGGAAAACCTCGAGAAGAATCTAACCACCATGGCACCTCGATACTAGATGGGACAATCACATACAAGGAAATCCATGAGAGATAAACTTTTGTAGTAGGAAAGCAAGCACAGGGCCCCCCTCCAAGACCAAGAGACTATAAAATACCATCAAGAATTTAACCATAATAGATTACCACCAGTCCACCAACTGTCCAACCAAAGAGAAACTAGAAGACGCCATTCAACTACAACTACATAAGAAAGTGTATGCCCAACCTAGATCGAAAAGGCATTGTAAAGAATGATTCCAATGGTGATCCTTGAAAAATACAATGAACCCACTCCAGAAGCCCATATTAAAACAACAGTAAGATCTTCCATTTTATAGATGATAAATTCGTGGTCCCATCCTAAGACCAGAAAGGAAACATAAGAAGACCCCAGGATGCAAACCTAATAGAAATATAGGAAAGTGGGATACCTCTTTCATGAGCCTAGAACCAAAGCAGAAAGGAAGAAACCTTCCTAGTAGAAAATAAAAAAGTACAGGGTCCCCCTAGAGACCAAAAAGATCTATTGGGAAAGGCTTCAAGAATATTTCTCATGAACCAAGACAAATGAAAACATACCACAACCAAAGATAGCCATGGAAAGAAACTTTGAGATAAACCACCAAGCTATAGCAAACACATAAAAAAAGGGAAAAAACATCCTAAGAAACCTCAGAATAATCCCATGTAGGTCCTGGAAAATAGCAGGGAGATCCCAAGAGATTGTCCAAGGAAAATCATCCCAGAAGGGGATTCGTAGGACTAGAGGAGGGGAAAGGAGGGAAGCTAGAACAGGGATCTCTTGCCTAGAGTGGGATACCACCACACTTATCCCCCCAATAGTTTTACAATATTTATTTCTCTATAGTATGTAGGTTTTAAGACTTCTCCCTAGTATTTTTCTACTCGTGATGACATATATCCATACACTAATAGAGGTAGAGAAAATAAATTTTCTAGTTGGATTTGTCTTAGTGTTGTCTCTATGGCACCGTTATGCCTTACTCCTTCAACTCCTAAAGTTGAGTTTTTTTTGTTTTATAATTGTTTCTCCTATATTGTTGCTCTAACTTCATTCATAACCCTTTGATCTAGGAGAACTTAGTTGGTTGCTTTGCCCATCATTATGGGTAGGGGAAAATTTTTCATACACTAATAGAGGTAGAGAAAATAAGTTTTCAAGTTGGATTTGTCTTAGTGTTGTCTCTATGGCTCCTTTATGCCTTACTCCTTCAACTCCTAAAGTTGAGTTTTTTTTGTTTTATAATTGTTTCTCCTATATTATTGCTCTAACTTCATTCATAACCCTTTGATCTGGGAGAACTTAGTTGGTTGCTTTACCCATCACGATGGGTAGGGAAAAAATTTTCCTCCTGGGTTGGCTCACTTCTAACTTCAACTGGCTCCTCTTCTCTTTCTATAGTAAAGTCATTCATGAGTAATAAATCCAAATGATTCCATTCTACAATCGAATGAGGAGGAAGTGATTCATATTTTCTAAGTGCCTCCCTCTTGAAAGATGTCACTAATAGCCTTAAGGCCACATCTTGTTCCATGATATTATGTGTTTGGTATATAAATACTAATTTTCTAAGGTGCTCTAATGGAGTGATTGGGACCTTATCGATATATTCTGGTAGTATTGTTAGTATAGATATGGGTAGTTTTTTCCATACATTAGGTGGATTTTGAATATTTAGAGGGCTTGATCGTATCTCACCTGAAGGGACATGTGCTAAAGGGCTCGCCATTTAAGATATGATAATAAATTTTGATAGAATATTTTATCTACATACCTCTAGATTTATTTTGTTAATATGGAGTTGCTAAGAAATTATAAATTTTTTCTTCCAACAAGTAGATAAACTGATTTCTTCAACCAAACCTCATTCTAGTATCTTCAATAGTGGCTTCTTTTGGTGCTTTTTTGGAGCAAAGTCACCATGTGAGAAAATAAGTGATTCAAAAAGTGAGAATAGACCAAGACACTCACCTAGTCTCAGACCTACTCCTTGTTATGATTTTGAGACCAATGATGTATCACTAGGGTCCCACCAAGCATGACATTAAAATTTTATCATATTTGATTGTCCTCATTTGGGATAATCGTAACTTGTGGGAGCGAGATAATAGGTCATGGTAGAGAGCATGGGGTTTGGCTTAATAGGGAGCCTTTGAGAGTTTTTTACAAGGTTGGATTCTTATTTGGAAGTAATATTCAAGGTGCTTGTTGCTAAAAAAAGGGAAAGGGTGTGAGAGAGTAAAAATTAAAAACAAACTCAATAAAATAAAAGGGAACGATGTGCCAAGAGATCTACTAAGATCTTCTTATAAAAATAGACCTGAACATTATGTGCCAACAGTGAACACTTCCTATTCTTGACATAGTGAAGTGCAAATGAGAGTTACCAATTCCACACATGCATAAGAATGTGGGTCCTTCTAGAGATCCAAGCAAGTGACTTGGTCCAAAAATAGATGTAGGCCCCTCACACACACATACACTTAACAACTCATATTATTTAGGCAAAATATTACAAACACATACACATACATAAAAATGGGTCTATAGGCTATGCCAAAAAATAGACATATATTCCCATGTATATAAATGCAAGAAAGCTCTTACATAGATTATGATCGAAAGAAGAGGTTCAATATTACCCATAAGTTGCTCAGGAAAAACAACTATTTTTAGAGAGAAATGAAATGAAAGCCTACAAATATATACAATTGTAAACTTACCAATCCTTTTACAATATAAAATACTACTATTTATAGATTATTGTAGGAGAAAATCCCTTAAACATTATCTATAACTAGATTTGACAATACCATATACTTCTCCTAGATATTATGATCATTAAATAGTGTACTTATCTTGTCATAATGACTTATCAACATGGTATTATCAATGCCATACTTGATATTGAATGATTATTTGAGTCAATTAATAAGGCTATATTTTAGTAGGTGGTATTTTTCTCCTCAATCAAGGAAACATTAATTCAACTTATCTACCTCTATCACTTTTGATTTGACTCAAGCATCCACATTTTCTTGCCTTCTAGGAATATCTAGAATATTGGTCGAGGGTTTTGTTGTTGCACTTCATCATGGATTAAAAAAACTTTGATATCAAGACTTTTCTCAAAGGATGGGCTTCTTTAGCACTCTGGATATTTGCAAGACTTTTTTTGGATGGAGATCCATATAAGTCTCGATCATTAGGAGTTATTTTAACTTATTTTCTATGAGTATTTTCACTTATTTTCTATGAGTTAGATAAAAATTTGATCATCAATTATCAAGGTTTTGCCTTGGTCGCAAGCAGGTAGTGGGGAACCACTACATGAATCACAATGATGCTTTCAAAAAATATATTTCTCACACACTCTACTAGGTGTGTCAATAATTGAAATGTCATTAACCATATAAAGGTATCTCACATGTGTCAAGCAATGGTATCATCACTTATTGATATCATTGGCCTTTTCCACCATAATAATAAATCCTTTTTTATTCAAAACAAAATGCACTAGCCTCACTAAGTCTATATATATGATATTAGTCTCAACAAAATATCCTCAATAAAATACTCTAAAGTCATCACCGATATCCTTAACCACCCATTTATTTGGCTAAGATTATATTTTTATTAATATGAGTAATATAATAAATGGAGAGAAGATTAGGGCTAACACCTAGAACATGAAAAATCTCAATATTAGAGGAAAAAATAGTCATATAACTATATTCTAATACTTGTAAGAATGAAATATCACCAATTAGCACCATATCATCATTATGATACCTTTTATAGCTATAAAAATTGATGATAATGCTTGGTCATATACCTTATTCCTCTAGAATTTGTATTCCAATCCTTAGAATATGAACATGACCAATAGGGTGAATGGACCATAACATGTGCTTAGGTATTTCACCATCACTATCATAATCCCATTTAGAAATGAAGTGTGATAAATCATATCTATATTTATTTATAGCTTCCTTAAGTTTCTTTATGTGGATCCGCAAAAACTTTTGTTGGAATCTACACATGTTTCTAAAAACAAATAGAAGCAATCCATCCACTCAAATCTTATATATAAAGCACAAAAGTATGAAAAGGGAAAAATTATACATAGAAATAATGGACACCCTTAGGCACAATAAATAATCATTGTATTCTTTTTAGATAAGTATCATAACACTTTGATAAATGGAGTGGTTGGGGCTATTTATATCAATACTAAAAACCCCAATTACATAATTAAGTTAACCTAAGTCAACATAGCAAGAGGGATTGAGGTTAATTATAAAGTATAATATGATTTTAACCACAAAAAGGTTCCTTATGTCCCACAATACTTACATAAATGGATAATTAAATACATTATATAATGAATGCCCATAGGCCCATACAATAATACATCATAATTTTGACCTTGTCCATAAGTCAAATTACACATTCAACACCCCCTCGTAATTTAAATTGAAGGTCTAGAAAGAGAATACATTGGAGATAATAATATCTTCCCCCATAATGGATGCTCTAGTAGTACTCTACTATTGAGGAAGACCCATTTGAACTCCCCTCATCATTTGGATGATGACCATCCATCGTAAAAAACTTGGCTTCAATCCTTCATGGCTTCAAAAAGCAAATTTTGATTGGATTTCCTTCCTTTTTATTTTATCTATAAATAGTATTGACTTCTTTGAAGATATAACATGGTGCTTGGATCCCTATGTCATTATCTCCTTAGGTTTGAATTCCTTTGCATGAGAATGTACTTGAGAAGTACCACCATAATTTATCATTGCTATCCATAAATGAACAAGGAGAGAGAAAATATGATCAAGAGATAAAGTTTATCAAGGTATTTGTTGGAACCACATGAACCATGAGTTTCAACATCTAAAAAGGATGATAGAGGTTAGAAAGGAAAATTTTGATGCATTTTACACCATCTCCCCTTTTGCCTCTAAAATATACAATATTTGGTCTTAATTCCTTTAGTTTCACAATGTAGTCCTCAATTTTATTAAACTTAGTCATGTTGATCGAAGAAATATCTAGTTCCAATCAACTTACCTTAGTTGTATTTACTTTTCCAAATAATTTATGTAATTTTGATTGTACCTTGATAGGTGTGTTTTCTTCCTTGATATTGAAAATAAATTCTAGTTAAATCAACATTGAGAATAGGCTAAGTGCATTTTATTTCTTATTTTGGCAAGTTTAAACATCAAGGGTTGTTGGTTTATCCTCTTGAAGAATTGGTTGGGAGTGAAGAACTTGGAAAAAATGGTTAGGTTGATATTTGAATCTTTCACCCAGTTGGAGTAGAGACATATCACATTCCCATCTATCCATTTTGGAGTCCCTTTTGGATAGGTAAGAGTGTGAAACCTCTCCTTGAAGGAGGGTGTTGTGATGCCTATTTAAGAAGAGCACCAATTATTTTAAACCTAGTGTGCAAATATTTTTGAATTTTACATATTTAATATTATAATTTACTTCTTAAGGATCTTGAATATTTTTTCAAAGCTCACATTCTTGAAATATGTCAAAAGGATGGATGGTAAAAATAAAAAGGATAAAATATTCTCTGTGTTCCCTATGTTGATATTGCTCATGATATGTTGAGAAAAATATTGACCTAAAATTTGGAAGAAGGATCAGAGGCTTCAAACAAGATTTATATGTTACCAAGAAATGTCGATTCATAGCCCATTATGATACCATGTTGGGATTTACACCTATTTCTAGAAATAAATAGAACCAATCCATACACTAAAAAAATATACAAAAGTAGAAAAGGATGAAAAATGAAAGAACCATAAATAATAACTATATTATTCAAAGATGCAGTTCATAATAATTTGATAGAATTGATGGAGTGGTTATGGATATCTATACAAATATTAAAAAACCCAAATACATAATTAAGTTAGCTAAGCTGAAATAACAAGAGGGAGATAGGTTATTTACAAAATATAATATGGGTTTAACCATGACAAGGTTAACTACAATCTATAGGAATTATATAAATGAATAATTAAATACTTGTATGATGAATTCCCATGATACTATATAAGAGTACATCATGCAATGTTTACATTGGCCGTAAGATATATTACACTTTCAACAATGCCGCTCTATGACTTTCCTTCTTACAACACCCATAATTAGGCTTCTCAAACCCTTTCATGGAATACTCTTATCCAATATGCTTTGGATTATTATATTTTATATCTCATTATTGGGGGCATTTTTTGTAAGAGCATGGACCTATGAGATAGAATTTTTATGGTTTCTCAAAGCATCCTAATAATGAATAATATAGGTGAAAATTATATCAAGTGAGGGAATAGGTTACAAAATATTACATTTGAAGCATATTAAATTATGTAATAAGCTAACTAATTTTGATATAAATATTTTTGAGAATCATAGTCAACAAGATCTCTTGATTTTGTGCTAGCTTCTTTAATATCTCATTTTGAATTTTTAAACAATATATGTACATTTCAACATATTAAAAATCAATGCTCTTTAAGGCAACAAGCTCAAATTCCAACCTACTAGTTTGTGTGATGTCAACCTTGTAAAATAGCCTATTACATATCTTCAATATCTTGACAAGATTTGGATTATTAGTAAGATGACTCTCTAATTCTTATCCCATAACTTCATTCTTATTTACCACATACAAGGGAACAAAACCAATAACTTCATTTTTATTTACCCATGTGAGTTTCATTTTCTCATTATTGTATATAACAAAGGTTTTTATTATAAAAATCCATAACCCTTTTCTACAAAAAAGGAGCCTCCATATTAATATTCCATCATGGGTACTTATTCCCATCTAGGATAAAAATCTATGATAATTGATCCATCTAATTCTAGAATAATATTGTCCTTCATTTGTTGGAACTCATAATATTTTCTAGAAATATTTCAAAACATACATTCACCACAACCATAAGCAGAAAAGATAAAAGAGTGAAATAAAGAGATAAATTAGATGAACTACAAAGAGAGAGATAATAGATAAAGGGTAAGACATAGATATCCAAACACACCACCATGATATAACATATTACAAACTGATATAATGGATTAGTCATTGGGGGTTCTTTATACTAATATCTAATCCCTAATTAGTTACTAATCTCAAATCAATATATCTTGACTTGGAGGTTACATAACTATACAATAAATATATTAAACCATTTATCTGAGGTTCAAAATATATGCTATTTAACCCATATAGCTAAGGGTGAACACATAAAAATGCATGTATGCTTACATAAATTATGCCCATAGGCTTACATAAATAGTGCCCATAGACTTAAATAAATGATATCATAGGATTACATAAATGATGCATGTAAGATTACATCAATTATTCCATTGGCTTACATAAATGACACCTATAGGATTACATAAATGATGCTTAAATGCTTACAAACCACTTGTTTATAGTCTATATCGACATAGACACTTCATCACTATTGACATGGATCCAATAGAATCATATTATAAATACTACAACAACCTCCATATTTTGAATTGAGGGGCAAAGAAAAGGAATAAATAGAGGTGATAACATCTCACCTCTCCATAATGGATGCTCTAATAAGACTTGGATATTAAATCTTCATATTTATCATCATCATCAAAAAAACTTTCTACCTGAATTTTAAAAAATTGCTTTAATCTTTTGTAAGCTTGTCATGGAATTGCTTATAAAGTGTCCTTCCCTACTACAATATGCACATGAATTTTATTTCTTTGATCTCTTTGGCTTACTCTTGGGAAACTAATTCTTAGACTCCAATGATATAAAGTCCCTAGGATGAGCCTATATATGGGGAAGTACTCCATAATTCTCCATTACAACTTCATAGTTAATGAGAAGTTTGAAGTTCTCCATTACAAATTCATAGTTAATGAGAAGTTTGAAGAGACTTTCAATGGTTATAGGTACTAGATCCTCTACAATCATGGAAATCACTTGAGTGACAAAAGGTTAAGTAAGATTTGAAATGATAGAATTTACATACTCTTCATCAACATTTATCTTGCTTCTCATCATAGTTATATCTGATCCTAAGGATTTAAATTGAGATATGCATTCTTCAACACTATCAAATTTTATAAACTTGATATTGAACAACTTCGTATCTATTCTATTAACTTCTCTTAATCATACTTTTCCATAAACATAGTTTAAAATATCCCACATTTGGATGGGATTAGTCTTCTCCATAATGTGGAAAAGTATATATAGTTCCACCAATATAAATAAAAGTCCAAGAGCTTCTTCCTTTTTTGTGATTGCATGATCATCAAGGACTTCTCCTATTCCATTACTTAAAATGAACCAAAGATTTATAGTTTTGATTAGTTCTGCTATTTGGACTAACTAGGTGTTATAGTTTTACCCATTGAGACAAGTAACATATGCCAAGTGATCCATATTGTACAAAATAGTTTTAAATGGTTGTAATAGGTCAAACTAATATTTCCAATATATAGAGATTGAAAAATTATGTAATAAGAAAAATTAACTCCAAATAATTTCATATGTAAAAGTTATGCCCTCTACAAGGTTGGCCTAATCAATACTGAAAAACTAGGGAAAAAAATATTTTCAAACCTTGGGAGGAAATTTGGTAAGTCTAAAAGTACCACTTTATATATATTAATTGGTTATATTCTACTTTTATTTAATGAATGAGATCTTCCAACTTATCATCGAATTATTGGTGGGTTTCTCACTTATATATAGAAAATGGTTGAAATTCTATCTTAGTTCTATGTGAGCTAAAATTGGTAGGATTCAAAATTTGGTCTAAGGGTAAGAAGCACCTTTATGCCATCATGATAACTAGTTTTCCCAACATATATCTTGAAAACAAAACCCTCATTCTTACCTTGTGAGTTTGGTAGATATACAAGATACTTCACAAATGGTTGAAAAACATGGTACCTTTGAATTGGACCTCTAACCACTCATCCATATGTGAGGATATGAACAATCATAATACTGCTTATTTTCTTGAAGAGTGGTTGATACCTTCAACATATGATATACCTTTATAATACAAGATAGAAAATAACAAACTATGAGGAATGGACCTTGTGACCTCCTAGTTTGTAAGACTTTAGATAAGCTCCATTGACTAGAATGAAAAAATAAGTAGATAAAATCCATTAGGGGTGTAACTATGGAATACATGCCCTTTGTCTAGAAAATATAATCTATAAAAAATAAGAGACATATGGGGATAGATCCCATGAAATTATGGATGAATGTCATATAAGAATATATGTTCACTAGAAATAGATTCCATACTAGGCTATGTGTAATGTTCCATGCCTTGGCTATAGAAAAATACTTGATGCATGACACTAAGAAAAATAGATGCATGGGTAATAGATCTTGGGACCTCAAATTGAGATGTTTTAATAAATTTTGACAATATAAATGTTGGCTAACAAAGGAATCATGACAACCTTAAACAAACCAATATTGAGCATAAAAAAAAGATTATTAATTCAATGAAGAGCATGAAGATTTATTTGTAACCTTTTTTTGAAAGGATATAAGAATGTAAAGTTATCCACTATTTCGGGTTGAAGGAGAGAGGGAAAAAACTCTTCATATATTCATCCATTTTTAATAAAGGTGTCAATGTAAAAAAATATAGAATTCATAAGGAATAGTACTTGTGACCTCTTGGGTGATCAACATTTGAGAGAATTTTGACCATCTATCAATGCTCATTCATTAGACAAAAGTGAATGCATAAAATAATGTTGAATATGCTTCATTTTTACTATAAAAATAATGTTTAAGAAAAAAACATCCATTTGAGGAATCAACCTGATAACCTACATTCTTCAAAATGTGTCCCACTAGTTACAATGGACATAAATGAAAATGAGACTTAAGTTTACAATGCTCTGTATAAAAAGACTTCTCCCATGAAGAGTGTCATGACTATATTAGTGCATGGATTTTGGCACCTAACCATGATTTTGAAATTTCATGAAAAATTGGCACCATTTTTCAAATTTTAAAAAATTTAAAGGATTACTCTACAAAACAATATAGGAGGGGTTTTTTTATTTGTTTCTTTTATTTTCTAAAGAAGAAATATTTTCTATGTAACTAGTTGATATTAGCTATGATCTTTGCTCTGATGCCATGTTAGAATTCATAACTATTTTTATAAATATTCTAAATTATACATTCACCATAATCATATGCAAAAAATATAGAAGAGCAAAATAAAGATAGAGCACATATGTGAGAGAGAGAGAGAGAGAGAGAGAGAGAGAGAGAGAGAGAGAGAGAGAGAGAGAGAGAGAGAGAGAGAGAGAGAATGAAATAAGGATGATAGATGGAAACTCGTAGGTACCCTCAAAACATCACATATCATAGGCTAATGCAATGGACTAGTAATTAATAAGAACTTTGCAGTATACCATGATAGATATTTACAATATATAGGATGCCTTATTTAGGCATAATAAACTTACAACTACTTGTATCCCATACCACATGCATAGACCTTGTCAAGATTGGTTAAATCACATGTCTTATCACATGGAATATAATGGTGGTTATACCTTTTTTCTATAGTAGATCATGCAAACTGTGTATTGAGCGGTTACTCAAACTATATAAATACCTACTATGATGCAATAGTTCCTAGCATTCCCCCCTTGTTACATCATAATAAAATTTTTATTTTAAGTATTTTGAGTTGATGAAATTATTGGGGGGCTAGTTGTGACCCCCTTGCACTTCCTAAGTGTCTCAAACCCCCATGATTTTGGTTTCAACATCTTCTATCACCTATTTAAAGTAGGTGTGTTTGGTGCCCTATGCATCATGCAGGGGTGTCAGTCCTTGGAAGTTTGAGGGAGCATGGAATGTAATTTTCACCTCAAACTAATGGGATAAATAAACACATGAAACAATAATGATAGAAAATTGAACATAGGTTTGCTCATACAATTTTGCAATATGTATAATTAAAAGAGGCGCAAGGCCTATACATGCAGCTAGCTCAAGGCTCAAGTCTAGATCAAATACAATAGAGCTAAGAAAATGGAGAAAGCAAATGCAATAGATCAAATACTTGACATAGCAACAAATCCAAACTCCCTCTTACATTCTAAATATAACTGTTTATAATATTTATAATAAAAATTCAAAACTTAAAATTCCCCCCTTCAAAATTCTTGCTCAGGCTACAATTAATACTGTTAGGTTAATGGTCATTTCTCAGCAGCCTCCACATTGGTGTTTGTAATGCACCAACAATTCCATTGGATATGTTGTATCTTTTGTGATAAAAGGACTATACTTCTCTACTCAATAAGTGGGGTCCTATATTTTAGAGCAAACCAAAGTAAAATGGTAAAATAGAAAGTGGAAAGGGAACACAAAGAAAATTGAGAAAAGTGGTAAAACACAAGAAAAGTAAAGGAAAGACATAAATTGTAAGAAACATAAAACTATCTAGCCTAGACTAAGGTGTGGTGATGAACAAAAGAAAAATAATAAGACTCCCCTAGTACCTCAAGGGTTTGAATAAACACGTGTGACAACCGATAGTGCATGATGAACATAAGGTCCTTTTGAGAACATGTAGTAGAAATAGAACACCCAAAAGAGTCAAAGATTCTTTACTAACACAAACTCCCAGTTACATACATGTAGAGGAAAGAGGTTAAAAACTACCTAAAAAGTTGCACAAGGATCGAGCTAGGTGAAGACGTGGAGGATATTGAAGGAAAGCACCCCTTAGGAGGATGGGGAGCATACAATGGATATAATGATAAGACTACATATAGATTACATTTAGAGTGTTTGACCCTTCTAAGATTTAAAATTATCACTCTAAAAATTTCTACCTAGGGTACTCCATAATGATGATGTGTGATCCTGAGGTTGCTTTGACAAAGAGTTTCTAAAGGTGAGATCGTGTTCCCCATGCCAAATATTTGTTGTAAAGATCTCCTACTATTAATGTTTTCATATTCGTAGCTGCTCCTTTGGAGGTCTAATGATGGTGTCTTAAATGTGATACCTCCTTTTAGAAAAATACCATACATATAGAAGATTGTACACTTCTACATAACATCTAGGGTCTGAGACAATGGTAATAGCCTTAGTTTGGGGGTATAGGGGGCCAACGATCCTCCATGCGGGGGGTTCAAGGAAACCCTAAAGAAAAAACTATCCTCTTATATTTTTGGTACATAAATAAAGGTATTTAGGGTTGGTATTTGGTCATATCCTTTGGTCTAGTTGGAGTCCCTCATGGAAGTCTCTTCCTTACACTTTGTCTTGTTATTATGATTACTATTGCTAGCTGGATGTGTCTAGTTGCTTGATTTAGTTAGATGTCCTTGGGTCAAACCATTTTTTTGGTCCTAATGCATTATGGAGCTTTACGGTCTTGATACAAATTTTAATTGTGTCTTTTGCTATGAGTCTCTACCATTTGGCTCAATTTGTAGACACCAAAATCTAGCCACTTGTCATCCATTCGTATCCTCCAATCATAGCCATTCATTATATATATATATATATATATATATTTATTTAATATATACATAAATATTAATATTTTATATTTATATTTATATATATTTAATAAATATATATGTATTTATGTGAATAAATCCTAGCCATCCACCATGACTTAATCTCAGCCATCCATCCATCTTAATCCATGTCACATGCTCAAGTTTAATCTCAACCCTTCCTCATGTTTTAATCTCGACCACCCATTGGTGTCATCGAAACCCTAACATGATCAAGGGTAGATTATAAAAGATGATTCATTTTGATGAATCAAGGTCCAGAATTTTGATATTACAAGTGCCCTAGCATTTTTTCCACCCACAAACCCTAGCCATTTTGCTATCATCTTCTTCCCTCATCGCCATCACCTCTTCTATTTCCGTTGCTCAAAACCCTCATGAACCAGATCTGGTTCTGCCTCACTCCCATTCACCCTCAAACACCTCCTAGAGTTCATAGAATACTACTGAGCATTTTTGAATGTTGTTGGGCATTCGCAATCATCACCAAATGCCTCTAGGTATTTCCTACAACCTATTTGAGGTCCATAAGCCCTCGGATGCTTTCAAGCGTTCGCACGACTTTCAAACATACAAGAGCACAAATCAACATAAACAATTTCTTGACAAGGTAAGATATTTTTTGCATTATTTTATGTTTTTGCATTTTTATTTATAGTTTAACATTGCAGCATTTAGGGTTTATAGGTTTTATCATTCAGAGGGCCTCACACAGTGGAGCCCTCATAGGTGCTATTAACCCTTTTATGTTGCTTTCTGTTTGTAGGTGTAGGAACCACATTTTTGGAAGTTGTTGTAGCTAGGGTGGTCCCGTAGGGATACACAAGCCCACCCGCACACTTGTTTGGAGCAAAGATGATGCAGAAGACACCATATGTTCACTTGTGAATAAGGGTTTCTAAACCCTAGATTTGTAATCATTGTATCAATACAAAATCATATTGTAATATTGGAGATCAAGGCTCCCCTCATAATAATATCAATATTATTGTCTTCATTTGTGCAATAAGTTCTTGTGTTGATTCTGTTATCTATTGCTTTGGTGTTGTCATTTTTTGCTTTACAAAATGGTGATCATGGTGGGACCCCCAAAGGGTTCCTCATTTTGATTTACCTTGTCACTAATTTATGTTTTTATTTCTATTTTGTAGGTTTCTAGAAGTTTGATCATGCAAAAATCATGAAAACTAGGGTTTTTGGGAGTAGCAGAGTTCGATCAGTGGTCGCACGGATGCCCTGTAGCATTCGAGGGATGCCCTACAGAGTTCAGGAGATGCCTCACAGTGTTCAGGAGACTCTGGTTGACATTTAGAAGAGTGGGGAAGAAATACGTAGGCTTCCTGGTAAGCCTAGTTCAAACCCTAACTCCATTTTGTTTTCATTTTTCTGCTTTTTAATAGTGAAATTAACAGGAAAACATCTATTTTCTATTTTAAAAAGTAGTATTTTTTCATTTTAGGCATTTGCATCTTTCATATAGTCTGCATATAGGGTAGAGTTGCATTTATGCATTCATTGTAGTTGCATCATCACATTTGATTCAGATTTCTATTGTTTTATGGTGTTTCATTTATTATTTTGTATGTTGTTTGCAATTGAAATGATAAAAGCATAAATAGCTGCATATTAGGGTTAAAGGCTTCCATTTTTGCTTTTCTAATCTAGAACAAGTTCATAATACCTGAGTACACTCCCGTTGTTGGAATCACTTGATGATTCAGGGTGGAAGAACTGGGTGAACCCTCCACTATTGGAATCACTTGATGATTCAGGGTGGATCTTAAGCGGTGTACCCTAAGTTATTTTGAGGAACTTGGTGTTAATGTCCTTGGCTTCTAGCTTAGACAAGTGAAATAGGGTGTTTTTAGCATTGAGTGAACACTATAGACAACATAAATCTTAAAAATGAATCACACACTCTGCACGTCACACATTTAACAATAGTGAGTTGGATTTCATCACCAACCATTGTTCGAGATTGGTGATGGTGGGCTTCATCTCCATCCATCATCTCACCCCATAGAAACCATAGTAACCCATGAGCAATATTTCTGGATTTCATCACTAGAAAGATTCTCATTTTCCATCCATCCTTAGAGTCCACCTTGCATATTAGCTTAGGTTTGCATATTATAACACACAAAACCACACACAACAAAAAAAAGAATCTATTGCAAAACATAGGATTGAGTTGCTTGTTTGATTCTATGTGATTTCCATTGCATATTTTTTGCACATTCCACACATTCACCATCCCCAACTGACTCATTAGCTTATGGTTTCAACTTGAAGCCAAGCAAATATTTTGAGTCAAGCCTCTGTTAGCCAAACCACTTCATCCATGGAGTGTTCCACATATTTCCCCACCACTTCTATGGTTAATCTTGTAAGTGTGATACAGACAAGCTATTCTGGTTTATCTATGGGACCCTCACACACTGTGTATACCTCAAATACTGATGTGTTGCATAGAGCCATCAATACCCCCATTCCAAAAATTGAGCCATCATCCCCTACCAACCCTAACATCACCTACATAGATATGGGTAAAGTTGGAGCTTATCTAAGATCCATTAACCCTGTTCTAGAGCAAATCAATAGCCCACCTAGGCATAATCCTTCTTCTCAATAGGAACTTGCCCACTCACATCCTTCCAGCTTCACCCAGGTGTATACCAACCCTCTTTTTGAGGCGTCATCTGCACCTTCCCATCACTTGTCTCTCCCACAACAATCATGTGGCCAAAATATTTCCATCCCATCTTCCTATACCACCACCTATGGCAATCCATTGTATGAAGCACATGTCAATGCTGCTTCACAAATGCTAGTCTCCACTTCATCCAATGTCCCCCATTCAGTTGCAATCCCTATTGCAACCTATCCTCCACCCACCTCATCCATTTCCACCACACCTACACCATCTACCTCAGAAATTTCCATACAACAAGCATGGCAACACCTCAAAAAATTGCTCATGGGTCAACAAGATGCTCATTCTTGTCCCCAACAACAAATACAGGTGGTAGATCTTAAGCCCCAACCTATTCCAACCCAACCTACCTTATTTACCTCAAATCCATCATGGGTATCACAATATTCTATGGTTTCCATCCCCACACCTCCATTAGTCCACACCCATTCCATTCCCACAAGTCAACACATTCACAGTCCCCAAACCTCATCTCCATTCCATCACCCATAATCATTCCCTCATCAAGCCCAACATCATCAAATGCAATCCAATCCATCAAGCCATCAATATCTCATCACACCCCAACATTTCACCACTTCATCTCCACATAATCACCAAGTAATTCAGGGCTTCCACATACCTAGGGAAGACCCTAGAATTTAGGTAATGCAACAACATATTGATAGCTTGATACAACACACTCCTGGTATGATGAACCAGAAGCCTACTTTAAGATAGCTAATCAATCAACCCATTCACTTTTTGGTACCATCACCACCATATCCGATAGATTTTATAGTGCCAAAATTTGATAAATTTAAAGGGACTGAGGACCCTAGAGAGCATGTAAGCACATTTATTCACTCATGCTTCAGAATCCAAACTCAAGATGCTTTAATGCTCAGAACCTTTCCTCAGACATTGGGGGGAGATGTCGTGGAGTGGTATAACCATCTTCCTCATCACAATATTTATACATTTGAACAATTGGTAAACCAATTCCTAGAAATATTCTCCCTCAATGTTCATAAGAAAATCACATTGTCTGACTTGTATAACCTTAAGCAATTTGATGATGAGTCAGTCTATGATTTTGGCAACCGTTGGAGGGTCGTTATCACAAAACTACCATTCTCCCTACCAATGGAAGAGTTAACTCGATTGTTCACCAAGAGTTGCTTAAAACCCATCTCTTGGTTATTGCAATTGCAACAATATAGCTCATTCAAAGAAGCTCTTGCCCAGGCTAGCATAATTGAGGAAATAAAAATCCAAGAAGGTGTGCTAAAGCCTAAGAAGAAAGAATGGTAGAATAAGGGCCAATCAAAAGGAAGTTATTCTGGCCAATCTAAGCCAAATCAAGTGAATCAAGTGGTCATGAGTCAATTGATAATGGCTCAACAACAACAATCAATGCAACAACAACCATAACAAATTTCATATCAAGTGGTTCCCCCACCCCAAAAAATTCATAACATAGTACCAACTATGGATAATCATCAACATCGATAATCTGTTCGACAAAATCACCATTACACACCCTTTTCTGAATCATATGCTTCCATATTTCATAGGTTGTATGACACAAATCAGCTTGCCTTACCTGAGGTTAAACCAGATGATCCTACCAAGCATAGCAAAAGCTATAGGGAATATTTATTTTGCCCTTATCATCGATAGAATGGGCATGACATTAACAGCTACTATCAATTCAAAGATATAGTGCAAGACCTAATTGACCTAGGGGCCATCAAGTTTGATAGTCCCTTGGCTCAACAAAATTAGAACCTTGGCATTTATCAAACACCACTTCCTCATCATGAGGAAGTGCAACCAACAATAGGAGGGTCAAACATCAAGACTCCTCCTAATCAGGTCAACCATGTGCAACAATACCAAGGTTTTGTGGGTGCTATTCATGTAGTCACCCGAGGTCAACAATGCACCAATCAATAAAATGCACAACAGTAGACTATCCAATCTCCCGTAGCACCTCAGGCAAGTGTGTCTCCTCAACCTACCAATTCATCATCACCCATTCAGTTCTCCACCAATTCTCCCCAACCAATTCACATTCCAAGCCATCCATCTCCACCCACTCATATTTCCAATCATCCACAAAGGCCAATCATCTCTCTGAGTAGCCGGCTAACCACTAGCCTTAAAATGGCTTCAGCCAAACTATCTATTTATGAGCTAATACAACAATCTCCCCCACACCGTGAGGCATTAATGGAGATTCTAAAATCCATTGAACTCCAATCTCAGGATACTAATGCCTTTAGCAATTTTATGGGGAATATCCGAACATGTGTGGAGCCTTCCATTACATTTTATGATTTTGAAATCAAACCAATATCATCAGAATCGGTGGACCCTCCATTACACATTATGGCTCAAATTGATAGGAAGCCATTCAAATGAGTTTTGATTGATATCGGCTCCTCCATCAATATCATCACCACCTCTGCTCTTCAACATCTTAATCTTCCACCATCTCATATAACCAAATCCACCTTCACCTTGAAAGCATTCAATGATGCTCTCTGTTCCATAGTTGGCACTATTGTTTTACCCATCAAAGTGGGGGTAAAAATATTGCATACAATGTTCCACATCTTGGAAGGATCCATGGCATACAATGTACTCCTTGGATACCCCTAGATTAGGGAAATGAGATGTGTCCCCTCTATACTCCATCAATGTTTAAAATATGTACATGAGGGACAAATTCATTGCATACCAATGGACGTCGAACCATTTAAGTATTGCAATTTCATCTCAAATCCCTACGAATCCACTCTTCCATCCACTCATATTTTCTTGACCCCATCAACCACATCATCCACCACACCATCCATCTCTTCATCCAAAGCTCCTATTCTTGAGGAGCTCCCCATCACTACCCCACATCAAGCTTCCACCTCCATGCCCCCATATTCATCACCATCGACTACATGTACATGTGGTCGAGCCCAATCCACATTGTCCACATCATCAACATCAACATCCCCCATCATTATTCCCTCCACATCATCACCCATTCATCAAACACCTCAGCCAAATCCACCTTCATCCACATCAGTTGATGTCTCACAAGTCGAATTAATGGATTGTGAGATGCCATTCCAGCCCACACCTCTCCCATTATCGAAGCCACAAGCCAATCATGAGCCTTCCACATCCACCTCCACATCATCCCAAGTTGTGGTCCACCTCACTAGTCCTAGCATTGGTGAATACATGGTCCAAGATATTACTGTTACACCGCTTAGCATCCAAACCGCTAGGGATTACGGTCACCCACGTGACCCACCCTTATCCATAGGAGCAGTGTACAACATGGGTTCAATGCCTAACAACATCAATTTTGTGTATGGGGGGATTGATTCATCATCCAATCCATCTTCCCTAGATGAACCCAAACAACCAACCCTTGCCAATATACAACACATGTCGGGTTTTCCATCTTGATACTTCCATCGAGTCAATTGGTAAGGATATGGCCTAGGATGACATGAATAGGGAATGCACGAGCTCATCGATACTCCATATCGAGAAGTGCATGACCATTCAGGTTTAGGCTATCACTCTCATTCTTCCACTTCTTTTGAACAAGCTTTTCAAAATCTCCATTTGAATTCAGAAGAAGAAACCCATCACACCGATGACTTTGAGGAGGAAATCTATGAAGAATATGATGTTATATCGATAGCTTCTAATGAATCTAATGAGGAATCGACACCCATCACTCCATTCACCGAACAGGATGAGTATTACCTCAGAATGTTCCCCATCCATCAGCCCATATTTCATTTGCTCCTCCCTAGGGAGTGAGCTGAACCAACCGGTGAACCACCTCCACTTCATTGATCCACCTCACTGAACAATTTTGTAATATATGTACATAAAAAAAATTATAAAAAATAAAAAACACAAAAAATCATCATTGCATTGCATGTGCATGGATTTTTTCCTATTGCATTTATTTGTGTTGCTCATTGTTGTTCAGGTTCCCAGAGTTCTTGCATCGGTTCTAGCAGATAGGATCTATCCATCCTTCACATTGCCAACCACCAGTTTCCCCTTTAAGTTAACATGAATCCTGTTGACTTATTTACCCCACTCCGTAATCCATACGATTTGGCAAAGCCAATTCCAATTGACATGAACCTTATTGATATGGATCAGATTTCCTCACCTCCATCCTTTTTTGAATTCATCATTTTCAAGGAATTGTTAAGGGCTTCAACCAACTACATTCCTCCATCGCCTCCACCTTCACCTTTAGATCCGTTGTGGCTACTCCACAACTAGCCCCAAAACTTGGGGACCCACCTTTTTGCTTCAAGTTTATTTGGAATTTTGGTTTGATTGTCGGTTTGCGAGTGTCCTTCATAAATTTCATATGAAATTCTTGATCAATATCCTTTGCATGCGAACCTTGATGTGGAATTGATGTCTCAAATCACTGAGTTGCAATGGTAATGGTGGATTGAATCACTGAGTTGCAATGGTAATGGTAATGGTGGTTATTTGGAAGTATTAGTTGGTCTTGAGTAATCTTTTGATATGACCCTAACCATGGGTTTGCTTCATAGTCTTCGTGCAACATGGTAGGCTTGAGTGATGCTAAGTGTCCTTGTTATATTAATGTCATAATGTTTATGTTTTGGGTTTCAAATATGATCTTTAATGTGTCTTTATTATTTCGTTTGAGGCTTCAATAATCCAAACTTTTGAAATAACATAAATTAGAAATATATATATATATATAAAAGAAAATTAACTCAAATAAAATAAACGTTTATATGTTATATACATAAATAAGATAAAAAAAAGCTTATAAATAAAATAATAATAAACAAAAAAAATAAGAATAAAAAAAATAATATATATTATTATTATTATATACTTTATATATAATAATAATATATATTAATAAAAAGTAAAGAAATAAATGAATTTATTCATATATATATATATATATATATATATATATATATATATATATATATATATAATAATGATAAGAGAATAAAAACACATAAAAGGAGCTTTCACGATCTATATATTTATATTATTAAAATTAAGCTTTTTCTGTGTAGCCTAATACAAGCGCTCTTTATACAGTTGCTGGCATATTTTTATAGTTGACTTCAAGGTTTAACGTGACTTGTTTTACTTAGGTATGCAGGATGGAGCGGACGTGGACGTCAACAGCATGACGTGGACCCCATCGGAGATAGCCAAAAGGATTAGGTGGACGATGGCATGAATAGAACCCATGCAACGAACGGAGATCTTCGCGACGTAAAATACCGAAGATTTGGCTACTGGAGGCAACGAATTGGGAGCGTCGATTACGCAGGAATGTCGTGCACAACAGGGACCCCAGATCACCACCGGGGATGTCGAGGTGGTAATGCCAGGAAGACATTTTCGACAATGGGATACGCAGGGTGAACAACAGAGTTTGAAAGCGGGGATTCAAATGCTGATTCCTGCAGACTAGTGTCGTGAAAATCGACGAATTTAACACAGTAAACAGAGCGACTCAAACAAGGAGCTACGGCAGCGATGGGGAATCAAATGCTCAACACCATAGGCGCAAGAGGCGGTTTTGATTTCAAATATGACAATGAATATCCCGTAGAATGAGGAATCACACTCAAAAAAATCATTTCATGATGCAGCGATGGATGGTTTTGGATGAAGTGGATTTCAATGGATTCCAATAGTGACTGGTCGATTGCCGAAAAGGATGGATGCCATTTAAGGTGATCTTCAACAAAGGAACATGGTACTTGAGTGGCCAAACATGACGTGGCCAGTAAGCAAATTACAGTAGCAAAATGCGAGGAGGTTCGTGTATGACAATGCGGCGATGGATGCGTTTGGTGGTGTGGCAACAATGCATAAAGCAATGAAGACAACAGGTGTGCAGAGCAGAGGAAAATATAGCATCGAAGCAGGCGTTCATCGCCGTTATATCCTTCGAATGAGTGACATAGATGACATTGGGTGAACCAGTAGTGCGATTCCCAAAAGCGTGGATGTCGTGAATAACACAACAATACGATGGATAGGTTGTATTTTAGGAAGTCTATTGGGTGTTTAAAATAGTGTTCACAACTCCAAGTCTTGGGTTCCGCCTTTAACACGAAAGCCAAAATCATCAAGTGCTGGATTGGCAAGTGAAGATAACAATAAAAAAACCGAACAGAAAAGTTACTGAGATTATCATATTGCTGAAATAGTAGTACCAAGAGAAATAGAGCCTTGCTAAGATGTGGAGCGAGCATGGAGATGACGTGTACCCGAACAACTCGACGACAACACTACGGGAGGTACACCGAAAGTTTTGGTCTTTTTTTACGAAAAGTAAGATAAACACGGCGATGGTTTTGGTGACAGGCGTTTTGACAATGTAGAGGTGGATCAATCCACATAGACGGTTGAAACGTAGCCACTAGCGACAGCAAAATCCACGATGGATATCATTGCAATAATTCTTTTGAAACGATCGCAGTAATTCTCCTCACACTAGACGTTGCATGCAAATGAACGTTTATACAACGATGATGACAGCGCCATGGATGGCAGAAATTTTGGGTGTAGACTGATATTACAGGAGCAAATCGTTAGTTTCATTCACAGAGGGAGGATGCTGAAAATAGTAGTGGTTTCAATATCCTCAAGCATGGCAGTAGTAACATCTCAACGTGGGCATCGAGGCAGAATGACAGCCAGTCTTCATCGCCGAAAAAGAGATATAAACGCATGTTTATAAAATTCATTATGTGGGGTTCAATAGTTTGGCCGATTCATCGTTGCCGAAGGGGATAGTCAGATAGAATACGCAATAAGATAGTAGTAGGACACAATTTTCTCCTATTGTGTTATTCAGAGAAATCAAAGGTGGACAAAATTCACACAAATATTCACAGCGCAAAAGCAATAAATACTGCTCGGTGGCAATGATTCCACAATGGAAAGATTACACGGGGGATTCGAATTCTATGGCAAAAGCAATAAATAGTGCTCGGTGGCAATGATTCCACAGTGGAAAGATTACCGGCATGCCCAACGCTGAATGTCTGGGAGCCAAAAATAGAAGGGTGCAGTGGGCAGGTACACTGTCAATTAAAGCAGGTTCAATGACCCGACGGTGGACCTCACAGTAGATACGACATGGCCTATGTTGAAGATATTATAGAGTATATCCGACGTGACGAATTGTGGAATCAAGACGGGATATTCAGTGGTGTCGATGTCGGCAACCACGATGGAAGCGGACCCCACTAGGGTAGATTTCGAGAGGTGAATCACAATGGAGCGGTTACATAATATCACAGCAGAACAGCCTGTGAAGGACACCAGACGACATCGACGAAAATAACATAGCAGGGATGAACGCCGAAATCACAGCTCGACAAGAGGATTTATCACTTTGACAATGTTGACCAGCGATTGTCGCGATACGAGGTCGTCAGGGAAGCAAGGTCGCAGGTTACAAGAATTCGTCCATAGATAATGCGATTACAGCAAAAAATAAACAGGCAAATATCGTCTACTGATAGGCATGCATAGTGTTTCCACATTGACCCCCGACGGACATGGGTGTTATTCAATAACACAGTAAAGACGAATTGCCGCAGATGGATTTGCAATGATGTGGACGAATGGCAGTTTGTTAGGTATAAGCAATTTCTCATAGTGTTTTCTGCGGGAACGTAGTATTGCAGAGCAACAGATGGACCATTTCACAATGTCGAACATTCATGATAAGATCGTGGCCCGGATCCAAACAAAGTATATATTAAGGGGGTCAGGCATCTCTATTTTTGACACCTCAACATGGAGGTCCGTCAGGTCGCCTAATGATGGGGAGCAAGGGATTTCTAGCAACGTTGCAATCATTTTTTTTTGTGTCCAAGACATCCTAAGTCCTAGGCATTTACTAAAACATACGTGGGTGAGTGTTTAGATGTTCAAATGTTATATCACACGAATGATATGAGGATTACAATAGGAAATGTATTGTTAAGCGAAGCGAGGAAAAAAGAAATACCTGCTCATGTGGAGAAAAGGAAACATTTTGAGATAAAACGAAAATGGAAAAGGAAAGAAAACAAAAGGGACACACGTTCTAACAAACAAATGAAGAAAATAAATAGTTGTATGAAAAAGAAAGCCAAAGGTGGCAAATGAAAACGAAGAGTTTTATTTTCAGATTTAAATATATACCCTTGAAAGGAGAAAAAAGGGGTTGGACTTTTTGGCAAGGCCAAGCGCTGCCGAAATGTAAAATGACCCATGTTTTAATGCAAAGACGTTTTTTCAAAAATTTGGATTTCGTTGGAGGAGAAAATTTTTTTGCATGCAAAAAATTTAACTGTCTATTTTTCTTTTTTCAGATTTCAGATTTATAGATGGAGTGTTATGTATTTTTTGTTTACTTCATGTGAATGTGTGAAATATGAAACTCTTTTTCATACCCTAGGAGCTAGCACCTAACTTGTTTTGATTGTGTTTGTTTTGCAGGTCTATTAAGCTAGGTTGCATGTATGAGTTTCTCATATCTTCGGTTTTGCAGGATGGGTGCCATCAAACTGGAAAAGCTTTGCATATTTTCGTTTCCAGCGTTTAAATTTATTTTCAGATTTTATTTTTTGTTTTCTGAATTTTCTTTTTGCAATTTTTTTTCATTTTCAGCATTAAAATAAAAATCGTAAAAAAATAAAAAAATAAAAATAAATACATGGCTGCATAGAATGATATATAATCTTCCATACGCAACAAATTCGGGCTCATTCCGATGTCATTTCGATTTTATATTAATTTTTGAAAACTGTTGTTTTTCAAGGGTTTTATAATTTCAGAAATTTTATTTTTTTCAGTTTTGAGGCAAATCAGATTTTTAAATTCTGCATGTTCATTCATAAGCCTATGATGACATTTCCTTCATGAAAATTTCAATTTCATTGAAGGAGTTATGTTTTATGGCATTTCACAAATCACCGTTTTTGGAGCATAAATTGCCTTCTCTTTATAAAAATTTTGATTTTATGAAAGAGGGGTAATTTCTGCATTACATTGAAGGTTAGTGTTTTCAAGCATTAAATTACTCTTCTTTATGAAATTTTGATTTCATTCAAGAGGGATAATTAAATGACATTTTAAAGTCCTTACTTCAAGGCAATAGATTATCATCTCTTTGTGAAAATCAATTTCACCAAAGAGGGATAGTTTATTAATCACATTGAAAGCTATCTTTATCTTCATGATAAGAAGCCATATTCAAGGAGCCTATTCATCATTTTGGATTTATATTCATAGATAGATTTGATCTTTACTTTCACATTTAAAGTAGGATTTAATGCAAGATAAAACTTGATCAAAATCTACTTAATAAGGGAAGATAAAATCTATCTTAAAACCCTCAAGATAAAAGAAATTAAGGTTACATCATGGTCATATGAGGGCCAATTCACATTTAATTTTTGTTTGGTTTTATGAATAATCATTAAAGTAGCATGATAAAATAAACCAACATTGCCCCTTGTTTATAGTTACTTGCAATCACTAAGGTGTTCCAAGCATTTAAATTGATATATCTTTATTTGAGATTACTAATACACATATGCAAATGCTAATATAGCGGAGACCTTGGAGAAGTTGTTTGTTTAACTTCTTTGCAAGAGAGAGTTTTGGAATCCAAACCCTAAGGGAGAGTGTACTTTCACAATTGGGTGAAAATACCACTCAACAAGATCCCAAGGTTTTCTAAGTAGACATAGAAGAGGCTGAGCCAAAAGAATTTGATAATGTCATAGATGAAACTCATCAGATCCCAACACCCCATCAACTTGAGGAAGGTTCTGATATGTCCATTGAAGATACCATCAATGTGAACCTTAGTTCAGAAGTAGACAATCCTCAAATCGTCAAACTTGGTAAAATTTTATCCATCGATGAAAAAGAGTAATTAATTGCTCTCCTCAAGAAGAAGAAGGGCATTTTTGGATGGTGCTACAAAGACATGCCTAGTATTGACTCTAACATGGTTGTCCACAATATCACCTTGCACTATGATGCTAAATCGATCAAACAAAAATTGAGAAAGATGCATCCTACCATTGCCCTCATGGTCAAATAAAAGATATTAGATATGGGTTTCATTGTCCCCATTGAATATCCTAAGTGGCTTTCAAACATGGTACCCGTTCGCAAATCTAACAAGGTAATATGCATTTGCACTGACTTTGAGATCTTAACAAAGTGTTTCTTAAGTATGACTTTCCTCTACCAAACATTGATACTCTTATCGACACTTTTGCTGGCCATGAAATGCTTTCTCTAATGGATAGTTTTTTAGGATACAACCAGATTTGAATCAATCTTGATGACCAACACAAAACAATATTCACTACACCTTGGGGAAATTTTTGTTACAAGGTGATGCCCTTTGGCATAAAAAATGTAGGTGCCACTTATCAATGTGCCATGACATACATATTCCATGATTATATGCATAAGATCATCAAATATTATGTGGATGATATCTTGGCAAAATCCAAAACTCGACAAGAGCACATTAGTGTCTTGGAAATAGTCTTTGATCAAATTCTAGAGCATAATTTAAGGTTGAACCCCAAAAAGTGTGTCTTTGGTGTCACCTCAGGCAAACTACTAGGATTCATTGTCTCCAAAAGAGGTATTGCTATTGACCCAAACAAAGTCAAGACCATCATGGAGATGCCTCTCCCAACAAACTTGAAGGAATTGCATAGTTTACAAGGAAACCACTGTTTCATGTATAAATTTCTAACAAATGTAGGTCATCCAATCACCTGCTACAAAAGGGGATGGCATTTTCATGGACAAATGAGTGCTAGAAATCTTTTGATGACATCAAGAAATACCTAGCTTCTCCATGAGTCATAAATCCTCCTCATATGGGATCCCTTTCCATATTTATGTTTCAGCAATGGACCTTGCATTAGGGAAAATTCCTGCACAAATGAATAAAAACAATCGATCGCAAGTTGTCTACTACATTAGTCAAATATTGGTAAGCTATGAAACCAGATATGCTTACATGGAAAATTGTGCTTAGTAGTGTTTTTTACCACTAAGAAACTTAGACATTACATGCTTAGTCACACCACATATGTCATAGCCTCACAAAAATCCTCTGTGTTACATGATGTCTCACACTTACAATAACACCCACACTAAAAAATTAATAATGATTCTCACTAAACTTAGTCTTGAGTTCATTAGCCAAAAATCCAGTAAAGGTCAAGTCATAACTTATCAGCTTGCAGAAGCTTCACTTTCTAGTGATAAACCTTTGATTGTTAAGCTCCTAGATGATTCGGTATTCACTGTCACTAAACAAGAAGAAGATGTTATTCCAAAGGAAGATTTCTATATCACACTATTCTTTAATGGTTCTAAGTGCAAAAAAGGTCAAGATATTGGAGTCATGTTTCATACACCATAGGGGGTACCTATTCCCCTATATTTCAAACTTAACTTCCAATGCACAAAAAACAACGTAGAATATTAATCCTTAATCTTAGGTCTTTAAGCAGCCATAGCTATGGGCATAAAGCGTATCAGGATATTTGGTGACTCCCAAATTTTTGTTCACCAAATAAATGAAGAATACCAATGCAAGGAAGCAACCATAATGCTTTACCATGAAGTAGCAATGACATTGCTTGCTAGATTTAACTGGTATGAAATTGATAGTTTTCCACGTTTGACTAATATATTTGTAGATGTGATGGCCTCTCTAGGATCATTGATTCCAAAGAAATCCATAGGAGAGGTATAGCCACTCATTGTTACAACAATATCTAAATTTGTAATTATTTGTGTTGAATCTAAGGATGAGAGGGACATTTGCTTTATCCATACAGATTCGTATGAGCCTTGGTCCAACCAAATAATAGCCTTTCTCAATTTTGGAAAACTCCCACCAGACATAACACAAACTACTAAACGCACTTTCAAGAAAAAGGTAGCTTGTTTTACTCTCTTGGGGGGCGTGTTGTATAAACATGGTTATGATGGAGTTATCCTTCATTGTCTCGAGTCTACAGAGGCACAAAGAGCCATAGATGAAGCTCATGATGGTACTTTTGGTGGTAATTTTAGTGGAATGGCCATTGCAAAGCACATTATGTGCATGGGTTACTATTGGCCCACCATGGAACGTGACTATTGCACTTACGTCAAGCATTGTTAAAAATGTCAATAGCATGTTAATTTAACTAATGTGCCATCAAAATCATTACAACCTATTCAAAGCCTTCAGTCCTTTTCACAATGGGATCTTAATTTTATTGGCAAAATCTCACCTTCTTCCTCGGGACAACATACATTCATCATCACAGCCATTGAATACTTCACAAAGTGGGTTGAGGCAATTTCTCTAACCAGTATGATAGGACATCGAATTTTGGAGTTTATACTTCATCATATCATCTATCATTTTGGTATCCCCTGAAAATCATCTCTGATAATGATAAGTATTTCAAAAATAAGGATGTTCGAGCACTTTGCAAGAAATATAATATCCAACATAGTTTCTTGACTCCTTACTACCCATAAGAAAATGGATAAGTTGAGGCTACCAATAAAATCTTAATTGCTATTCTCAAGAAACTAGTCAAAGAAAATCATTAATATTGGCATACTAAAATCTCCTTGGCATTATGGGATTATTGAACAAGCATCCACACGCCTACTTAGGCAATGCCATTTTCACTAGTATATGGAGCCAAAGCAATTATACCTCTTGAGCTTGAGATCCCTTCATTGTGAATTTCATTGCAGTAATTCATAGATGATGATACTGCTAGACAAACACATTTTGACCAAATCATGCTTCTTGATGAAATATGGGTGAATGCTTTAGAGCATTTACGAGTTTATCAGGATCACCTAAAGCGTGCTTACAATGTCAAAGTTCATCTACATGAATTCCAAGTAGGATATCTTGTTCTTAGGGAGAATCAACAAAATACCAATGCATTACCACATCTTCATGATAAATTCGTGGCTAATTGGCTAGGTCCATACATTGTCACTCAAAAAGTGGGTAAAGGAACTTATAGGCTTTCTAGTCTAGAGGGAGTCAAAGAGCCCAAACCACTTAACATCATCCACTTGAGAGCATTTTATGCTTAATGTGATTTTTATATATGTATATATACATGGATAATACACAAAAACTACATTGAATTTCACACATTACATTGAACACATCACATTTGAAAAATTAAATTTCATACATTGCATTCACAACCACCTTCACACATTTCATTTTGTATTAGGGGTTATTTGTTAAGTTTAGATAATAGTTTATCCAATAAATTCATGTTGCCTTAATCAGGGGCACCCTCAAATCATCATCCATTTTATTGCAACATTTCATAAAGTCAAATTATCATTTACAAACCACATTTCCATAATCCCTAGGTGTTTTTTTATCACTTAGTCACTGCTAGTATTTCTAGAAACCTCCAATACATGTCAAACTTTCTCTAGGACCAAGTCACATTTTCACTAAGAAAATATTGAGTTCTAGGAATTGACTCTAAAACTCTTGAACCAAGCACAATCACACATCTTAAAAACATCTTATATCAAAGAGGTATAATACCATGATTTGGTTGAACCTCGAAGTGAAAAGGATACTCCTTGTTTGTCCCATTATGCACATAGTCCAAAAATACAAAATAGTGGTTTTCACCACTATCACAATAATTTCCAAACAAAAGAATGAGTAGTAAGGATAGGGTAAAATTCTCATCACACTTCGATTGAGAATTTGATTCCCCAAAGCTCTAAATATTTTACACCTCACACAACATAGATCCTCAAGTTGTAAGGATAAAACTACAATTCCATTCAAACGGTTAGGTAGTTCGAATCCCCAAATATTAGAGATCATATTCTTGGACTATGAAGCTAATATCTACTGGATATATAGATGTTTGACTAGCAGTGGAGTATGCTCATGCATGATGATACATCTCTCTTGAAGAGACCTCTAAACGCACATAAGGATGGGCTAGTTTCTTGGTCTTCTCCATGACAAGTTTTATCTCAATTTACTCAAGATGGGTTAATGAATTCACTTGCTAACATATTGGTTCTTGATTGCATTAATTCATTACCATACTCATGATTTGGTAAATAAATTCACTGCACACACATTTGGTATTAAAGAAATTAGAAAATATTTAATAAGTTTGTTTAATATCACTAGTATGATTAAATCTATGCAAAACAATCATTTTTCCATATCAATTTCCCATATCAACATCCATATCATTACATGAATCAATCATTTTACATACCACCCTTTTGGTGCCCTTGATTAAACAACACTGCTATAAATGGTCAAGTAAAATCTAAACTAATGATCATTAAAGCATTAATTCATTTGCATTCATACACATTATCATTGCATTATCATCCATCACACATATACACATGCATTCAAACAAAATCATCCACACAAAAGCATAACACAAAAGTAAAAGCCATGTCTATATATATAAATATCACATGTACAATGAATGCTCAAAGGCTATATACAATGGAGCACCAAGGCTCATATACAAAAAGTATATTTTAACACTAGATATTGCCTATAGGAGGATCCTTGTGATCCTAAAGAAGCCCTAAAACTAGAGCCACTATGCCTAACAATCCTAGATATAAAGGAAGAGGGTCAATCTGGTAGCCCAATGTGGTGCTACATCAATAGATCCTCTAAATATTGGATGTATCCCTCTCAAGATCAAAGGTGTAGTATATCCTACCTCTGATGATGGTCCCTCTATGCTAGCTCTACCTGGAGCCTCTTAATCATATCCTTACCTCCACATACAACCAATCACACCTCTAGATCTACTTGTAGTCAAGATATATTTGCATCTCACTCCACCACCATCTATCGAAGCTGATCCTACTCAGCCTCGAGCATCAATCACTCCTCCTCGCCTTAACTTGGAGGTTTCTTAGGAACATCCTCCATTTCAACATGACCACCATCATCACCTCCAATATCTGAAGGCTTCTCTACTACATCTCTCACCCATATCCATTGACTTCTAGGTCAATGACATATCTAATATTTGGGAGCCTCATCTATCTCCTTCACCTTAGCCTTGGCCTCATCATCATACTCACTATCCTCATCCACCGCATGACTGGGTACCCATGGTGGCTGTGTAGTGAACCATGTATCATACTCAATGGTAGTCCCTGCATCATCCACAATAGGGAGATATATCTCCTCATCATCCTCATAGGTCACCCGCCATGCTTTCACACAAGGTATACCTATCTCATCCTGATGGTTCCTATATAATATTGGTGCCTCAAGAATCCCCTATTATATCCTAAACTATCGTAGCACTCGTAAGAATTGGATCAGCTCCACCTCACTCCTATTCTACCCAACCACCCATATAGCCTACTAAAATCTCTGCAACTACTCCCTATCATCATTCCAAGTAGCACCTTACCATGGTCTCTAATGCACCTGATCAGGTGTTAGACCTGATCACAAATCTCTATATTCTTGTTTAGTATGGCTAGGATTACTTGGTTGCACCTCCTCAGCCACCCACTATCTCAAAGCATAGGGTTGCTTCCCATCTCACACCTCACAAGGTAGGTCCATAGGTTGAGACACATTGAAGTACTCCTAGCCCCAACACTATAGTAGTACACTACAACCTAATCCCTTATGCCCTACCTCCTCACCTCATACAACTCCAAGTACAACTAAGCCAGTAGAGCAGGCACCCATGCATACACCCGAGGCTCATCTATCATATCATACACTAGCCTAATCATGTTCCATGGGAACCGATAGCCAATACTATTAGGTGCCACTAAGTTAGCCAATAGGAACATGACCAAGGTGGGTAATACCTCCAACTCCTTCTTGGCATACATCACCGAGTACATGATCCCTCCACCCTTCAAACTCACATTCTACCATTGATCTCCATAGATATGGCTCATCTCATACTCATTATCATGTCCAACCTTGACGTGTAACCCCTCCACTAGCACTCGAAGAATATGGTATACATCCTCGAATGTCACTATCACCTCACTCGTAGGGAGCTGAAAGGTCCCCCTATCTGGATCCCATATCTCTACCAAGGCAGAGAGATACCCCTCATTAGCCCTCACCACATCAATCTATGCAGCTTCAACTAGCTCCATGACCTCCAACAACTTCCAATTCTCCTATCATAGTACCTTTCTCACCCTTAGTATGATAGGTGAGAACTGATGTTGAGCCTTCAAGATCCTCAACTGCATCACAACACATACACAATGCAAGCACATTAATGTCACATTCATTGCATAACTTAATAAATTAATAACTCAATTTTTTCACAATTCCAAATAAGAGTGGCAAGAACACTTACCTCAACCACCTACGCTGCCACTCCTACTACCACATCCACTCCCTCCATCACCATGGCCTTTACTCCACTACATTTCTTCACTCACTCTCCTTCAGATGTAGTTTTTGAAACTTGTGAATGAAAGAATAAATACAATTTTGACCCTGCAAAATATTTATAGCTATTTTTTGTGTGCTGAAATTCCCATGGGTATTTACATGATGCATTGAAATGTTGACCAATGTTTGCTGAGTAGAAAATGCTTACCGACATCTATGCATGATATGAACGTTAGCCGACATCCAGCTTTAAAAATTTGTAGAAATATCAAAATGCTCCAAAATGTAGCTTATCTCCACAAAATAATTCCAAATTACATCCATACATTTATTCCATCATTATATTATGTTTTGTGAAAAAAAATCAATTTGGATGCTTAATTGTTGTTTGTTACCAAAAGTTGGAAAAATGCTTTACAAACTTCAAAACGCATAAAAACGGTCTGAATTTTCATAAAACAACCATATTCATCATTCTAATAAACCATCCCATCATTTCACCGTTATTTATGATAACATGGATTGATTTGGGTGGTTAAATTTTGTTTGTGACCAAAATATTGCAAAATGGTTCAAAATTGCTTCAAAAATGATCCAAAACGATGCAAAATTTCACAAAATCATGCAATCCAATCATCAATGCATTTTTCTAAAGAACATGTGCTTATACTGAGATGGGGGGTGAACAGTATAAGATAAAACTTTTTTCTTTTCAACATATATGATAGTAGTAGTAACATCAAAGCAATAAACATCACAAAAAGCATCACACACATGAGAGACATGATTTAACGCGGTTCACCCAATGTGGGCTACTCCAAGGAGAAAATATTTCACTAATATTTTCTCAAAAAATATCTTTGGGAATCCTTCTCTATTACAATTTTTATGGACCTCTATCCAAAGGAGACACCAATACCCTAATCAAGTTTGTGGATCTCTATCCATAGGAGAACTCCTCCTTTGCTCTAGCTAGTTATCCTCTAGAGAACTGCTACCTCCACTGCTTTGGGTTATGGATATCTCTCCATTGAAGACCTATGTCCTCTTTGCCCTAGCTAATGGATATCTATCCACTAGAGACTACTATCCTCTACTCTATCACCTCTAAATATTTTCTCAATATTTGTCTCAAATCTGTACTAAATGCAGTACTTCGGTCTAGCACAATTTTACTCGATCTCTACCTTGTTCTGTACTAAAATTAGTCCTTCGGTATAGCACAAAAATTTCTCAATCTCTATCTTTGGTCTGGTACAAATCTATCCTTAGATCTACACAAAAAAAATTCCTCAATCTATCTTCAAGATTTACCACAAAGATTGACTAATCACAAATCAACTCTGCTAGATATGCTCCAAACCTTAACTCAAGGTTTGAAAAAATTAATCAATAAACTCTGCTCACAAGTCTTCTCAAAGACTTACCTCAAATCTGTCCAAAAATTCCTCACTAGAACTTGTCCAATATGCTCTCAAGTCTTCTCTAATACTTGCCTCAAATGTGTCCAACAAGTCCTCACTAGAACTTGTCCAATATTTGTCCAATCAATTGTAAGCTTCCACAAAAGCTCACACAAATCTATCCTTAAGCTTTCACAAAATATTTCTCAAATTACTTACAAAACTTACATACAGACTCAAATCAATCTCTTTCAGAAAACCTCTTTCAAATCAATTCAAAATATAGAACAATTTGTATTACAAAACTTGAACTATCACTCCAATACCTCCAATCAACTAGGCTCGATCAACTCCACTCAACCAATCACTCAATGAAGATTTATTCAACAATGTTTATCAAATAAATCTCACATAATAATGATACTCATGATATTTCACAAGCCCTAGTTCAAGATAGTTCACAACTTCACATAACAATGATACTCATGTTCTTTCACAAACTCTAGTCAAGCATATGAAAGCTTACTCAATATTTCCAACAATGCTTATCAAACAAGGTTTCTAGTATCAACTTTCATTCTAGAAAACAAAACTCAACAATGCTTATCAAACAATCCTTTTCACTCCTTAGCATTCATAACATCCAACAATCACTCTAAAGGATAATGTGCCCTTACCTCTTGTTTGAAGATGATTTGACCTCAAACACCTGTCTCAATCACAACCACTCTTTTTTCCAATACTAGGGTTAGATAGCAAATATATGTTCTTAATATTCTCACAAAAATATTTCACCAAGTCAAAATATCAAAAACTTACTCAACCTTATTTCTCCTTTCAATACTATTTTTATTAACTTTGTTTTAACGAAAATATCTAACTCCCTTGGCACACCTTATTACTACTCTTATAAACTCTAAGCACTCAAAAATCAACACCCAAAAATAACACTATGCATATCCTTTTATCTCCCTTTGTATAACTCACAAAAAACCTTATAATATGCAATTTCCACTTTATACAACCTTTAAGAAATTAAAAAATTAATTTTCATAATTTTTGGAACCTTGCAATTATGAGCGCATACCTTACATAGTCCACCAAAAATACCTCGACGGGTTTCGAACGCGCAACCTCTTCCTACCGGGCACCTTTGCCAAGCACACGTCCACCATGTGGGCTATGTGCCTTCACGCAAATGGAAAGGCAAGTGCCTTGCCTTTGTCATTCACCGATCGTGTAGACTTCAACGAAAAAATTCCTCTGCTTAGAAAAAATGAAGACCACGGGAATAAATCCCTCAAACTTGTACCATCAAACATCTTAGCGCAGCCTATAGCTGCCAATCATGCTACCTAGCACCTTGTAACGTGGAGTGAGTTCCCCTCTTCGTTATCCTATCTTCGACCTCTCAAAAGCTTTTTAAAAACACACACGATATGCTCAACGACGTCGGCGATTCGATTTAATTCGAATTAATTAAACTTTGTGCCCTTTTAACCCTAACCTTTAGGGTTTTAAATTAAATAATAAATTAATTTATAATTAACTTATTATAAATAATTCATAATTCACTTAATAACTCCTAGAATTAATCAAATTAAATTATAAATTAATTTATAATGAAATTATTATAATTAATTCTAATTAAATTAAATCTCTAGGTCTTGACCTTAGACCTTTAATATTATAATAAAATATTATAATATTATTTTTCTTGGACCTTCCTATTTCCCTTTAGACCTCATCTGACCATCTGGAAGCAATATTCCTCTTGCACTGAATACGAAAATTGAAATTGATGCTACTCACTAAAAATAATGCTTACTGATCTTCAATTCTTAACATCAATGACAACAAAACGTGCTCACTTTTTCAACAATCTCCCCCTTTGTCATTGATGGAAACCCAATTACCTTTTATCACCTTTTTCTGTTTTGGTCCCCTTGAAAAACTGCTCCCCCTAAGTGAATGCTCTCCTCATAATTAAAATATCTCCCCCTTTGACATCAATAGCAAAGGGTCACCTTTGGGGCTCAAGGTTAAGAATGAGTCTCTTAGCTTAGCCCCTCCCCCACCTCCTCTTGAGGTGGTTAGTTTTGGGGTGGGAGTATTACTCCCAATTTTTCTCGAAGATACTCAAAAGTCTCTTTCAAAAGTGGCTTAGTGAAAATGTTTGCTATCTGCTCCTTTGTAGTAACATAATCCAACCTAACCTGTTTTTATGTCACTTGTTCTCTCAAAAAGTTATACTTGACTAAAATGTTCTTTGTCCTCGAATGCATAACTAGATTCTTTGAGATATTTATAGCACTTGTATTATCACATAATATGGGAATATGATGCTCATATTTTATCTTGAAATATTCTAGAGTTTTCTTCGTCCATAATACCTGTGTACAACTGGATATTGCTACAATATACTCTACTTCTACTGTAAATAAGGATGATGATGCCTATTTATTACTTAGCCAGGAGACTAAACAGTATCCAAGAAAGAATGCTCCTCCACTTGTACTTTTTCTATCATAAATACTGCCAGTCCAATCTGCATCTATATAAGTTGTGAGAGTGAAACTATCACTTTTGGGATACCAGAGCCCAAAATCCATAGTCCCTTTTTATTACCTGAGAATCCTTTTTATTGCTGCTACATGTGTTTTCTTGGGTGCTGCATGAAACCTTACCACTAATCCCACTACCTGCATGATATTTGGTCTAGTAGCTTTGATTTACAATAAACTACCAATCATAGATCTGTATAATTTTTTATTTGCCTCTGGAGATTCGTCATCTTTACTTAACATACATACTACAACCATGGGAGTGTTTACTAGTTTGCACTCTTCTAACTTGAATTTATTCAGTATCTCTTTTATATACTTGATTTGTGAATGGAACACCCCTTTCTATGATTGTGAAATCTAGAGTCCAAGAAAGAAAGACAACTCACCAAGCATAGACATACTGAAACAACCACAATTAGTAAGTCATCAACATAAACAACCACAATTAGTAAGTCATTCCTGTAATTTTTGATGTATAAGTTACTATCCACTATTCCTTTCTTGAAACCCTGTTCGTGTAGGTACGTATCTAATCTTGAATACCAAGATCTAGAAGCTTGATTTAGTTCCCTTTTTTCAATCTGCATACATAGTCTGATTTATCAGTCAAGTTGAAACATTTTTGCTCCTCAATGTAGACCTCTTCTTCTACAATACCATTTAGAAAGGCTGATTTAACATCCATATGATATACTTTGAAGTTTTTGAAACTTGAAAAGGCTAAGAACATTCTAATAGCTTCAAGTCGTGCAACTGGAGAAAATGTCTCATCAAAGTCAATTCCCTCTACCTATGCATAACATTTGCATACTAATATAACTTTATTTCTGACCACCTAACCATCTTCATTTAACTTGTTTCTGAATATCCATTTAGTGCCAATCACATGTTTTCTTTTGGTCGTGGAACAAGTTCCCGATCTTGCTTTTATCTATCTGATCTAATTCATCATCCATTGCCTTAATCCAAAACTTATCTTCACTTGCCTCATTGAAGTATTTTGGCTCAATTTTAGATAATAAAGAAAAATTTGCTTGTTGAGATGGTGTTATTATTCTTCTTCTTGTCTGTCTCTCATCTGGATTCCAATTATTAGCTCTTTTGGATGATGTTTCTGTAAATATTTTTATGGAGTCTTAGGAAGAAGTCTTTGTGTTTCTTCCTCTTCTTCATCTAATTCCTCACGAAACTCTTCTTGACAACTTCCATCTTCCTGATACACAATTTGCTGAATTGGTTCTCTTGAATATATATTTTCATCAAATATTATATTTATACTTTCTACAATAGTGCATGTCCTTTTTTTGTAGCATCTGTAGGCTTTACTCTTAGTATAATAACCAAGAAAATACCCTCATCACATCTTGGGTCAAACTTGTCCAAGTTTTGATCTTCCCATCTTATGTAACACTTACTTCCAAAAACCTTGAAGTGCTTTACAGTGGTCGATATTCCTTTCCAAAGCTCATATGGAATCTTATGATGGTTTACCCTCACTTGTGCCCTAGTGATTATATACACTACTGTGTTGATTTCTTCCCTCCAAAATCCATCTGAAATCTTGGACTCATTTAACATAACTCTAGCCATATTCTCAATAGTCATATTTTCTTTCAACTACTCCATTTTGTTGAGGAGTTCTTGCAGCTGAGTATTCTCTCTTGATTCCATGTTGTTCATAGAAATATATAAATTCATTTGAGGTAAACTCTCCTCCTCTGTCAGATCTCAAAAAATTAATCCTTTTACTGGTTTTATTTTCAACCCGTTCTTTAAATACCTTGAATTTATCAAATGCTTTTGATTTATCTTTTAAGAAAGCTACCCAAGTCATTCTAGAGTAATCATATATGAATAATATGAAGTAAATTTCACCTTCAATACTCTGTGTTCTGGTAGGACCACATAGATCAGTATGTATTAGCTTTAATGGCTCTGATGACATATATCCATTTGATTTGAAATTTGTTCTAGTTTGCTTTCCATGTTGACAAGGTGCACATATTGTGTTTTGTGGCCTTTTTAGCTTGGGTAAATCTTTGATAGCCTGTTTATTGCTTATGTTGACTATGTTGTCAAAATTCAAATGACCCATTCTTCTATGTCACAAACAACTCTCATCTTATTGTGATAGAAAACACTTTTTTCTTTAATCTCACTAAGCATATAGAGGTTGTTTGGAGTTCTACTTGCATTTGCAGTAACTTTTCCAGTTTCTGACTTTCTTATCTCACATCTATCTGGGTGAAATGTAATGATATGACCTTGATCACAAATTTGACTTACACTTAGTAGATTTTGTCTTAACCCTTTGACATATAGTACACTTTTTATTCTTGTTTTACCGTTATCTAAACTTTGAGTTCCATTTCCACCAATTTTTGTTGATCGATTATCACCAAAACTTACTGATCCTCTATTAGTTTCTTTGAGTACAAGAAATTTATCTTTGTCTCATGTCATGTGTCTATAGCAACCACTATCAAGAAACCATTGTTCTTCTTTATCCTGGGCATGAAGAGTTATTTGAACTAACATTGATCTAGCCTTTTCATTCCCCTTTTTCTCTTTCCTAGTTGTTGAAGTTGTATTCCTTTTACTAGACCCAGTAAGTACCATTTTACACCATCTAGCCTTGTGCCCAAAATTATTGCATTTGTAACATATGATATCATCATTCATAAGAGGTGCAAAAGAGTTGAAATTTATATTGACATTATTTTTCACATAACCAGTGAAATGTATAGCTCTATGACCATATTTGTTACGAGAAAAGCAATAGCCATGGAAAAAATTATGTAACCTACTTGGATGCCTTTGAGAGTGTTGTTGAGTGCTTCTTCTTTTGTGATTAACTATAATCCATGGTTCTTCCTTGCTTTCTTATTTTCTGATATCTTTTTCTTTTGGGGTATGAGTAGTGAGATTATCTCTGTTTTATGTCTCTATTTCTTGGAAGTTAGACTCCTCTTTCTATTTACTCAAATTTATATCTTGTAGTACCTTGGTCATTTCAACTTCATTCCTTAGATAAACATTTTTTGCTTCCAATATTTCACATTCTATTTCTCTTGCTCTTAATAGATTTGTCATATCCTATTCAATTTTCTTTCCTTCTTCTACCTTTATCTTGAGTTCTGTGAGACTCTGTAGAAGTTCTATCCTTACTTCTTCATCTTCTTGAATTTGATACTTCAAACTTGAATTCTTATTTCTAACCTTTTCAAGGTTCCTGAGAGCAGCAAAAAAATCCTCTTTTATTTCAAAATGGTCTCTTATTCACTCTCTGAAGTCATGTGTGTTTTTGACGGATATTCCTCCAAGCTATTAGTCTTTTCATGGAGAGACCCGCTCTGATACTAATTGAAGAACATGTGCTTATATTGAGAGGGGGGGTGAATAGTATAAGATAAAACTTTTTACTTTTCAAAACATATGACAACATTAATAACATCAAATAAATAAACATCACAAATAGCATCACACACATGAGAGACATGATTTAACGTGGTTCACCCAATGTGGGCTACTCCACGGAGAAAATCTTTCCCTAGTATTTTCTCAACAAATATCTTTGGGAATCCTCCCTATTACAATGTTTATGGACTCTGTCCAAAGGAGACACCAATCCCCTAATAAAGTTTGTGAATATCTATCCATAGGATAACTCCTTCCCCTTTGCTCTAGTTGGTGATCCTCTAGAGAACTACTACCTCCACTGCGCTGGATTTTGGATATCTCTCCACTAAAGACCTCTATCCTCTCTACCTTAGATAATGGATCTCTATCCACTAGAGACTACTGTCCTCTACTCTATCACGTCCAAAGCTCTACTCAATATCTGCCTCAAATTTGTACTAAACACAGTTCTTTGGTCTAGCACAAATCTACTCAATCTCTGTATTATTCTTACTAAACTCAGTCCTTCGGTCTAGCACAAAACTTGCTCAATCTCTATCTTTGGTCTGGTACAAATCTATCCTCATATATGCACCAAAATTTTTCCTCAATCTATCTTCAATATTTACCACAAAGCTTGACCAATCACAAATCAACTCTGCTAGATCTACTCCAAACCTTAACTCAAGATTTTAATAAATCAATCAATCAACTATGCTCACAAGTCTTCTCAAAGACTTACCTCAAATTTATCCAACAAGTCCTCACTAGAACTTGTCCAATTTGCTCTCAAGTCTTCTCTAAGACTTACCTCAAATATGTACAACAAGTCCTCACTAGAACTTGTCCAATCTCTGTCCAATAAATTGTAAGCTTCCACAAAAACTCACACAAATCTATCCTTAAGCTTTCACAAAATATTTCTCAAATTACTTACAAAAATTACATACAAACTCAAATGAATCTCTTTCAGAAAACCTCTTTCAAATAAATTCAAAATATAGAACAATTTGTATTACATAACTTGAACTATCACTCTAATACCTCCAATCAACTAGGCTCAATCAAATCCACTCAACCAATCACTCAATGAAGATTTATTCAACAATGCTTATCAAACAAACCTCACCTTTAATATCTCTTAAAGTTAATCAAAAACCTTATTTCTCCCTTTATATAACTCACAAAAAATCTTATAATATGCAATTTCCACTTTATACAACCTTTAAGAAATTAAAAAATTAATTTCCACAATTTTTTGAACCTTGCAATTGTGAGCGCATACATTACATAGTCCACCAAAAGGACCTCGACAGGTTTCGAATGTACAACCTATTTCTACTAAGTGCCTTTGCCAAGCGCATGCCTACCACGTGGGCTACGTGCCTTCATGCAAAGGGAAAGGCAAGTACCTTGCCTTTGTCCTTCACCAACCATGCAGAATTCAATAAAAATCTTCCTCTACTTAGCAAAAATGAAGACCACGGGAATCGATCCCTTAACCTTGTGTCAAAAAGCATTTTATCACAACATCTAGCTGCCAATCATGCTACCTAGTGCCTTGCAATGTGGAGTGAGTTCCCATCTTCGTTATAGTATCTTCTGCCTCTTAAGATATTTTTAAAAATACAGACAATCGGATTCCTTGTCTTGCACATAATATTTGCTTATGTCAAATGGATTGCATGGATAATATTTGTCATAATGTTTACCCCTTCTTATATGCAAAGTGTCAAATGCTCAACGACGTTGGCAATTCTATTTAATTCGAATAATTCAAATTAATTAAATTTTGTGCCCTTTTTAACCCTAACCTTTAGGATTTTAAATTAAATCATAAATTAATTTATAAATTAACTTAATAAATCTTAAGTTTAATCAAATTAAATTATAAATTAATTTATAATGAAATTATTATAATTAATTTATAATTAAATTAAATCTCTAGGTCTTGACCTTAGACCTTTAATATTATAATATTATTTTGCTTGGGCCTTCCTATTGCCTGTTAGACCTCATCTGATCATTTGGAAGGAATATTCTTCTTGCACTGAATACAAAAATTGAAACTGATGTTGCTAACTTAAACTAATGCTTACTGATCCTAAATTCTTGACATCAATGACAAAAAAACCTGCTCATATTTCCAACATTTTCATCATCACATCTTCATTTCAACACCATTCAATCCATCAACCATTGCATGTGCATTTAGCATTTGCCAAATTCACCTATAATTTTAAGTTAACATTAAATCTAGTGGTCTACTTTATCCCCTTGGCAATTACAGTGATTGGTTGTCCATGCAATTTGGTAAGATGAGTAAATCACCATAAGGACACTTGCCCATCATCATTCAACGTCCTCTTTTTTGAGAAAAAAATCATTTTGGGTTACTCATTTTTTGAGTGAAACTATGCCCAAGTTAACTTGCTCAAAAAGTTGTCATTGATGGCCTTGTTCATGGGGCTTGAAACACAGATAAAAATTACATTTCAACACTTCTTTTACATTAACAATCATCATAGAGACAGACCCTTCCTAGGTTGATTGGTTCCAATTGTGATGCAAGCTATAAAATATTTAAAATATTGTTCCTTAAATTTTAGACTATTTTTCTTCTCAACAATATTTTTATGAAGTTATTTTTTGATGAAATAAATATTTTTACCTTGAATTACATTATTATTATTATTTTAATTATTTATTTTTAATATTAAATTAATAAAAAAACAAGTATTATTTGAACAAACTTTTTGCTTTCCATAAATTATGTTTTCTGATCAATTCCAAGTGCAAGTGGACTAATAACTCCAGATGGACAAACTCAAGGGGCTTTTATGGGAGTCAATTCCAACTAAAATTTCTACCAAAACATCAAATTTATTTTCAACAAAAGTGTATATGGAAGCCTAACTATGAAACAAACACAAACGTTTAAGCAAATTCCAATACACCCTAATATTATAGGTATTATAGGAGTAGTCCCAAGATTTGAATCTTATTTGATAGTAAAAAAGAGTGTGAATGTATGTATCAAAAAAATATGTTAATCTACCCTGGCCCAAACTTGTGGATCCCACCTTGTTGGGACCAATGGAATCATTATCATCTAACATAAATGCAGACATGCCAACCGGGAGTCACTATTAGATAACATCAATATTGACATGCCAACAAACATAATTATCACGTAACATCAATGCTAAGGTGGCTTGCATCATGCACAAGCTATAGAAGGGGAAACTGCCACATATAATCCTAATAATTTTTACAAGACCCCATCGATTAGCATTTCACAAATCTTAAATTTCTAGGAAGTTCATTGTATTTTTCATCACCATGGGATGAAAAGACAAAAGGCTAGGCTAATCATAATTTTCAATAATCTACCCCTCCAGATTGGATGGAGAAATTTTGATTCTGTTTTATATTCTATCTTTGAGTGAAATAAGTTGATTGTTTGCCATTATTTTTCTAATAATGTTTATAGTAGATATTTCGAATTGAAGAGTTTTAACATTTTCATAGTATTAAAAAATGATATTTTAATTTAATGTGCTTTTATTATTTATAAAAAATAGGATTTCTAGTCGTTTAGATTATCTTCATGTTGGAACAACAAAATATAGCAGTTAGTCTTTCTTACTTTTCACCCAAATATTTCAAAATATGCTCTAAATATACTACTTATTTGTTTGTTGATGTAGCTGTTATATATTATGTTTTTGTTATTGAGAGTGCAATATTTGCTTATTTCTTCCAAATCCAAGTTACCAAATTCATTTTTCTATGTAAAACAAATTCTTGATATAAATTTTCTATCTTTAATCAAGTCTCTTCAATCTAAATCACTATATCCAACTAACTCAATTTTATTGACTGCATATAATGGATTCTATATTTTTAATTCCCTTTCACATATTAAAGATTCTCTTAGTTACTCTTATTTAAAATTTTTATGGACCATTCACGAATCTTGAAACCAAAGAGACTAAGTATACAATATTTGGTCTTGTTGTTCTCAAGTACATAGACTACCAATCAAACTTTTATACTTTGTATCATCCACTCTTCCACTTCCATCATCCTTGCGAATTATTTTATCTTATGCAAGTGTGGTAGCAATCTATTTACAACATTTTATGAAAAACTTATTCAACATATCATATGCAAATTTAGATTAGCAAATGAAGATCCCATTATGTGTTTGGTTTACCTCCATGATAAGAAAATAATGCATCAAACCTAAATTAGTCATTTCAAATTCTTGTGTTATTTTTTTCTTGAACTCTCTCTCCATTCTTAATGAACTTCCAATAAAAACTAGATCATCAACATACAAGAAAAAAATCCAAATATTATCATATTTTCTTTTATAGTATAATGAGGGCTCATTCATACTTCTCACAAATTCATATTTCAAGAAGTATGCATCAATCCTTGAATACCACACCCTTGGTGATTGGTTGGTTAATTTAATGCTTCTTTTAACTTTTGGGCATGTCCTTCTTAACCTTCCATTTCAAATCATTGTGGTTGTTCCACGCACACTTATTCTTAAATCTTACAATTCAAGGATACACTCTTTTAATCAAGCTAATGTATAATCCATATTTTTAGGTTTCCAAGGCTAAGACCATTTTTATTGTTTCTTGACTTGCAACAAGTGCATATGTTTCATCGTAATATATACCAGATTTTTGTGCATACCCATTTACCACTAGTCTTGGTTTATGAATTTCAATCTATCCATCACTATTGTACTTGATCTTGAACATCAACTTCACTCCAATTACCTCATTATTCTTTGGAAGTTCACACAACTCCCAAGTATTATTATTTTTAATTGCATTCAATTCTTCTTTCATGGCTTTGGTCCACACCTTGATTTTGGTTGTTTCTTCAAAACTTGAGGGCTTCACTTTACTATTAGACAATAGTGCACAATTTACCATATTATCTTCTTGTTTGTCTTGTATTTGTTCTTAGGCTTGTTCTTGGATTCTTATGAATCTCTTATCAAAATTCTAATATAATATTTAGTAGCTTGTATGTGATTGTCATGTCCTCTTTCCTTTTGTACTTGTCTTTAGAGAAATGCTTGTGTCTCCATTTGATGTTTATACCACACCAACATCTTCAATCATGATTGTCTTCTCAATATTTTCTAATTGTTGTTCATGTAGATCCCTTTATCAAAAATCATATATCTAGGCACAATACATTGCCTAGATTTGGGATCATAATATCTAAATGCCTTACTTTATTCAGATAACCAACAAAAATGTATGCTTGACTCTTTAGATCTAACTTCTTCCTTTTTTTTTATCTTTAACACACTTAAGTGACTTATCAAAGACTTTTTCTTACCATGTTTCATGAGGATTTATATTCTTTAATAAATTATGGGACTCATATTGAGGATGTACATTGTTGCTATATCTGCTTCAACCCACATATGATTACCCAAATGTTTTTCTAGTACCATGATTCTTTCCACAACCATTATTTTCATATTCTTCATTTTTCCATTCCATTTTACTTGGGTGTATAGGCTACTACCAATTATTTTATTATTTAATGCTCATCACAAAATTGAATTTATTAGAAAAATACTCACCACCATAATTAGTCCTTAATGTTTTGATTTTGCATCTTCTTTCATTCTCTATAATGGATTTGAAGGTCTTGAATAATTCAAAATCATCACTCTTATTATTCAAAATCATCTCTACCTTATTTTGTACTAAACTCAGTCCTTCGGTCTAGCACAAAACTTGTTCAATCTCTATCTTTGGTCTGGTACAAAGCTATCCTCGGATTTGCACCAAAATTTATCCTCAATCTATCTTCAAGCTTTACCACAAAGCTTGACTAATCACAAATCAACTTTGCTAGATATGCTCCAAACCTTAACTCAAGGTTTGAACAAATCAATAAATCAACTCTGCTCACATGTCTTCTCAAAGACTTACCTCAAATCTGTCCAACAAGTCCTCACTAGAACTTTTCCAATATGCTCTCAAGTATTCTCTAAGACTTTCCTCAATTCTTTCCACCAAGTCCTCACTATAACTTGTCCAATCTCTATCCAATAAATTGTAAGCTTCCACAAAATATCACACAAATATATCCTTAATATTTCATAAAATATTTCTCAAATTACTTAAAAAACTTACATACAGACTCAAATCAATATCTTTCATAAAACCTCTTTCAAATCAATTCAAAATATAGAAAAATTTGTATTACAGAACTTGAACTATCACTCCAATACCTCCAATCAACTAGGCTCAATCAACTCCACTCAACCAATCACTCAATGAAGATTTATTCAACAATGCTTATCAAAAAAACCTCACATAACAATGATACTCATGATATTTCACAAGCTCTAGTTCAAGATAGTTCACAACTTCACATAACAACAATACTAATGTTATTTCACAAAATCTAGTCAAGCATATGAAAGCTTACTCAATATTTCCAACAATGCTTATCAAACAAGGTTTCTAGTATCAAATTTCATTCTAGAAAACCAAACTCAACAATGCTTATCAAACAATATTTTTCACTCCAACTTAGAATTCATAACATCCAAAAATCACTCTCAAGTATAATGTGCCCTTACCTCTTGTTTGAAGATGATTTGACCTCAAACACCTGTCTCAATCACAACCACTCTTTTTGACAATACTAGGGTTATATAGCAAATATTTGTTCTTAATATTTGCTCACAAAAATATTTCACCAAGTCAAAATATCAAAAACTTACTCAACCTTATTTCTCCTTTCAATACAATTTTTATTAACTTTTTTTTAACAAAAATATCTAACTCCCTTGGCACACCTTATTACTCCTCTTATAAACTCTAAGCACTCAAAAATCAACACCCAAAAATAACACTATGCATATCCTTTTATCTCCCTTTGTATAAATCACAAAAAACATTATAATATGCAATTTCCACTTTATACAACCTTTCAGAAATAAAAAATTAATTTCCGCAATTTTTGTAACCTTGCAATTATGAGCGCATAGCTTACATAGTCCAATAAAAATACCTCGATGGGTTTCGAATACACAACCTCTTCCTATTAGGTCCCTTTTCCAAGAACGTGCCCACCACATGGGCTACGTGCCTTCATGCAAAGGGAAAGGCAAGTGCCTTACCTTTGTCCTTCATCGACCACATAAAATTCAATGAAAAAATTTCTCTGCTTAGCAAAAACGAAGACCACGGGAATCGATACATCAACCTTGTTCCAGCAAACATCTTAGTGCAACCTCTAGCTGCCAATTATGCTACCCATCACCTTGTAACGTGGAGTGAGTTCCCCTCTTCATTATCCTATCTTCTACCTCTCAAAATATTTTTAAAAATACACACGATATGCTTCCTTGTTTGCTTATGTCAAATGGATCTCATGGATAATATTTTCCATAATGTTTGCTCCTTATATGCAAAGTGCCATATGCTCAACGACGTCGACGATTCGATTTAATTTGAATATTTCAAATTAATTAAACTTTGTGCCCTTTTAACCCTAACCTTTAGGGTTTTAAATTAAATCATAAATTAATTTATAATTAACTTATTATAAATAATTTATAATTAACTTAATAACTCTTAGAGTTAATCAAATTAAATTATAAATTAATTTATAATGAAATTATTATAATTAATTTATAATTAAATTAAATCTCTAGGTCTTGACCTTAGACCTTTAATATTATAATAAAATATTATAATATTATTTTGCTTGGGCCTTCCTATTGCCCTTTAGACCTCATCTAACCACCTGGAAGCAATCTTCCTCTTGCACTGAATACAGAAATTGAAACTGATGTTGCTCACTAAAACAGACGCTTACTGATCCTGACTTCTTAACATCAATGACAACAAAACCTGCTCATATTTCCAAAAATCTCCCCCTTTGTCATTGATGGCAACCCAATCACCTTTTATCATTTCCTTTACCTTTTTCTGTTCTGCTCCCTTTGAGAAACTGCTCCCCCTAACAGAATGCTCTCCTCATAACTAAAATATCTCCCACTTTGACATAAATAGCAAAGGGTCACCTTTGGGGCTCGAGGTTAAGAATGAGTCTCTTATCTTAGCCCCTCACCCACCTCCTCTTGAGGTGGTTAGTTTTGGGGTGGGAGTATTACTCCCAATGTTTCTCGAAGATACTCAAAAGTCTCTTTCAGAAGTGGCTTAGTGAAAATGTTTGCTACCTTCTCCTTTGTAGTATTATATTCCAACTTGACCTATTTATCTGTCACCTGTTCTCTCATAAAGTGATACTTAACCGAAATGTGCTTTGTCCTAGAGTGCATAATTGGATTCTTTGAGATATTTATAGCACTTGTATTATCACATAATATGGGAATAGGATGCTCATATTTTATCTTAAAATATTCTAGAGTTTGTTTCATCCATAATACCTACGTACAACTGGATACTGCTGCAATATACTCTTCTTCTATTGTAAATAATTATACTAATGCCTATTTATTACTTAGCCAAGAGACTAAACAATCTTCAAGAAAGAATGCTCCTCCACTTGTACTTTTTTTGTCATAAATACTGCTAGCCCAATCTGCATCTATATAAGTTGTGAGAGTGAAACTATCACTTTTGGTATACCAGAGCCCAAAATCCATTGTCCCTTTTAAATACCTGAGAATCCTTTTTACTGTTGCTACATGTGTTTCTTGGGTGTTGCATGAAACCTTACCACTAATCCCACTACCTACATGATATCTGGTCTAGTAGCTGTGATTTACAATAAACTACCAATCATAGATCTGTATAATTTTTTATTTACCTCTAGAGATTCATCATATTTACTTAACTTACATCCTACAACCATGGGAGTGCTTTCTGGTTTGCATTCTTCTAACTTGAATTTATTCAGCATCTATTTTATATACTTTATTTGTGAAAGGAACACTCCTTTCCCTGATTGTGAAATATAGAGTCCAAGAAAGAAATAAAACTCACCAAGCATAGACATATCAAATGTATTATGCATGCTCTTTGTAAATTTTTGACACATATTATCATTGTTTCCTCCTAAAATGATATCATCAACATAAAAAACCATAATTAGTAAGTCATTCCCATCATTTTTGATGTATACGTTACTATCGACTATTCCTTTCCTGAAACCCTGTTCCTGTAGGTACTTATCCAATCTTGAATACCAATATCTAGGAGCTTTCTTTAGTTCATAAAGTGCATTTTTTCAATCTGCATACATATCTAATTTATCAGTCAAGTTGAAACCTTTTGGTTGCTCAATGTAGACCTCTTCTTCTAAAATACCATTTAGAAAGGCTGATTTAACATCCATATGATATACTTTGAAGTTTTTGAAACTTGAAAAGGCTAAGAATATTCTGATAGCTTCAAGTCATGCAACTAGAGAAAATGTCTCATAAAATTCAATTCTTTTTACCTATGCATAACCTTTGCATACTAATATTGCTTTATTTTTGACCACCTAACCATCTTTATTTAACTTGTTTCTGAATACCCATTTAGTACCAATCACATTTTTTTCTTTTGGTCATGGAACAAGTTCCCAAGTCTTGCTTTTCTCTATCTGATCTAATTCCTCATCCATTGCCTTAATCCAAAACTTATCTTCACTTGCCTCATTGAAGTCTTTTGGCTCAATTTTAGATAATAAAGAAAAAATTTCTTGTTGAGATGGTGTTATTATTCTTCTCCTTGTCTGTATCTCATCTAGATTTCCAATGATTAGCTCTTTTGGATGATGTTTCTATAAATACTTTTATGGATTATTAGGAATAATTCTTTGTGTTTCTTCCTCTTCTTCATATGATTCCTCACGAAACTCTTCTTGACAACTTCCATCTTCCTGATACACAATTTGCTGAATTGGTTCTCTTGAATCTATCTTTTCATCAAATATTATATTTATACTTTCTACAATAGTGCATGTCCTTTTGTTGTAGCATTTGTAGGCTTTACTCTTAGTATAATAACCAAGAAAATACCCTCATCACATCTTAGGTCAAACTTGTCCAAGTTTTACTCTTCCTGTCTTATGTAACACTTGCTTCCAAAAACCTTGAAGTGCTTTATAGTGGTCGGTATTCCTTTCCAAAGCCCATATGGAGTCTTGTGATGGTTTACCTGCATGTGTGTCCTAGTTATTATATACACTATTGTGTTGATTGCTTCCCTCCAAAATATATCTGAAATCTTGGACTCATTTAACATAGCTCTAGTCATATTCTCAATAGTCCTATTTTTTCTTTCAACTACTCCATTTTGTTGAGGAGTTATTGTAGTTGAGTATTCTGTCTTGATTCCATGTTGTTCATAGAAATATACAAATTCATTTGAGGTAAAATCTCCTCCTCTGTCAGAGCACAAACACTTTATACTTTTACCGATTTCATTTTCGACCCGTTCTTTAAATGCCTTGAATTTATAAAATGCTTTCAATTTATCTTTTATGAAAGCTACCCAAGTCATTCTAGAGTAATCATCTATGAATAATATGAAGTAAATTTCACCTTGAATACTCTATGTTCTGGTAGGACCACATAGATCAGTATGTATTCACTTTAATGGATCTGATGACATATATCCATTTGATTTGAAATTTGTTCTAGTTTTCTTTCCATGTTGACAAGGTGCACAGATTGTGTTTTGTGGCCTTTTTAGCTTGGGTAAATCTTTGACAACTTGTTTATTGCTTATGTTGACTATGTTTTCAAATTCAAATGACCCATTCTTCTATGTCACAACCAACTCTCATCTTCTTGTGATAGAAAACACTTTTCCCTTTAATCTCACTAAGCATATAGAGGTTTTTTGGAGTTCTACTTGCATTTACAGTAACTTTTCCAGTTTTTGACTTTCTTATCTCACATCTATCTGGGTGAAATGTAACCATATGACCTTGATCACAAAGTTGAATTACACTTAGTAGATTGTGTCTTAACACTTTGACATATAGTACACTTTATGTTCTTATTTTACCATTATCTAAACTCAGAGTTCCATTTCCACCAATTTTTGCTGATCCATTATCACCAAAACTTATTGATCCTCTATTAGTTTCTTTGAGTACAAGAAATTTATATTTGTCTCTTGTCATGTGTCTAGAGAAACCACTATAAAGAAACCATTATTCTTCCTTATCCTGAGTATGAAGAGTTGTTTGAACTAACATTGATCTAGCCTTTTCATTCCCCTTTTTCTCTTTCCTAGTTGTTGAAGTTGTATTCCTTTTACTAGACCCAATAAGTACCATTTTACACCATCTAGCCTTGTGCCCAAAATTATTGCATTTGTAACATATGATATCATCATTCATAAGAGGTGCAAAAGAGTTGAAATTTATATTGACATTATTTTTCACATAACCAGTGTAGTGTATAGCTCTATGACCATATTTTTTACAAGAAAAGCAATAGCCATGGAAGAAATTATGTAACCTATTTGGATGCCTTTGATATTGTTGTTGAGTGCTTCTAGTTTTGTGATTAACTCTAATCCATGGTTCTTCCTTTATTATTTTTTGATATCTTTTCCTTTTGGGGTATGAGTAGAGAGATTATCTCTGTTTGATGTCTTTATTTCTTGAAAGTTAGACTCCTCTTTCTATTTCCTCAATTTTATATGTAGTAGTACCTTGGTCCTTTCAACTTTATTCCTTAGATAAAATTTTTTTGCTTCCAATATTTCATATTCTATTTCTCTTTCTCTTAATAGATCTGTCATATCCTATTCAATTTTCTTTCCTTCTTCTACCTTTATCTTGAGTTCTATGAGACTCTATAGAAGTTCTATCCTTCTTCATATTCTTGAATTTGATCCTTCAAACTTGATTTCTTATTTCTAACATTTTCAAGGTTCCTGAGAGCAGCAAAAAATTCCTCTTTTATGTCAAGAATGGTCTCTTCTTCAATCTCTGAAGTCATGTGTGTTTTTGATGGATCTTCCTCCAAGCTATTAGTCTTTTCATGGAGATAATCGCTCTAATACCAATTTAAGAACATGTGCTTATATTGAGAGGGGGGGTGAATAGTATAAGATAAAAAAAATTACTTTTAAACACATATGAAAATAGTAATAACATAAAATTAATAAAAATCACAAAGAGCATCACACACATGAGAGACATGATTTAACGTGGTTCAACCAATGTGGGCTTCTCCACGGAGAAAATATTTTACTAGTATTTTCTCAAAAAATATCTTTGGGAATCCTTCATGTTACAATGTTTATGGACCTCTGTCCAAAGGAGACACCAATACCCTAATCAAGTTTGTGGATCTCTATCCATAGGATAACTCCTTCTCCTTTTCTCTACTTGGTGATCCTCTAGAGAACTACTACCTCCATTACTCTGGGTTGTGGATCTCTCTCCACTGAAGGCTTTTGTCCTCTCTACCCTAGCTAATGGATCTCTATCCACTGGAGACTACTATTGTCTACTCTATCACCTCCAAAGCTCTACTCAATCTCTATCTCAAATTTTTACTAAACACAGTCCATTGGTCTAGTGCAAATCTACTCAATCTCTGTCTTATTGTTACTAAACTCAGTCCTTCGATCTAGCACAAAACTTGCTCAATATCTATATTTGGTCTGGAACAAAGTTGTCCTTAGATATGCATCAAAATTTATCCTCAATATATCTTCAATATTTACCACAAAGCTTGACCAATCACAAATAAACTCTGCTAGATCTTCTCCAAACCTTAACTCAAGGTTTTAATAAATCAATAAATCAACTCTGCTCACAAGTCTTCTCAAAGAATTACCTCAAATTTATCCAACAAGTCCTCACTAGAACTTGTACAATCTACTCTCAAGTCTTCTCTAAGACTTACCTCAAATATGTCCAACAAGTCCTCACTAGAACTTATCCAATCAGTTGTAAGCTTCCACAAAAGCTCACACAAATCTATCATTAAGCTTTCACAAAATATTTCTCAAGTTACTTACAAAACTTACATACAAAATCAAATCAATCTCTTTCATAAAATCTCTTTCAAATCACTTCAAAATATAGAATAATTTGTATTACAGAACTTGAACTATTACTCCAATACCTCCAATAAACTAGGCTCAATCAACTCCACTCAACCAATCACTCAATGAAGATCTATTCAACAATGCTTATCAAATAAACCTCACCTTTAATAACTCTTAACGTTAATCAAAAACCTTATTTCTCCCTTTGTATAACTCACAAAAAACCTTATAATATGCAATTTCCACTTTATACAACCTTTAAGAAATTAAAAAATTAATTTCCACAATTTTTGGAACCTTGCAATTATGAGCGCATACCTTACATAGTCCACCAAAAGGACCTTGATGGGTTTCGAATGTGCAACCTCTTCCTACCGAGCACCTTTGCAAAGTGCATGCCCACCACGTGGGCTATGTTCCTTCACGCAAAGGGAAAGGCAAGTGCCTTGCCTTTGTCCTTCATCGATCATGCAGACTTCAATGAAAAACTTCCCCTGCTTAGCAAAAATGAGGACCATAGGAATCAATCCCTTAACCTTGCGCCAACAAGCGTCTTATCGTAGCCTATAGCTGCCAATCGCGCTACCCAGTGCCTTGCAACGTGGAGTGAGTTTTCCTCTTTGTTATCCTATCTTCTGCATCTTAACATCTTTTTAAAAACACACACAATCTAATTCCTTATCTTGCGCATAATATTTTCTTATGTCAAATGGATCGCATGGATAATATTTGCCATAATGTTTGCCCCTTCTTATATGCAAAGTGCCATATGCTCAATGATGTCGATGATTCGATTTAATTTGAATATTTTGAATTAATTAAACTTTGTGCCCTTTTTAACCCTAACATTTAGGCTTCTAAATTAAATCATAAATTAATTTATAATTAACTTAATAACTCTTAAAGTTAATCAAATTAAATTATAAATTAATTTATAATGAAATTATTATAATTAATTTATAATTAAATTAAATCTCTAGGTCTTGACCTTAGACCTTTAATATTAAAATAAAATATTATAATATTATTTTGCTTGGCCCTTCCTATTGCCCTTTAGACCTCATCTGACCATTTGGAAGCAATCTTCCTTTTGCACTGAATATGGAAACTAAAACTGATGCTACTCACTGAAATCGACGCTTACTGATCTTGACTTCTTGACATCAATAAAAAAAAATCTGCTCATATTTCCAACATTTTCATCATCACATCTTCATTTCAACACCATTCAATCCATCAACCATTGCATGTGCATTTAAAATTTTCCAAATTCACCTACAATTTTAAGTGAACATTAAATCTAGTGGTCTACTTTATCCCCTTGGCAATTGCAGAGATTGGTTGTCCATGCAATTCGGGAAGATGAGTAAATCACCATAAGGACACTTGCCCATCATCATTCAACATCATCTTGTTTGAGAAAAAAATCATTTTGGGTTACTCATTTTTTGAATGAAACTATGCCCAAGTTAACTTGCTCAAAAAGTTATCATTGATGGCCTTGTTCGTGGGGCTTGAAACACGAATAAAAATTACATTTCAACACTTCTTTTAAATTGGCAGTCATCATGTAGATAGACCCTTCCTAGGTTGATTGGTTCCAATTGTGATGCAAGCTATAAAATATTCAAAATATTGTTCCTTAAATTTTAGTCTATTTTTCTTCTCAACAATATTTTTATGAAGTTATTTTTTGATGAAATAAATACTTTTACCTTGAATTACATTATTATTATTATTTTAATTATTTATTATTATGATTAAATTAATAAAAAAACAAGTATTCTTTGAAAAAACTTTTTGCTTTCCATAAATTATGTTTTCTGATCGAATCCAAGTGCAAGTGGACTAATAACTCCAGATGGACAAACTCAAGGGGCTTTTATGAGAGTCAATTCCAACTAAAATTTCTACCAAAATATCAAATTTGTTTTCAAAAAAAGTGTATATGGAAGCCTAACTATGAAACAAACACAAATGATTAAGCAAATTCTAATATACCCTAAGATTATAGGTATTATAGGAGTAGTCCCAAGATTTGAATCTTATTTGATAGTAAAAAAGAGTGTGAATGTATGTATCAAAAAAATATATTAATCTACCCTGGCTCAAACTTGTGGATCCCACCTTGTTGGGACCAATGGAATCATTATCATCTAACATCAATGCAAACATGCCAACCAGGAGTCACTATTAGCTAACATCAATGTTGACATGCCAAAAAACATTATTATCATGTAACATCAATGCTAACATGGATTGCATCATGCACAAGCTCTAGAAGGGGAAACTACCACATATAATCCTAATAATTTTTACAAGACCCCATCGATTAGCATTTCACAATTCTTAAATTGCTAGGAAGTTCGTTGGCTTTTTTATCACCATGGGATGAAAAGACAAAAGGCTAGGCTAATCATAATTTTCAATAATCTCCTCCTCCAGATTGGATGGAGAAATTTTGATTTTGTTTTTTATTCTATATTTGAGTGAAATAAGTTGATTGTTTGCCATTATTTTTCTAATAATGTTTATAGTAGATATTTCGAATTGAAGAGTTTTAACATTTTCATAGTATTAAAAAATGATATTTTAATTTAATATGCTTTTATTATTTATAAAAAATAGGATTTTTAGTCGTTTAGATTATCTTCATGTTGGAACAACAAAAGATAGCAGTTTGTCTTTCTTACTTTTCACCCAAATATTTCAAAATATGCTCTAAATATACTACTTATTTGTTTGTTGATGTAGTTGTTATATATTATGTTTTTGTTATTGAGAGTGCAATATTTGCTTATTTCTTCCATTTCCAAGTTACCAAATCCATTTTTCTATGTAAAACAAATTCTTGATGTAAATTTTCTATCTTTAATCAAGCCTCTTCAATCTAAATCACTATATCCAACTAACTCAATTTTATTGACTTCATATAATGGATTCTATATTTTTAAGTCCCTTTTAAAGATTCTCTTAGTTGCTCTTATTTAAAATTTTGATGGACCATTCATGAATATTGAAACCAAAAAGACTAATTATACAATATTTGGTCTTGTTGTTCTCAAGTACATAGACTACCAATCAAACTTTATACTTTGTCTCATCCACTCTTCCACTTCCATCATCCTTGCGAATTATTTTATCTTATGCAAGCGTGGTAGCAATCTATTTACAACATTTTATGAAAAACTTATTCAGCATATCATATGCATATTTAGATTTGCAAATGAATATCCCATTATGTGTTTGATGTACCTCCATGATAAGAAAATAATGCATCAAACCTAAATTAGTCATTTCAAATTCTTGTGTCATTTTTTTCTTGAACTCTCTCTCAATTCTTAATGAACTTCCAATAAAAACTAGATCATCAACATACAAGAAAAAAATCCAAATATTATCATATTTTCTTTTATAGTATAATGGGGGCTCATTCATACTTCTCACAAATCCATATTTCAAGAAGTATGCATCAATCCTAGAATACCACACCCTTGGTGCTTGGTTGATCAATTTAATGCTTCTTTTAACTTTTGGGCATGTCCTTCTTAATCTTCCATTTCAAATCATTGTGGTTGTTCCACGCACACTTATTGTTCAATATTACCATTCAAGGATACACTCTTTTAATCAAGCTAACGTATAATACATCCTTTTTAGGTTGCCAAGGCTAAGACCATTTTTATCGTTTCTTGACTTGCAACAAGTGCATATGTTTCATCATAATCTATACCAATTTTTTGCGCATACCCATTTACCACTAGTCTTGGTTTATGAATTTCAATCTATCCATAACTATTGTACTTGTTCTCGAACATCAACTTCACTCCAATTACCTCATTATTCTTTGGAAGTTCACACAACTCCCAAGTATTATTCTTTTTAATTGCATTCAATTCTTATTTCATGGCTTTGGTCCACACCTTGATTTTGGTTGTTTCTTCAAAACTTGAGGGCTTCACTTTAATATTATACAATAGTGTTGTTGGCATTTTTGCCACATTGGAATTTTGTTGTAGTGTGCCACATTGACATTTCATTGTAATCATTGGTGCCACATTGAAAAGTGTTTTTTCTTTTTTAAGTGTTTTCACACATTGAACACTTTTTCCTATGGATGTAATTTTGGGTGAAGTTTGGTGCAAATCTTCCTTGAAAAGAGATTAATATTGATAAAGATAATTCTTGAGGTGATATGATCGCTGAAGCTACCAAGTTTAAGCATGTGCTCTTGATTCCAATGCAATATTGTTCATTTTCGAGGCATCGACCACTTCGTGGGCATGCATTTCCAAGGCACCACCATGGAGATTGAAACTGGACCGATGATTTGTGTTGAAGCTTGATATGCCATGTGATAAAATCAGCAGTTATTTTATTTGGCATTTGCTCATTGGTTCATTGTTGTGGTCGAGGAGAAAGTTGTTGCTATTGGTGGTTGAGTGGCCGACACTTTGCCTCCACATGTATTTAATGAAAGAGGCGAAAACCTCTATAAATACTAATCAAATTCTTATTGTAAAGGGAGGTTAGATATTTTGCAAGAAAACTCTCTAAGTTCTCTGCATCAATAGAAGAGACTTGGCTTCTAAAATTTGCAAGCATTCTTATGTGTGTGATTTCCTTCTTTTTTTTAAATCATTTATGTTTATGCTCATGCTCTTGCTGTTAAGTTTTGAATTCTGCATTCTGAATTCAAACATTGTTGGTTAGTGAGTAGATTTTGAAATGCGATCCGGGGGTTATCTCTACAAAGGTGTGAGTTAAATTCTGCTGCTTTCCTTTTATTATATGTTGTTATAAAACTTGGTGGAATTTTTGTTGTTAGTCTGCCCCAAATTCTACACTTCGGCCTGTGGCTATATTTCCCTTTCTTTCAGTTATTTTTCAATTTCTTTCCTGCATCCCTAGTCTTCAAACAGTGTAGAATTTAGTAAGGGAGCCAACCCTCTCTGGAGATCGGTTCGAAGGAATTTTCTTTTTCCCTCGGCCTTTCAATGTTGGCCGAGTCTAGGGCGCACAAGTGATGAAATCTTGTACTTAGGCAGATTTGTGACCAACAGTTTTTGGCACGCCCGGTGGGAGGGCTCTAAGATCCATAATCGTGGGGACAAGTACTATTCCGTTGTTGACAAACCCACTGTCCAAGTTTTTGGCATGCCCGGTGGGACCCTGAAAGTTTCACTTTCAATAGTATTGAGGTTTAATGTTCGCCTTCATGCTGTATAGTTAGAACATTTGGTGACTCAGCACTACCCAGAAGCCTTCGAACGTGGAGACAATGAGAGTTGTACTTCATGATCACAAGATCGAAGGCCAAAAATTTTGAAAATCCCATTGAGTTTTTTGAACTTGACAACCAAAAATTAAGTGGACACCCTAAGTTGGTCTCCCCACCACTTACGTCCTCTGCAACATCCTCACAAATTGCTGGTGTATTTTCTGTTCCTTCAAGTTCATCTAGTACTGCTACTAGTTTTCCACCTCCTCAGCCACACACACCAGTCCAAATGGCCCAAAATCCTCCACCAAGGCAGTTCTCGACATGGAATAGTTTGGGAGCCTTGAATTTATAGGCACAAAATCCAGTCCCTCAAGCTGCTTTGAAAGCTTTGCCGACCTATGATGGTACTGGTAAAACTGCTTATGAGCATATTCAAGATGTAGCCTCTTTGGCGACCATCCATGACATAATGGATGAAGACGTGATGATAAAATTGTTGGTGTTGTCACTGAGAGGGAAATTGTTGTATTGGTACCGATCGTTGCAACCAGGAACTATTGCATCATGGGATCAATTAGGAGAGTTGTTAATCAAAAACTTTCATGAACAAGCCGATCCATTTTCCTTGTTGCATCAATTTAATGCAATTCAAAGGCATCCATAGGAGGAGATAGCGGACTTCAATGTCAGATTTACCAAAAGTTGGCAGAGAGTTCCTGAAGGTCTTCGGCCCACTCATGAGCAAGTTGCATTCTATTATCTCAGAGCTTTTAACACAGACATTGGCTTGGCTATCCGACAGTCCAACGTGACTACATTCCCAGAGTTGTTCGAACAAGCGCAAAAGGCGAAAGCAGACTTGATTGCCATAGGTAGGCTTCCCCCAAAGGTAACAATGCCTATCTTACCTGATCTTCCTCAGCATTTGTATTCTGGTTCATTTTCATAGCCTATGCCTTCCATGTATCCTATTCCATCATGGAGCTCAAGTGCGCCTCAGATCGCACCCATTCCAGTTCCCCAACTCCCTGCTCCAACTATTCCACAATTGCCTGCACCAAGCATTCCACAATTACCAGCTCCCACTTCATTCCCAGCATTGCCTGCACCTCCAGCACCTCTACCTATACCGGCACCTCCTGCGCCCTCAAATCTTGATCCTTACACAACGCTATTACAAGAGGTAAAATCTGCTAATTCAGCTATAAGAGCAATGGGAAATAAAATCACAATTATTGAAAGAAAGCAAGCCGAGAGAGATTTCCAACCCAGGAGATTTCAACCTCCGTCGATCACTAGAGAACAAGCGGCTTCAACAAGCAAAGTGCCTGAGAAGAACCCGACTGTGTTGACGAATGAGGAAGTTGGCCCTGCAGAAAGAACATATTGGTGCTCTACATGTAATGATCCACACGGTGAGGAGACTTGTATGGTTCATTTGAACTATGTACAAACATTGGCCGCAAGCTCTTCTGGAGGACAAGTTAACATGATTACTGAGGTAGATCATAATTTTATGGTTCCATCTGAAGAACAAGTCTCAGTTCTCACGAGAACTGGGAAGAAGCCAGTCATGGTAGATCCAGCAGAGATGGAACCATTAAGGGTACCAACTGATCCGAAGATGCAAAATGAGAAGAAACAAGTACAAGTGAAAGCTCCTGCTTCAATACCAAAGCCAGATTCACCTGTTCTATTAAAATATCTTTTGCCACCACGAGCAAAGGAAATATTGCAAGAAAAAGCCTCAGCTTCGCAAGCAAGAGCTGAAACAGAGGAACAAGCCAGAGAAAAGCTCAAGTACCCATATTTGACTAAAATACTGAGGGTAGAAGCCACTCAGCAATATCGAAGCAAATATGAAGCCACTGTTGAAAAGAGGGAGTCTGGTGCATCTACATACAATATTGTTGAAGAATTGAAGAAGATTCCAGCCAAGGTTAGTCTCTATGATGCATTACAATTACTTGGGCAAGTTGATTTGTTACAAGAATCATTGAAGTCTATGAAAGATAATGAGAAGAATCCTACCCAGATGATTTTTGCTCAAACATTAACTACTTCAGCCATTGGAAAAAATAGACCACCCCCATTTTATTTGTCACTCAGGATGGAGGGTTGGATAGTGCACAACTGCATGATTGATTCTGGTGCTGCGACAACTGTCATGCCAAAGGTAGTTTGTGAAGTCATGGGTATGGAGTATACAAGAAGTAGCCCTGGTGTCTTGCAGTTGGATGGGACTCCCATGAAAACAATGGGTGTAATCAAGGATATTCCTATTGTTCTACATAGTATGCCTCAAATTACAGTAATTCAGGAGGTAGTTGTGGTTGATTTGGAACCATATTTCAGTATGTGTTTGTCGAGAGAATTCACTGCCAAGCTGGGAGGCTACCTTTCTCTGGATTATTCTCACTTGGAGATTCCTTTCAAAGGAAGAAGAATCCGGATCTACAATGAGAAGCCTTCTACTTTTCATATAGAGAAGATGGAAGAAGAAGAAAAGTCCACACATTCTGTCAACATGATAACTGAAGAATTGGAAAATCCTGATTTGATGGATGAAGTCCTGGATGAGCTTCGCTTAGAGGATGAGTTTTCAATGCTCGATTTTAATGCCATGATGGAAACTGAAATTGGTTGTTACTCCATTACAAAGCCTGAAGAGGTTGAAATAAAGATGCCTCTTGATCAAGATGATCAAGACTCTGTGCCCGATCAATTATGGAAGTTGTATTTTGATGGAGCAAGATGTAAAAATGGTGCGGGAGCAGGGATTGTTCTTATTTCTCCCTCTGGCCTATAGAAAACATATTCATATCGATTGACCTGGAGTTGTACTAACAATGCTGCTGAGTATGAAGCGTTGTGCCTAGGTTTGAAGAAGGCAAAAAAATTGGGGATTGAACAATTGCAGATTTTTGGTGACTCTGAATTGATTGTGAATCAAGTAACGAACAAGTGCATCTCCAAGCAACATTATCTCAAGGCATACCACAACAAAGTTTGGGACCTGTTTGAGGCTTTCACAACATTGAATATTCAATCCATTTCACGAGAGCTGAATAAGCATGCTGATCTTCTAGCATCTCTTGGAGCAAACTTCTCTCCGATTGAGCATGTAGTGAGGAAACCTAAGACCGTAAGGTTAGTTTACAGACCTTCGGTCCCGGACAAGAACATGTATTGGCAAGTATTCGAAAGTGATGAGCAGATTGTAAATTTTTTGATAAGAGAAGCGAGTACTGTGGAAGAGAGAACGCTTGATGAGGAGGAAGCCAAAGGGCTTATTCAACTAAGGAATAATCATATCCCAAAAGGATTGATTACACTTGAAAGCCTTTTTGATCAAAATGATAGGGCAGAGAAGCATAGGATCAAAGTAGATGAGAAGGAGTATACTGAACTGGAGTTGGGTCCCCAAAAATCGATAAATATTGGGATGGATTGTACTCCCGAGGAGTTAGAACAAATCAGAGATTTATGTCATGAATTTCCTGACACAGTTGCTTGGAGTTACCATGATTTGAAGGGATATAACAAAGATGTAATACAACATACTATTGAGTTGCATGATGGGGTGAAACCCTTCAGACAAAAGCAGAGACCAGTTAATCCCAAGATTGAAGTACTGATGAAGGCGAAGCTTCTTAAAATGTTGGATTCTAAAATCATTTACCCCATCAAGCATTCAACTTGGGTGGCAAATCTGGTCCCAGTACGGAAAAAGAATGGAGATATTCGCCTATGTGTTGATTTTCGAAATTTGAATCAAGCCTCGCTAAAATATCATTATCCTCTGCCTCAGATTGACCAGATTCTTCATGTGGTTGTGGGAGCTCAGAGATTCTCTTTGTTGGATGGATTCTCTGGGTATAACCAGATTTGGGTCAGGGATGAGGACCAACATAAAACAACGTTCACCACAAAATGGGGAACCTTTGCTTACCGACGAATGCCGTTTGGACTCTCAAATGTCTGGCGCAACTTTTCAAAGGGCAATGGATGTGGCTTTTGGTGAGTTGTTAAATCGCATTATTGTGATTTATTTGGATGATATGACTATTTTTTCTCACAATAGGGAGGAGCACGGATCTCATTTAAGGCAGGTATTTGAAAAATGTCGAGAATTTGGCATATCTATTAATCCAAAAAAGTCAATTTTTTTTGTAAAGGAGGGAAAGCTCCTAGGACATGTAATTTCAGAAAATGGCCTAGCTATTGATCCAGCTAGGGCCCAAGCTCTTTTGAAGCTTCCATTGCCAGCCAATAAGAAGGATTTGCAATTTTTTTTGGGCAAATTAATTTTGTTCGAAAGTTTGTTGCAGATTTCGCTCAAGTAATAAGGCCAATGACAGAGCTTTTAAAGAAAAATGCTGAATTTAAATGGACCGAGCAGAGGAAGCAATCATTTGAGGAGATCAAAGAAAGGATCACTCAAGCTCCGGTCCTGGTGAACCCTGATTATTCCAAGGATTTTATCCTTTATGTTGTTGGTGAACAAGAAGCTTATGCAGCGGTGCTTACACAGAAGGGAGATGATGAAAATGAACGTCCGATTGCTTTCCTAAGCCAAGTCATCCAACCACATCAAGAGAAGTATAACTTCATTGAGAAACAAGTGTATGCGGTAATGAAATCTCTGAAGAAGTTTCGGCACTTTGTTTCACAGAGTAAAACAATAGTTTATGTTGTTCATCCAGATGTCCAAAATTTTATCATACAAGGAGAACTTGGAGATAGGAGAGCTGGCTGGGTTTCTAAAATTCAAGAATTTGATGTTGAGATCCGACCAACCAAACTTGTTCGAGGTCGAGCATTGTGCCAAGAGCTTGCAAAGAATGCTTCCTCTGGATCCACAATTCATGAGTATGAGGATGTAGTAGATAATTGTAATTTTGACAATCATTCTATAGTGGATCAAGATTGGACAGAGGAGCTGATTGAATATTTTTATTCTGGGAAATGTCCTTCACATCTGAATGCCTCACAGAGAAGAAGATTTAGACTGCAAGCCCTCAAGTATGTCTTGCTACCAAATGGCTTGTTTCATAAGAATATTGATGGGGTTCTTCTTAGATGTGTCAAAGAATCAGAGAAGGAGAAAATTTTAGAAGAATTCCATTATGGATTATCAGGAGGTCATTATGCAGGTAGACCCATGGCATTAAATATTATTCGAGCAGGCTATTTTTGGCCTACTCTTTTTGCAGACGCCTTCAAAGTTAGTCAAAAATGTGATAAGTGCCAAAGATACATCGGTAGAACCAGGAATGCATCATTACCTCTTCACCCGATTCAAGTAGAAGTACCATTTCAGCAATGGGGCCTAGACTTTATCGGGGTCATTGATCCTAACTCATCTGCTGGTCACAAGTACATCTTGACTGCAACCGACTATTTCACTAGATGGACTGAAGCAATTCCAACTAAAAAGGTGGATCAAGCCACGGTCATCACTTTTCTTGAGGGGTTGATCACTCGCTTTGGTATCCCAGATGCGATTATAACAGATAATGGAACTCCTTTCATAGGTGCCAAAATCAGTGAATTTGCGGGTAAGTACGGAATTTATTTGAAAACTTCATCTAATTATTATCCGTAGGGGAATGGCTTGGCCGAATCTACAAACAAGAATTTGCTTCGAATTTTGAAGAGGACCCTTGGCGACAATAAGCGGAGCTGGCACCTACTTTTGAATCAAGCATTGTGGGCTGATCGCATCTCGATGAAAAAATCTATCAAGACATCCCCTTATTCATTGGTATACGACAAAGAAGCGGTTTTGCCAATTCATATTGAATTACCGGCCCTCCAGACTTGGCATTTGATTGATGATGAGGATGATGAATCTGATTCTATGAACATGAGATTAGCTCAACTTTTACAGTTGGAAGAAGAACGGGAGAAATCATACCAGGCTTTTATAGAACATGCTTGAGATGACAAAGAAATGGTTCGGTAAAAAGGTCTCCGAAAGGACTTTTAAGGTTGGCGATCTTGTATTGAAGTGGAATGAAAAGAAATCAAAGCCTGGCAAACATCACAAGTTCGAGGCAATATGGGAAGGTCCATTTCAAATCACAGGTGCCAATCAAGTTAATTCTTTTTATTTGCAAGATATGGATGGTCATGCACTGTTAATTCCGGTTAATGGTCTTCATTTGAAGGCCTATTATCAGTAAAAAAAAAATGAAAAAGTGTGCAGAGCCCGGGACTTCCCAGGAGGTCACCCATCCGAGTACTACTCTAGGAAGGTTATGCTTAACTAGGGAGTTCTTTAAAAACTTGAAAACCAAAAAAATCAAGTTGGATGAGGTGTTTAGGGGGTCCAAGGTTCTAGAGGTGTAAAAAAAAAAAAAAAAAAGCCAACATTCCTTTTCGCCTTCCCACCCCTTCAAATAAAAAAAACCTTCCCTGCCCTTCCTTCATCCACAAAAAAAAAAAAAAAAAAGCCCTTCTAAAAAAAAAACTTGCATTCCCTCCTTTCAATTCAAATTCCGAAATTTGAATTTTCCCTCCCAAACCCTTTTTAAATAAAAGACATAACCAATTCCTTTTTGGGCCTCCATACTTCGGCTAATAAAATATAAAAACATTTTCCCTCTGTTCCATCTCTCCAAAAAAAAAAAAAAAAAAAAAAATTTGCTTTCATGGCCTTACCTTGGAACCCTTGTTTTTGGGGTTTTTTTTCCCCCATGCAAGAAATTAAAAAAAATAAAAAATAAAAAAATACTCTCCACTCCCTCCATGCTCAATTCGAAATTCAAATTCCGAAATTTGAATTTTCCCTCCCAAACCCTTTTTTTAAAATAAAAAAAAAGACATAACCTGAAATTCCTTTTTCGGGCCTCCAAATACCCTTTTCGGACTTCAAATAAAATATTATAAAAACTTCATTCTGTCCCTCCCGTTCCTTCATGCTCGAAATGCCCTTTTTCCCTGTTTTCTTTTTAAAAAAAAAAAAAAAAAATTAATAAAAATTTCATGTTGAGCTCTTTTTCCTCCCAATTTTTTTTCCAACATAATTCCCAAAATTCTCTTTTCCTTCATTATTTATAAAAAAAAAAAAAGGCTTATTTTGAACTGCCTTATTTTTTTCCCCAAGAAATTAAAAAAAAAAAAAAAAACTCTCGACTCCCTCCATGCTCAATTCGAAATTCAAATTCCCAAATTTGAATTTTCCTTCCCAAACCCATAAGACATAAAATAAGACATAACCAGGAATTCTTTTTTTGGGCCTCCGAAATACCCATTTCGGACTTCAAATAAAATATTATAAAAACTTTATTTCGTCCCTCCGTTCCTTCATGCCGAAATTCCTTTTACCTTTTTTTAAAAAAAAAAAAAAAAAAAAAAAAAAAAAAAGGCTTGCATTTTCCCTGCTTTTCACTCTATAACATGGCCTTACCTTGGAACCCTTGTTTTTGGGATTTTGGCTGCGTTTTTTTTCCCAACTCCCCCATGCAAGAAATTAAAAAAATAATAATAATAAATAAAAAAAAACTCTCCACTCCCTCCATGCTCAATTCGAAATTCAAATTCCGAAATTTGAATTTTCCCTCCCAAACCCTTTTTTAAAAAAAAAAAAAAAAGACATAACCCGAAATTCCTTTTTTGGCCTCCGAAATACCCTTTTTCGGACTTCAAATAAAATATTATAAAAACTTCATTCCGTCCCTCCCGTTCCTTCATGCCCGAAATGCCCTTTTCGGATCCCGAAATAGTGTTTTCGGGATCCCGAAAGCCTTCCCTCTCGCCCTTTGACTAGTCAACCAAAAAAAAAAAAAAATTAATAAAAAATTGCATGCTTCCCGAGCTCGTTTTTCTCCCGCCCCAATTAGCCTTTTCGGGTCCCCGAAAACACTATTTCGGGTCCCGAAATTCCCATTCCGTCCCCCTTCCATTATTTAAAAAAAAAAAAACAAATTAACGTGCTCATGCATGCCCGAAATTTCTTCCTATTCCCCCCGAAATAGCCTTTTCGGGTCCCCGAAAACATTATTTCGAGTCCCGAAAAAGCCCTTTCGGACCTCCCAATATACATGTCTTCCACCACTCCCCGTCCGCAGTCTTCGTTATCCTTCCGAAATACTCATTTCGAACGCCCGAAAACACTATTTCGGGTCCCGAAATTCCCATTCCGTCCCCCGAATAAACCATTTCGGCCATTTAAAAAAAAAAAAAAAAAACAATGATACTAAAATAAGAAAAACCATTATGCATTTAAATCCTTTCGCTCGTCTTTTTTCCCATGCACCCCCCATCTCCATGCTGCACTATCCGTAAATTCCGCTCATTACCATTTCTCACTCCGCTCACTCATTACACTTTCTAAAAAAAAAAAAAACTACCACTTCTCGCATTTCAAGAAGTGGTAAGAAGCATAAAAATAAAAAAATAAAAGCATCATTGGAATGCATGCGGTGCCCATGAAATTAGAAAGCTTTCCAACGGATGTGTATGGAAATTTATAAAAAGGAGGCCCATCCTTTTGTTTTCAATCAAAGCATTTGCAGGGTTCCTATATCGAAGTCTTGCGAATCCCTTTTGCTCCAGGGTTTGTTGTTCGTTGCTGCATATTCAAAGGAAGCTGAAGATGGGGAGGAAAGCTGCAGAGGCCAAGAAGGTGAATGTACAAAAAAGGCCTGAGATCGCGAAGAAGCCGCGAAGAGCTCGAGAAGAAAAGGTTGAAGATATGGAACCGAAACCTTATGATGATCGCTTGGGACAGATTAAAGATTGCAATATCACCAACAAGGGAGTAGAAAGACTACGTCTAGATGCTGAGTTTGTTGCACAACATATGTCTGCTGGGAGTCCCCGTACTATAGCATTTCATTCTCATCTCTCCCGGTACTTGTGTACACCTGTGCATCCATGTCCTGAGCTGATCTGGGCAATCGCACAATGCTACAACACTGCTGCAAGAACTGTCCAAAATGCCCACGGAGAAGTATTGTTTAGTATCTCGGCTAGTTCCATACAAGATGCGTTTGCTTGCGGTGCACAACTTTCATCTTCTGCTACATTAAAAAAATTCAGTTTTAAGGAGGAGGAGAAGTATCAACCTACCATTCAGATGCGGCAGTTCATGGAGAGCCAGTTATTAAAGACCCCACGATTGGGAGAGTTGCCAAAAATGCCGACACCATTGAAAAGTTTCAAGAGCCCAGATTTGTATTCAATGATAGCATGGCTAACAGGATTATCTTCAGATTTTGCAGTACAAAAGTGGCAAGCATCGTTGGTGCAATTCATTTCACAACCAGGGTTTTATGCTCCAACTGCCACGACAGCAACTCCAAATTCAATTTTCTTTGATTGGGCAAGTTTCTTAGAAATGAGGATACATTCACAATTGAGAAAGGTACAAAATGGAGAAGATCTTACCTTTAGGCATTGTTCCCTCTTGACATGGTATTTTTTCTACCATATGCACTCTCGTTTTGCTTTTGTAGCAATAAACAAGACAGATGAAGCAAGAAAAGCATTACCTAGTATACTCATGGACTCAGAGTTTGTCCAAGAACGAGTCCTATTATAACTTCAACAGAATGTTTTTAGGACCTGCTTTGGAGATAATGTATGGAGTATGCAACAGAGTGCCTCGGGCCCTACAAGCAGAAGTGGTTGATCAGAAAAAAGGTGATGTTTTCTTACTAACCCAAGGCGTGGTAGTTAGAGTGTATGGTTTTACTGGTAAACCTTTTTTGCTACCATATTTTACAACTGAACATATTTTTGCCTTGGAAGTAGCCCGACAAAGTGATTTTATAAATGATACCTATGGGTCAGGTAATAGGAAAAAAAATACATGTGTTATGCCTTTCAAGTTTGGTGATATCACAGTTACTCAGTGTGGGCAGAATGAACTGATTGTTGAGACACTCTATGATCATGGATTGGTTGAGCTCCCCCAACGATGGAAGTATGATCCTTTGGGTATTTTTTCCAGTTTCATCAAGGCAAAAACATTTCATTGTTGCCCCGAGAGAAGATATTGTGCGACAAAGGAACAATCCTGAAGGGCATGACATTGAATGGCATGTAGAGAAGATGATGTCACTTCCTCCTTGGCATGATTTTTATGAAATGGAGGTTGAATATGATCCTGCCAATCACTCAGAACAGGTTCCTCCTGAAGGTTTGTTTGAGCAAATGAAGACCAAATTGCCTGATTGGTCTGATGAAAAGATTGCCAATTGGTGGATCATGAGAGTTCATCAAAATAAGCTCAAAACAAAATATTCGATGGCTATAGATGATTCTTTTTCAAATATTTATGATGATAATTATGAGAAGTATCAGCCCCTCTCCTTTGCTGATTTGGTGCCTAAAAGTATTAGTAGTCCAGGTAAAGAACAAGAAATGATCGGACAAGTGGAGGTATTGGAAAAAGAGAGGATTGTTATTGAAGAGGAAGAGCAAGAGCAATTTCTACAAAATAAAAGGAGTGCAGCCATGGAAATTCCTTTCCCTCACATAGCGAAGAAGCCTAGGAGTGGAGCACATTCTATGCTGAGCATAAAATAGTCTTCATCACAAGCAATTGAGCCAACACACTCTGATTCAATGGTGACATCGGTTGATCCGAACATGGGGAAGGAACAATCTAAAGGAGAAGAAAATATTGTGATACAACAATGTTTACCATCGGCTCAAATGATCATAAGCACAAAAGGAGAGGAGCCCATAGGTATGCATTTTCCTTCTTCTTCTCTCATTAATAAGCATTTGGTGACCACTATTTTTTCATCCACAGTTCCTATGTCTACTTCACCTCCCATCACATCCACCTCTCCCATTCCCACTTCTGTCCCACAGTCACGGGTCACTAGTGCTTCTTCAGTTTCACCCATTCCATCCTTTTCTCTTGCCTTCATTTCATTTGCATCTGCCCCAAATCCATTTGCCCTTCCATTACCCTCTGTTTCATCTTCCATACCTTCACATTCTTCCATAAGCATGCAAGCACCTCTTCGAGTAAGCGTAGCTGAGATCCCCTCCACTTCCATTCCTGTGGTTGAATCCAATCCCCAACAAGCTATTTTTCTCTCTTCCCCAATTTTTGCCATGGAGGAGCCACTAGTCTCTGAGATAGAGTTGCTACCTGAGCGCTCAATAGCGGAAAAACTCAGCAAGGCACAACAAAGTTCATCTAGGTGGTGGAAGAATCGTAAGAGAAAGGATTCACTAGCCATGGCACAACCAGTAAAGAAAGTGACTTTTGATCCCATAGCAATGGAGAAGCACACGGTGACCATGATTCCTCGGGTTCAGAAACCTCAAAGAGAAATGACATCTAGTGACTATTCATACCAAGCTATCACTGAGGACCTCACAAAGAAGCATCCAGTTGAGCACATGGGCACCATACAAGAGGCATCAAGTTCCATGTATCTGTAGGCAGAACATTACAAGGATCTTCTCATTCAGGCTGAAGAGAAAATCAAAAAGCTCGAGGAAGCCTTAGAGGAACAACAAGCTAAATTTGATGCAACACAATTTGAATCTCAATAGTGGCAACAACAGGTGATGCATTTGGAAAGTGACATAGCGGAGAGCAAGCAGATAGCTACACAGTTTCAGGCAACCGAGCAGGAAGCACAACTGAAAATTCAAGCTCTGTAGGATCAGCTTCAGAACTTGCAGAATCAATTGGCAGCAAAATCAATGCACTCTGTGTCCCTCACCAAGGACAAGATTAAGGAAGCTCGTAGTCAGATGTTGACTAATTGTAAGAAAATGGCGACCAAGGCTACATTAGTGCTCTTGTTCCTTCAGGATGTTCAGGCAGCTGTTTCATATGGTGGACCTATAATAGACAACATGGAGCAAGATTTAGAGCCAAAATTGGAAATGGCCATGAAGATCCAAGCAATGACTCAAATAAATCTCAAGATGCGTCCAATGAGTGATATAGCCCATGCTTGGGTGAGTGCTAAAATCACATTACGTAGTTATTTCTCCAAGATGAATCTTATTAAAGAAGCTCGTCGGTTGCAAGAGACCTTTGAGCATGAAAGACGTATTTCATTGGTTTATTTTGAAACACTTGCAGATAATGGTTTTCCTAGTTTTGTTGATGATCAAGGAAATATTCTGGCAAAGAAAGACCTGGATACATTATGGGCTGTTTTCATGACGGATACTTCAGATATTGATAATTTGGAGGAGCCCATCACCGAAGAGCATGTGTTACCATTAATGAGAAAGTTCATTCGCATTGAATCTGGATTATTGGAGCTCGAGTCAAAGGGCCAAACATCTTGATATAGAAAAGGTTGAGACTTTTCGATATCTTGTGGGTACTCTCAAAGCTCGGGAGGTGATTACCATAGATGGATGGGCTGAAGCAGTTACGATATATGAATCCACCGCAACACATCTCAAAAAGCAAGACGAAGCTGATACAAGTAGCTAACCATCAGATGCAGCTGCAAGTGGGAACTCTGTACCCAATGAATAAAGGCCTGGAATCGATTACATTCAGGTGAGCTGAATACCCCGTGAGCCACCAGAAATGTTGGCATTTTTGCCACATTGGAATTTTGTTGTAGTGTGCCACATTGACATTTCGTTGTAATCATTGGTGCCACATTGAAAAGTGTTTTTTCTTTTTTAAGTGTTTTCACACATTGAACACTTTTTCCTATGGATGTAATTTTGGGTGAAGTTTGGTGCAAATCTTCCTTGAAAAGAGATTAATATTGATAAAGATAATTCTTGAGGTGATATGATCGCTGAAGCTACCAAGTTTAAGCATGTGCTCTTGATTCCAGTGCAATATTGTTCATTTTCGAGGCATCGACCACTTCGTGGGCATGCATTTCCAAGGCGCCACCATGGAGATTGAAACTGGACCGATGATTTGTGCTGAAGCTTGATATGCCATGTGATAAAATCATCAGTTATTTTATTTGGCATTTGCTCATTGGTTCATTGTTGTGGTCGAGGAGAAAGTTGTTGCTATTGGTGGTTGAGTGGCCGACACTTTGCCTCCACATGTATTTAATGAAAGAGGTGAAAACCTCTATAAATACTAATCAAATTCTTATTGTAAAGGGAGGTTAGATATTTTGCAAGAAAACTCTCTAAGTTCTCTGCATCAATAGAAGAGACTTGGCTTCTGAAATTTGCAAGCATTCTTATGTGTGTGATTTCCTTCTTTTTTTTAAAATCATTTATGTTTATGCTCATGCTCTTGCTGTTAAGTTTTGAATTCTGCATTCTGAATTCAAACGTTGTTGGTTAGTGAGTAGATTTTGAAATGCGATCCGAGGGTTATCTCTACAAAGGTGTGAGTTAAATTCTGTTGCTTTCCTTTTATTATATGTTGTTATAAAACTTGGTGGAATTTTTGCTGTTAGTCTGCCCCAAATTCTACACTTCGGCCTATGGCTATATTTCCCTTTCTTTCAGTTATTTTTCAATTTCTTTCCTGCATCCCTAGTCTTCAAACAATGTAGAATTTAGTAAGGGAGCCAGCCCTCTCTGGAGATCGGTTCGAAGGAATTTTCTTTTTCCCTCGGCCTTTCAATGTTGGCCGAGTCTAGGGCGCACAAGTGATGAAATCTTGTACTTAGGCAGATTTGTGACCAACAAGTGCACAATTTACCATATTATCTTCTTGTTTGTCTTTTCTTTGTTCTTAGGCTTGTGCTTGGATTCTTATTAATTTCTTATCAAAATTCTAATATAAAATTTAATAGCTTCTATGTGATTGTCATGTCCTCTTTCCTTTTGTGCTTATCTTTAGAAAAATTCTTGTGTCTCCATTTGATGCTTATACCACACCAACATCTTCAATCATTATTGTCTTCTCAATATTTTCTAATTGTTGTTCATGTAGATCCCTTTATCAAAAATCATATATCTAGGCACAATACATTGCCTAGATTTGGAATCATAATATCTAAATGCCTTGCTTTATTCAGATAACCAACAAAAATGTACACTTGACTCTTTAGATCTAACTTCTTTCTTTTTTATCTTTAACACACTTAAGTGACTTATCAAAGGCTTTTTATTACCATTTTTCATGAGGATTTATATTCTTTAACAAATTATGGGACTTCTATTGAGGATGTACATTGTTGCTATATCTGCTTCAACCCACATATGATTACCCAAATCTTTTGCTAGTACCATGATTCTTTCCACAACCATGATTTTCATATTCTTCATTTTTCCATTCCATATTTCTTGGGTGTATAGGCTATTACCAATTGTTTTATTATTTAATGCTCATCACAAAATTGAATTTATTAGAACAATACTCACCACCATATATAGTCCTTAATGTTTTGATTTTGCATCTTCTTTCATTCTCTATAATGGATTTGAAGGTCTTGAATAATTCAAAATCATCACTCTTATTCTTTAAAAAATATACCGAGTTTTTCTTATATAATATTAAATAAAAATGATAAAGTAGAAGGATTTACCAACACTTGGGATGTGCATTAGACCAAAAATATCAGAATGAATCAATTACAATGAATATGATGCTCTCCATTCTCTCCATTTTTAAAATATTTTCTATGATGTTTTCCCATTGTGTAACATTTACATATTTAGTTCTTGCTTCTACCCAAGGTAATCCATGGACCATTCCTTTATCATTCAAAAAATACAAGCTTAGAAAAATTAGGTGGTTGGTTCCATAACTGATTGTTATCCTTAATGATTATATGACACAAGTTTCTCTCTTCTCATCTAAAGCTTCAAAGGAAACATTTTATTTTTTCATATATATGATAAAAATTTCTTGATTCCCATTTGCTTTGTCATATATGATCCACTCCTTACTCTCAAACTCATTTTATAGTATATCTATGGAAGCTCACCATACTCAATAAATTATGCTTTAAATCTGATATAATTATTTTGAATTTTTTATTTCCCTCTTTTGTGTCAATTTGTATGGATCCTTTTTCTTTAACCTCTAATCCTTTTTTGTATCTAAATTTCACCTTGTTCTTGTATGACTTACCCAAATCCACAAACAACTCCTTATCATTGGTCATATGATTTGAACAACTAGACTCTAAGTACCAAGACTTTTTAGTTGAAAATTCTAACACATTACATGAACACATTTTTTTAGCTCTCATCCTCTTCATGTGAAAAGTTACCTTTTCTCCTCTATTGATTTCCTTCATTATACATTATCTTTCAAAGTGGCCATACCTATTATAACAGTGACATTAGAATTCTTCTTATCATAAATCTACCTCTACCTCTTCCATTATAGCTTCCTCTTCTAGCATTGCCTCTTCCTCTTGAAAAATATTGATTTTATTCCCCTTTTATCCTTGACAATTATAGCAGCTTTGCTACTACCTTAAAATTCCTATAGGAAATTAGCCATTGGATTAACAAGAAGAAATTTTATGGCCCCAAAAGCAATAGTATGAATTGAAAATTTTACAAAATTTTCCATACAAATGGTTGAGTATGGGAATTAAATTCTTGATTCAACAACAAACTCATGATTTATCAACAAATTGGTAGTTTGCTAGCTTTCCTTCCAGTATCAACATGGCATAATCCAAAAAACTCCTCATTCATTTATAAATCAATGATTTGTTAGCTTTACTTCCAACATCAACATGACACCATACAAAATATCAATTAATCAACAAATTGGCAATTCATCAACAAGTCAAAAAAATCAATGAATAGGGAGTCATGGTGTGTAATTTGAGATAATTTTTAAGGGAAAAACTTTGATAGTGATGTTTTTATCTCTTTGCTACAATAAAAGCAAATATTTATTACATACAAAAAAATAGGGTAAAACCCTTACTATAAATAGGATTCATAGGATCATTTGTATTATATTTTGGTCATTTTGATAAAGATTAGAGCTACACTTTGTTATTATAATTCTTCTTTTGATATGAATGGAAAATAGTGCGTTGCATTTATGTCTCAATTTTATCTCATACTTGACCTCTTGTTGCATGAATAAAGATGTTTGTGGAATCGTCTTCTCACTTGCTTATTAGTCCTCTTTTTCCATACATAGAGATCACACTATCGTTATTCAATTATTTATTGATAGCTCAATTGATCATACACTAGCCTCATTATGGTTTCATCCACATTTAATTTTATTCATTTAATTTCATCCCTTGCAACTTTACAATTTTTTTTATTAGATTAATGTTGAAAGTGTAATTTGAATTTTGGTCAAGGTCAACATTGTATGATGAAAACGTATATAGGGCTATGGGCAATAATTATACAAATGTATTTTTTTTATTGTATTATTTAATTACATAAGCCTTTTGGGTCATGGTTAGCCTTGTTATGGTTAAACCCACCTTAAAAGTTATAATTATCCTTAAGCTCTCTTGTTATGTCAGCTTAGGTTAAATATGTTTATATAATTGGGATTTTGATATTGGTATAAATATCCCCCACTAGTCCAACCACTCTATCATAATATTATAATTCCTATATGTGGATAATATAGTGATTTTCTATGGTGTCTATAGGTGCCCACTATCCATAGCTTTGTTTTGTTTTTTTATGCTTTTTGTATAAGATTTACGTAGATGGATTATTCTTGTTGTTTCTAGAAATAGGTGTGAATTCCAACATGGTATCTAAGCGGTACGAATTTTTACTATTAAATCATGCACAAATTTTGTTTGAAGCCTATAATATTTCTTCTAACTTCTAGGACAAGTTACTTCTCATATATTCATAAGGATCTTTGGAAAAAAAAGGGAAGCTCTAATTTTTTCTTTCTCCAATTATTTTAATTTTTTTGGAAAATTTATGCCTACTCTAGGTTATGTTCCATTATTATTGAAACACCTTTTATCTTTTTTTATATATATCCAAACCACTTACAACAAAAGAAGTATTTCCAGTTTGACTTCAAAAGGGTTTTTTGGCTTCTTCATGAAGAGTCATACATTATTTCCTCACATAGAGGACTTGGTGTGATTACAAAGAAGGGATAATTGTGATGTTTCTATCTCACTTGGAAGGTTTGTTGCCTTAATTGGAAGAAGGAAAAGGAACATATTTATTTTACTTGATTTAAATATTTATTTCCTCCTTCATAGAGAGGGAACACCTTTGGACCCAAGCAGTGATGGTGGTACTCAGGCTAGGCATGCATGTTGAAAGTGTAGTCTGAATTATGACAAGGTTGACATTATGTGATGTAATCTTGTATAGGCCTAAGGGAAATCATTATACAACTGTATTTAATTATAATATTAATGTAATTAGGTTTTTGGCATTGCTATAAAATATCATCTACCAATTCATCCATTACATAAAAGTGTTATGATTCATATCTATTGATAATATAGTGATTATTTATGGTGCCTATATGTGCCCACTATATCTTTCTCTCTTTTATATTTTTTTATGTTTTTTGTATAAGATTTGAGTGGATGGATTGCTTTTGTTTGTTTCTATAAATAAATTTGAATATTAACTTGGTATCAAAATGGGTATGGAGCAATATTTCTTGGTTACATAGGAAGATTATTAGAGCCTCTAATTTGTTGTAAGTATTACATTGTTTGATCCCCTTGTAAATATTACATTATTTGACCCCCTTGTAAATATTAGTTTGGTAGTTGATTTATATTATATATAATGTATGTGTCAGGATAGAGAATTAAGAGTCAAATGATATGTGGAAAGATGAGATTTTTATCTTTGTGAGAGGAATATGAAAGGTTGCATTTATAGTATGTTTGAGGAAAGTGATAGTGAGAGTACCTCAAAAGTCTTGTAAAATTATATATTGAAGACAATGCTCCATGCAATGTAATCAATCACTATCATTCTTGTAATCTTGTAATATAGAATATATTAGAAATATATTTTGTGATATATTTCATTTTTGTATTCATTGTGAGACATTTATGTGATTTATTTTTTATACAAGATAAGATTCACATGAGCAAATAGTCCTAGGAAGCTATCAATAGTATCATAGCCACATTGAGTGGACTTTGTGAGAAGAAGATGCTTGGAGAAGAAGATTGGTGTTGCTAGAAGCATATTGTAGAAGATATTGGAGCATGAAAGAGTTGTTAGAGATATTGAAATAGAGAAGATAGGGCAAGAGATTAGACTATGAAATATTACTTGTTTAATGGAAGATTGGAAATAGTTTGAGTGCATTATTAAAATATGAAGAATTTGGAGGATGCCTTAAGATAAAGAAGATTGCAGTAGCCTAGAGAAGATATGCCAAATATGAAAGGATGTTAGAGCAGTCAATGAAACCAATTGTGAAGAAGTGGACATGAGAAGTTGAAAAGCCAAAGGTGTGAAGCCAAACGAAACTGAATGTGAGAAGCGGATAAACAAGAGCAACTAAAGTCAAATGTGCGAAGTCAAGAACAGATTGAAACCAGGAATGAGCATCTGAAAGAAGACTATGTTGAGAGTAAATACTACCTAGAATGCATGATTTTTTTGAGTAATGCCTAAAGCCTGCTCTAATTCAAATTAATGTGAAATTTGGCAGACGATACGTGGAGGTAAATTCAAAGTTTTTATAGAAGCATTAAGGAAGGCACATAAATATTTATGTCATTCAGGCTGATTGTTTTAAGAGAAATATGTGCTTGGGGAGGCATAAGGGAGTTTAAAATTTTACTTGATATGGATAATGTTTAAACTACGAAGACAGATAAAATTTGGGTCATAAAGTTAAAGTTTCTTATTGACCATACGATGTGATTACACTTTTATCAATAACATGTCTTATTGGTCTTTGGTGAGTTGTGAATGCTTTAAAGTTTCTTATTGGCAATGCTTTAGCACTTCATAGAAACAATCACTATCTAAATGAGCCGACATTAGAAATAATTATAAAAAATGAAGTCTTATGCAAAATTTTGTATATTGTTTTAATGGAAAATTATTGGAGTTTTTTAAATGGCTTGCCTAGAATGTTACTATTGAATATTATGGGTTACATTTCAGTGATATGCTTAGAAAATATAGAGCAAGGAAAATCAAACATCAGAAGGGTCAAAGTGGATTGGTGAATGGGAGAACATAGTATAGGAAAAGAAGGTGAATTGAGTACTAAATTTTTTTTGAGAAGATAGCACCAATTAAAGGTAAATCTAAACCTTTTGAAGTATTAAGAGCATAATTTATAAAAAGTGCCAAGCGGACGATTTGTGCAAAAAAATTCATAAAAAGAAATTGTCATAATTTTTTTCTGCATAAGCAAGCACTATCAAGCATAAGAATAAAAAGGAATTCAACAACTGGAAGAGGATGTCAAATTTCATTAAAAGTGTACCATTTTGAGCAATTTATGTGTAGATTTTTTAAAAATGGATAGCAATGTAACGGTTAAAACATCAGCGGAAGTAATGGCCATATAATAGCAACAACAACAACAGTGAAACCGGGTGCAACATTCATTGTTTTGCAGCAAATTTTGCCAGGCAAAAATTGTAACATTAGGGATATGTGTTACTAAGCATTAATTAATTAGTTTATCAAAGTGTTTTCTCAAAGCTATGAGGTAGGCAAAGAAAACAGAAGGCATCTACGACGAGTAACGTATAAGCTCAGAAGTAATGAGTGCTTGAAAGCTATCTAAACCTATCATTTGGAAAATGAAACCTCTACACGAGTAATCTTTGAGCAACATCAACTTAAAGAAGCACGTGCAACAAAATTGCAGAGTTTTTCAAAGGTATAGGGTTTTTATAATAAGGTTTTATTTTTTAATAAGTTGAATTAGGAGCTATAAGGATTAAAATAGAATTTTTTATTAAAGTTAATTATTTGGTATAAAGTTTAAAGGAGTAATAATTAGTTTATTTAAAGTTTATTTTAATTATTTAGTGTAATAGAGAAAGTTATAAAAATATTTTAAAAGTTTTTTTTATTTGAGTTATGGGAGAAATAAGGTCATTAAGACTTTTTTTTTATTATTAAGTTTTTTAAATTAGAAGTTTATTTAAATTGATTTCATAGTTTTTGAGAAAATAGAAAATTATTTGAATTATTTGCAAATTTAGTTATTTGGGAGATAAAAGGGTTTCAACCTCAAACTTTAGGAAAATATAAATTTGTAAAGAATTCATTCTTAGTTTCTAAAATTAGGGAGATATAAGTTTTTCTACCTCATAGGATTTAATTTAGAAACTTTGATTTATTTAAAACTAAGGAGATAAAGTTTACAACTTCAAAGAAAAATGGCAAAGAAAAAGCAAGTGAAAAGAAAAATAAATGATCAGAAAACAGAAATACAAAAACATAAGTTATCAAAAACAATTGAAGAAGAAAAATTATATTTTCAAGAAGAATAAATATGCATTTAGGATGACTCACTAGAAGACACTAAGGAAATGTTACAAAATTTAAAATGTTGTGCTCAATGCATGATATAAAATATTTAAGGACAACAGGATACATCAATGAAAGAAAAGAGAGTCTTACAATCAATCATGAGAGAAGCCAAAGATGAACAATTTTCAATGCTTAGATATTATCTAAGTTCAAAGCTTGATGAAACAGTTGAAGACTTTAAATATGTTTTTATATTACCTAATGATATAGAAAATATAATGTATATGAAATTAATTTCTAATGAAGTTCTCAAAGACAAGAATAAAAGACAAGAGGAAATGACTAAATAATTGAAGAATAAACTTGTTGATACTACTAGTGAGCAAAAAAGAGAATTTTTAATACTTCAACAATGCATGCAAAGTATTCTTAATAATGCTAATGATTGTTATAAAAAATTTTCTATTGTACCTATTAGTCTATGGAAGACAATATACCAAGGAATAATCACTCTAAATATTTCCAAGATAATAAAATAAGGAAAGGTTGAAGAATTAGGGAACAAAACAATGATGAAATATGTTTTATGTGATACAAATGATTTAAGGCCTATGACAACAAATGAATATTGTGATACCATAGAATTAAAACCTTTGATGATTAACGTATGTTGTGATACTAATTATCTCCATAAAAATACATGTTGTGATCCTCATCACAATGAAAAGAAAAATTGTGATGCAAGCAATGATACTTGTGACTTAGAATTCATGACAAAGATAGAAGAACTTGTTACAAAGATAGATTCTACATGTGACACAAAGGATTTGAATATAATTCATGACTTTTTAAAAAAGGCTTATGCTATCAAAATTGATGATGACATGGACTAAAATGATGACAAATATAGTGATGCTCAGAGTTGTGTTGATGTTAATAAGAATCAATCTGGTGATTATTTTGGCTATTTTGAAAGGTATACTAAAGGGATTTGTTCAAAAATATTAAATAAAATGGGATACAAAGACACAGGTTTGGTAAAACATGGACAAGGAATGAAAGATCAAATTGTAAAATAATATCAAAATATGAAGGTCTTGAATGTATAATATAAACTAGCAATAATAAGCAAGGGACTAAGTTTGTAACAAAAAATAGTGATATCAAATCTATGACAGGGATTGATAAAATTAGTAACAATGAAGGACAAACAAGAAATTCTATAACAAAGAATAGATGTAATCATTGTGGTAGATATGGACATAAGATAGAGGAATGTTGAAATATCCATTTTTGTGAAACTTATGGAGGATATAATCATTTTCATAAAAAATGTTTACAAAAATAAAAGACAGATTACAGATAAAAAATGGATTGTGGATGGATAGACATGAACAAATGAGATAAGATAAAAGAAATGTTGTATGGTTTCTATAGAAGGAAATCAAGTATAATAAAATTTTGGTGAGAATTTGAAAGCACATGTAGTGATGATCCTACATATATGATAGTCTTATGAGTGTTCTAGTGGATAACCTAGAGATAATGATAATCTAGATGTGATATAGAGGTAAATTTCCAGAGGCAGTAATCTAGTGGGAGTGACCCAAAGGCAGTGACCTAGAGGCAGATCTAGTGGTAGTGACCTAGAGGTAAATATAGTGGTAGTGACCCAGAGGCAAAGACCTAAAGGTAACTTAGATACATTGATTTAGAGGTAGACATAGATAATTTATAAAGGAAGGCCTAATGAAGGTTGCATATATCCAACCATGCCAAATTCAAAGCTAGAGAATGAATAGAAATAAGAATGAAAATGAAGGCAAAAAGCCTTCCTACCAAATAATGTATTATGGGGGTGTTGAAAGTATTACATTATCTACCCCCTTGTAAATATTAGTTTGGTAGTTGATTTATATTATATATAATGTATGTGTCAAGATAGAGAATGAAGAGTCACATGATATGTGGCAATATGAGAGTTTCATATTTATGAGAGGAATATGAAAGGTTACATCTCTTGGATGTTTGAGGAGAGCAATAGTTACAGTATAAAAAAGTATTGTAAAATTATGATTGGAGATAAATCTCCATGCAATGTAATAAATCACTATCATTCTTGTAATCCTATGATATAGAATATATTAGAAATATATTTTGTGATATATTCCATTTATATAATTTATTGTGAGGTATTTATGTAATTTATTTTTTATACAAGACAAGATTCATGTGAGCAAATAGTCCTAGGAAGCTATCATCATGATCATTCCTCCAAAATTTAGGGCAGATTACCTCTCTAATTTTTGTAAGCATATTCTACACAAGAGATAGATAGGATATTTATCTTTATAGTTTTTATTATATTTATAAATATTGTAGAGAATTTTTCTTCTCCATCCTTTGTTTTGTTTTCATTGAGGTATGTTTGCATATTTAGATTAAGTTAATTTTAATCACCTTGTTAGTAGTCCCTTTGCAATCTCTTTCTAGCCCTAATTATTTGCATTATCAACTCCACCACAAAGTAGTGACCACTACTTCAAGTCAAAGTAAATACGACCTTCTAAAGAGTTGAATAGTGGAAATTATAGATATAATAAAAGTAATGGAAAAAACAAATTGGATGATAGTCAACATTGGGTGGAAAAGTATAATTGGTAACAAAGGAAGTGCCCATACTGCATGGAGGATCAAGTCCATTAATAAAATGTTGGTCATCCATGTAACTATTTATATAATAACATGGTTAATGTAAATTTAGAGGTTAAATACATTGTGGTGTATTGCCTATAAATTTGAGCATGACTCTCCCCATTATGTTTTGGCCATGAAACATACTAAAATAAGCACAATAGGGTACAACATTAGGATAAGTAATACACATTACAAATTCATTACCTATGGAAAATTATCTCATTTATTAGCCCTTGGCTCCTATTTATTAAGAAATCCTAAAATTGTCAAATCCAAATAATGTTGTTTTCATGAATTTTTTCATTTCTAAAGATGATGCAAATTTTTATTTTTGAATATAGAAATATATGTTTTAATAAAAAAGGGATTAGAATTAGGAGTAAAATGAAAGAAACTATAGAATAATAACCATCTAAGAAGCAAGTTAAATCTAGAGTTGGCATCATCGAATTATGGAGAGATAGACCATCATTGCATGTAAAGGATTAAGATCCAAAGGAATATTGAAAACATGATACACAAAAAGAAAATATAGAATAGATATTGGTTGTGATACCATCAACTAGTACAATAGCTAAAAAGGGGAAAGAAACTAAACTAAAAAAAGAAATATAAATACAATAGGAGGTAGTTTCAAAGCATAAGGATAAGCTAAATGATAAGGAAAGTGGTAAGACCCCAAGGTATTACTATAAAATTATTAACAAATTAATGTAAATGTAATCGCAGGCCACTCAAAGGGGGCTCCCTTGTAATCGCTTTGCCACTATAGGGGGCTCCCTCCTTAGAATCTATGCTTATTATTCTTCTTCTTGGATGATTTGATATGGATGGCCAACCTAATATATATATCTACCCTAAAGCTACATTGGTGAAGAGACATGATGGTTCATGTTATGAAGGGTTTTGATGGTTCACTTTATAAGTTAATAATATAATAATTAAATGATTAATAATACTAACTAATAATGTTAGGATTGAGGATCCTAACATGCCACCCTCCTTAAAAAGAGCTTTGTCCTCAAAGCTCAAAGTGAGAAGCTTTGTCCTTTGTTTTCCAAGAAGGATTTGTGTAAGTTCTTGGACTCTTTTAATGGCATCCTTTCATAGGCAGGGATATCAAGAAGGATGAAGCATTAGCAGGGGGTTTCCAAGAACAATAGTAGAATCTTCCTTAGGAAAATCATGATGATGATGGGAGGGCAACCCTTGGGGTTCCTCAAATACTTCAAAATGATGCATCAAAAGTGATGGTAATGATTTCATATCCTTTTTTGGTTCCTTGGTAGAGCCAACGGAGAAGGAGTGTGTAGTCACTCTGTGTTGGTTCCGAATAGGTTTGGTCATATGGTAAGAACTCACTATTGGTGAGGAAGGTATGTGTAGGTCTTGTAGAGTGCATTTTTGGCTAGCATTGATCACTTTGGGTATGTATACATCATCCTTGCTTGGTACATCAATCACTTCTTGCACATCAACCTCATTGTATTCATTGCGATGAGTAGGTGCACTGGCTACTTCAGACACAACTACCTCATCTGCTTGCTCTATGGAGAGATAGGGATCAACTTACTTCAATAAATACAATGTTAGTGTGGCACATTTATGGTGGGATCCAAATTGTTCATCACAATTATCACAGAGTCCTTTTGCTCGTCATTCCTTCATCTCCTCAAAGCTAATATGTTTAATTTGTAAAGTTTGATTATATTTGGGGGTTGTGTAAGTGCTTTGTGCCCTTCTATTATGCATAGGTTTGGGAGTGATGTAAGTGGTCGATGTTTTTTCCATAAGTGGTTTCCCTAATCGTTGTTGTGCATTGATTTTATCTTCAGCTAATTTTGTCAATCCATAGGTCTTCATCATGGTTAGGGATTGAACCTTGTCACTTCCATTCTAATTTTCTCTTTTAATCCCCTAATGAAGCCATTTATGAGAATTGATTCATCCAATATTGTGTTGTGTTTGGTGATATCCTCAAATCGAGTTTGATACTCACGCATAGAAGTGATTTGATGAAGATCTTTGAGCAATTCCCACATGGCTCTAATACCAAATGCTAATACCCCAAGGTCTTACTATAAAATTATTAACAAATTAATGTAAATGTAATTGCAGGCCACTCAAAGGGGGCTCCCTTGTAATCGCTTTGCCACTATAGGGGGCTCCCTCCTTAGAATCTATTCTTATTATTCTTCTTCTTGGATTATTTGATATGGATGGCCAACCTAATATATATATCTACCCTAAAGCTACATTGGTGAAGAGACATGATGGTTCATGTTATGAAGGGTTGTGATGGTTCACTTTATAAGTTAATAATATAATAATTAAATGATTAATAATACTAACTAATAATGTTAGGATTGAGGATCCTAAAAGAAAGGGACAAGTTGCTAAAAGAAGTTAAGATTTGCTTAACATACCCATTTTTAACTAGCAAAGGATACATGATTGCAATAATATAGTATGTGAAGTTCACGTTATGCAGTGAAAGAAATACCACCAAGTTTAGATTCAACATCATCAAATAAATTAAAAGGACTCCAAGCAAAATTAGGATGCTAGAATCCCTAACCTTATCGAGTTAAAGGGATCTTATCCAAGAAGCTCTCAAGGAATAAGAAATAACCTATGTTAAGGCTAATAGAATCCCATCAAAACAAGCATAATTCAATCTAGTAGATCAATAATATTTGATAGTAAAATATCCATCAAATATACAAGCCAATGAAACTAATGTACTAAACACTCTAAAACCAAAGACATTAAAGCCCCTACAATTCTATATGACTCTAAAAATAAGAGTTATCTATTGCATAGTTTCATAGTGGATTAAAGAGAATTTGTAATAGTAATACCAAAGGTTGTGTGCACGAATATGGGACTGCCATACACCAAAATTGTCAAAGACCCTATACAAATGGATGGGACCAAGATGAATTCCATAGGAATCTTGAAATATTTAATCATGATAAGGAATAAAACTCCAATGATTAGGAATTTAATCCAAGATGATTTGCATTAGAAAATAGTTTCTTAAATAAGCATAGTTCATAGATCCTCAAAACAGGGAGGAAAAGTTGATCTTCAACTAACTAACCTTATCTAGAAGCTTGCCAACTATTTATCTAGAAGATGTTGGCCAAGTTTTACGTGAGAAATCAAAGTCTCACATTACAAGTTTTACATGAGAAATCAAATTTCACTAAAAGTATACCATTTTGAGCAATTTGTATGTAGATTTTTTAAAATGGATAGCAATGTAATGGTTAAAACATCAGTGGAAGTAATGACCATGTAATAGCAAAAATAGTGAAATCGGGTACAACATTTATTATTTTGCAACAAATTTTGCTAAGAAAAAATTGTAACATTAGGGTTATGTGTTACTAAGCATTGATTAATTAGTTTATCAAAGTGTTTGCTCAAAGCTACGAGGTAGGCAAAGAAAACAGAAGGCAACAGTTGGTAGATTCGTGAAGTCAAAGCATCAGAAGTGTTATCAAAGCATAGAGCATCTATGATGAGTAAAGTATAAGCTTAAAAGTAATGAGTGCTTGAATGTTATCTAAAACTATAATTTGGAAAATGAAACTCCTACACGAAGAATCTTTGAGCAACATTAACCGAACATCAACTTAAAGAAGCGCGTGCAGCAAAATTGGAGTTTTTCAAAGGTATCATTATTATTTTTAGGGTTTTTATAATCTAAGGTTTTTTTTTTTAATAAGTTGAATTAGGAGCTATAAGGATTAAAATAGATTTTTTTATTAAAATTCATTATTTGGTATAAATTTTAAAGAAGTAATAATTAGTTTATTTAAAGTTTATATTAATTATTTAGTTTAATAGATAAGGTTATAAATAGATTTTAAAAGTTTTTTTTTTTTTAGTTATGGGAGAAATAAGGTCATTAAGAGTTTATCTAAATTGATTTCATACTTTTTGAGAAAATATAAAATTATTTAAATTATTTGCAAATTTATTTGGGAGATAAAAGGGTTTCAATCTCAAATCTTAGGAAAATATAAATTTGCAAAGAATTCATTCTTAGTTTCTAAAATTAGGGAGATATAAGGTTTTCCAGTCATAGGATTTAATTTAGAAACTTTGATTTATTTAAAAATAAGGAGATAAGGTTTACAACTTCAAAGAAACATGACAAATAAAAAGCAAGTGAAAAGAAAAATAAATGATCATAAAATAGAAATACAAAAACATGAGTTGTCAGAAACAATTGAAGAAGAAAACTTATATTTTCAATAAGAATAAATATACATTCAGGACGACTCACTAGAAGAGACTAAGGTAATGTTAAAAAATTTAAAATGTTGTGCTCAATACATGATATAAAATATTGAAGGACAAAAGGATACATCAATGAAAGAAAAGAGAGTCTTACAATCAATCATGAGAGAAGCCAAAGATGAAATTTTTTCAATGCTTCAAAATTATCTAATTTGAAAGCTTGATGAAGCAGTTAAAGATTTTAAAGATGTTTTTACATTATCTAATGATATAGAAAAGATAATGTATATGGCATCACTTTCTAATGAAGTTATCAAATACAAGAATAGAATACAAGAGGAAATGACTAAAGAATTGAAGAATAAACTTGTAGATATTACAAGTGAAACAAAAAAAAAAAAAATTAATACTTCAACAATGCATGTAAAGTATTCTTAATAAAGCTAATGATTGTTATGAAAATTTTGCTATTGTACCTGTTAGTCTATGGAATATAATATACCAAGGAATAATCACTCTAAATATTTCCAAGATAAGAAAATAAGGAAAGGTTGAAGAATTAGGGAATAAAACAATGATGAAAGATGTTTTATGTGATACAAATGATTTAAGATCTATGACAACAAATGAATGTTGTGATACCATAGAATTAAAACCTATGATGATTAAAGCATGTTGTGATACTAATGATATCCATAAAAATGCATGTTGTGATCCTCATTGCAATGAAAAGAAAAATTGTGATACAAGCAATGATACTTGTGACTTAGAATTCATGACAAAGATAGAAGAACTTGTTACAAAGATAAATTCTACATGTGACATAAATGATTTGAATACAATTTATGATTTAAAAAAAAAGGCTTATGCTATCAAAATTGATGATGACATGGATTCAAATGATGACAAAGATAGTGATGCTCAGAGTTGTGTTGATGTTGATAAGGATCAATCTGATGATCATTTTGGCCATTTTGAAAGGTATACTAAAAGAATTGGTTCAAAAGTATTAAATAAAATGGGATACAAAGATACAGGTTTGAGAAAACATGAAAAAGGAATGAAAGATCAAATTGTACAAAAAATAATACCAAAATGTGAAGGTCTTGGTTGTATAGGTTAAACTAGCAATAATAAGAAAGGGACTAAGTTTGTAAAAGAAAAATGGTGACATCAAATCTATGACAGGGTTTGATAAAATTAGTAACAATGAAGGACAAACAAGAAATTATATAATATAGAATAGATGTAATAATTGTGGTAGATATGGACATAAGATAGAGGAATGTTGAAATCTCCATTGTTGTGAAACTTGTGGAGGATATAATCATTTTCAAAAAAAATTGTTTACAAAAAGAAAAGAAATATTACAAATTGAAAATAGATTGTGGATGGATAAACATGAACGAATGGGATAAGATGAAAGTAATGTTGTATGGTATCTACAAAAAGAAATCAAGTATAATAAAATTTTGGTGAGAATTTGAAAGCACATGTAGTGATGATCCTACATATATGATAGTATTATGAGTGTTCTAGTGGATAACCCAGAGATAATGATAATATAGAGGTGACCTAGAGGTAAAGTTCCAGAGGCAGTGACCCAGTGGGAGTGACCCAAAGGTAGTGATCTCCAGGTAGATCTAGTGGAAGTTACCCAAAGGTAAATCTAGTGGTAGTGACCGAGAGGTAAAGACCTAAAGTTAACTAAGATATATTGATCTAGAGGTAGACATAGATAATTTATAAAGGAAGACCTAATAAAGGATGCATATATCCAACCATGCCAAATTCAGAGCTAGAGAATGAATATAAATAAGAATAAAAAAATGAAGGCAAAAAGCCTTCCTATGGGGGGGTGTTGAAAGTATTACATTATCTACCTCCCTTGTAAATATTAGTTTGGTAGTTGATTTATATTATATATAATATATGTTTGAATATAGGGAATGAAGAGTCAAATTATATGTGGCAATATGAGAGTCTTATCTTTATGAGAGGAATATGAAAGGTTGCATCTCTTGGATGTTTGAGGAGAGCAATAGTTAGAGTACTGAAAAGTATTGTAAAATTATATTTGGAGATAAAGCTCCATGCAATGTAATAAATCACTATCATTCTTGTAATCCTATGATATAGAATATACTAGAAATATATTTTATGATATATTCCATTTTGTAATTTAATATGAGGCAGTTATGTAATTTATTTTTTATACAATACAAGATTCATGTGAGAAAATAGTCCTAGGAAGCTATCATGATCATTCCTCCAAATTTTAGGGTTGATTACCTCTCTAATTTTCATAAGAATCTTCTACACAAGAGATAGATAGGATATTTCTCATCATAATTTTTTATCATCTTTATAAATATTGTAGATAATTTGTCTTCTCCATCCTTTTATTTGTTTTCATTGAGGTATGTTTATAGATTTAGATTAAGTTAATTTTGATCACCTTGTTAGTAGTCCCTCTGCAATCTCTTTCTTGCCCTAATTATTTGCATTATCAGCTCCACCACAAAGTAGTGACCACTACTTCAAGTCAAATTAAAGACGACCTTCTAAAAAGTCGAATTGTGAAATGATAGATATGATAAAAGTAATGGTAAACCATAGCAATATAGAGAAAAAAAAAATTGGATGATAGTCAAAAATGGGTGGAAAAATAGAATTAGTAACAAAGAAAGGGACCATACTGCATGAAGGATCAAGTCCCTTAATAAAATGTTGGTCATCCATGTAACTAGTTATATAATAACATGGTTAATGTAAATTTAGAGGTTAATAAATTGTGGTGTTACCTATAAATTTGAGCATGACTCTCCCCATTATGTTTTGGCCATGAAAAATACTAAAATGGAGTTGTGTAATCATCAATTTGAAGCAAAATAGGGTACACCATTAGGATAAGTAATACACATTACAGATCCATTGCCTATGGAAAATCATCTCATTTATTAGCCCTTGGCTCCTATTTATTAAGAAATCCTAAAATTGTCAAATCCAAATAATGTTGTTTTCATAAATTTTGTTATTTCTAAAGATGATGAATATTTTTATTTTTGAATATAGAAATCTATGTGTTAATAAAAAAGGGATTAGAATTAAGAGTAAAAGGAAAGAAACTATAGAGTAATAACCATGTAAGAAGCAAGTTGAATCTAGAGTTGGCATCACAATGTTATGGAGAGATAGACCATAATTGCATGTAAAGGATAAATATCCAATGGATTCTCAAAAACATGATACATAAAAGGAAAATATAGAATATACATTGGTTGTGATACCATAAAATAGTACACTAGCTATAAAGGGGAAATAAACTAAACTAAAAAAGAAAAATAAATCCAATAGGAGGTAGTTTCAAAGCATAAGGATAAGCTAAATGATAAGGAAAGGGACAAGTTGCTAAAAGAAGTTAAGAATTGCTTAACATACCCATTTTTAACTAGAGGATACATGATTGCAATAAGATAGTATGTGAAGTTCCCATTATGCAGTGAAAGAAATACCACCAAGTTTAGATTCAACATCATCAAAGAAATAAAAAGGACTCCAAGAAAAATTAGGATGCTAGAATCCTTGACCTTATCGAGTTAAAAGGATCTTATCTAAGAAGCTCTTAAGGAATAAGAAATAAGCTATATTAAGGCTAATATTAGCCCATCACAACAAGTACAATTCAATCCAGTAGATCAATAATATTTATAGCAAAATATCCATCAAATATATAAGCCAATGCAACTAATGTACTAAACACTCTAAAACCAAAGACATTGAAGCCCCTACAGTTCTATATGACTCTAAAAATGAGAGTAGTGGATTCAAGAGAATTTGTAATAGTAATACCAAAGGTTGTGTGCACGGATATGGGACTACCATACACCAATATTATCAAAGACACTATACAAATAGATGGAACCAAGATGAATTCTATATAAATCTTGAAATATCTAATCATGACATTAGAAAAACACCTAGAGCTAGTGTTCATGCAAGAGTTCATTGTGGTTGACCTCCATACATATATTGGGATGTTATTATCAATATAATGAACTACAAAGTTATCTACAAATTTATACCTAGAGATGGACTATATGCACATGAAGGTTCCTAGGAATGACAAATTTATTATAATACCAAATGAACCTCCATGCAACTATATTTTACATATACTTGATGATTATGGTGCTGTAAAATGGAATGCATTGTTCAAATCTATTGATTAATAACCTATTAAAAGAGTCCTTATTTCATAAATTGACATGATCATAGGCTTCAGGAAGATGATAGCCTAGAAGTGAGTTTTGAAGAAATCAAACTTGGCAATTATCTGATATTTGAAGATACCACCATTATCTCAGTATTGACTAGCAAATAGACACAATAATCAAATGGTGTATGGACCATGCATTTTAATTGCATAAGAACTAGACATGAAGTTGATATTGCTATACAATTAATTTACCCTCAAGGTACTTAATTGAAATATATTTGTAGGTTCTTATTAAACTGCACAATTAATGTTGTTGAATATGAAGTGTTTTGTATAGGTCTTAGAAAAGCTAAAAATATAGGTGTTGAAACCATTAGGATTTTTGGTGACTCTAAGCTAGTCATAATTCAGGCTAATTCAGAATGAGCTAAAAATAATACACTTTAAGTCTTATAAACATAGAGTTTTGGATTTGTAAGAAATCCTTTGTACTTATAAAATTAAGGTCATTCATTGGGAATTAAATGCCAAAGTAGATGGAATGGCTTTCGTGACAACTAAATTCAACTCTATCATTGATATTTGGGATAAACCAATATAACTTGAACTAGTTTTCATACTAGCTATCCCTTAAAATTGTAATCATTGTTAGGTATATAACAATGACAATTAAACTAACAAATTTTTCATCAAGAAATCTCAACATGCCAAAAGTAAGAATGAGTATGGGAATGCCATAAAATATGGAGTGATATATCTAAAAACCAACTAGATAACTAGGGGGGTAATTACACTATAAATATTATTCAACCCAAACATCAATTCAAGGAACTCCAACATTGAGGTGAAATCATCTTCACATCATCTAGTCAAAGTGGTTATAGGTAAAAACTTACTCCTAAGGAAGGAATGCATTGAAAAAGAAGTAAGCATGTTCAAAGAACTTTGTGGGAAGTATGGCGATATCACTACTTGCTCATATGATGACCTGATTGTTAATGATAGGAAACCCGTTCACTAGAAGCAAAGGACTACTCACTGTAAGATAAAAGTAATAATAAAGTTCCTCAAGATTCAAGAATATCAAAGTATATTTCTTATAAGAATTCCATGTGGGTGGTCAACCGAGTCCTAGTACACAAAAATAATGGAAATATTAGACTAGGCATTGATTTCAAGAACTTGAATAGAGCATCATTAAATATCATTATCCATTACTAGTAATTGATCAAAAATTGTAAAATATGGTAGGGTCTCAAATATTGTCACTGCTCAATGATTTTTTAAGGTATAATAAAATATGTATCAAGGATTATGACCAACACAAATTAAAATTCATTATAAAATGTGGTATTTTTGCTTATTAGAGGATGTCTTTCATCCTATCCAAGGCAAGAGCTATATTTGAGAGATTATGAATATCATGCTTGTAGGTTTCATACATGAGATAATAATCATATACCTAGATTATTTGATTGTCTTTTCTAAAGAAAGGAATAAGCACATTGAACACTTGGAATCAATTTTCAAGATGTGTAAGGAGTATAAAATATCACCAAATTCAAAGAATTATATCTTTATGATGCAATAAGGGAAGCTCCTAGGTCATTTCATATTCAAATAAGACCATGTAATTAATTCATATATTATCAAAGCAATCTAGGAATTACCTCTACCAACATCAATCAAAGTGATCAAGTCATTTCTTTAAAAAATCTAGTTTAAGGTTAAATTTATAAAAAACTTTACATACTTGGTTACACCCATAATCAAGATGCTAAAAAATGATGCCACTTTTGGTTGAATTGAATAAGGTAAGAAAAACTCCCTAGATAATAAGTATACAATCATAAAGGCTCCAATCCTCATTAATCTAGATTTTTTTAAAATATTTTAGGCTATATGTGTTTGGTACCAATGAAAGCATTATTGATGTACTAACATAGAAGGATGACAAAGAATAAGAACACCTAATATCCATCATCAACAAAATACTCCACAATTATGAAGAAAATTATACTTTCATAGAGAAATAGGTGTTTACTATGATGAAGGCTTTAGGAAAATTCAGATATTATTTGTCTAAAGTAGAACTATTATTTTTTTAGTTCATTTGAATGTCATACTTATAGTGTTACATGGTGAATTAGGATAAAAGAGAGTAGGCTAGATAAATAAAATCCAAGAGTTTGACATACAAATCAAGCCAACTAAGGTAGTCAAAGATAGGAATCTATATAAAAAACTAGCTATGTCAATTTCTAAGGAATAAGTAGAATTAATAGTAGAGATTGAACCTGATGATCAAGCAAGATAGATAAGAGACATTAAAAGGTATATAACATTGGGATAATTTCTATAAGGTTTAACACTAAAATAAAGAGCAAGATTTAGGCAAAAGGAAATGCACTACACTTGGTTGGATAATGTGTCATTTTAAAAGGGATATGATGGAGTATTATGGTGGAGGATATTATTCTTCTCAAATCACAACTTACAAAATCCTAAGGTTAGGTGTTATGAATCTCCTTGCTCATCCACAAGAAGTACCATCAATTTATAGATATATTAAAAACATGTGCTCTCTCATCCATAGGAATTAGTATAATTTACATAAATATTTAAAACTTGTACTCTCGATGAATATAAGAAAATTTACATGTATGCTGGAAAATCATTAAATTAATTTATGAACAACTCATATAAGATAAAATATGCAAATTCTCCAATGTATTTAATTATAAATCAAATCCTTTAAGTAGGGCAACATCGTACAATGATTCTTATTGGAAGTAAGCCACTCCTTAATATACCTCAGCTTGAGATAAATACAATATTCTTCTCTCCATGCCCCCTCTATGAGTATTTGCTCATATTTATAATTCCCAAATACCTACCACTCCCACTTACCCATAAATGTAGGATAATGACATCTGTTATAATATTATATTATAATTAATTAATCTTGGGTATCTAGAATTCCTTCCCCCTTAAAAAAATTTTGGTCCTCAAAACAAAATAAGAGACTAAACAATATGATCTTCTGAGCCTTGCTATGAATTTGTATTGATCTTGATCATCCATCCATCCTAGTGAAACTTTGATTGGTGGTGGTCTTCACTAATGTTAATATGCCCTTATTCCATTAAATATTTTGGATGTAATACCTTAGTTCCATGTGTTAGATGTATCTTTTTTCTATCAATAAATATCACTCTTCTTCATCCATATTTATTTATGATATCCACTTGAGTATCCAGGACTACTTTGTTGGCTCCATGCTTTCATTGCTCTACTCTGGTAACTCAATGATGGGTCCATTTGTTCCTTGATGTTTTTGCACCACTCTAAAAAATAGAATCACTATGCTTTATTTGCCAAACATTGCCATAGTTGGTGCCCTTTTGATTCCATATAGAACCATAATATTGTTTCCTTAAGCCATACCTCCAATATTGTTGTTGCTCCTTCTAGTGTGGGTGGTGATATGCTACAAGCTTAATCTAATGTTTTGTTAGATTTAATTGTTCAGTGTTTTGTTCTTTTTTTTTATGCTCCTCTATGATGTTCCCATATTTTAGATTGTCCTTGGACTCTACTTTTGCTTCTTCTTTATTTTTTTCTAATACCTCCTCCGTCACCTCTATTTCAAGTTCTGTTGCTTCTTATTTATTTTATTTCAAAGTCTTCTTGATATTTGACATAGCTTCTTGGATCTTTGCTATTGTTAATTCCTAGGTTGTTATTTTCATAGATTCAACTTTTGATTCTTCTATTGGTTTCTCAACTTGTTCCCCTACTATAATTGCTTCTTGTTTTTCCTTGGATTCTTGCTTCTTACACTAGGAAATATCTTGTATTGTTATTTTATTTTTCTTGTATCAAAACTTCATGAACTTCTTTTGTATATTAATATTAACATTACCAAGTATAACCAAGGATAACTAAGAATAATTTCCACAACACCCATATCAATAGCATAAAAATCTAAATGTAAAATATATTTATCCATGTGATCATTAGATCTTAAAAAAATTGAATACTCGTACCCTTAAGTTGTATGTCTTTGATTTTATTTGTTTGAACCTGTAACCTCTTAGCTAAAGACATTAATTAAATTGCATTTACTACTATAATTTATAGAAATAATAATATTTTCCTTCTAGATTCAACCATGAACCTATAAAATATTTTTTAAAAATTTGAACAAATCCCTCCGACCACTCTTTGGCTTATCTAATACCAACAATGTGTTTCTTTCAACTTGCATATTGTCATCTATATTTTTTATTCTATCATGTCATATTTATTCCTTTTTTGTTCCTCCTAAAGCTTGTTTACCTCTTCTATCAACTTCATATTTTCAAAATTTTCTACACATCCTTTGGTGCTTCCTTCATTCTGTACACTATCATTCTTCTCTTTTTCTTTTGCTATTTTTTTGCAAATTATCTACCTATTTATTTTTTACACATTTTGGCAAACACAAACCAATGCCCAAGTTGTTCTTCCTTCAATCTACATATTGTCACCCTTATCTTTTTCTTCTGCTAACTTGAAAATTTTCAACTCTCTCTTTAGTTCCATTTGTTCAACCTAGGTCTTAACTACCATTTTCTTGAATACCCATCTAATTAAGAATGCATATTCAAATTCCTCTCATGTGAATGTATGTTGATGGATCCACTTAAAGTTTATAAACCATGATGTAGCTTCCCCATCGAGAGATTATAAATCTTGCCTTTCCATTCAAAATTATTTAAATATTTAAAAATTCTCCACCATCCCCTAGCATCATCATTCCTTCCCATGAATATTGGCAAATCCATGACCTCAAATCCAAAAAAAATCAAAACTTGGATTTTTTTTCTTCAAGTATGCTCTATTCCTTTCAATAAACAATTAATTTTACACTTCAAACTAGAAAATGTTAATGACTTGTGGACTATGGACTTACAACAACTGATAACAACTTGCTTTATAGACTTATTTTTTTGCACACAAATTAACAATTATTAATGGCTTGTAGACTATGTACTTTCAGCAACTAATAATGATTTGCTCTAAAAACTATTTTTTTGTGGCTATGATAAAACTGTATACTTCTCTCTCTATTTTTTTTTTTAAACAATTGCCACTTCTCTATTATTACTAAAATGTAATTTTTTTTTTAAATAGTTACCAAACTACAAACATTTTTTAAAATGAATTGTCACTTCCAAACTACTACCAAACTATGGGTTATTTTTCAAAAATTGTTATCAAATTATAAATATTTTTGTGTGTTTGAACTACTACCAAATTGCAAACTACGTATTTCAACACAACTACTAAATTACAGCTGCTACTCTGTGGATTGCTACTAAATTACAAGTTGCTACTCTATAGACTTTTTTATTTTTAATGTTTTTGGACTTTCTGGTAGACTACAAATTGTTTGCTATGTTGAAGTTGTGAAACTATTGTAGATTATGGAAACTATGTAGAGAATCTTGTTGAAGCTATTATTAATGGTTGTATGGAACTTCTATAAAAATATTAGCAATGAACTGGGCCCAAACTTTAGCTTCCTAGTAGCTTAAAGCAAATCTCATCGACCACAAAGGTTGTCTAAGTGAGTACCACTCTCTAGTTACCAATAATATTTCCCTAGGGAATAATTTATGAGAAACCAACCATGGTTGACCTCAAAACGATAGCTATTTGTATACTCTCATATAGAAAATTACTATTAATAGGGTGTGGGGTCATTGACCCTTTTCACTGGTGACACACTCAAACCTATTACTCAGGGGTTCTCAAGGTACTCCTTTAAATGAGTTTTAGGGCAAATACTAGCCCAAGTAATTCCCCTAGTTAAGCGGTTGGGAGTTACAATTGATCCTACAAGAGGTTATTAGCCTAATGCAAGCACTTATTAAGCACCAAAATTCAGATCTAAATAGTGAATAAATGACCAAAATTTTTGCAACAAAGCATGGCCCTAGAAAGTGCTCAAATACCACTTGGTTTAAACCTCCTTTCTTATCCACAATAATTACTATCATTTTATAGAAATATTGAAAAATTATACTCTTTCATCCACTGGAATTAGTATCAATTTACAAAATATTAAAAAATTGTACTCTCAATGAATATAAGAACATTCATATTTATGCTAGAAAATAATTAAATTAATTTATGAACTCATATAAGATAAAATATGCAAATTATCCAATTTATTCAATTATAAATCAAACCCTTAAGGTAGGGCAACATCATACAATGCTCCTTATTGGAAGGAATCCACTCAATATATCTCAACTTGAGATAAATACAATATTCTTCTCTTCATACCCCCTCTATGAGTCTTTGCCCACATTTATAATGCCCAACTACCTACCACTCCCACTTATCCATACATGTGGGATAATTACATCTATTATAATATTATAATATTAATACAATATTATAATATTAAATACTTATCTTGGGTACCTAATAGTAGGATACTAGTGGCCTAATATCTTCACTAATTGCTTATAATTGATGAAATAGTGTAAAGTATGTTGCATGTCCATGGGAAAGGGAAGAAAAACACCAACATACTTGAAAGATATTATTATCATAAATTATTTTCAACAATGGGGCCTCAACATGGATAGATTATTACTACCATCGGTTACTTCACTTGATGGACAAAAGTAGTTTTAGTCTAGTTTGTAACCAAGAATTTGTGGCTCAACTTTAGAAGATATAATTACTAGGTTTGGGAGTCCTTACATCATGATAACTAAAAATACCACCATCTTCACAAGGTGTAAGTTGAAATTTATGCTTGAATATGGATTTGTATTTAAAAAATATATCTAATTTTTATATTCAAGGCAATAGTTTGGTAGAAACTACCAATAAAAATATCATAAGGATGGTGAAAAGAATGATAACAGAGTCATAAAGGGATTGACACATAAAATAAAAGAAGAATTATGGGGTAGAAAGGGTAATGTCTAAAAATTCCACTAGATCACCTTCATATAAGCTTGTCTTAGGAAAGGAAATAATATTGTAAATCAATTTAAAGCTCTCTTCTCTTCAAAATTCCTATCAATTGGATATTGAAGACACATACATTGAGACAATGTAAGCATAATTAAACACTTTATTAGCTCTAGAAGAAGAGAAAAATCGTTTAGGAGATTTGTGCAAGATCAAATGGTAGTTAAGAGATGGTTTGTTAAAACAACAAAAGACTTAGTGTTCAAGTGGGATGAAGATAGGGATAAGATTAGATGTCACAATAAGTTTGATTTAATATGGAGTTGGCCATACCAAATCAATAGGTTCAAGGGTCAAAATGCTTATAGACTTGTAACACTTAATGGAAGGTCATTATCTATTTTAGTTAATGGGCAACACCTAAGGCCTATCTGAAGAATTTGAAAAGAAAATGTAAATGTAAATATGTACATAGTACTTCTTCTATTTATTGGATTTTATTATTGCATATATTTTACTTTTTTAAAATAAAAATACAAAATAATAAAAGTATACAAAAATGCAAAAAATGAGAAAAGAAAAAAAAAAGTAGGTTTCTGAGTTTGAGTGAAAACATTGAAAATGGCACTCAAACATCATGTTTCTTATTTCTTTTTCTCCCCACTTGCATTGAAAAATATGTTTGAAAATATTTTTTGAAAATTAATGAAAGTAAAAAGGATTGGAGTAGTTTTCTACTCTAGGAGCAAATCATTCTAATTCAAAGAGAAAATCACTCCTCCTTGAAGAGTGAATCACTCTATATTAATAAGTGTCATAATTTTATTTTAAGTTAGCAGTAGAAGGGAAAGAATGAATCACTACCATAATATGAGTGAATCGATCCCTAGAAGTGATATATACCTATATATAAGTGGTTGGTCACACAAGGTAGGGTTTAAAAATCCTTCTTTCCCCTCTATCTTTACCATTTTTACTATAAGAACTATCAAATTGACCCTAGGGTGCTATAAAACGTTTAGGTAAATTATAAAAGTTGTCTTACTCTCCCCTTCAGATTTGGTCGACCAATTTTAAACTAGTAGCCACCTCCATGACTTATTGGTATCCCTTTATAATATGATCCAATCGAGTCATGTCCTCTACTTTCGCCTCACATAAGCAAATCATATCCCTATTATCATTGAAGTGCATCATGCTCAAGCCACTTGATTTTAACCTAAAATTATGCAAGTTTGGATTTTGTGTTGTGAATAACTACAAAAATATCAAATCATACTAACCCCATATAAAAAATAGGTAAATACTTAAGAAGCAATTTGCTCCCTACGGCCAAGCAATTTGCATAATTTTAATAAAGAAAACTTTCTAATTATTTTTCATTGAGCAATTTACTCCACCATTCCAAGTGATTTGCTCCTTGGCTCAAGATATTATGGATTAATGTACTAAGAGATGTTATTAAGAAAGGAATAATGTCAAACCACACTTTTGGAAGAAAACCATGTTCATTATCAAATAAAAAGAGATTAGGAATATACTCAATGTGGAATATAACTTGGCCATGTGCATAGCATATAGCCCAAGAATCTAGAGAAAATATTACCATATGGTTGATTTTAACTATTAGAGATACTTCCTTGCATTATACCTTAAATACACAAATAAGGCATAGAAATTTGAGCTATGATGAACCTTAACTAATTCAAAGATGATATCTAGCTAGTCTTATCGAGTATTATAGTAGTATTGGATGAAATGATAAATGAATTTATCTACAAGGAGAATGTAGCCTATTGCATGTGATAGAAATCTATCCTAGGAACTACCAAATGAACTAATGTGCCAAATACATCATAGACTAAATCAATAAAAAAAACTCCAAGATTTTACACAAAATGGGAGATTCACTTATACATAATACATGTTCTAGTTGATCCTAAGAGAAAAAAGTATTGGTTTCTAAGATTATAGCTAGATAAAGTAGGTCTACATAATAAACCCTTGCTAATTATGAACTGCATAGATGTACCATGTTGATAAGTAGGGAAGACATCCTATGACTTGTATAACTCAATACACCACCCTATCATGAAGGGGATGGAAGAAAGATGCCTTGCTTATCTAATGAAGCCTACAACTTGCTAAAATTTGACCAAATGTACAATGTGGACTTCTATATTGGTAAACAAATATCCTTCACATGGATTTTTGTACTCTCCATGATATCATTTGAACTACTTGCATTTGTTCTTGATTATTTATATAACCTTGAATATGTTCATAAATTTTATTAAGTGGTTCTTAAGGATTTAAAATGCTAAGATAAGTCCACATTGTACATGGAAAAGAAGAGGATCATGTCAATTACTCCCTGGTTGAGAGATTTTTAACCCATCATTGATGAAAATTTTAAAATATAGGATTTTTATAGCTAAAGGATTTCTAGTCATATGACCTTGAGGGTTGCTTTAAGAGACAACTAGAATCTTGAGGGTTGAATAACTATTATGTGCATGAACAAAGATACAAGGTTGAGAAGGAGGCAAGTTGACCAAGGAATTAACATTGGCTAAGTTAGAGGGTTAGTGGTATGAACACCACCTAGAGTGGGTTTCCTTTTATATTGATGCAAAGATAAAAGATCACTTTGATCCTAATAATAAGATCAATCATTAGATTATAAGTAACCTTAAGAAATGTGGATATAAAAAGAGAAATATTCTAGATGGTATATAAGATATGAACCCTAAAGTTCCTCTATATCCTAGACCAATTGATGCATAGTTATCAAGTATTTTAGATTGAAGGCACTTTAAGGTAGTAAAGAGGGAAACACCTAATGTAGAGCTAGTACCTGAACTAAAAATTACCTTACTAGTTGCTCCATATACATTGGTGATGGTTAGTAGTGTGGTCTAAAAAATGGCCAGGGAGTGCATAGGAAAATGTGAAAAGGACCCACATGACTTGATTTTCAAGAATATGGCCATGGAGTAAAAGTGGCAATAAGTGCAATTCCTAATGAAGGTGTAATGGTGCTTGAGGAAGGATAAATCCTTTTAGATAGAGATATTCTCTAGTATACATCATTGAATAATAACAAATAATTTTATCCCTATGGATCCCTAATTTTATCATGTTTATTTATGATTTTAAAGGTATTTTAAAGGGATCCATTATTTTAAAGACATCCCTATGGAAAGTATTCAACAAGTGGGAGAATTTTGGAATTATGTTGAATATTTTTCATGTTATCCAAGAGGGGTTAACTCTTAAAGGATTGTACACTCTGTAAAAAATTTATCATCAGGGTTTGGGGGGTTTAATATATTTTTAGACCCATATGGGTGTTTTTGGGTTAATGTAATGTCGGTCCATGGTTTTGTACCCATGGTATTGTAAAACCCCTTCTTGTATTGTTGGTATATAAAGCAACACTTGCATGAGGGTTTGGTAATGAATTTGTAAGAAATGTAACCGCAAGTAAATAGCGAGCAAAAGGATATTATTGTATTGAAGATGGTCAAGTTTATACAATAAGAAAATATTCTTGCTGGGGATTTTCTTGAAAGGGTTTCCTAGGATAAATGTGTTCTTCTTCTCTACTTTTCCTTTGATTCTGCAATTACTATTTTTCTAGAATTTGTTTATTGGGGTATTATTTCTCTTCATTTGGTATCAAAGCTAGGTTTTAGATTTTTTTGAGGAATAAGGGTTTCAACCCTAGGATAAATTGATTCTTGAGTGGGAGAAGTGCACAAAAGAATCAGGACGAAGGACAATGATAGGAAGATAGAGATTGAAAAATTCAATGGACAAAATTTTGAGTTATGGAAACTCAAGATGGAGGATTTATTGGTGGATAAATATCAGTGGGTCACAGTATCGAGAGTAAAATTAACATGAATGATAGATGAGTAGTGGCTAAATATTTATAGGAAGGCAAGCAACTCTATCAAATTGTACTTATATAATTCAGTATTGTTAAATGTATCGACAAAGGCCATGACAAAGTTGTTATGGGAAAGTTGAGAGCATTGTATCAAACAAAGTCGCTAGTAAATAAACTCTTTCTCTAAAATAAGTTGTATTCTCTAAATATCTAACTGATATCTAAATGCTTTTGACATTGTGGTAAGTCAATTAAAATCTATAGATGTAAAAATGGATGAAGAGGAAAAGTATATTACTTTACTTTGTTCATTATAACTCTTGGGATAACCTATTTATGACTATCTCCAATACTACTTCTACATTGAAAGTAGAAGATATAGTAGGAACATTGATATTTGAGGAAATGAGAGGAAAATATTTTGAGGATTATCATTAGAAGGATGCCTTGGTTGTGAGAGGTCATTCTAAATAAGGAAGCAAAAAGAAATCATGAGAAAGGAGATCAAAATCTAGGGGAAAATATATTGTTCGTAACAAAATGAAATGCTAGAAGTATGGTAAAATAAGGAATTATAAAAAATATTGTAGATCTAAAAAGGCTTATGAAGGAACATCTATAGAAATGAAGACCACAAATGAAGATTCAGGGGACCTGTTCATAGCTACAACATGCTCAAGTGAACACCATGACTTATGGTTGATTGACTCATACACTTATTTTCATATGACTCCTCATAGGGAGGGGTTCTATGAATATGAAAATATAAATGGATGTGAAGTCTTCTTGGGAGACAATTCGACATAGAAAATAATAGGTCAAGGAAGAGTCAAATTGAGGTTAAAATATGGAAGAGTTAAAACCCTTCCTAGTGTGTTGCATATTCTAGGTTTGGCAATAAATCTTATATCTTTTAGTAAGATGAATGATGCGGGTGTGATTGTGGAATTCAATAAGGATAGCTACAAGATGGTTCATGGATGCTTAGTGTTGGCAAGGGGAGTTCATACAGGAAATTTGTTCAAATTTGAGGCTAGCACTATAAGTATTGATTGCAATAACTCTTCAGTTATAAAGGAAATTAATACAATAGAAGAAGCTCCAAGTATTCCTATAGTGAAGACAATGTTGTGGAATTAACCCATGGGGCACATTGGTGAGAAAAGCATTCGAACATTGAAAATAAAAGGTATGGTTGAAGTAATTTATGATTCCCCATTAAATTTTAATTTTTGTGAGCACTGTGTTTTTGGAAATTAAACCAGAGTTAAGTTTCCAAGTAGTGCTACAAGATTTGAAGGAATTTTACATCTAGTTTACAGTGATGTGTTTGGACCTACAAAAGTACCATCATTAGGTAAATTTATCTATTTTGTTACATTTATAGATGAATTCTCAAGAAAGACCTGGGTATACTTTTTATGGTACAAATCTGATATTTTCAATAAATTTAAAGAGTTCAAGGCTCTTGTAGAAAATAATATAGAGAAAAAGATAAATGTTTTGAGAAGTGATAATGGTGGTGAGTATTTATCTAATGAATTTGAGTAGTTTTGTAAATACTATGGAATAGAAAGACATAGAATAACTTTGTATACTCCACAACAAAATGGAGTTGCAGAACGGATGAATAGAACATTGATGGATAAGGCTAGAAGCATGCTAAGCGGTGCAAGGTTAGAAAATAAATTCTAGGTAGAAGCCATGTTAACTTCTTGCTACCTCATCAATAGATCTCCTACCTCACCCTTGGTGGAAAAAACTTCACAAGAAGTGTGGACTAGTAAGAAACCCTCTCTTAGTCATATAAGGGTTTTCGGTTGTGAATCTTATATGTATATCCCAAAAGAGAAAAGGACTAAGCTAGATTATAAATATGAGAAATACATAAATATGGGTTATAGTACTGGTGTAAAAGGATATAATTTGTGGAATCTAGAAACATAGAAGATTACTTACAGTCATAATTTGATCTTTAGAGAAAAACAAGGGGTTTCAAAAAAAGAAATACAACCAAGCAAAGAACTGGAAATATTTCAACTAAAACTAGAATAGGAGGAAGAACCTATGGTAGAACTTGAATTACAGAGAGAGTATGAAGAGGAATATTTAGAGGAATAATGTGAGGAGGAACTCAAAGATGCAGAACCTAGAACTCCAATTTTGAGGAGATCATATCGAGTGAGAAGAATCCTAGAAAGGTATAGACCTTTAAATTTTTGTTCTACATTTAATTTATCAGTTGCTGATGAAAAACCTAAGATTGTAAAGGACACACTTAATTCAAGTGAGAATAAGTCTTAGAAAAGGGCTATGGAAGAAGAAATAGATTCCCTCAATAAAAATAAGAAATGGGACGTGGTGAAATTACCCCTTGGTAAAAAACCTGTTGGTTGTAAGTGGTTGTTCAAGAAGAAGTACAATATAGAAGGAAAGTTGGAGAAGTAAAAATATTTCCTGGTAGCAAAAGGATTTTCTCAAGTTGAGGGAATTGACTTTGGTGAAATTTTATCTCTTGTAGCTAAACTATAATCAATTAGAGTTCTATTGACTATTTCTACTGTGTTTGATTTTTAAATAGAACAGATGGATGTACAAATATCTTTTCTACATGGTGAACTTGATGAATACATATATATGTCACAACCAGAATGCTTTAGGGTAAAAGGTTAGGAGAACTTGGTATGCAAGCTAAAGAAGTCTCTTTATGGGTTGAAGCAGTCTCCCAGGATGTGGAACCAAAAATTTGATAGGTTTGGAAAAAGTAAAGCAGATCTATGTGTATATTTTAAAAAGTAAGATGAAAATTTTGTTATGATTGTATTGTATATGGATGATATGTTGTTAATTGGTAATAATAATGAGATGATAAAGTTACTAAAATCTCAGTTATCTTTTGAATTTAACATGAAGGATTTGGATGCTGCAAAATTTATTTTAGGTATGGAAGTAATAAGGGATCGTGTAAAGAGAAATTTATGGGTAAATCAAAGGAAATATGTTGATTTGATACTACGAAGGTTTAGGATGCATGATTTTAAATCAATATGTACTCCATATTTTGTTGGTCGAAAGTTATCTGCTAAACATGTCCTAAAATAGATGAGGAAATTGAATAAATGCATCATGTTCCTTGTGCCATTGTTGTAGGTAGTCTGATGTATGCAATGATTTGTACTAGAACTGATATTGCACATGCAGTGGGAGTAGTTAGTAGATATATGTCCAATTTAAGAAAGGAATATTGGACTATTGTGAAAAGGATCTTTAGATACTTACGTGAAACTACAAATTATGTTATATGTTATAAAGGAAAATCTAGATATAATGATATTGTAAATCTACAAGGGTTTGTGGATGCTAACTGGGTTGTATATCTTGACAAGATAAGATCCATGAGTGCTTATGTGTTTAGGCTATTTGGAGGGGCAGTAAGTTGGATGAGTAAAAAGTAATCAGTCATTGCTTTGTCCACTACAAAAGTAGAGTACATTGCAACAACTAATGCCTGTAAATAAGTAGTGTGGCTACAAAGGCTATATTCAATATTTTGCATTAAGAAGAAGGCTATGAGAATTGATAGTGACAATTAGAGTGCAATATTTTTGGCAAACAATCCTGGTTTTCATGATCGATCAAAACATATTGATATTAAGTACCATTTTGTGAGAGAGATGGTTGAAGAGAACAAAGTGATATTGGAGAAATTTGATACAGATAATAATGTTGTTGATTCATTAACAAAGGTTGTACCTGCTCAAAAATATTCTTGGTGTAGAATATCTATGGACATGGTTGCCCTTAATAGTTGACAATGGCATATATTAGCCCCTATGGAAAGTATTCAACAAGTGGGAGAATGTTGGAATTATGTTGAATATTTTCCATGCTATTCAAGAGGGGTTAACTTAGAAAGGACTGTACACCATAAAAAGTTTCTTGTCGGGGTTCTAGGGGTTTAATCCACTTTTAGATCCATATGGGTATTTTTGGGTTAATGTAATATCGGCCCATGGTTTTGTACCCATGGTATTGTAAAACCCCTTCTTGTGTTGGTATATAAAGCAACACTTGCATGATGGTTGGTCATGAATTTGCAAGAAATGTAATCATAAGTGAATAGCGAGTGAAAGGATATTATTGTATTGAAGATGGTCAAGTTTATACAATAAGAAAATATTCTTGCTTGGAGATTTTCTTGAAAGGGTTTCCCAAGATAAATTCTTGTGTAATGTGTTCTTCTTCTCTATTTTTTATTTGATTCTTTTTTTTTTAATTTACATGGTGGAATCGATAGCCGCCACGAATCCGGGCAGACTATCCAGATTTTATGGTTGCCACAGTATTCTATGTTGTCCACCGCAGAAGCCGCCACACAGACCTTTGCGCAGTCCGCCCCACCATTTACGCCACTGAAAGCACTAGGAAAGGGACAAGCGTTCAGTTTGGTGAGGCATAAGATTTGAACCTTGGACCTTTGCCCCCCTTATGGGGTTTGGATGAACCAATTGGTCTACACCTTGGACCTTATTTTTTATTTTATTATACAATTAATTTTTTATGGAATTTGTTTATGGGTATATTATTTCTCTTCAACTAAAGCCCCTTTTTGTTCATTAATCAAGCTTAAATAGTATTCAAGGAATTTGAATTTAACATAAATCTTTAGAAGCCTAGAAAATCTACCCCTCCTAAATATCTAAACATATCCCACATTAATATTGTACCCCTCGTGCACTTTTCCCAAGTCATAAAAGGAATTTTAAATTCAAAAATAAGGAAAGGTCAAAGAGGTTCATTTATCTCACTTCGACATAGGACAACCACCTCATCATTTATTGCAATTTTTAATTCATGCCACATTCCCCCATGGCCCTTGGGAAACTAATTTAAAATTAGTTTCCCTCCCCCTAGGATTACCTCTTCCAAGGTAATTTAATATGCCAACCCAACCCCCTCCACCTCACCACTTTCTAGAATTTTCCCTCACCTACCTTGCACATGTGGAAACCAAGTGGAGCCTATGTGGCATCCCACTCACCAAGCCCTCAAAATTATATAAATACCCTTGGCCATGGCCAAAGGGAGGGAGACCATTTTGAGCTACTATTATGCTACCAAAATCCTTCCACTTGCCTTAGCCAATATCACATCCATCCACAACTATTAAAATCATCCTAAGACCCCATCGATCCCATTCCATGTGCTAATAAGCTCTCAGGTTTGATAATTTGTAGCCTATAGTCACATTCTTGAGACCACCTCCTCTAATACAGTCACACCTACTACCTACCACCTCCCCAAATATGGTCTTGCCTCTGATAGAGAACAACTCACACAGTAGGGTCCTCCGTAACATTCCCATGCTTAATAGGTATATTCTTTGTGTTTTTTGTACTCTAGTTTAATTTAGGAACAACTATATTTTATTGTATTATGGTTTATATATTATCTTGACTAAGGCCTAACCTAGGTGAGCCCATATTGTTTATTAACTCTTCCTTTTTTGTTGTGTGTAGGTCTCTCACCCATTTATAGTAGCCCTGGGAATCTCCTACACCTACACACACACTCACACGATATCTCCTGATCGTATTTGGTTGTGGGAGAGAAACAATAATACCATATTTATTATCAAAAGCTCTTTTGGGCTAATTTGTAATTTGTAAAGACAAAGAGTTGTATTTTTGTTAAAAGGCTTATATTTGTAATAAAATTCATTGTATATTTTCTCTCTTTTTCTTGGTATTTCTCTTTTTTATGAAGTCATCTCCTCCCTACAAATGGCACACTCGGTGGGACCATTCCCATGACTATAACCTTGTCTTTATTCCATTTCAATTCATATCAGTAAGAAGGATAAAGTGTAGTCTTTATTTTATGCTATTACTATCATTTTTTACCACAATCAGGTTTCTTTACTAACCTTTGTTGTTTTCCCAATTTTTACAGGTAACAGTCGAGACCACCTGCCTAGAGGCAGTCTCACACTGCTATACCGCATGTGTAGAAATAGTTCCATCCCATAGAACACAAACCTACAACATCCACACTTGTGAAAGCTACCAGGTAAGTACCACAATTTTCATCCTTGACTTTGTTTAACAACATAATTTAGGTTCCTTTTTTTGCATACATAGGCCTTGGTTATAACTTAGGTTCTTCATTTAAGTTTATTTCACATACATACTTAGCTTTCTTAGGCTTTATTTCACATACATACATAGTTTAACTTTTAGGTGTTTCCTTCTCCTATACATAGCTTTCTTAGGATTTTCCCTTTTAGCATAGTTCACCATACTTGGCTCTTAGGTTTCCTCCCTAGCTTAGTTTACCTCCCTAGGTTCCTCATCACACACATTTTACAAGACTCCTTAGGCTTTTAGCTTAACAAATTTTGTATAATTAGTCGTCTTAGGCTTCCTCTTTTACCACACTTGGTCCCCTTGGGCTTTGTTTTACACACTTGTTTAGCATAGTTAGCCCCCTTGGGCTCCTTATTTCACACACACAAGCCTCCTTGGGCTTTTAGTTTAGTTTTTTCCCCCTTGGGATTTACTTTTTACACACCTATAAGCCTCCTTGGGCTTCCTTTTAGCACAACTTGCCCCCTTTGGGCTTCCTTTCACAAACTCACACACAACAGCCCCCTTTGGGTTTACTTTCCCTTAGTTAGAACAACTAATTTCATTTGCATATTTACTTTTAGCACTTTCATTTATTTGGTAATTTTAGGTAAAACTTTCTTTCTTTTTTTAGCATAAATTTCTTTAATTTATGTTGTAAAAATATTATATAGAAGTAGTAATCAGTTTAGATTTATTTTACTTTTTATTTAAATAGGTTGTTGGAATATTTTTTGATTGTCTCTATTTTTACTCAAGACAACCTACCCAAAGGTGGTACTGCAATTTATCATTGTATCTATGTCTTCTTCTTTTTTGTTGTGTTCTAGATCATGACTGCCTCCCCACAGATGTTCTAGCCAAAACCGCCTTCCCAGAGACAATCTAGCCCATTTTCACATATTACATAGACAGTCTAGGTTTTTCTAGTCTATTAAACCCACTATTGTACCACCTAACTTGAGATGGTCTTACCTGCCTATAATCACCTCCCCAAAGGTGGTCTCCCCTACTAACTAATTTTGTATTATTTGATGCCTATTTTTATACTGCCTGCTAAATCATCTCCTTAGAGAAGATCTTGACCCTTCTGTCTCCCTGCAGATGGTATCCCATTGCATAGCTTAATTTTGATAGAAAACTATATTTTTAGTTATATAGTTGTTATATTAGCATTAGTTCTAGCCTTAGCATAGATATTTTTCTTGTTGTCTGCTTAGACTAGAATTTTCACACACTTGCACTCTACTTTTTTGCACTCCATTATCATATATACATATTTGTGTAGACATCTAAATTGTGTCATGCTTAGGGGAGATACTTACATAGACATGCTCATAAGATCATAAGACATAATCTTGGACTTTCCAAGCATCAAAAGTTGTTCTCTCCACTCATATGGGGCCTTTTCAAGCCATCCAAGCTTGGCCACTCAAGCCAAGAGCGACCAAATTCTAGCCGCTAAAGCCTAGAGTGGCCATACCTAGCCGCTATAGATGATAGCGGCCAGATCATAGCCACTGTAGATGACAGTGACTAATCCATAAGAAGTGGTTTACCAACAAACAAGCCCAATATCGGGTAGAAGTGGTAGTCTGCATGCAATAAAGGTGACCAGGAGTGACTTTGCATTCCTTTTCATGACTAGTTCACATAGGAAACTTGAGTTTGCATTTAGACTTAAGTTAACTAGCCTCCAAGCATAAACAAAGGACAAAAGCTTCTCATGCTAATGAAAAGTTTGCATAGAAGACTCAAGTGGGTAGTTATATTTCAGTTAACTGGCCTTCAAATATAGACAATAGACAAGAGCTTCTCATGCTAACTTGCACTATGCATGAGAAATTCATTTCTAGGGCTTGGACATAGACCTAGGGTTTCACACTATAAAAGGTGCAAGCCTAAGAGCACCAAGGCATATAGAGAGCCTTATCATATCTAGAGATCCTTTAATATTTTATCATACAAAGAATAGAGACCCAAATCACATACAGGAGATCATTTCATAGATAGAGAGTTCTCTTTGAGATCACGTGTGCGGTAGAGCTTTGAAAAATCAAAGGGTATAACACCTACTTTCTTCCAAATTATATCATAGTCTTTGACCCATAGCTTTAGGGCAAGGAGAGCAAGGTTTTCTTTAGCAACCGCTATTTTGTACAATGGCCCGCAAGCTTGGCTTAGATAGACATAGCATATTTTATCTTATTTTCTTATATCATTAGCATAGATTTACTTGATTCCATGGTATTGTTTTATCATATTTCTGTTACATTATTTTATTACTAACAACCTCATCTAGGGAGGCAATCTCGGACACCTAAAAGTGTGTTGTTGTTTCATTGCTTGCAGGGCCATAGGTACATTGGACAAAGGTTACAACATACGAGAGCAAAAGGGATCCCTCTAGGAGACAACCTTGGAGAAGGAGGCATCTGTAAGCCCTCATACATTTTTGTGTGCGAAATCGGGAAGCTTTTATAAGTGCACCACCTCTTCATGGAAGGGGAACTCCTTGCCCACTTGTAATTTATAGTATCAAAATGGGTATCCCTAAGAGGGACCGACATGTAACCAAGCTTCAATATCAATAAAGAGATCTGTCTTTTGTTATTTTGTGTTATATGCTTTTTCCTCTTGTCTTTCCATTTTATCTTTGGTATTTTAAATAGCATTGCAAGTAGGGTTTTAGAAAAGGGACCGGTGTGTGCATTCTCGAGGTTGCTACAGATGGTGATCATGGTGGGATGACCACTAATTTTTCATTTTTGTCTAGAATACTAACTTAATTTTGTGTGCAGGTCTAGCCGCTCTGAGCTACAACGGTCAAAAACTAGCCGCTATGAGCTACAATGGCCAAGAACCAACTGCTCTGATCAACAGCGGCTAGGACTGGAGTGCAGTAGAGGTCAAAATATCGACTCTCTGGGCTGGATCAAAGGTTGGTATAGATTTTTTGATATTTTATAGATTTCTATCTACTTTTATGTGTTTAGAATAGAGAACTTAAAGCACATTTATGTTTGGAAATTGAAAGAAAAAAGAAGAAATAATTAAACATTTCGTATATCTTAGATCTTCTTTTAAATTTTCCACTAGACGTTTCTAGGAACAATGGTTTATGCCTGAAAAGTTTGCCCTAGAATCCAATGTGCTAGACATTGTATGTTGTTTGCTTGCTTTGAGGCCCTACTAGAGGCCATAGTTGCACAAAATAAAGTGCGCTCATACAAATCATAGTAGTTCATGCATCTTTCTGAATATTGAAACGCATTTTTTTGCACTTAGGCATATAGGGAAGACTCATTGTTGCTATATGATGCACTTTATGTTATGCAAGCTTAAAATGAACACCACACATGCATGTCTCATTTAAAAATTGGAGAGTTGGATTTCATCACCAACCTTCAATTCAGTCCAGTGACATTGGAATTCATCTCCTTCCACTAGTTTACCCCCTAGAGCTTCCTATAAATGGATTGGGAAACTTATAGTGAGACTAAGTTACTTGTGTTCAAACTATCTCCCACTATTGGAACAATCATTGGTTCAGAGTGGAGGAGCTAGGTGAACCCCCCATTGGGTCTTCAACGTTGTACCCTAGCTTCTTTTGAGAAAATTATGTTTGACATGAGTGTACTTTATTATCACTATGTATGAGTCTTCTCATTATTAATCCAAGAACAAGAGCAAATAAATCAAGAGAACAACACATCAAACAGTTTAGAGCACACTCAAATTGGTAATCAAGATAAAAATTTGTTTGGTATTGTGTGGTCATTCCTATATAGCAAACTCAAAAGATCAAGTCATAAAATAACATGGTCAAAACAAGAAGTAAAAACCCTCGGTCTGATGTTGAGGGAGAGATAGAAGCAACTCATACCCATAGGCAAATTCATAGTAATTTTCAATTACCTACCCGTAATACCGTGAGACGTAGCTCCACGAGCCTAAGGGTTGATAACTCAACTCTTGGGGGATCTCCTTGAGAAACCCCAAGTAAGGAACCACATCATGGAACAAAGTCACATAAAAAAAAAGAGGCTTCACAACCATCCTCATAAAGGATACATGAGGAGACCTCAAGGGCCTCCTCTAAACACCTAGAAACATCTCAAAGACATGAGGAAACTTCAAGGGCTTCCTCCTCACATGGACATAAATAAGGTTATAAGAATCATTCTTCACATAGGGATGACGAGACTACCACATCTCCATCCACATGGAGAAAACATGTCACCACCAAGCCCTCTTCATCAAGAAGGCAAACAAGAATTACAACACCTCAAGACTCACAAGAAACATATGAAATAGGTCTACCCACTAAAGGAAAGGAAACTAGAGCTACATCTAGTCATGGGAATAATATAGAAGAAACCCTTCACACAAAAGGAAATATTCTCGTAGACTATGAACTCATAGGAGTAAATGGTACCCCACGGTACCAGCCATGGAGAATGAGATAGCTAGACAAGTTGGATCGATTTCTTACTCAACCAACCCAAAGAACTGTAGCAACTAAGAACTCTGCATCTGGAAGCTCATGAACTGCGACTTCTAAATATACCTCCCAATCTAGGGGTACCTTAGAGCAACCCCACAAAAGATGCGTGGAGTCTGATCATAGGGATATTCAATAGTACACTAAAAAAGTCACATTAACTAGCAAGAGTATAGATACAACAAAAACCCCCTCAAGGAATCTATGAGTCAAGACTACAAGAACATAGTCAGATAAATATGAGTCTTCTACAACAACATAAACTGGTCGAATGAGGTGGTTAGAAAATGCATTACGTAAAGAGCGAGAGTTAGTGAAAGCTCTCGAATAAGACAAACAAAGATAAATACTCTTGCGCCAACATGAGCAGCATTTAAGAGAGCAATCTGAGCAGCTAGCTCTTAAAAATTTATAGATAAATGGTGGTGACCACCAAAGAACAAGACACATTGAATCACCTAAGGAAAGGCACACTAGACAAGATATCCCATAATGAAATCCCCCACCAAATCATGAACAAAATCCAACTAATGGGGGGAGGGCAAACATAACAAACCAATATCACAATCTTGAGTCCCCTTGTAGGAGGGAGAAAAATGGAACAAATCAAATGGATAGAGAGTTACCTCCATTGCCAATGTGAATAGGCTTGCACGAGGAGGAAATCTGTGCATCAAAGGAATTTCAAGAGCTTGCTAAAAATATGAAAACCTTTGAGAAACAAGAGGCAACTAGGAACTCACCAACATTGAGCAAGATACACAATCAACCATTGTGCCCATCAATCCCTAGCCCTCCATATCCTAAGCACTTTGAGATGCCTAGGTTAGATAAGTTTAAAGGTGAAGAGGATGCACAAGATCATGTCACAAATTTTATCAATGCTTGTTTTCATCTTGAAGATAATGATGCTCTCATGCTAAGAACATTCATAATGACATTTTTAGGTGCTGCCACTCAATGGTTCAACCAACTACCTAAGCATAGCATAACCAACTTTGAACAACTAGTAAACACATTCTTGAAGTGTTTCTCCTTTGGTGCTAAGAATAAGGTGAACCTTTTAGACCTGGCAAACCTGAAATAGTATGATGATGAGCCAGTAATGGATTATGGGAATATATGGAGAAAAATCATGGCAAAATTATCATTCTCCATTCCCACAAAAGATATCATTCATATGTTTACCAAAAGTTGTTCTAAAGATATCTCCCTCTTGCTACAACTCCAACCGTATCCTTCATTTGAATCTTTGGCATAGGCCAAGCTCATCGAAGAGATAAAAGTAGATGAGGGAACCATTAAGCTCCAAAACAAAAAGGAGTGGAACAAGAATGGTAAGAATGACAAGTACAAGCAGAAGCAGAGTAACCCTACTCTAGTTGTAGCACCCTAAAATTGGCGTAGTTAAACCCTTAGTAAAAGATAAAAATTTGAATTTTAACCCTGAAATCGCCCGTTAACCGCTCCCCCCATTTTTCATGCCATTTTTAGGAGTTTTTTTTACCGTTGGATGATATTGTCACCGATCAGACGAAATCGTCCCAGATCGAACGAATTCATCTAGAACATAACATCTAGACGATTTCGTCCCAAAACCAAATTTTCATAATTAGCTTTTGTTTCAATAGCCTCTCCAACTTGTGCAAAAGCATGTCTATGCAGTTGGAGATTCCTCCATTGGAGATCTCCCAAATCGGGATAATCCCCAACATCCTAACCTCCCCCTAATCCTATATAAACTAGGATTTTCTCAGTTTATCCCCCTGGCTCTCCTCCTAACTCTCTCCTTGATTGATTTTCCCTGCAATTTAGTTTTGTTGTGTTAAGACATCCTATCTACCATTGTTTGCACTCGTAGTTTTAAGTTTTCATTACAGGTTTTCATCGTGCTTCAGCTGGAGGAAGCTCGGATCGTCGCAGGTGATCCCACATGATTTTGGATGATCCTGTCACATATCGGTGATGATCTTGTATGACTGGAGGTGATATCGACTGCAGTTCAGATTGGGGGCAATCAAAGCCCTGAGTTTGCATTTCTCATCTTTCTTCCTTATTTTATTATGCATTAGCTTGATTATTTTTCATTCCGCATCTTGGAGTTCACCTCATTTAGCATAAATGCATGATAAAGTTAAAATAAGTTATTAAAACAATGCATTTCCTTTAATTTACTATCTAGATTTATCAGTTAAGCATTTATGCCATCATTTTTATCATTCTGCATTATTCTTGCAGTTGCATTTTTTATTTTTGGTGTTTGTTTCTATGATTGCAGGCTTCTGACGAATTTGTCTAACGAATTCATCAGATCGACGATGATCTTGTATGATCTTAGATGATCGCCTGTGATCGGGGATGATTCTGTACAATTGCAGATGATCCTATCATATTCGGGATGATCTGGACTCCTACAAGCTTCAAAATCTTCATCAGACATCCGAAATTAGGTGCATTCTTTCTCATTTAACATATTCCTGGTATTTAGGATTTATTCATGCTTTCTGTATTCATATAAATTAGCATTTTCATATAGAATAGCTTAGATTCATTTTGGCCAACCTAGGGATATGAATGATCGAGTATAAAATGAACACATCAAACCCATTCTCAACCTAGGCATGGAAACTGCCACTTAAAGTTTCCTAGTGAACCCCACCATCCGTCGAAAATTCACCCTTATACCCCTCCCCCGAGAGGCGCGACATTCAAAGGGCCTCTCAGTCCAAGGTATTGTCCCATCCTTCTCGCATCCCCCTTCCGGGCACGTATCCTATAGCCTGAAGGTAAGGGTGCAAAAAATTTGGGTCAGTACATTTTGGTGAACCCGACGTGAAACTAAAAGCCTTTTGAAAACAAAGAAAAAATAATAACAAATAAATAAAAATATAAATATAAATGCATTATTAAGAACATCTAAAATCATTAGAAAATTTTTAAAATTACATATCAGAATTAGATGGTAGATTATAATAAAAGACGAGTTGTCACCATAAATGTTGAAAATCAATTAACAGCAATAGAGATTACTTATGTGCTTAGAGTACCTCAAACAAATAGGGTCCAACCTTTGTGGGATGAACTTGATAGGAGATTGGGTATTATTGAATCTAGATCTGCAGAACTTAGGCAAATTAAGAGGTTTGTCCTAGATAGAATATTGGATCCTGATCAAGTGACTTTGTACCATGAACTTCAGAGAGCTTGCCATAGGTGGTTAGCAGATAAAAGAGCACTTGTGTCTTCAAAATTGTACACCTTTGAGGAATACCTTGAGAATGTAGTTGTAGTACATAAGTTTCTATCTCGTATAGAGGATCAAGAAGTCGTTCTTACGGATAGAAAAATATGGAATAGAGTTCCTAGAGTTGTGTTGTATCGAGAGTATTGCCATGAACTTTATTTCTACAGGTCAGAGTCTAAAACAGATCATATTACTATAGCACACTTTGTCAAATTCTTGAAAAACCATTTCCAATTTTAAGAGGAGCATTTCATGACTCCTAATGAACTTGATCCTATTAATGATATCCATAAACTATTTATAGAAAACTAAGTCATTCTTTTTACTATTGTTATTCTTTTTGCAACTAGAATGTTATTTGTTATCTTTATAATAATATTATAAAACACAAAAACAAAAACAAAAAAACAAAAACATTTCCTCTTTATAGTAGGTATATAATTAAAATATATACCTCTCAAACCTATCGCATATATATATATATATATATATATATATATATATATATATATATATATATATATATATATATATACATATATATATATATATATATATATATATATATATATATATATATATATATATATATATATATATATTTACTAAAATCTAAGTTTAAGCACAATGCCTAGACTTAGGAATGGAAAACAGACTGAAGAAGAAGAAGATTGGTTAGAAAAAACATTAAATAACCCAAATGTCCTTCCTGAAGATCAAGTTCAGGAAGAAGAAATCCTATACCAGCAAGAAGAAGAGCTTGCTGTAAGAAATGAACATGAATAAAATGTTAGAGAGGAAGGATCCTCATCCCCTAAAATATCTCTGGGAGGAGCTGTTACTTTTGAAAACATGGAACAATTTTGGAAGTTCATTAATACTAATATTGGTGTTCTTAATAGAGTAGTCCATATGGACAAGGATCAAATTAGTGACACTCAAGCAACTCTAGAAGATGTATTTCACACACGCACTAATCCCTTGTCCGTTATTGATCAAGAAAGTGATCAAGATGGACCAAACAATTTGGATATGGCCGCTATAATCTAGAACATGCAACAACAACAGGTTACCCAACCATCTAAAGTGCCTATTAGCAAGCCTAGGGTTATTCCCACACAAAAGAAACCATAATTTACTCCTCTATTTTTCCAAGTTATTGAGCAACATACTTCAAATCAACAAAAGCCTAAAACAAAACCAAACACCAATTACCAATAATCTAGGATACAACATTATACTATTACAAATCCCCTTCATAATGCTCTTCCTACCAACACTTTGCATAATAGCAATATAGCGTCTAATCCTTATGTCACACCGTCATACACTCATAAATCCCATACCTATGTCCCACCGAACCAACATGGTGGACAAACTAGTAACCTTGAAACCATGGTGAAACAGTTAGTTTCCCGCATGGATCAGATAGACCCCTACCATCCCTCATACAATTATAGAGAGATGTGTAGTCAACCTTTAGATCCTACAGTCGTAGTACAACCATATCCTAAATATTTTCCTATGCCTATCCTACCCATATATAAAGGAACGAAAGATCCTATAAAGCATATTCGTATGTTTAGGAAAGCATGTCATGATATATCACATGATGACTTATTATTGCTAAAAATGTTCCCGAAAAGTTTAGGAGGAATGGCATTAGAGTGGTATTATCAATTACCCACTAATTCTTTGAGGAATTTCGAAGAAGCAACCGAGTCTTTTGTTCATCAATTTAGTGCCTACATCGAAAGGCATGTGACCATTAAAGACTTGTACAACTTAAAATAAGACAAATATGAATGCTTTGCTAATTTCCTAGCCAGGTGGAGATAGTTGATAGGAAAATTGCACTTTGTGTTACCTTATAGGGAGATGTTGGACATCTTTATTAATAATTTTCAAGAGCAACTATCTTACGAATTATCAACTACTACCTTGACCACCTTCAATTAGGCTATAGACTTAGCTAGACGAGTGGAAGATGCTCTCATTAGGAGAGGTCAGCTTAAAAAGAAAGACGATGAGAAAACATCTAGAAATCAATATAAGAATAAATAAGTTTTGGGTGATGGAGTCACCGATAGTAGAAATATTACTACTGTTAATGCTGCGAAGACAACGGAGAAGTTTATATTGAAACCTCCTGATAAACCTCCTTGAGAATTTACTAGGTTAAATCAACCTTTATCAACCATTCTACCGCAATTATTAGAACAAGGTTTGATTCAATTACCAAATATTCAGGAACCTGATCCAACTATACGCGGATATAGAGCTGATTTACACTGTGACTTCCATAGAGGACCTGGACACACTACCAACTCTTGTAAAATATTAAAACATAAAATATAGGACTTGATTGATAACAATGAGATGGAGGTACAAGCATTTCAACCTAAGCAAAATCCTCCTAATAATGCTCAAAATAACATCCTCCAAAACCAAAATCAGAACACCAACCAGTCATTGGACATATTTCAACATCCTTTACCAAAACATGGTAAGGAAGTGGCTAATCAAATTGAACATCATAATGTTCCCCCTCCTACCCGATATGTAGGGACTATTAGTGGGCATTTCCCTGCTCATGAGCTAGAAATATTTGACACAACCTTATCCATGGTTATGACCAGACGTCTACATAATATTTGGACACCTGATCTTAGTGATACAAAATATGAGACTGAGAGTGATATGGAAATCACATCAAATCAATCGAATAGCTCTGAAGATGAATCAGATCCTATTCTCCCTATCACAAGTTATATGGTTCTAGAAGAACCATTTCCAAGAAGAGTCACTACTAGACCATCCTCTCACCAATAAATTTCTAATGAGCAAGCCATAAATGCTATACCAAAACCCATTCATCATCCATAGAATAATATTGTGGGTACCATCAAAGCTGTTACTAGACAACAGGCTCAAAACTCTCAACAAGATCAAATGTAGAATGATGGATCAACTCCATTTTTTTTGAAAGTTCCTAATAAAGGGAATCAGGCACCTAATGTCCAACCTAAACCTCCTTACAATATTAATGAAAAACTATCAAATATTACAGCTAGAATTTCTCTTTTGGACCTTTTAAGATATTCTCCTACACATAGAGATGAATTAATGCTTACAATAAGCCATATGATGGTACCATAAGACATTCAACCCGAAGCCATGGCCAATACTATAATAACTCATGAAGTTGATTGTATTGACTTTCGGGATAGAGACATACCACAACATAGTTTACATAAGGATAACCCCTTATATATTACTACCTTAATTGGAGATGTAGCAGTTAAACGAGTCTTGATTGATAATGGTTCATCTTTAAACATCTGTACTTTCAACTTCTACCAAAGATTTGGGTTTAGAAGGGATGAAATGAAAAGAACTGATATGATCATAAAATCCTTCAATGACGAAACACAAGAAACGTGTGGAGTTATTACCATCCCATTGCAGGTTGGTCCGAGAACCTTGGATACGACCGTGTTTATTGTACATTGCCCTGCATCGTACAATATACTCTTGGGTCGCCCTTGGATCAATGCGATGTGAGCCGTTCCCTCAACTTTACATCAATGTGTTAAATTCAAATTTAAGAATCAGTTGGTTACCATTCATGGTGATCCTCGACCCTTTGATATGTGTGCTTTGGTAGAACCCATTGGAGTTCAATTTTGCCCCATTTTGTCATCCACACATCCTAATTCTCATTATCCATCTAAACATGTGAAACACACACCCACAACACCATATACTTCTTCTCCATCAGTTCCACCCCTACATACAACTCAACCATCCTCTAAAAAAACCACATTAGGACCTAAGAAATATCCTAATCCCACAACCAATGCCTCTTGTTCTCCTCCTATAACTTATATACCTATAATAGACCCATCCATAAACATCTCTACAACATATACATCCACCAAAGGCATATTTTCCACATCAAAAGATGTAGGAAATGTTCCTTCTACCTCTTATGCTCTTATTGACGAGCTCTTACCCAATTTATCTAAAATTCTTACATCAGAGAAAATGAATGCTTCTATGCAAAATTCCCTTGTTTTAAATAAATTGCCACCATCTCCTCGTACCTTGGGCCTCCCACAGCCTATGGGAAGTACTTACCAAGTTGGGAGCTGTGCTTTTATTTATAAGGGATATGAGCGGGGTAGAATACCCAGAAACATCAAGACTCATTATGATGGATATGCTCGATGTTATTTTACTAATGAGTATGTTAAAGCCAAATATATAATGCTTAAATTGGGATATAAATGGAAAGGTTTAGGACCTTTCCAAAATGGTATGAAAGAACATTTTGAGGTAGAGTCATGGCTTGCCCGATGTGGTGTGGGCCTATTTCCTAGTAAGGGTCAGCCATTCCCATTTGAGGATGATGACCATCTCATATGTTACCAAGATTATTTGGATGAACGCGATACTTTGCGTTTAATGAATAAGCCATTTACATGTAATATGCTATCTATAACTTAACCTGATATGATCACTGAATCCGATGATGAGTTGGAGGGAGATATCTTCCATGATGTCTCCGTCGAGGAATTATTACATAATGAATTTTATTTTGATGGCTCTATACCTAGTATAGCCCAGCTTGAGGCCACGAATCCTCAAGACAAATTTTCCAAGCTAACCTTGGTAGAATTATAGGAATTGGGTGTTTCACCCACCCCACCTAATTTTGAGAAATATCTACACATGGAAATAGAAAATGTCATGAAAATTAACATTGGAACTGAGGATAATCCTCACATAATCAACATCGGATCAAAATTGAGTCAAGAAAAACAGGATAAATACATTGCATTTCTTAAAGAATATGAAGATGTCTTTGCTTGGACATATGAAGATATGCCAGGTCTAGACCCTTCTATAGTTATGCATCACCTAGTAGTCCATCCGGATGCTAAACCTGTTAAACAAAAACTTAGAAAAATGCATCCTAAAGTGGCCTTACTAGTCAAAGGGGAGTTAGAAAAACTCCTGAATGTTATTTTTATACAATCCATTGATTATGTTGAATGGATATCGAATGTAGTTCCAGTAACTAAGAAAGAAGCTACCAAAGTTAGGGTTTGCACAGACTTTAGAGATATTAATGTTGCATGCCCTAAAGACAATTTTCCTCTTCCCAATATGGATCAGATAATTTATTTTAATGTTGGAAGTGGAATGATATCCTTAATGGATGTATTTTCTGGTTATAATCAGATCAAGATAGCTCCTAAAGATCAGGCTAAAACAACCTTTATTACCCCTTGGGGGACCTTTTTTTGGAAAGTGATGCCATTTGGTTTGAATGATGCAGGTGCAACCTATCAACGAGCCATGAATTATATCTTTCATGATATTATGCATGATAAAGTACATGATTATGTAGACAACATTATAGCTCATTCTATTAATGAAGATGACCATTTAGATGACTTGAGAAAAGTATTTGATCGGTTAAGGGAATATCTTATCCGATTGAATCCAGCCAAATGTATATTCGGAGTTAAGTCTGGTAAATTATTTGGGGTTATAGTTTCCTTACGTGGCATCAAAATTAACCCTCTAAATATTGCGGCTATCACTGATATGCCCGCACCCACAAATATATCTGAATTACGGAGTTTACAAGGTAAGCTTCAAGCTCTCCATCGCTTCATCGATAAGCTGGCGGATAAAACTGGACCCTTAAGCTTCTTAAGAAGGAAGTCTCTTTCCATTGGGATGACAAATTTTAGGAAGCATTTGAACTCCTCAAACAATATCTTCTTAACCCGCCTATGCTTTCGCCGCCTAGACCTGATCGCCCATTTATATTATATATTTTTGCTTCTAATTTTGCTTTAGGAGCTATGTTAGCTCAACTGGATGATGAGAAAAGAGAGCGTGCCAATTATTACATTAGAAAAACATTAATTAGTTATGAAACCCAGTACACAACATTAGAAAAGTTATGTCTAGCAGTCGTATTTTCTACACAGAAACTATGCCACTATATGCTCATTCAGAAAACGTATGTTATTGCTAAATTCGATCCTTTACGGTATCTCATGAGTCGACCTTATTTATCTGGTCGCACATCAAAGTGGGTTCTTGCTCTAAGCAAGTTTGAAATCATGTTTATAGGACATAAGTTTGTTAAGGGTTAAATAATAGCAGATCAATTAGTTGCTACACCATTAGAGTCTACCCATCCCCTCATCATTGAGTTTCCTAACGAATGCCTTAAACTAGAGGTAGACCATCCAGAGCAATGGTCCTTATACTTTTATGGAGCTCGATGCATGAGTGGGGTTGGTGCAGGTATTATTCTAATATCTCCATAGAAACATCTTATACCTTTGTCCTTTAAATTAATGTTTGCTTGTACTAATAATACTACTGAATATGAGGCTCTAATCCTTGGCTTACGAGCTGCATTGGCACTGAAAATTAAAAATATATTAGTTTTTGGTGATTCTCAACTTGTTATAAATCAAATTAATGATTTTTATCAAACCAGAGATGATAAATTGTGCCCATATAAAGCATATGTATTACAATTAATATCTTTATTTTATCAAGTTACCTTGGAAGCTATTCCTAGAACTAATAATCGTGCAGCTGACGCTATGTCTGTAGCTGCATCTCTTTTACCCTTGGAGTTAGATGACGAATATGCTACCATCATTATTCATCGACTCCAGGAACCCACTTCAAATAAATCATGCTTAGAACCTTTGGATGTGTTTCTAATCAATGAAACTGCTCCTGAACTGTGGTACATTGATATATTCAATTTTCTTCAAAATGGGACCTTCCCTGAAGGTTTTAATAGAAACCAGCATTGGTTATTGCATAGACGAGCAAGTCACTTTGTAATAATTGGCAATACATTATATAGGAGATATTTTGAAGGTATCCTACTGAGATGTTTGAATCTAGAAGAATCTAGATCAACTTTGAGTGAAGCCCACAATGGATCTTGTGGGGGAAACTTTAGTGGTAGTGCCATTGATAAGAAGCTCCTTAGGATAGGATATTTTTTTCCTACCATGGAGAATGACGCACATGATTATGTGTGCCATTGCGACAAGTGCCAAAAACATGTTGACCTTGTCCATGCACCTGCACAAGAACTGCAGGCTATTTCATCTCCTTGGCCCTTTTCAAAATGGGGCTTAGACATCATTGAAAAAATTAATCCTGTGTCATTTTATGGACACAAATTCATCATAACCACCATCGGGTATTTCACGAAGTGGGTTGAAGCTATGCCCTTAGCTTCTTGCACTGGAACCCAAGTTTCCAAATTTATTTTTAATCAAATTATTTTTAGGTTTGGAATTCCTGCAAATCTCATCTTGGATAATGGAACTTGTTTCAAAAATAAAGATATCAAGAAATTATGTCAAAAATATAAAATTCAACATTGTTGGTCCACTCCCTATTATCCTTAGGGTAAATGGCCAAGCAGAAGCATCTAATAACACATTAATTAAAATCCTCAAAAGACTGGTCAATAAATTTGGTCGATATTAGCACATTCAATTATATCCTGCTTTGTGGGCTTATTGAACTAGCGTTCATACCCCCACGGGCACTTCACCTTTTTTTTTGGTTTATGGCGCTGAAGTAGTTTTTCCCTTTGAATTAGAAGTTCCTTCTTTGGCTCTACTACTTCAAGATTCTGAAGTAGGAGATGAATATCGTGCTGGCAGATTTAGTCAGTGGAACTCCTAGATGAGAAGTGCATCAATGCTTTGGAACATATTTGAGCCTACCAGAACAAGCTTAAACGAGCATACCTCAAGAAAGTTCATCATCGATCCTTTGAGATCGACGACCTTGTCTTAAAAGAAAATAAAAAAAATACTAATGCAACTAAAGATCTTAAAGGTAAATTCGAGCCCAACTAGCTTGGACCATATATTATCACTACCAAATTCGGCTCGGGAGCATACATATTAGCTACCTTAGATGGTAAATATCTTAAAGAACCTATGAACATTATGCATCTTAAACGCTATTATGCATAAATCTGGTCATTTCATTATTGTATATATTGTTATTTTGCATATTGTTTCATTTTAGTAATTCATATAAAAATTTCAAAAAAAAATAGTAATATTATTTATTCTTTCAATTCATAAATTAAAACCAAAATATAACAAACATCAAAATCATCAAAATCTTCAAAAACATTTTCTCTTTTTGCACCTGTCAATTCTTGAAGTATTGCAATCATATTTTCAATTATTTTGGATAAATTAGCATTTATTTGGAATCCCACACTTTCACACTCACATGAATAAATATCTTTATTTTATTTGGTATGATTATTAATCTCTTTTATATCAAAGTCCACAGTTGAATTAAATAAAGTTTTGAGCATAGAGAATTGATCTTGTTATTTACTTGAACCAAGTATTTCTCTTCACATTAAAATGATTTCATTGCAAATTCACAACGATGCTACATAGTAGACGTGGTTTCTTGAGTGAAAAGTTTCCCTGCTATCCTATCATGCACATGGTCTAAAATCTTTGAGAATTGACAAAAGGACAAGCTCACCCCTGCCCAGAATAAAACCCCTTGCTCTACAACCAATCCGAGCAAGTATCCCTAGTACAGGAAGAAAAAGAAAAGTCAAAGAAAATGAGAAAAAGAAAAAATACATTTTGTACCATCGCAGCAATATTTTAGCATTATCTCAGTTCCAAGCAAAAATACAAAATAAATAAATAAAGAGAAAGAGAAAATAAAAATCAAAATGCAATAAATCCTTTTCCCTACCCCTTGAAAATAAAAGAAGGATGAATGAGCTTGAATCCCTGGAATTCTAAATTATTCTAAAATCATGAGGTAAGCCCCATAACAGGTGGTTTGTGGCCAACCCGCTTGGCCTTGGGTAACTCCTAGCATGGTGATATGTCTGTTACATTAGCGACCTTCTTTTGTACAGACCTATGTTTGCTTATGGATCAGCTAGCTCTTGATGACCCAACTTACATAGCAGTCGGGTATAGTTACATGCATATAAATCATGGTCAACAAACACTTATTTGGTTAATTCAAATTACTTGTATCAAATTGTCTTGCTCAAAATTGGTAAATGAACAATACAATTGCACACACATTTGTATTTGAGAGATTTTGTATCATTATGATAAATCAAGATCGGCAATGAACTCACATATGCACATGAGGGTTCCTTATAAATCTATATTTTGTCTTTGAGATAATTTAAAATATTTATGCAAATATTTTGGAATAATTTCATCTTCTTATTTGAGAAACATCTGCTTAGCATAAAAACAATTAAATACATTTTTTTTCAAAATCCAAATTTTCTTTCAAAACATGTTCAAAAATCTAGCAATAAAGTCACATTTATATATACTTTCAACTTTCGCAACGATGGTATAGTTCCTAAAAACCTAAACTGGAATTTTATGCCTAGCGCAAGTCCTCATCTTATATATTTTCTATTTATCTCAAAATCAAAAAATCAATTATGCAATAAACTTATTTTTGGATTTCGCGATGATGGTATAAGTCTACACCTATAATTCTATGCCTAGCGCAAACCATTGTTCTAATTTTATTTCCCCTTTATTTAATTCATAAAAACATATGGCTTACATCATTATGTTACACAATTGTGCTTTAAAAAGAATGAACACCTTTTTCTACTTTATTTCATTATGTCAACATTCAATTTTGCAATGATGGTATAATTCCTAAGGAAATGCTCAAAATTTTATCACATTTAGGAATTTTATGCCTAAAAAAAATCATATTTTTTTATATGTTTCATGCATAATATTTTCATAAAAATCTAAAAACAAATCATCACCATCATCATTTTTCATCATCACAACACAAAGTCTTAAGAAAGAATCTTAAGCACTCTTTTACTTTTAGCAATATTTCTATACTAGGATTAGCTTGAAGACATAGCGAGCGGCGACTCCATGAAATGGTCATATAACAGCGATAATGTCCTTTGAAATTATTGTTAGAAGTCCCTTTATTTTTCATCAAATCATACCACAACAACCAATTTGTTTATAGCAGATTATTTCATTTAAAATTTTACAGCATGACATAAAATTATACTATTTCCAACGACATAATTACATGAATAATCAATCAACAATTCAAAATTTAAAGCATCATAAAACATATGGACAAGTCATATCACAAAAAGAACATATATATATATATATATATATATATATATATATATATATATATATATATATATTCAAAAAGTAACAAAATTTTTGTTTTTCCGTGCTTTTACCTCAAACGTTCAATTTGGGTAAAAACTCAGAAGGGGCACCATAGCAAGCAGTTGTTGATTCAACCTAGAATCATCATCTAAAAAATGGAATAAATTTTTGCTTTCTAGTAAAGCAAGAAGAATTCATCTTTAACGCATTTTCTTTGGAAAATTTGCTAAAGAGGGGGTAAAATGTAGCACCCTAAAATTGGCGCAGTTAAACCCTTAGTAAAAAGATAAAAATTTGAATTTTAACCCCGAAATGGCCTGTTAACCGCTCCCTCCATTTTTTGTGCCATTTTTAGGAGTTGTTTTGATCGTTGGAAAATATCGTAGCCGATCAGACGAAATCGTCCCAGATCGGACGAATTCATCTAGAACAGAACATCCAAACGATTTCATCCCAAAACCAAATTTTCATAATTAGCTTCTATTTCAACAACCTCTCCAACTTGGGTAAAAGCATGTCTACGCAGTTGGAGATTCCTCTGTTGGAGATCTCCTAGATTGGGATGATCCCCAACCTCCTAACCTCCCCCTAATCCTATATAAACTGGGATTTTCTTAGTTTATCCCCTTGGATCTCCTCCTGACTCTTTCCCTGATTGATTTTCCTTGCCATTTAGCTTTGTTGTGTTAAGACGTCCTATCTACCATTTTTTGCACTCATAGTTTTAAGTTTTCATTGCAGGTTTTCATTGTGCTTTAGCTGGAGGAATCTCGGATCGTCGCAGGCGATCCCACATGATTTTGGATGATCCTGTCATAGATCGGTGACGATCTCGTACGATTGGAGGCGATCTCGATTGTAGTTCATATTGGGGGCAATTAGAGCCATGAGTTTGTATTTCTCATCTTTCTTCCTTATTTTATTATGCATTAGCTTGATTATTTTTCATTTTGCATCTTGGAGTTCACCTCATTTAGCATAAATGCATGATAAAGTTAAAATAAATTATTAAAATAATGCATTTCCTTTAATCTGTTATCTAGATTTATCAGTTAAGCATTTATACTATCATTTTTATCATTATGCATTATTATTGGAGTCGCATTTTTGGTTTTTGGTGTCTGTTTCTATGATTGTAGGCTTCTGACGAATTTGTCAGATCGACGATGATCTTGTCTGATCTCAGATGATCGCCTATGATCAGGGATGATTCTATACAATTGCAGATGATCACCTATGATCAGGGATGATTCTGTATAATTGCAGATGATCTTGTCATATTCGAGACGATCTGGACTCCTACAAGCTTTAGAATCTTCATTAGACATCCGAAATCAGGTGCATTCTTTCTCATTTAACATATTCCTGGTATTTAGGATTTATTCATGCTTTTTGTATTCATATAAATTGGCATTTTCATATAGAATAGCTTAGATTCATTTTGGCCAACCTAGGGATATGAATGATCAAGTATAAAATGAACACATCAAACCCATTCTCAACCTAGGAGTGGAAACTGCCACTCAAAGTTTCTTGGTGAACCCCATCATCCATAGAAAATTCACCCTTATACCCCTCCCCAGAGAGGTGTGACATTCAAAGGGCCTCTTAGTCTGAGGTATTGTCCCATACTTCTCGCATCCCCCTTTCGGGCACGGATCCTATAGCCTGAAGGTAAGGGTGCAAAAAATTTGGGTCGATACACCAGTCAATCAAGTCGTATTGGCTACACCCAAGGATGGGGGTGCACAACAGCCACATAACTATCAAGCACATCCTCCACCAACCAAATATGACCAAAAGAACAATAAAGGAAGAAATCAAGAATGCAAGCCACCTCGTTATTTCATGCCTCTATAGAATAAATACAATCAATATTTAATCAGTTGAGCAAGGCCAGGAGGATCAGATTTCTTGATATACCTCTTGTAGATCCCAACCATCCTAAGCCAAAAGGATATAGGGAAGATCAATTTTGTCCTTATCATAGGATATCGGGGCATGACATTGAGGCTTGTGTCGGGTTTAAGCATCAAGTGCAAAACATGATTGAGGCAGGATAGCTAAAATTTGACAACCCACTAGCTCCCGATAATAGAGACATGGGTATATATGGAAACCCATTGCCCAATCATAAAGCCCCTCGAGAGTAAGGGGCCCAAGTAAATCAAGTTCAAGCTAACATACCTACCCACAGATGCATTGGGATGGTTGATATCATTAACATAGCAACAAGTACTAGGCGATATGGTCAATCGCAACCACCTACAACTCCCATGAACATCCCAACCGCTCCTAGGCAAAGGCAAGACAACCTTCTAGGTCCACCAACGAGACCTATGGTAACTATTCGAAGTAGATTGTAGAAAAACCTATAGATTATTCCAGCTAAGTTATCCATATATGAGCTCATACAACAGCACCCAAAGCATAGGGAGACTCTAATGGAGATTTTAAGAACAATTGAGCTTCAACCGCAAGATGCGAATGCATTCACTCACTTTGTGGGACAAGTTCAAGAATTCCAGGAACCTATAATATAATTCTATGATCATGAGATTAAGATAGTTTTTGCTACCTTACCAGACCCTCTGCTAAACATTGTAGCAGCCATCAATGACCTATTGTTCAAGAGGATTTTGGTCGATACAGGTTCATCGATAAACATCATCACAACAACTGCAATAGAACACCTCAAGATACCCAAGACCAATATCATTCTAGGAACTTACATATTTAGAGCTTTTAATGATTCTTTATGTAATACTATGGGAATGATAGTCCTAACCATCAAGGTGGGGCATAAGACCATCCTCGTGATGCGTCATGTCTTGGAAGGCACTATGTAGTACAACATACTCTTAGGGCACCCTTGGATAAGGACCATAAAGTGTGTGCCTTGGATCTTGCACCAGTGTGTCAAGTATGTGCACGAAAGCAAAGTTTGTGTGGTTCTAGCTGATGAAGATACTTTTAAATACATTAATCAGGTGGATATTCTAGGAGAATTCATGATCCCTTCTACTCACCTATACGTGGCACCTTCATCCCCAACCACACAATTTGATAACAAATACAAAGGGGTAAGAAAAGACCCAGGCACATCAACACCTTCTGGTGTACTCAAGATAGCCAATGCTTCTAAAGTACCATCAACATCGAAACCAAAATACAATTAGAAGCTAAAGACCCCCTTAGTTAAGAAAGAGAGGCCCAAAGAAGTGCCAAATGTAGCCATTGCTAAAATGCCAAGTACTATGGAAGAGGAAGATCCTCAAAATCAAGATGAAGATAGTGATTATCACCCTACTTTGCCAGTATCATCCATGGGATCATCCATGTTGCATGCATCAATACACTTGGCAAGTACAGGCATAGGGGAATACCTTGTGCAGAACATCACCTTTACGCTTATCATTGAGTATGCACAGGACATAGGGAGGCCTAAATACTTGAGGCCGCCAGTAGGAATAGTGGTTCCACTTGGAATCCCTCCCAACCAAACCAATTTTGTCTATGTCGGCCTAGACTGCACTCATAAGTCTTCAGATATAGAAGGAGATGGTGACAAATTATTCATAGTCAATGTTCGTTCCCTCTCTAATCTCCAGTTTTCTCTAAGATACTTTCAGTGTTGCCATTGGCATGGCTATGACCTTGGCATATATAAGTAGGGGTGCAGGAGTCCTTACGAGCCACTATATCAGCTTCCTTTTGATAAATTTGTCTTAGGCTATTATAACAAAGATCGAGATGACTCGCTTGCAGTGGCATTAGAAATATTAAGCATAGGGTTGGGAGAAGACATTGATTTCATTCCTTATCAACCCCTAAGAATAGAAAACTTGAGCAATATACAAGTGACCACGGTAAACATACCGTCTCTAGAAACTTATCATCCAAACACCTCAATTTATTCCATCCCAATAGGGTACAACTCATGGGATGAGGAGAATGGATATGAGGCAAGTGATGATGAGGTGCAAATTGGCTTAGCCTATCAAGGGCCTCGCTATTTACAAAGTTCACATGGTCCATCCACAATGAGATTGAATATATGTCAGATGAAAGTGACTATGAATCAGAATACTCAATAGAAATAGCTTAAGTAGGCTTAAGCCATCAACCCCTGACTTTGGGGCAAGAGACAAATGCAAATGGGTTCTTCATAAGTGACGAAGAATATGAATATGAAATAAATATGGCCTACTTAGGGCCAAGACATGAGCCCCTTGTTTTAGAGCTGCATACCAATGCTAACGGTTTCTATATAAGTGATGATGACTTTGAGGATGAGACAGAGATGGCTTATCTTGGAACTCACCACTCACGGCAAGTCAACAAGCTAGTAGAGAGAGAGGCAAAAATTCATGCCATAGACCCTCAACTCTAATTTTTGGGGAGACCTGTTGACCTATATGCCATTCATCATATGGTTAATCTCTCTTCACCTACATTCATAGAGTAGTTAGAGCCCAATGATCCTATTATCCACCCTGCTCATGGGACAAATCCAAAAATTCCCATTCCTCCAGAACCTCATCATGAGTATGGAAGGAAAAACCCTGAGACAATATTACACCCATGTGGTCCTGGATATTTCATCCTATCCATCAACATGATCTCCATCGATTTGACCACTCCACTTTATAATCCAGTAGATCCTACCAAGTCATTGCATCTTGATATAGATGCTATTGATTGGGATCATGCTAGTTCACCCATAGAGCTAGAAGACCTCTTACCCAATGAAGAGATGTTACAGCCATTCTATTTTGCATCAGGTTGTGTGTATGACATATTCCATGTTGGTTTGGAACTTGAGTCAATAGGTCTTGTGAATATCGTTGATGACATTCATTTTATACCCATGCCTCATCAGCTAGAGGATGGGTCACATATGGCTATAGAAGCAACTTTCGAGGTGGACATCAGTGATGATCCTACCCAACCAAGGAAAGTCAAGTTTGAATAAAGTCTATCTCCATAGGAACAAGCCATCTTGATTCCTCTCCTCAAGGAGAGGCCAAATATTTTTGCTTGGACTTACAAAGATATGCCAAGGATAGATCCAAAGTTAGTCATTCACAACCTTTCATTGGATCCCACGAAGAAGCCAGTCAAGCAAAAACTGATAAAAATGCATCCAACCATCACTTTGATGGTAAATAACGAATTGCAAAAACTACTAGATGCAGTATTCATAGTTCCTATCGACTACCCTGAGTGGGTGTCAAACATGGTACCCATAGGGAAACCTGATGGAAGAGTCCGTATCTGCATGGATTTCATAGATTTAAATAGGGCAACACCAAAGGATTCATTCTTGTTGCCAAAAATAGATGCTCTTGTAGATGCAACCACAGGTCATGAAATGCTCTCCCTAATGGATGGTTTTTCTGGATACAACCAAATCTGGATTAAGCCCAAAGATCAACATAAAACTGCTTTCATTACTCCATGGGGAACATTATGTTACAAAGTGATGCCATTCGGTCTCAAAAATTTTGGTGCCACATATCAGCGAGCCATGACATACATATTCCATGACTATATGCATAATATCTTGGAAGATTACATGGATGACTTACTAGCCAAGTCCATATTGCGGCAAGAGCATGTTGAAGTCCTTTGACGAGTTTTTGATCACCCCATAGAACACAATGTCTGATTGAATCCTAAGAAATATTTATTCAGCGTAACTTCTGGTAAGATTTTAGGATTCATCGTATCCAAGAGAGGCATTGAAGTAGATCCTACAAAGGTAAAGACTATACTAGAAATGGTTGCCCTACCAACATTAGGGAGTTGAGGAGCCTACAAGGCAAGATAGCATCCATAAAAAGATTCATCATGCAATTATCAAACAAATGCAGACCTATGAATAGGTTGCTACTCAAGGAATTCCCCTTTCATTGGGACGAAGAATGCCATCAAGCCTTTGCAGATATCAAAACTTATCTAGCAATGCCACCAGTATTGGCTCCACCAAGGCCAGACATACCATTTTTACTATATATATCGGCTAATGATTTTGCATTAGTCACCATGTTAGCCCAAAAGAATGCACAAGATAAAGAGCAAACCATATATTACATTAGTCACACCTTGGTGAGCTATGAGCTAGGATATGTGTATGTGAAAAAATTGTGTTTAGCAGTGGTCTTTGCAACCCAAAAGTTGTGATACTACATGTTGAGCCATACAACCTACGTCATATCAAAACAAAATCCTTTGCAGTACATGATGAGCAAGATGTATTACAATACACGTACCGCAAAGCGGATCATGTTATTGATAGAATTAGATCTAGATTTCATAAGCCAAAATTCCATCATGGGACAAGTCATATAAAATCAATTAGCAGAGGCACCTCTCTAGGATAACAAGCCTCTCACCATAGATTTTCCTTATGATGTGGTATTTGCATTATCAGATCTACAAGAACTCAAAGAACCTAAGAGAGAAAAATACATTTCATTATTATTTGATGGTTTGAAGTGTGAACAAGGAGGCAGAGTAGGGATTGTCTTTATCACACCACATGGCACTCCATTTCCCTTATCATTCAAACTAGACTTCTCATGCACAAACAACAATACAAAATATGAAGCATTGATCCTGGGACTCCAAACAGTCATAGCAATGGGCATTAAAATATTGAATATCTTTGGTGACTCCTTTCTCATAGTAAACCAAGTCAAAGGACTCTTCCAATGTAGGTACCCACTCCTGAAGACTTACAAGGAACTTGTTGACAATTACTTAGCCCGACTGGAATGGTACGACATCGAGGCATCTCTCATATGTCGAATGGATTTGTAGACACTATGGCCTCTTTGGGATCCTTAATCCCTTAGAATATGTCTACTGATTTTACAATCGTTCATGTGAAAGTGCTTTCGCACTTAGCAATACGTCGTGAGGCTTTTGACAATCAAGAATCAGTCAACATGATCAACATCAAACCAAATTAGGATTGGTACTTCGTAGCTAGAGGTTTCTTGAAAATAGCACCTTGGAGGTCGTTGATCTCCCAAGGATACATAGAGTGTGGTGTGACCATATACCATAGAGTTGTTCCTTAATCCATGTTCACTACCTCAAAAATGCAGGAAGAGCAAGTTGTATATTCTATAGAGGTTGTGGCCTATCAAGATTGGCTTTCCCAACTACGAGACTTCCTGAAGCTCAAAATAATACCTCAAGGTTTTTCGCATACTGAAAGGTGAACATTTAAACAAAGAGCAACAAGATACATTTTGCTAGGATAAATCCTCTATAGACAAGGATATGATGGAGTATTGCTCCGTTGTCTTGAGCCCCAAGAAACATCCTGGGTAGTTTCACAAGCTCACAACAGAACATGTGGAGGCCATTTCAGTGGCATGGACATCGTTAAGCACATATTGATAATGGGTTACTATTGGCCCATAATGGAAAATAACTGCTACGAGTATGTTAGGAAATGTAGTAAGTGCCAGCATTGTGCAAATCTAATGCACTTACCATTGCAAGCTTTGTAGCCCATCCAGGAAGCATGGCCATTTTTGCAATGGGGACTAGACTTGATTGGGAAGATCTCACCCCCATCCTCAGACAGACACACATTCATCATAATGACCATTTAATACTTCACTAAATGGGTAGAAGTGATCCCCTTAACATCAACAACTAGACCAACTATTGAGTAGTTTATACTCCACAATATCATAAGTTATTTTGGGGTTCCTTCTAAGGTAATATCGAATAATGGGCCATATTTTAAGAATAAAAATGTGCATTCTTTAATGAAAAAATATCATATTCAGTATAGTTTTTCAATGCCTTATTATCCTCAAGAAAATGGGCAAGCAGAAGCCTCAAACAAAACAATAGTCTCCATTTTGAGGAAGACAATGCAAGAAAATCACAAGGATTGGCACATACAATTATCTCTTACACTATGGGCATACAAGAATAGTATGCGGTTGCCCACTAGGGCAACATCATTTTCACTAGTATATGGCACTAAAGCCATCATGCCTCTAGAGTTGGAAATCTTGACTCTACGCGTAGCATTAAAAGACTTCATAGATGATGAAGCTGCATGGCAAGGCTGCCTTGATCAATTGATGCTTCTTGATGAACACCGAGTCAATGCTTTAGAGCATCTCTATGTTTACCAAGATCACCTTGCACAAGCTTACAATAGTAAAGTCCACCTAAGGGAATTCAAGGTTGGAGATCTAGTGCTCAAAGAAAACCAACAAAATTCAAATCTGTCGTCACATCTACGAGATAAGTTTGCGACAAACTGGATAGGTCCATACATGATTTCATAGAGTGTTGGGCTTGGAGCATATCGCCTTATATCATTAGATGGTTTTGAAGAGTCTGAACCTCTCAATATCATTCACTTAAAGGAATTTTACACATAAACACAAAAACATTCAAATATGTCATAAAACACAAAAACATTCAAATATGTCATAAAACACAAAAACATTCAAATATGTCATAAAAACACAAAAACATTCAAATATGTCATAAAACACAAAAACATTCAAATATGTCATAAAAACACAAAAACATTCAAATATGTCATAAAACATAAAAACATTCAAATATGTCATAAAAACACAAAAACATTCAAATATGTCAAAAACACAAACAAATCATAAAAACATAAAATTCAAAAAAATCAATTCAAAGGCTCCAAGGGTAAATCAAACCACTTGGTCAAAACTAGTACAATCAAAAAGCTCCAAGGGTAATCCAAACCGCTTGGTCAAATCCAATCAATTCAAAGGCTCCAAGGGTAATTCAAACTGCTTGGTCAAATCCAATAAAAAAGGCTCCAAAGGTGATCCATACCGCTTGGTCAAAATCAACAACAAAAGCCCCAAAGACATAATAAGCCCTTTGGTCAAATAAAATAAAAAATACAAAAAACAATGCACTTCACATTTTGCATCCACATCATTGCATTGCATTTTCACATACATTACAATTATATATGTCAAGAGAGCCTTAAAAGTGATACCACAGTTGTCGCATAAGTCATTCATATCCATACCTCCATCCACATGTGTGTAATTGTGTTTTTCAACACAACCATTATTTGTTGCTATACATAATATACTAAGGCTTTTCGGTTAGTCAATCAAATCTAGTAATCTTATAAAATTTTGAGGAAAAAAACTTTGATTAGTAGAAAATAAGGCCTAGCTGTGATAAAGCCTTGGATATTCAAGATCTCGTCACTAATTGAAACACTAAAATCCTAGCTGGTACAATGAAAATATGAAAGCTACAAAGCGGTCTATGTTACCTTAAGTGAAAAGGATTATCCTTGCTTATCCCCTGTGCAACCAGTTTAAAGGTGTTGAGAATTGACAAAAGGACAAGCTTTACCCTATCAAAATCCCTTGCTTAAATCAAAACAAGCAAAATTCCAAAGCAAAGTACATATTCAAAAGGCCAAGCATAATTCCATATTTCAAAGCAAAAATCCAATACACAAATCATATATTCAAAATACCTAAAAAAGAAGCTAAAGGAAAAAAATAAAAAATAAACAGTGATTTTCATCACTCAGAATGAGCAAAATAAACAGTGATTATCATCACCACAAAAAAATCGTTGCTCAAAGAAAAAAAATCAAATCAAAATAAACAATGATTTTCATCACTACATATGAGCAAATATCCAAAGTCAAAAAGAAGCCAAAGAAGGGAATAAAGCTTGAATCACTGGAATTCTCAACATTGTACAAAACTGGAAGGAGAAATCCTTACGCATGACGATATGTCTACCACCACTACTTCATTCATTTGTGTATACCAATGTTTGAATGTGGATGAGCTAGCTTAGGTAACCAAATATTGTTTAGTGGTATAATCCAACTAAGTACAACATAAGGATGAGATGAACACTTGAGAATCCTTGATCTTAGCAATGGGCTGAAAGAATCCTGCCTGACATCGGAGGAAATGCTTGAGTTCTAACTCAAAATATACAATCACATGCACACACAAAGATCATGAAAAACTAGTTCCATGGTAAAATCATTAATTTTCAAAAGTCTAAGTGGTAAGTAGACAACTGTTGATAGGGAAACTAGAGTGTTTGACTCTCTGAAAAACCAAAAAAAACAAATTACATAGCAACAAATCACAACATCATTCACACAATAATATTCCTTATAATATTCTATAAATTAGGGGGTATCAACATAGTAGGACAGATACCACATATATATTAGAAATAGAATATAGACGGCCACAGACTACTTTATATCTTTTAATTTATAGAAACTTATTAATAAAATACATTACACACCATTACATCTCATATATGAATACTTAATCAATTCTTATGATATGAGTGATTATTTAAATTCATAATTATTTTTTTACTTTCTGTGGTATCACCCATTAAGATTGTCAACATCATATTCATTTCGTAAGTTTTAAGTGATTAGAGCATACAAGTTCATTTATACCATTCCATCACATGAGTTAGATGCATATAATCAAAGCAAAATTTAAACATGCATTTAACAATAACATTTGCATCCATGAAAACAAGTCATTAATCATGCATAAATTATGGCGATGAGGTTGTTATCGAGGCTAAGCTCCGGTGTGATAGTCATCTCGCTGGGCAAAATATGGAAGGTATTGGTCTGTGGGTCCCAACGATGGGCTAAGGCCATAAGATATGCATGATCAGCCATAATGTGGTGCAACCTGATAACATACTATAGCCCACGGGCCTTAAACCACTCCCAGTTAGTGTCATCAAATCCAGGAATCAAGTCAAGCAGGAGCTTCAGGTCCCGAGCCTAAGCAGTGAGGATATAAACAAAAAAAAGAAAAATAAAACATAACTACAATGCATCTAAGGCATAATTTGATGAGTGTCGTTTAATTCATCATTTGATCATTATTTATCAATCCGGGCAGGTGTCCTAAGGCTGTTTACGATAGTCAATTCAGGCAGGTGTAAGACACTCCATTCAGAAAATGGCTTTATTGGTAGAACAGTTAGTGTTTGCTAGGGGTTCTTCTGTCACTCTAAACCCTATAACTTGAAAGGAAACTAAATTATGCTTGCTGAAATAAAACTGCAGAAATGAAATGACAGTGAAAGAAACCTATTTACTCTTGCTGAATCTGAAAATGCACTCAAAAACTGAAGTAAAATTGCTGAAATGAAAGTTGCTGAAATTAGAATTGCATAAAATAAACTTAACTATCTTGCAAAATAAAAGAACAGATCTAGAAATAAACTCGTAAATGAAAATGTAACTACAAACTCTAAAACTGGAAATAAATTCAACAAAATAAGAAAATGCAGAAAAATGACAAGTTTCCCGCTATTCTCGCTGTAGCATGAATTAAACAAGAAAACCTGATATGAACCTTCTTCTCGCTCCCGGGAGTGGCCCTTGCTCCCCGGTTCGTAAGAAGGTGAAGAAGTAGCTCCGGTGTTCTACCTAATCACTCCTTCAATCATAAAATAAAATTGATAAAAACCGCACTTTTTATTGATTTAAAAACATGCAGAAAAATTCTGCATATTATTGCTACAGAAATCTGATTTCACAATATTCAGAATTACACTAATTGCAATCCTAATTCTTCCTACATAGCTCAACCCAGATGGGAGCTAGTTATTTATATTAAAAATAGCTAAATCAGATGTGGAATGATTCAAATTCAGGCATTTTAGGAATGTCGTTAAAACTGCATTCCTAAAATGCAGAATATGGTTACATATGAAATCTATTCATTGCACACTTGCTGGAGGTCTTCTGCGTTGAAAAATATGCATAACAGATTTTCATAGCTATCCTCATCGTTTCCCTGCAATTTGCTGTCTTTCCTGAGCTGTTCTGGTCAAAACTGTGCATTTCCTCTTATTCCGGAGCAACTCCGTTATTCCGGAGCGTAATCCCTGTTATTTTTCAGAGCAGCGCCAAAATGACTGTTTCCAACATTTGTTTGCGGTTCTTTGGCCGAGCATTGGGTGGACCAGACTTATAAGTCTTTCAATAACCTGGTCACACGCTTTCCTAAGTTGAATTTGACCAAATCCCAAGCCTTGCAAATCTGGCTGGAATTTGTCCAAGTCAAAACAGTCAAAAACAGTTTTGCACAGCTTGCAGTTTTGACCTGTTTTTAGTGCTATTTTCTGCATTTGACAACTTCAGAGTGCATATTATAAATGTTATAAATTCCACACGTGATTGTACTAACACATTTCACAACAAATCATTATTTATCAACAAAACTTATGCAGAAAATACAGAAAATTAGTAAAAATAGAATATTATGCTTCTAAACAAATCAAACATGTAAATAGTAGTAAATATTGCATTTCATCAGCAAAATTAACATTAAAACATATCAAAAAGGTCTATTAAGGATGTCCAAAATAATAAAAAATGAGGCAATATTTGGCCTCATCATCCCCCCCAACTTATTCTGATGCATGTCCTCATGCATTCTGTGAGGCTACAATAGAACAGAGATCCTTGTCCATAACTCTTTCTTGGTAGCTGAACTTTGGACCAGGAATCTTGTAAAACCCTCTGATTTCTTTTATCTGCTTGAGCCATGCCTGAAACTGATCGTCTGGTTGGGGGTCTTCATCAAAAAACCATGGAACAGGGGTGATTACAATAGGCAATCTGTATCTTAATCCTATCCACTGATGTTGCAGCTGCTGAATAACTTGCATGATACCTTCAGCTCTTCTTTTTGACCACTGCAAGTTATTGGGGGAGATAGGTTCTTTCTTCTGCAAGGAAAGAGGTAACTCACCCCAACGATTTCTACAGGCTGCTAAGGCACTATTAAAATGTTGGTGAATAAAATTCTGAACATCAACTAAACATCTCTCAAGATTTGTTTCATAAAGTTTTCTCACCTTTTCTTCTCTCATCATAGTGAAATGTTGATTGGCCGCACCCCTGTAATCACCATGCATTGGCCTCGATACATGCTGTCGCATTTGCCTCATTATCCTTAATCATCTCGCTTCGTCTGCTCCCAATATTCCTGATTTTGGCAGAGTGGACAGGAAAGCTCTTAACCGAATATCCCCCGTAAAAATGTGAGGTAGGAATGTGTCATCCTCGGGCATAAAGAAATTATGTAGGAATAACTCACAGAAGCAGATTTTTCTGTTCGTTGGGTCGTGCAGGTAGGTATCCACAAATTCTTCAGGATTTTCCATTTTGTATGGCAAATTAGAGTGGATTCTCATAATTTGCCAACGGATAAATCTTTCCCTAAGGATTAAGGTGTAAAACCTTGCAGGTCTTCTGCACTGGACTAAACACTCTGCATTCTGACAGAGATCCTGCACTTGGTTTTTCAATTTGGTTATTTCTGCCTCTTTAGCCTCACATTTTTCCTCCAAAGGTTTCAAAGCTAAAACCTTTTCTTCCAACCTTTGGCATTTCATCATCCACTTTGATAAATCTGCATTATATTCCTCAAGTGGAACCATAAGGGGATTGCGAACAGGCTGCTGCATTTGAGGAACAATATGAACCTGTACTTCTTTATCAGTCATGTCAACCCTGATAGAATCTATTTGTGTTTCTTTTTCTTCTATTTCTGCCATAGGTAATTCAGTTTGAATTCCCATGTCCTGTGTGACTATGAGAGGTTCATATAGTTTTATATCTCATAGCAGGAATTGAGGAGATCAAAAGTTGTTCCTCGTCCCTCGTTCTCCTTCAATATCCATTATAAGTTCTTCCCCGATTGGTGATTCTACTCGCTCGTGCAATGCTGCTAATTCCAACAAGATGTCACCATTTGAGTGTCATGTATACTTTCATCAAGTTGTGGCTCTAAAGATGCAATTTTTGCTTTTAAACCTGCCACTTCCTTTTGCAACATTGCAATCATTTGATCTTTTTCTCGAAATAGAAGCTTCACACTTCTCTATCCATCCCGTTTGTGTTTTTACCACACTTCTTGCCGCCAATAGCCGCAGCTTGGATATCTTCTTCTTCCTCTCGCTTCTTCTTCTCTTTCTGATTTTTCTCCCGTCTCCCGACTCTTCTTCCGCTCTCGCCTCTTCCCCGAGAATCGGAATCTGAATAATCCACCAAGATCACTGTAGGGCTGGATTTAGGTTCTGTTGATTCTGCAGTGTTCCGGTGATTCCGCGTGTTCCGGTCTCGTCATCATTGCCTCTTGACCTCCTTGGTCAAATGATGTTGTATCCTTTTGAAGTCTTGCAGACCTTCGTAAGGTTTGAACAGGAGATTTTCTTTTTCCTGTTTTGGGCATTTTCTGAACAGCTTCTTCTGGTTCTGCATCATCAGAGCTATTGGACTGCAACACAGTTACGTCTGCTGAAAATGACACCTTTCTGCATTTTTTAGCAGAGTCTATTTTAGCATGCTTTTCTCTTTGCCTTCTAGTTCTAGAAGAGGGAGGTCCCCGTGGAGAGGATGAACCCGCTTCTTGGACTGCACTCTGCTTCAACCACCGGCTCGCACCTAGGGCTTTCAACTTGTTCTGCATACTTAGGGCTTTCAACTTCTTCTCGCTTCATCTGCAAATGCAGGGCTTCTAGTTTCGTCCCATGGAGCAAAGAATCTGTCAAAGCTCCGTAGAATTACCCCTAAAGTGATGTTTACAAATTATTTTGATCAAACCATGATGCCTAGGGGTTCCTTTTCCTTCCCCGATATTTCTTGGCCATAGTTTTTAAATCTTCATAAAAATACAGGGGAAAATTAACTTGGAATTCAGTGGTTTGTGTGGCCATATCTCAAATAAATTAAAATCTTCATATGATGCCCCGATAAAACAACAGACTCGACCTTCACAAGTGATAAATCTAATCATCCATTCAGCTACTTCATCCCAAGGAGATTCCGGACTTTCCCTTTTAACTCCTTTACAAACATTTTTGCTCATGACATATTCAATCGGTTTATCGTTTTCTGCCCTAAACTGGTTGGCCAATTCACTTAAGGTATTTCTAGCTATTTTCCCAAGATTAATTCCTTGCAAAGGAAATTCAGTAATTTGGCTCAAAATGTCTGGAGTTACCTGGATTGTCATGCCATTGATGTTGATTCTGTTGTTTCTGAAGGTTCGTGCAAATTCTGCAGCCAACCCTTCGGAGTTCCCATCAAATTTCTACAGAAACGGCATCAAACCAGAGATCGGTGAAAATTTGCAGCAACGTAGGATTTTCCAATATGAAGGTGGCATTTTCTGGTTCACTCCTGTTCTTCCTGCCGCCCATTTTTCCTTGTTCTGTTCGCAACTATGTTTCGAAAGCACTGGAATGACAGTCTTAGCATGCATGCACTGGAATGACAGTTCTATCGTACATGCATTGGAATAATAGTTCGTGCGCCGGAACAGAGCATGTAAAACCGACTTGTTGATTCATTATTTTAAAAACCGATGGAATATGCTGACAACGCGGAAAAAATTAATGCCAATGCAGATTTCACGATTACGGTTTGCTGAGTTGGCATCCATGAATTTGATGTGAATTTTTCAAGGCAAACAAAATCTGTTTTCGGTGTGCTTTGAGGCGTGTGCCATGATTACGCGTATCACGAAATTATGATATCTAAATATCATAAATTTCAAAAATCACGTGTTCCACAATCGTTTGCCACGTGTCCCTGCATGAATTTTTTTAAGAAACGTCAACTTATTCCGATGCACTGCGCACATGTCGTTATTTTGTCGTTCCGGAGCATATCTGTCAATTCTCATTCCGGAGCACAACTGTCATTACCCATTCCAGAGCACAACTATTACGGAGCTTTTGCTGTTCCGAAGCAGTGGTTATTCGGAAGCAAACTTCATTCTGAAGCATATGTCATTCCGGAGCATATGTCATTCCCCCCTTTTCATTGACTAATTTAGACATCCCCAATTTAAACCTTATGAATGCTTTGAATGCTAATCAAGTGAATCTATACACTATATACTTTAACTATTTACAATATTTAAAATGTAAAGAAACACATACCTGTCTTGACTACCTTTCTACATTTCATACAATTGATTAGCTTTGTTGTTTGTCTCGTCGACAAGTGCAAGAATGTAATCCCGAAAAACACAAACAAAATGGGTGATGGCAATGACAACAGTGGTGAATGACAATGGCGGAAAATGTATGGTGATGGAATGAATGGCGATGGAATGGATAGTGATGAAATGGATGGTGATGGAATGGGACTTAGTAAACATGCCAGATAACTGGTTTTCATGTAAACTAAATGTTTTTTTTTTTTTTTCGACAAAAACTATACTACTGCTGCTTTAGTGGAAGAAGGGAATTCTTCCATTAAATGCACATCCAAGTGCTCTATTTGTTTTAAAAATTCATTTTTAGTTAGTGGCTTATGGTAAATCCGGAGACGATGTCCATTAACCACTAACTTCCTTCGCGAATCATCAATTGGTGAGAGACGAACTGCTCCATTCGAGAAAACCTCTTCAACTGGGTATGGTCCAAGCCACCTTGTTTGCAACTTCCCAGGAAAATCTTCATAACGGGAGTCAAACAGTAATGCCCAATCCCTTGCTGGAATTTTCATTCTTGGATATGCTTATCATGCCGGATTTTACGTTGTGCTTGAATCATCTCGTTCTGATGCAAAGCGTCTCTTCGTATTTCATCCAATGCATTGAGTTGCAGGATCCGGTCCTTTTGTGCCTGTGACAAATCAATACCAACTTCCAAAGCAGTTCGAAGAGTTAGTAATTCAAATTCAATGGGCAAAAGGGGTTTTTTACCATAAACCAATTCAAAAGGGGTAAATCCCGTAGTGGATTTCCAAGTAGTGTTATAAGCCCAAATTGCTTCGGTAACCTTTCTACCCAATTCCTTCTATGAACTGCTACAGCTTTGGTCAATATTTTCTCTAATTCCCTATTTGTCACTTCAACTTGACCATTGGCCTGTGGATGATAAGGAGAGGACTTCCCGTGCTTGATTTCATATAATTTTACAAAGGCTTCAACAACCTTTGAAATAAACTGAGGTCCTTGATCAGAAGTAATAGACTGTGGGGCTCCAAATCGCAGAAAAATCTGTGAATACGTAAAATCAGCCACTTTGTCTTCTCGGGCATGCTTAAAGGCACGGGCTTCTGCCCATTTGGTTACATAATCAACACATACTAGGATGTGCACCTTCCCTTGGGAGGGTGGATCAATAGGTCCTACAAAATCTAACCCCCACCTCTCAAACGGTTCTACACCTAATTGAGGCAGTAAAGGCATTTCATTTTTGAAAGTAGGCTTACACATTCTTTGACATGCATCACAATTTCTAATATACCTTTTTACATCTTTATGCAATGATGGCCGTAGTAACCAAGCACTCAAAATCTTTCGAATGGTATGTTTTATCGAATAATGCCCTCCCGAAGGTTCATCATGACAGTGCTCTCAAAATGTCATATATCTCATCCTTACGAACACACCCGCGTAAAACATGATCGAGACTGCATTTAAACAATATTCCTTTTATCCATTCAAAAGAAGAGCTTTGCTTGATTAACTCTTTTTTTTTGTTTTGAGGTAAAATGAAGTGGAATCTTCCCTGTAGCTAAATAATTAGCTATATCCGCAAACCATGGAGTTTGAACAGAGACAGCAAACAATTTTTCATCATGGAATGCGTCTTCAACTAGTTCTTCGCTTCGCATTTGTCAATCTTGACAAGAAATCTGCCACTACATTAGCCTTTCCTGGTCTATTTACTATAGTAATATCAAATTTCCGTAGTAAAATCAACCAGCGAATAATTCGTGCACTAACCAAAGGCTTATTCATCAAATATTTGATAGCAAAGATGATCTCGTATGGATGAATACAGTGGTATCCCGTGATATAGTGTCGAAACTTGTTAATGGCATATACTATAGCTAAGAATTCCTTTTCAGCTTGTAGTGTAATTCTTTTCAGCTCCCGTCAAGTTTTTGCTAATATAATAAATGGCATAGTGTTGTCCATTTTCAATCTGCCCTAGTGCGGCTCCAATAGCAGTATTGGAGGCATCACTCGAATATGAAAGGGCAGCCCCAGCTAGGTCCTCTTAGTACTCGGCGGACCGGTTAGCTTTTCTTTCAAAGCTTCAAAGGACTTGTGGCAATCATCGCACCATACAAATTCAGAATCTTTCATTAATAATGCAAACATTGGATTAGCAATGGTACTGAAATCGCTAATGAATCTGCGATAAAAGCCAATATGTCCTAAGAAACTACGGACATCGCTTGAGATTTCGGAGGAGGAAGACTCTTGATGACCTCTACTTTCTTAGGATCAACCTTAATACCGTGAGCAGAGATATGATGTCCTAAAACAATTCCTTCCTCCATCATCAAGAAACATTTTTCAGGATTAAGAGATAAATGATATGCTTCACAGCATATTAGAACCTTTTCAAGTTGCTCTAATGTATACTCAAATGTGTCACCAAACACTGTGAAATCATCCATGTAAATCTCTACACTCTCATTGGTTAAATCAGAAAAAATGGCCAAGACAGCTCGTTGAAATGTTGTCGGTGCATTACATAATCCAAAGGGTAATACTCTATAAGCAAATGTCCCCCAAGGACATGTGAAAGTTGTTTTTTCCTGGTCTTCCGGTGCCACTTGGATCCGGTTATACCCACTAAAACCATCCGTAAAATAGAAATATTTCTTACCAAGGAAGAGTGTCCAAAGACTTGGTCTATAAAGGGTAATGGAAAGTGGTCCTTGTGTGTGACTTTGTTTAATTCCCCGTAATCCACACACACTCGCATCTTTCCATTCTTCTTAGGCACAATAACTAATGGAGAAACCCATTGACTCGTCCGAAATTGGATAAATGAATCCTACTTCCAACAATTTTTCAATTTCTTCTTTAACAATGTCTTTTAAAGCAAGATTCATACGTCTCTGCGGTTGTCTAACTGGTTTGACATCCTCGGTGTATATCCTATGTGTGCATACATCAGGGTGGATTCCAACCATATCCGTATAATTCCAAGCAAAAGCTTGAACATGTTTCTGCAAAACAGCAAATAGTTTGGCTTCTTGATCGTCACCAACCAACTGTTAACATTTACAGGTTTTCCTGGTTGAATTTCAATTTGCTTGACTCCGGGATAAACAGAGTTAACATGTTCATATTTGCTGATCAAAGCATTTAAAGGACAATGATGTGGTTGTAGATCATGAAATATTCTTGATTCCGAGTTAAATGCAATACCTGATGGAAGCATTGGCATAGGACAGGTGAAAGAAGTCAAAAGATGATGATGCCACCCATGTGGCAATGTAAAGGAAATTTCATGAAGTGGAATAGATGGTAAATGTTAAGCAACTTGTTCATCATCTTTCCATAATAGGCGATTGACCGGAACTTGATCATCCCCGAGGCCTTCTTCATGCAATGTATTCACCAAGACTGCTTTCATGTTCAAAAATTTCTCTCTCTGGTGAATTCAATTCTTCAATGTGTTCCTGTACTACAATGGTGGCAAGGGTAACAAGAGGCTCCTGTTCTTCATCGGACTCAGGATACCATAACTGTCCAGAAAATTTAGATGATGGTTTAGCAGGTGGATACAAAGAAATTTTCTTAAGATCTACTCCATTTGAAATAGTCATTTCTCCTGATCTACAGTCTATGAAAGCGGCTGCAGTAGCAAGCCAGGGTCGTCCCAGGATGATAGGATAGCCATTAGCTGTACTCCTAGGTTGTAATACTAGGAAATCTACAGGGTATTCCCAAGAAGATACTTCAATGGGAACATCCTCCAAAAGTCCTTCTGGTTTGGCAACTGACCTATCTGGCCATTTCCAAAACTCGTAGTCGTAGGACTCAAATCAGTGAGCTGCAATTTCTGCATAATATCTTTGGTCATGACATTAATTGCAGCTCCTAAATCAATAAGTACATTGGGAATTTGAACCAATCCTACAAGTAATGGTGATTACTGGACTTCCTGGATCACCATATTTGGGAGGTACTAATTTCCCGGAGAGAAGATCACCCAACTTTCCATCCACTTGTACAGTTTGTGGAAAGGCTTTCTTCTTCTTGCCAGGTTTCCTTATGCATAAATCCTGAATGGTTTTCTTAATCAATGGTACATCCTTGATTGCCTGCAACAGAGGAAGTGAGATTGACATTTTCTTTAATTCTGTGATTAACTCTGATTCAGGGGTAGTGATGGGATGATCAAACCTTTCAGGAAATGGTAAATCTGATGTGACACGTTCAGATTTTCTTTGTAAGTTTTCTGCATTCCTTTGCTCTGATTGTATTTTTTCTGGACTTGAAATTTCTGGAATTTCTTCAACTGTAGGTGGAGCAAGGTCGGTAAGACCTTCCCTGAGCGTAATTGGATGTTACCACAGTCAAGTACATGAACTGCAGCAGTATCTTCAGACTCAGCCTCATAAACAGGGGCTGCTTGTCTGACATTATTGGGGTTAGTCACAGGCTGAGATGGGAGTGGAGGTTGTCTTACTGGTTGTGCTTGTTGATGTTGTGTTCTTCCCTAAAAATTTGGATTAGGAGCTGGCAACAAATTTTGAGTTTGGCCTTGATACCTTTGCTGTCCTTGATGGGACTGATATTGCTGGCCTTGATAAGGTTGATATTGTTGTGGTGGAAATGGTTGTCCTTGATATTGTTGTCCCCATATTTGTCCTTGTTGTGTCCATTGTGGAGGCATGGTATGCCAAGGTGGGTTCATCCATCCAGATTGTGACCAATCTGGAGGAGCTGTCCAAGGTTGGTTCCAAGGTTGTGCGTAAGCTTCCGCCTCGTCCCCATGGCATATTCATATTCCAAGGAGATTGTCCCCAGCTTGGAAATCTAGGAGCATTGGGATATTGTGCATAACCACCACCAGGTCTTTGCCCAATAGCATTGAGTTCTTCTGCTTGGGTGCCCAAAACAGATTTTAGATGAGGCAACAAAGGGCATTTATCTGTTGAATGTTCCTTGGAACAAATTCCACAAATAGAAGTTTTGTTTAGGGGGCAATCCTGCAAGGCATGCTTACTCCTACACCTTGGGCAATAAATTGCTAAAGGTGGTGTAGAATTATTTCTTGTGTTTTTCTCACCTAATGCAGTATTAAGTTGAACAAGGATATCAGTTTTTAAATTGGCCATTTCCTCCATCAACTCTTTCATACCATTATTGCCAAGATTCTTTTTCTTTCTTCGATGGTGTGTACGGGAATAATTTTTGCATAACTCCACAATCTCATCAAGGTCAAGTTGATCTATGTCTCCTTTTCCCATTAAATCTAACACTTCCCTAGATTCATCCTGTAATCCTCTTAAGAGAATAGGCTTTAAGAAATCATGCTCTACAAAGACCACACCTCTTTTGGACAAAGGCAAAGCGATCAAGATAATCTTCTAAACTCTCATCCTCTTCTTGCTTGATCCTAAACAACTCATCTTTCCCTGTTTCTTACTCTACAATAATCCTGATATTTATTTAAGAATGCAGTCTCCATCTCATCCCATGTAGTAATTGAGTTAGGTTCAAGATTGCTCATGAACCATCGGAGAGCAGCGTCCTTAAGTGTAGAAGGAAACAACTTCAATTTCTGATTATCATTTATGTAGTCATAAGTCTGACATAACACTTTGAATTCAAACAAAAATTGATCAAGATCTTCTCAGCAGCTTCCCTAAAGATTGGCAATATAGATGGGGAGATTGTTTTCATGGGGGCATCTAGAAGTGGATCCAACCGAATAGGATATTCAAAAGTTTTAGGAGCATCATCAGGATCAACATATCTTGCTGTTGCTGCCATAGTTGTCTTCTTTCTAAAGGATGCTAGAAATAGTTTAGTCAGAGGGGAGTGTTTAGCAGCTAGTGCTTCAAAAAGCTCCTTTTCTAATTTTGCCAACAATTCTTCTGATGAAGAAGGTATGTCTGGCTTTTCCTCGTTGATGTCAAATGAAGGCAATTCTTCATCATACCGAGTAGGTCTCTTTGGTGGCTCAGAGCCACTCCGGATAAACCTCCCTCTGTCGTCTCTCAGCCTATGCATTCATGCACATTTACTAAACAGACTGTAGAATTTGCAAGAACTATTTTCTGTATCCAGCCTACAGTTCTTGACCTACTTAGATTTGACTAACAACACCATGATCCCCGGAAACGGCGCCAAAAATGATGAGTGTCGTTTAATTCATCATTTGATCATTATTTATCAATCCGGGCAGGTGTCCTAAGGCTGTTTACGATAGTCAATTCAAGCAGGTGTAAGACACTCCATTCAGAAAATGGCTTTATTGGTAGAACAGTTAGTGTTTGCTGGGGGTTCTTCTGTCACTCTAAACCCTATAACTTGAAAGGAAACTAAATTATGCTTGCTGAAATAAAACTGCAGAAATGAAATGACAGTGAAAGAAACCTATTTACTCTTGTTGAATCTGAAAATGCACTCAAAAACTGAAGTAAAATTGCTGAAATGAAAGTTGCTGAAATTAGAATTGCATAAAATAAACTTAACTATCTTGCAAAATAAAAGAACAGATCTAGAAATAAACTCGTAAATGAAAATGTAACTACAAATTCTAAAACTGGAAATAAGTTCAGCAAAATAAGAAAATGCAAAAAATGACAAGTTTCCTCGCTATTCTGCTCGCAGCATGAATTAAACAAGAAAACTCGATATGAACCTTCTTCTGCTCCTGGGAGTGGCCCTTGCTCCCTGGTTCAGAAGAAGGTGAAGAAGTAGCTCTGGTGTTCTACCTAATCACTCCTTCAATCATAAAATAAAATTGATAAAAACTGCACTTTTTATTGATTTAAAAACATGCAGAAAAATTCTGCATATTATTGCTACAGAAATCTGATTTCACAATATTCAGAATTACACTAATTGCAATCCTAATTCTTCCTACTTAGCTCAACCCAGATGGGAGCTAGTTATTTATATTAAAAAATAGCTAAATCAGATGTGGAATGATTCAAATTCAGGCATTTTAGGAATGCTGTTAAAACTGCATTCCTAAAATGCAGAATATGGTTACATATGAAATCTATTCATTGCACACTTGCTAGAGGTCTTCTGCATTGAAAAAGATGCATAACAGATTTACATAGCTATCCCTATCATTCTCCTGCAATTTGTTGTCTTTCCTGAGCTGTTTTGGTCAAAACTGTGCATTTCCTGTTATTCCGGAGCAGTCCTGTTATTCCGGAGCAGAATCCCTGTTATTTTTCAGAGCAGCGCCAGAATGACTGTTTCCAACACTTGTTTGCGGTTCTTTGGCCGAGCATTGGGTGGACCAGACTTATAAGTCTTTCAATAACCTGGTCACACGCTTTCCTAAGTTGAATTTGACCAAATCCCAAGCCTTGCAAATCTGGCTGGAATTTGTCCAAGTCAAAACAGTCAAAAATAGTTTTGCACAGCTTGCAGTTTTGACCTGTTTTTAGTGCTATTTTCTGCATTTGACAACTTCAGAGTGCATATTATAAATGTTATAAATTCCACACGTGATTGTACTAACACATTTCACAACAAATCATTATTTATCAACAAAACTTATGCAGAAAATACAAAAAATTAGTAAAAATAGAATATTATGCTTCTAAACAGTCAAACATGTAAATAGTAGTAAATATTGCATTTCATCAGCAAAATTAACATTAAAACGTATCAAAAAGGTCTATTAAGGATGTCCAAAATAATCAAAAATGAGGCAATATTTGGCCTCATCATAATTCACAATAAAAATTAAAACGGTGCAAAAGGGTATGAGTGACTCTAAATATAAGCAAGAAAAGAATAAATTGCACCTAAGCAAAGCAAACAAAAAAAATCATAAAAATCAATACATAAAATGTAAAAAGAAGGCTAAAGCTTTAGCCGCTTTCACCTACAGTTGTCGAAACCTGGCCGTTGGAGGCAACAGCGGCCAAGGCCCAATGGTCAAATTTTTTATCGTTGGGATTCAAAATTGGCCGCTTTGAGCAACAACGGCTTAGATTCAGCCGCTCTGAGTGACAACAGCCAAGGGGCGACACGACAAACCTGTGAAACCTTGGCTAGAAAATAAAAAAATTACAATTTTAACAAAATGACTTAAGAAAAATAACAGAGGGATGGAAAGCAAACAAATTGGAAAATAAATCCCCTACCCAAGCATCAAAACTAATCTAAGTTTGAGAATGCCCAAAATGGTGGTAGCAGGGGAATAATGGAAAATTTTCAAAAACCCTAGGTTGAAGCCACTGACAGATTGCAAAATTGGGGACCAACCCACTATGGCAAAAAGGAACCTAAGCCTAGTTATAGAGTTTGTTCGTTGCCAGTAGGTTTAGTGATGTTCATTTTTCTCATTTCTTAGTGGAGTTCAATTTTACTTAAGCAAAGAAAAGAGAGCTAGGGTTTTGAATAGAGATACCCGAGAAGCTTCGGATCCTCCAACATGTGATGTCTCACCTCGCGCAGCCATATCCTCAGTACCAACAAGTTTTGAAGAAACAACCATCGTCGTTGCACCAGAGCTTTGAAAATGGAATCTTCAACAGTGAAAATGATAGGTCAAAACCCTAGAATTACAAATTTTATATTTCCTTAATTATGCCTTGGCAGCTGCTGATGTCAGCGGCCCGAGCTTCTTGGTTGCTCAAGGCGACAATGGCCATAGGCAAGAAATCAAAATTCACTAGACCTGATAGTTGCCAAGCTCATAGATCAGAGTAAAGTAGTTCCTTCAATGAGGGAATAACAAAAATAGCAAATAATCACACTTTGATGGTTTAGGATCATCGAAATGTTCAAAATAACAAAAAAAAATCACATAAAATCACAATCTCAAGTAGGCCTTGTATCCAGTTACCTACTCTATCCACTCAGTGATTACATCGATTTGCACTCCATGTATTTCGATGAGATGAGTAGGAAAGCATAAGGCCACTTGGGGCAAAAGCAACTCATTTTGGAATTACGATATGTCACCCTTCAAATCGAAAGAAGATCAAGATGGTTGGACTGCACCACGGGTGCGAAGGGGTCATTCTAATTCCCCTATGACATCAAAAACATTAATTCAAAGTGATACAATCTATGCATGAACAGAATCATTCATCCTAACTCCCTAAGAAGGATATTGATAGTCGGATCGCTCCTCGGGATAGGGATGGATGATTATCATAAGCAATTGGAATCACACTTGGATGTGGGATTGCCCATTAAAAGTAGCAAATGCTAGAAAGGAACCAGATTAGTCATATTGGTCAAGCGACTTATCGCTTCAATCATTGTCATTTCTTCACCAATTCATTGTGTGAAGAGGTAGTTCAAAACTTCAACTTAATCATAATCAAAATCAACAAAATATCACTTGATCATAGAAAATTTGTGTTTGTCCTATGAATAATTTCATACAACAATCACAAATTTCCCTTGTTTACTGGGAACGTAAGCAGACATGACATCTTCAATTGTAGTTCTCCTACTGGTCAGAATTATTGTAGTAGCTGAAGCTACCCAATTGAATTTGAGGAATGAGTGCAATTTAACATGCAAAAGCCACTGAGCTAAGTCCTCCGAACATTGAGGCAATAATTCAAGGGATGCATGCCATCTTGTATGATTGGGACATCTAGTGTTGATCATACCATTGATCACCATACACCCTACAAATGGATCAGTCTACGTTTTTTCTCAGTGTTGTGTTTTCCACATAGCGCATCGTAAAAAGGGGCATCTGTAGATACCTAAATCGTGTCATGCTTAGGGGAGCCACTTACATAGACACACTCATAATATCATAAGACATAATGTTGGACTTTCCAAGAATCAACAATGGTTCTCACCACTCATTTGGGGCCTTTTCAAGCCATCCAAGCTTGGTCGCTCAAGCCAAGAGAGACCAGATTCTAGCTGCTCAAGCCTAGAGCGGCCAGACCTAGCTGTTGTAGATGACAGCGGTGAGATCGTAGCCATTGTAGGCGATAGTGGCTAATCCATAAGAAGCGGTTTTTTGACAAACAGGCCCAATCTCGAGTGAAAGTGGTAGTCTACATGCAATAAAGGTGAGCGAGAGTGACTTTGCATTCCTTTTCACAACCAGTTCATATAGGATACTTGAGTTTGCATTTAGACTTAAGTTAACTAACCTCCAAGCATAAACAAAGGACAAAAGCTTCTCATGCTAATGAACAGTTCGCATAGAAGACTCAAGTGGGTAGTTATATTTTAGTTAACTGGCCTTCAAATATAGACAATAGACAAAAGCTTCTCATGCTAACTTGCACTATGCATGATAAATTTATTTCTAGGGCTTGGACATAGACCTAGGGTTTCACACTATAAAAGGTGCAATCCTAAGAGCACCAGGTCATATAGGGAGCCTTATCATATCTAGATATCCTTTAATATTTTATCATACAGATAATAGATACCCGAATCACATACAGGAGATCATTTCAGAGAGAGAGTTCTCTTTGAGATCATGTGTGCGATGGAGCTTTGACAAATCAAAGGGCATAACACCTACTTTCTTCAACATTAGATCATAGTCTTTGACCCATAGCTTTGGGGTAAGGAGAGCAAATTTTTCTTTAGTGGTCGTTGTCTTGGAAAGTGGCCCACAGGCTTGGCTTAGATAGACATAGCATCTTTTATCTTGTTTTCTTATATCATTAGCATAGATTTACTTGATTCCATGGTATTTTTTTTATCATATTTCTATTACATTCTTTTATTACTAACAACCTCATCCGGGGAGGCAATCTCGGACACCTAAAAGTGTGTTTTTGTTTCATTACTTGTAGGGCCACAGGTACATCGGATGAAGGTTACAACATACGATAGCAAAAGGGATCCCTCTAGGAGACAGCCCTAGAGAAGGAGGCATCTATAAGCCCTCATACATATCCGTGTGCGAAACCGTGAAGCTTTTATAAGTGCACCACCTCTTTGTGGAAGGGACACTCCTTGCCCACTTGTAATTTATAGTATCAAAATGGGTATCCCTAAGAGGGACCAACATGTAACTAAGCTTCAATATCAATAAAGAGATTCATCTTTTGTTATTTTGTGTTATATTTTTTTTCCTCTTGTATTTCCATTTTATCTTTGGTATTTTAAATAGCATTGCAAGTAGGGTTTTAGAAAAGGGATCGGTGCGTGCATTCTTAGAGTTGCTACAATTTGAGTGCGAGGATAACCTCCTTGGTGATGTTGGATTTCACCACCAACCTTTAGGAGCCCTTAGAATCACCATAGTTAGTACAATATTCTCTTTTATTTCATCATCGAGAGGTTAATTACTCTTGGGACTAGCTCAGGGTGATCATTAGGATAGACGCCCTTTAGATATGGGGCTTAATAATTAGTGGAATGCAGTTGTCACTTTTGTCCAATCTCATCCGAGAGTGAAGCAAAATCATGTGGGGCCATACCCTAGGTATTAGGCAAGTAGTAGGACCTAGATAACATGACCTATTTTGTAGAGGTGTTTTTTCTTCCTTAGGTTACCCCGCACCTACCCTCCATCCTAGGAGTCTGTTTTAGCCATTGGTATTTTACCATTCAAAACAGTGGTAGGGTGGCAACACACCTTTTGTAGATAGAACTTCACCACCACCTTTTGTAGTCTAGGATAGTTTTACCTAAACCACACAAAAAATCCTATTTATATATATTTGTGTGTCTATATAGATACTTGGTGTGGTTTATATTATTGATTACCAATTTTGTATTTACCTCTATATATAATCTCTTATTTTGCATGATTAGTATTACCACTTAGGGTTACGATGTATTAATTTAACCTTTTTGTGTGACTAACCTTTGGCCATTTTATTTATTCTATGGTTTTGATGTGAAGCCAAACCCGAGCTCAAAACCAACCCACTATGGACTCTACCCAACAATTCTCTATTGTACTTAACCTACCACCTATGATTTAAGACTTAGTTACTTGATGTACCTCTTTTCTATGACATACCCCATTTCCCCCAGATACCCATCATAATTATGATGTTTTCCCTATTATTATAGTCTTTACCAATATCGAGACCATTTCTTTAGATACATCTAGTGAGGCTAGTCCAACCTGAATCCAACAAATCCCTTCACCTTTTGATCCTTCAACATCTAGCTTACCCTTAATCACCATTCCACAACCTTCAATCACTTTTACTCCCCACTTCGACCTCTTATCTCAAACCCTTATTTATTATTCTACTACCTAGAACCTTATCCAAATATCTACTTCTATACCATCCCCACTTCAATATTTAATTACCCAAACCCAAATCAATGTAGTTTATGATTCTATTACACCATCCTCTACCTCCTCCTTTCTAGCTACAAATTTTAGACCTTTTCAACCACCTTATTATACACTCCCTCACCAATCTAGTATCACCAATAACCCACCCTATACTATGGTATATAGTATGCCAATTCATCACCCTAATATTTTTGTGCCTAAAATTCCACCTACAACCAACTCCATTTTAACTTTAGACTTAGAACTACCTACTAGCACTAATATCCCATCTCAATCTAATATTTTCAATGTCCAACCACTGTCCCAAATTCCATCACCATCTAATCCCTCTATTCCTCCTCAAACCACTCCCTTTACCCAAGAATACATAGGTTTCCTCAATCCCAAAACCAATCATCTCTTCCACCTCAACAACCTCCCCAAAATCCTCCTATCCAACCTTCTTACCCCAATACCAAACTCTCCTTAAACAACCATCCCAATCTTATCGATTACCATAACAACAACCTCAACTTAACCCTCAAATCATACCTATCTATCCCCAATCTCAACATATACCACCCCAAATCCTCCAATACACTAATTTACAAGTTTCTCAACCTCCTCAATCACAACCTATACCATATCAAATCCCTCAATACACTCCTTCGCAATTCCCTTAATATCCTTTCCAACCACAACCAAACCCTTCTCATTTGATTCCCTCTTTCCAAACACCCCCTAATTTATTCCAATATTATCCCCAATACCCATCCTACACCCCTTATCCTTCATAATTGCTACCACCCCAACCAAATACCAAAACCTATACCTCCCAATATTTCAATTATGTTCCTACACCTCCCAATTCCACCCCCAATCCAACATCTTACCTATATATGTCACTGTCATCTTCACAAGATGAGATACAATAACTTATTAGTTGTACAAATGCACTTGAACTTCAAACTGTAGACATAGGCTACCAAAAACCAACCCTTAGATAAATTTACTCCCAACCTATCCATCCATATGTACCTACCCTATTTTACCCTTATAAATTTGAGTTACCCAAACTTGAACCCTTCATTGAACATGGGGATCCAAAATATTTCTTGAGTAAATACCTTAATGCCATCTTCCTAATTAGTGGTAGTGACCACCTCCTTCTCCACACATTTGGTATTTACCTAAGTGACATCACTCTTGAGTGGTATAATTATCTCTTGCAACATAGTATTTATACCTTTGAGCAATTATCTAACCTCTTTCTTGAGATATTTGCCCTCTTGGTTAAAAATAAATCCAACCTCATTGACCTATATAACCTTAAACAATTTGAAGATAAATATATTTTAGATTATGGAACATGATGGCAAGCAATTATCAATGAATTATCCTTTTCCTTTACCATCATTGAGCTAAGTTAACTTTTCACTCATATTTTTAATAAACACATCTCCTTACTCCTATAATTACAACAATATAGGACCTTTGAAGAGGCAGCCAAGGTCATTGAGAACATCAAAATTCAAGAGGATGTCATCAAACTCAAGAAGAAAGAGTGGACCAATAAGAATAAAAAGAGTAATGCAACTTCTTACAAATCACCCCAAGTCAATAAAATTGTTCTTACCACACCATCCCCTAACACCACTATCCAATATCCCACACAATATCAACCTCTAATAACACCTCAACCATCCTCAACTTAACCCCTAGCCTCCTCTTTCACATCCCAACCTTAAAACAAACCCCATCGAGTGCCAAGTGAGATTACTCCCCTCATTGAGACTTTAGCCAATATCTTCCATCACCTCATTGAATCCCAAGCTATTAACCTACCCAAAATTAAACCCCTCTATGATCCCAATTGGCCCCTACCTCAATATTATAAACCACATCTATATTGTGTCTATCATCATCAACTAGGTCATGATATTGAACATTGTATTCAATTTAGAAACATGATCTAGGACATGATAGAATGGGGAGAAATTTGTGTTAACAATCCTATGTCTCCCCCTAATCAAAATATTAGGATCTACCAAAATTCCTTACCCTAAAATACGATAGCCTCCACATCCTCTACACCACCTAATCAAGTATACCATATTGACAAAATTGGCTTTGTTGGTATGACGCATGTAACCACTCGAGGTCAGCACCAAAACAACCCCCATAACCAATCCCAAACTCAATTTCCATTCCAATCCTCACATTCACCTACCCTTGACCTAGGTACTAACATTTCCTTAATATCTACACATAACTCCTCTACCTCCACCAATCAACCACCCATTTCTACCATCGCTCCAACATTGACCATATCCACTACCCTTTAATATTCCTCCACCATTATCTCATCATCACAAAATGACTCACTACTCTCCTCAGATACCCTATCACCCTCCATTCCTATTCCTAAGAAAGAATCACTAAACCTTACCTCTTCATCTCCTACACCATCTTTGCCACTACCTCCCATTACAAACCAACCCATGTTGACATCCCTCTCTAATCCTATCAACTCTTTATCACCCTCTCTCCAATTATCTATTGACACCCAAAAAATACCAATTCCCATTCTCACTATATCCTCTAAACCATTACCACCTAACCTTGTCATCACTCTTGCCCAAAAATTAAGTCATTATCTTAAACTTACCCCTGCCCATGTTCAATTCCTAATCACCATACCCTCCACTTCTTCATACCAAAATCACACACCTACCCAAACACTTATTCTATTACTCAAATCTGTAAACCATCATCTGGATCCCCTCATCAACCTTACCCTTAGTCCTACCACTCTCATTTCTCAAGAAGAAGATCCTCATGTATTACCCCAAACCCTAATTAACTCTACATTTGTATTACCAGATATTTCCCTCAATATTATCCCTCAATCAACCTCATATGATCATATTTTCTCATCCAAGGACACCCCAACCACTTCTATCATTTTGGCCTCACTGCCCTCTACAATCCCACATGTTACTATACATATGACTAATCTGGCTATAGGTGAATACTTTATACACAATGAAACCATTAAAAACCTACCACATATAGAGTCTATCAAATATTCTGGTAGATCACAAGATAAAATTTTTGCCATAGGTGTTATTGTACCCTTAGGTTCACCACCTAACCACGCCAATTTTGTTTATGAGGGACTCAATACACCCACATTTTCCTCCTCCATTTCCTTCCAATATCATTTTTGTGCTCACTTTAACTACCTATCCAATCCATATTTTGTCATATGTTATTTACATAAATGCCATTGGTAGGGTTTTGGCTTAGGATGCTATGAGGAGGGCATCCATGCCCCTATAGAACTTCCATATCAATTACTCAAAACTTGAGTAGGACTAGGCATATCAAGCTATTCTCCTACTTCATTAACCTCACCCAACATCCCATCCAACCACACTTTCTCTTGTGCTTTGACTCGATGGACCATGATACCTTTCAGACTTGGTTGCCACCTCATATTGCACTATTTTATGTTTTCCTCACCTCCCAGGACGTTTCGTTTTTCACATTGCCTCCTTAGGAACCCTTTTTAACATTGCCTCCTTAGAAATTTCCTTTTTCACCTTACCTTCTTGGGCATCCTTTTTACACTTGTCATGTTTAGCTATATATTTTTCACTAGCCTCCTTTCACTACACACCTTTTGTTTTACTTTTTCCCCTTTTTTATACAATGTATATGTGGTCGCTTCTTGTTTGGGTCTGCTCTTTTTCCATGGTTGCATTATATCCCTTTTTCCCTACCACATCCTTCTATTTGTGTCTTCTCTTACCTCCTTAACCAAAGCCTTTACCATCTGTTAATAGAATGAGGAGGTGATAGATCACTCTAATATCTCACCTTCCCCATTATCTCACATTACAAACAACCCCATGTTAACATCCTCCCATAATCCTGTTGACTCTTTATCACCCTCTCCCTAATCCAAATTAGCCCATGATTTTGGTCAACCACATGACTTCCCTTTAACCATTGATGTCATTGTTCCTTTGGGTCCTATATCTACCCATACCAATTTTGTGTCTAGGGGACTTGACACTTCCATTAATTTTTAGTCCCTCACTCTAGACCTTGAGGAGGACAATGAAGATGATGAATACATAGAACCTGAATGGGTACCGCTTTGGCCTGATGACTTTGTCCAAACCACCACCATTCATACTAGCCCATATGGTACCTCGAGGGATGAATTCAAAGCAAACCCCTAAAAAATTTCCATCTCTCCTGATCCTTGTATACCTCCATGCCCTCCTCCATGCTTGTGGGTCTTTTATGCATAATACATACATACACACACACACACACACACACACACACACACACACATATATATATATCCCCTATAATACTTGTACATACACTTTCTTTCTATCTACTATTGATAACTATATATCTATTTGTACATTTTGCCAACTCTCTTTTCACATTTTTGTATCACATATTTCTACATATTCCTATTATCACCTTTTGATAAATATTCTCCGCATTCACCCTTCCAAATCATCACCTTTTTTTATTATGGAAGGTTCTTACCTCATTAACCATTCACCTTTCCTTTCATATGCAAGGGTATATATGTGTCTTTCACAATCCATTTCTTCTTGCATCCATTTTCTTCTTCTTATCCCTTTCTTCATATCCTAAGGACCTTTTCATCACTCAACCATACCTAGTATCCTCTTCAAGTGCGTATATATCCCATTCAAAGCCACGACAATTTTGAGCCTCCCTTAGTGACCTATTGAGACATATTAGACTCCATATGGTACAAATAATTAATATTATTTTTAACTAGGTGAGGATGACATCATGATTAGTCCTAATTCCTATATTATCTCATTGTATCCCTTTTCAATGGTTCAAAACCCAAGGGTGCGTGCTTTGGTTTTAAAAAAATGAAATTAAATAATAATAATGATGATATAACTTGAATCCTTGGGTATATTAGATGACTCCACCGGGGCTATAGATGCCTGACAAGCAATGGAGAAACATCGATGGACCATGTTATATCTCCACCAGGGCAATATATGCCTAATTTTTAGTGGAGTATACCTTCACGATGAGCTTAATTTTCTCATTAGGGCTATGATTGGTTAAGTCTAAAATTATTCAAAATCTGGTTAATGAACTAACTACACACATAGTGGTTCTAGGAGATTTTGATATATCTCAAGGGACCTCTAATCCTAATGACATTTGCATGGTAACCTTACCACTTGAGAGGAGTACTAGGGTGTTTGAGTCTCACAAAATCTCCTTCAGATATTATCCTCCCTCCTTTTTATTTTGTTTTTTTTTTTTTTTTTTTTTCTGTTTCTTTCTCCCTCTTTCACTATGGATATTATATACCCTCATGTATTTCAGGAAATATTTTTTATTAATGAAGTAAGAATTTTCCATTACCCTCATGATCATCATCATCCATCATTATTGATCTATTTTCCTTGTTATATATTATCCTTTTATCATCATTGTTATCCATCACATACTTACCTATCATCCATTAATTATTTATTTACTTATGTTTATTCTTATCCATCTACATTAACCCATCATATCATCTATTTGTTAATCATTCACACAATAGGTATACACACATTCATTCATAACTACCTATCCATGACTTCTCGCCTTCATCCCTACCTCCTTTTGACTAATGTCCTCATATCTCTCGATCACTCCTATCCCCACCAATAGACTATGACCCTACCCCTTCGTGAATGCGGGGCACCCATGCAGTGATAGATGGATCTCTTGAAACAATACTCCTACTTTGAGACCGATCTAATCTCTTGGTACATTTTCTCACTCATGACCCATCCAACCACCCTCTATTCTATCAACTACCCCATACTCGATGCACCATGTTACTTTTAATACTTGGTTGTACATCCACATTGCATTGTTTTTCTCTTTTCTTACATCCTTGGGCACACTTTTTCACATTTCTCCCTTGGGCACCCTTTTTCACATCACCCTTTTTCACATTGTCTCCTTGGGCACCCTTTTTCATATTGCTACCTTGGGCACCCTTTTCACCTTGCCCCCTTGGGCACCCTTTTTTACATTACCTCCTTGGGAACCCTTTTTCACATGTCCCCCTTGGGCACCCCTTTTACACTTGCCCCCTTGGGCACCCCTTCTACAATTTCCCCCTTATGCTATGCACTTTTCACTAGCCTCTTATGCTACACACTTTTTCTTATGCAGTGCACATTTTGTCTCTTCCTATTTGGGTCTGATCTTTTTTCATGGTTGCACTATACCCCCTTTTCTCTACCATCTTCTCCTACCCCCATACTTATCCCAATGGATCCAACGCTAACTCCCCTTTTCCCCCAAATATATCCCCCTATCTTCCTTACCCCCCATATTACCCTCCTTTATCCTCCCCTCACCTTCCCCCTTCTATTTTTCTACCTCCACCCCCATATACCCTGAATAATCACCTTAACCTACCACCCCTACCCCAATTTTGTCAAGTGGCTCATCCTTGGCCTCGTGACCTCCCTTGCACACTCACCACTTGAGGGGGTTTCCAAATATACTCCCACAGGGATAATCATCTCATTGGAGTAATAAAAAATAAAATTTTGAAAAGGTTTTTGCACTATGTTGTTTTTACAAACAACACATTGCAAAAGGGGCATCTATAGACATAAAAAATTAGCATTTTTGATAACATAATAAATTATGAATTAGTATACCTAAATATTCCTTTTTGTCACCTTACAAAATTATAATTAATATCTAAATTCCCTAATATTTCCCTAGCAAAACCCTAATAATAATCCACAAGTAATAAATATTAATAATAAATCAAATTTTGAATATATCTCCTACACCCACAAAAATAATAAAAATAATAATAATACTAATATAAATAATAATAAATCCCTACCCATCTCCCTACACTATTAATATTTAATTAAATCTAAATTATGCTAATAAAATATAATTAACATCACCATCATAGACCCCATTTATAGCCCCTCCTACATAGAAAATGATAATATTAATAAAATAATGACAATCCTAATTAACGTTAATTAAACTCCCCACTAAAGCCCCTTTTTGTTCATTAATCAAGCTTAAACAATATTCAAGGCAAATGCATTTAATATAAAATCTCTAGAAGCCTATAAAATATGCCCCTCCCAAATCTCTAGAAATCCCCCACATTAATATTGTACCCCTCATGCACTTTACCCAAGCCATAAAAGAAATTTTAAATTCAAAAATATAGAAAGTTCAAAGAGGTGCATTTATCTCACCTCGACATAGGATAGCCACCTCATCATTTCTTGCAATTTTTAATTCATGCCACATTCTCCCATGGAACTTGGAAAACTAATTTAAAATTAGTTTCCCTCCCCCTAGGATTACCTCTTCCAAGGCAATTTAATATGCCAACCCAACCCCCTCCACCTCACCACTTTCTAGACTTTTCCCTCACCTACCTTGCACATGTGGAGGCCAAGTGGAGCCTATGTGGCATCCCACTCACCAAGCCCCCAAAATTCTATAAATACCCTTGGCCATGGCCAAAGGTAGGAAGCCTATTTTGAGCTAATATTATGCTGCAAAAATCCTTCCACTTGCCTTAGCAAATCTACATACATTTGTAGTTGTTAACATTGTCCTTAGACCCCCTCAATCCTATTCCACATGCTAACAAGCTCTCGGTGTTGCGGGCCAAACAAGGTTAATTTCTTTCCTACTTTTGTCACATGCCCGTGCATTTAATTTATCAACCCAGGGAGCTTCGTAAACTTGTGAAGGGTCTAAATAAGATTGCTTACAATACCACTTGAGATGAGTCCACTAGTTCTACTATTGGGGGTGTTTCAAATGGTTGTCAATAATTCATGCACTCCTCAATAATTTACGTAAAAACAATTAAATCTACAAAAAGAAAATATTCACACATTCCTAGAAATGAACCTACTACAATACTAGAAATAACAATGCGATAAACAATCTTATAAAAGCGATAAACTAATCTAGAAAAAAACACAAGAAAAATAGGGGAAGAAATACTGGCTTGGAGTGGGCCCAGGCTCCAACAGCTTCCTCCCAGCTGAACACGCACTTAGAAACTCTTATAATTATCAAAGTATTACAATTACTATCAAAATATTCTCTCTTCTCTCTATATATCTCCCCCTCTTCAGAGAGGTCTACATGTATTTATATAGCACACCCTCAGAACTTCTGTTACAAAGAAGTTGTAACAGTCGATTCATCCCAGACTAAACTAAGATAGTCTAGTAAATGTAATCAACATCTGCTAAAATTGGCATTCAATTCTAACGATGGTGTGTTCGCTGATTGGTTTGTGCTTCACCTGGCATTGGTAGGATGTTCTCATACATCGGTGCGATCCCCAATTTAGCTCTACATGACGTAGAGTTGGAACTGCACCAGTCTTTGTTGTCCACATCATGCTTGTTTGGTCAACGAGCGAAGAACAGGGGTGCCTTCCCTATGAGGAAGGTGCCTAAGTATGTCGGGCACCTTCTCTATGCGAAAGGTGCCTTACTGTCATTGGCGCCTTCTTGGAAGAGGAAGGCACTTATCTTCTGTTGGTGCCTTCCTATGAGAGGAAGGTACTTGCCTTCTAGTGGCGCCTTCCTATCGGTGCCTTCCTTATGGGAGGAAGGCGCTCACCTTCTAATGGCGCCTTCCTTATGAGAGGAAGGCACTTGCCTTCTAGTGGCACCTTCCTTATGAGAGGAAGGCGCTTGCCTTCTAGTGGTGCCTTCCCGTCGGTGCCTTGCTGACCCCTCATATTTGCCATTTCTTGGTGGGTTCAGTTGTACCTGTGGCCTGCGTCTGCCTCTTCTATGCATTGGCATCTGGAGGTGTGGCTCTTCTTTTTCTATGCGAAGCTGAGGGTGTGGTTGTTAGCTGTCCTTTTCTCGTTCTGGCCGCTATCGACGATGATCTAGCTAGCGTTGTCTCTGCTGACTGGAATGTAGCTTCTGTAGCTTGCCATAGGTCAACGTCCGGAGGTCTAACCACTACAAGAGGGATATCTAAATTATCCCTCCTGGAATGAACTACTTGGGCTTTGTACAATCGGGTTGCTTTAGGAGTAAGCCCTGCATTCTCCCTTGTAATGGTCGTGGCCTCCAATTCGAGGCCATATACCCCCCACCATTCAAAATACCTTCTTATCATGGAGGGCCATCCTTGAGATGACTCATAAATATCCCATAATTGATTGTCCTCTATCGGATTGACGTAGATACCAGAGTCCCCCTGCATCCTCGAGGTTGCCTTCCTGGTCTCCTTGGCTGTTGTCATCTCTTTGAGCAGTCGTTCGAACTATTTTTGCCTCTTCGTGAATTGCTACATATCCCACTCATCTTCCTCTGGCTCAGCGAAGGCCACCTTCACCTTCTTTCGAGCTGTCATAGGCCCTTTTCCTCTGGCCTTTGTATAAAATGTGACAGCTCAAATAGGGGTTTTCCCTTTCTCCCTGGCGGTCTTCTTCTCGCTCTGAGGGGCCTGCTCTGCGGTCCTTGGAGTGTTCTCTTCACTCGGTGTTGCCATCCCTGGGGGTGCTTCTTCATCCCCCTGTCTGTCCTGTGTTGACCCCTCAGGTTCTTCTCCTCCTTCTTTAGGTTTGGGGAGTTCTTCCTTATCCTCTAGTCATGTCTACTTCTGGAGGCCCTCGTCCTGCTCTGTATCACTCAGGACGATGATAGGGGGTGTTGTGGGACTTCTTTCCCTTTCACTCCCAAAAATAGAGGAATTCTCCCCTACCTTCGGGCTGCTCTATCGGGTGTCCGATCAAAATTCTCTCGAAGAAAATACTAGTTCTGATAGATGTGGGAGAATTCATCGAGACCTCTTTTGCCCAGTCAGTTTGGGTCGATGCGTCCCTTATTTCTATTCCCCTATCCTGGAGTAGCTGGTTTTCCTCCCGCAACTGCAAAACTAGCTGTTTGAGCTGGGTGACCCATGCATATCATTCTTTCAACTCCCCTCTATTCTTGTTCTGGTAGTCCTCTAGAATTTGTTGGGCCATCTAGCAATTGGTTTGCCATTCCAATGCTTCCTCCAAGACCGCATCGAATTTATCATTGCTCCCAGAAGTCCCTGCATCTTGTGGGCTCCAATTTTTCAAATCTCGGAGGGTTTGGGCTACAACATTGACTTTCGGGTCACTCTGTTCTTCTTCTGTCGAGAGGAGGAGTCATCACAGGCATTTCCTCCTAGGGACTGGCTTTGTCGGCTGGAACTCAACCTCATCGCTAATAAGCAATGCTCCTTCCTCCTCACACTCGAGCACTAGGGAATGCCCTCTTTCCTCTATGCTTTTAGGCACTGGTGAATGCCCTCTTTCTTCTATGAAATAGGGCAATGCCAATTGCCCGATACTCACCATTTCCTCTGTAGGGCTTCCCTCTTCTTGCCCTATTTTGGCAACAACATCCTATTGCCTTTCTTGGCCGCCATCTCCCTCTACATCGGGGTTCTGCCTCTACACTTCTGCATGGCAGACCAGTGCTGATATCAGCCCATGGTGGGCTAAGGTGGATGGTGCTCCCTTATGGTACCGAGCCGCTTCGTCCTTCATAGCATTCTCTAGGTAGAAGGGCACGTTCAACTTCCTTCCATGCACCATGTGATTGAGAAACTGCACATGGTTAGCATGCAGATGGGTATATTTCCTGGTGCATGTAAATAATCAAGCAACCTGCTCGAATATCTTCTATAGATTCATGGGAAGGCTATTTTTGGGTAGCCCCTCCTTTTCTATCTACACATTTTCCCTTGGCAGTAGTGCTTTGGCGTACGGCTTCAACAGTCCACCTTTGTATATGCATTCCTCTGTGAGGGGCAATCCAATCGCCCGTGAGATGTATTTTGGGGTGACTGGAATTTCTACCCCTCACACCTGAGTTACGTCGCCCTTCAAGGAGGCAGCCAATTCCTTGGCGACCTCCATAACTTGGCCCTGACTGACCAGGGTATAGTATTCGATCCATCCCTTGGCCTAGAACTATGTCTTTACCGCCCCCCTGAATCCTTTCGTATCACTTGGTTTATTCTTCTTCACTATGTGATTCTTCGACCTTCCTCCCATGGCTCCTTCCCTTACTACTATGGTTTTTTTTTATCCTTCCTTCTTCAGGAAGGTGCCTTCTTATAGGGAAGGCGCCTAACCTTAGAATTTATTTCTAGGGTACACCTTTCGAGCCATATCATTGGCACGCGGTTCCGGCTATGGGGGATATGATTTTTATGATGACGGTATTTTTTTGGTACTGCATAATTTATAAATAATTATATAAAAATTTGAATTAGCATGTGCGTACCTTATTTGGTGTTTCAGGCATCGTGAAGGGCGTTGATTCACTGATTTGTGACATGGGGGAGGGGTATGGTCATCTGATGTCGCTCGTTTGTGTGGTGGTTTCATTTTGATCGAGATGTTCGGGAGACGTAAGTGCTGGTTGTACGTGGAAGGCGCTCTTTGGTACCTTCCCCATGTGGAAGGCACTGATGTGGTGCCTTCCCGATGTGGAAGGCACTTATATGGCACCTTCCCAATGTTGTTGGTGCTCTCTAAATGGATGCGCCTTCCGGTGGTGGAAGGCACCTTTTTGATTGGATGCATATTCTGGTGGTGGAAGGTTCTTCTAATTGGATGTGCCTTTCGGTGGTGGAAGGCACCTTTGTCTACATGCACCTTCTCGATGTGGAAGACGCCTTCATCTGCATGCACCTTCCCGATGTGGAAGGTGCCTCGGCTTTGTTTTTTTTTTGTATGGCACCTTCCAGCCATGGAAGGCGCCTATATATATATATATATATATATATTTTTTTTTTTTTTTTTTGTGCGCCTTCTTCTAGCAGGATGCCTTCTTCATAAGGAAGGTGCCTTCTTCTAGCTGGGCACCTCTTTATAAGGAAGGAGCCTTCTTCTAGATGGGCGCCTTCTTTATAAGGAAGGCGTCATCTTCTAGCTGGGCGCCTTCTTTATAAGGAAGGCGCCTTATTCTGGCGGGGTGCCTTCTTTATAAGGAAGGCGCCTTCTTCTGGCAGGGTGCCTTCTTTATAAGGAAGGCACCTTCTTCTGTATGGGCGCCTTCTTTATAGATAAGGCACCTTCTTCTGGTGGGGTGCCTTCTTTATAAGGAAGGCGCCTTCTTCTGGCGGGGTGCCTTCTTTATAAGGAAGGCGCCTTCTTCTGGCTGGGTGCCTTCTTTATAAGGAAGGTGCCTTCTTCTGGTTGGGCACCTTCTTTATAAGGAAGGCACCTTCTTCTATGCCTTCTCGATGTGGAAGGCGCCTTATTCTCAGCAATCATGTTGTGATTGATTGGGAAAGGGTGATCAAGCCTTCTCTGTCTTGCTTCACACTGCCTCAGCTTCTACCTACGAGTGTCGATGTCGAAATGTTGAGCCAAATCAGGCCTGGTTTCCCAGATACCTATTCCTCGTGCTATCAGGTCCTCCACTTGCAAAAAGCAAATGAAAAGAAAGAAAAATAAATGTAGTTAGACACATTCCATGCCTATTAGGCCCTAGGTTAGGATGCCTGCAGCTTGCATGCGAGCGTCGTCCCTACAAAACACATCGTAAGAAAAAACTAAATTAACTAATTTTGGTGAGCACCTCCATGCCCATCGTTTCACCTTTTAAGAGTTTGGTCTAGATCTAACAAGATGGGGTCTCCCCCATGTCTATTCTGGATTCCACCTATAAGGTTTCAGATGTGTTATAGGGGTGCAGTTGGTGGCCATTGACCGTTAACACGGTGTTGTCGTCAATTGTTCTAATGTGCACTGCCCCATTCTTGATGAGCTCTACCACCTCATATGGTCCCATTCATCTTTGCATTAATTTACCTTTTCTTTCTTGGAATCAAGAATCGTACAATAACACCCATTCTCCTTCTTGGTACTTCAGTTTAATGTGGTGATCATGCCATCGCTTTCTTTGCTTTTGTAAAAATATGCTAAGCATCGCCCTTTGAAAGGTGGTAGGTGCATTGCATAATCCAAAAGGTAATACTCGATAGGCAAACATTCCCCATGGGTAGGTGAACATTGTCTTATCTTGATCCTCTTCTCCTATCTGGATCTGGTTGTATCCATTGAATCCATCCAAGAAGGAGAAATACTTCCTCTTGGAGAGTGTATCCAAGACTTGATCAATGAACGAGAGCGAGAAGTGGTCCTTCTTGGTCATTTTGTTTAAGGCTCTATAGTCCACAAAGATTCACCATTTCCCATTATTTTTAGGGACTACCACTAACGGTGATACCCACTCGCTGTCAGAAATCGGATAGATGAATCCGATAGTCAAGAGTTTTTATAGTTCTTCCTTGACAATGTCTTTCATTGTCGGATTCATTCTTCTTTATGGTTGCTTGCTTGGAGTTGCTTGATCATCTAGGTATATACGATGGGTATAGATTTTTGGGTTGATACCCTTCATATCTAAGTAATCCCATGTGAATGCCTATTGGTGTCTAACCAGGAGCTCTTCTACTTTCGTCAATTGTGTGGGAGTCAACCCACTACTGACATTCAACGTTCTTCCTAGCCCGACGTGTATCTACTAAATGTGGTGATCTTGGGTGCCAGCCAATGGCAATATAGGTGTGGAGATGGAGGACTCCCCATGGAGGAACTCCACAATAGCACCATCTTCATCTTCTTCTACCAACTCATCCAATGTCATCACCGGTTGGATCATGGATAGCTCAAGATTTTCATGCTCGATCAACATGGGTTCTCCTACTGAGTCGACGGACTGTGTTGGAGGTGAAATAGTCAACCTTTTAATGTTTTGTCCATCGAAGATGGTCATCAACCCATATCGACAGATGATGTAAGTGTTAGTTGTTGCCATCCATGGCCTTCCCAAGATGAGAGAGTAATCGCCCAGTCTAGTTTTAGATTGTAGGACTAAAAAGTTGGCTGGGTATTCCCATGCATTGATTGTCACTATTACGTCTTCCAACATTCCTTTTGGTGCCATGGTTGATCGATCGACCAGCTGTAGCACTGTCATAGTGGGTTTCAGGTTCATGAGTTGTAGCCTCTACATGGTCTCCTGAGGCATTACGTTGATGGCTACTTCGAGATCGACCAACATATTGGATAGGGAATGTCCCTCAATTTTTACAGTCAGCACCGAGTTGCCCAGGTCTGCATACTTTGGATGGCATGTTTTTCCCATCATCAAATCTGCTAGTTTACCCATGACATTGATAGTCTAGGTTGCTCTTCATCCTGACTTCCTTAGACACATCTCTCTTATCACCTTGGTATATATCGAAACATCTCGGATGGCTTGAAATAATGGAATTGTCACTATGAGGTTCTTCAAGCTAGACAAGATATTGAACTCTGGCTGCATTACTTTCCTCTATTCTTACATCCGATTGGGAAATGGAGCCTTTGCTCTCTCAGGCATTTCTTCTATCACCTCTTCTACAAGAGGTGTTTCTCCTACCTCTTCCTCCTCTTCTACTAGTGGAGGCATTCCTACTCCTAGATTTCTACCAGACCTAAGTTGAATATGGTACATCGGATACATCTCACCCTCCACGTTGTATGCTGGTTGGTTCACCCTATTATTCAGATTTGTCATTGGTTGTGCAGGTAGCTATGTAGGTCTCACTATTGGCAACGTCGGTAAATTTTGTTGGGGGTGAGTTGGTGCTACATTCTGTGGAGCCTGATTCCACGCAGTGTGGCCTCTCCACTACTGCCTAGGATATGGATATGGCATCCATGGCTGCTAGTTCGAGAATGTTGTTGGGGTGCGTTGGACTAGGGTGATGGCCCCCACCACCCCATGTTAGGTGGTTGAGGCGGACCTTGGTGCATGTATGGTCCTCCCCCATATGACAACATTTCGGTTGGCATATTCCCCATAGGGGGTTGTGGCCAACTCTTTCGATTGCCTATGAAATAGGCATCTGTGCTTTCAGCATCCTCCTGATTACTGGGCAGTTGCGGGCATAATCGAGTTTTATGGTTCAGCCTGCAAACTGTGCATACTCTGACTTTGTTCTCCGGGCATGCATTCTTTGCATGCTTCCCTCTACATTTTGGACAGAAATAAGCCAATGCTGCTTCATTTTCTTTCTTATTTTTCTCTAACAACAACATATCCATCTGTAATTCTAGAGATGAGAGCATTTTGCTCTTTAAATCTTCCAACATGTTACCTATTTCTATCTTCATGACTGAAGCAGTCGCTTTCATGGTTCTAGAAGTGGTCTTGCCTCTCCTTCTTGAGTAGTTTCAGCATAGTTGTCGGATGTCTTCCATAGCATGCTGGTAAACGTCACCTCTAGAGATCATGTTAAGAGCCTCCAGTGATTCATTGGTAAGTCCTCTCAAAAATATGCTTTTGAGGGACTTATCAGATAGTCTCGTGTGAGGAGATCGTTGAAGATTGAAGTTGAATCTCTCCCAGTATTCCTCGAGAGACTCATCTTCTTTCTGCATCATGCTCAAGACCTCTTCTCTAGAGTCTCTTGCTCTCCCAAAATCTTGGTATTGCTCTAAAAAGAGCTTCTTCATTTGATCCCAAGTGGCAATGTGTTTGTCTCCCAGACCGATGAACCACCATAGAGCTACATTGTCCAACGTGGAAGGGAAGAGTTTCAGCTTTTGCGTATCAGATTTGTAGTCCATAGACCTACATAAGACATCAAACTTAAATAAAAATAGGTCAGGGTCCTTAGTTGGGTATCCTTTGAAGGTCGAAAGGTGAGCAGGGGATATGTTTTTCATTTTGGTATCTCCTACTCCTTCTTCAATCGAGAAACTAAAGCCAGATGAGACTTCTTCATTGTCAGCCATTTTTTTAGGAAATGTGGTCTCTAATGCAGTATTTATGGCCTTACGATTGTTTAAGAGTTTTTGAGTCAAGGATCTAAGATTGTTCGGTGTTATCGTCTGATCTTCTACATATTTCCACAATAGGACCTCCTCTAAGGGTGTCCTATTAAACAAGGGATTTATGATGATTCTTTCTTCCCCACATTGATGGGATGAGGAGGCACTTTGCACAAAGTGTGGCTCCTCACTCCAATGGATTGTTGGAGGTGGTTCAGGTGAGTCTAATTCAAATTCAAAATATTTGGTTGACTCAAGTTTTGATGGATTGGTTTTTATGAACCGACCGTCAGGTCCTCTTCTTCTCGAAGAACTCATACAAGGTCAGATGGAAGGTTTCTAGGTATTGTAGATAATCTAGTTGAGATGCTTCCCCGACAACGATGCCAAAAATGTTGTAGGCCAAACAAGGTTAATTTCTTTCCTACTTTTGTCACATGCCTATGCATTTAATTTATCAACCCAGGGAGCTTCGTAAACTTGTGAAGGGTCTGAATAATATTGCTTACAATACCACTTGAGATGAGTCCGCTAGTTCTACTATTGGGGGGTGTTTCAAACGGTTGTCAATCATTCATGCACTCCTCAATAATTTATGTAAAAACAATTAAATCTACAAAAAGGAAATATTCACACATTCCTAGAAATGAACCTACTACAAATACTGGAAATAACAATGCGATAAAAAATCTTATAAAAGCGGTAAACTAATCTAGAAAAAAACACAAGAAAAATAGGGGAAGAAATACTAGCTTGGAGTGGGCCCAGGCTCCAGCAGCTTCCTCCTAGCTGAACACGCACTTAGAAACTCTTAGAACTGTATTATAATTATCAAAGTATTACAATTACTATCAAAATATTCTATCTATTCTCTCTATATATCTCTATCCTATATATCTCAAGAGGTCTTTCGTGTGTTTATATAGCACACCCGCAGAACTTCTGTTACAAAGAAGTTGTAACAGTCGATTCATCCTAGACTAAACTAAGATAGTCTGGTAAATGTAATCGATGTCTACTAAAATTGGCATTCGATTCTAATGGTGGTGTGTTCGCTGATTGGTTTGTGCTTCTCCTGGCATTGGTAGGATGTTCTCATACATCGGTGCGATCCCCAATTTAGCTCTACATGACGTAGAGTTGGAACTGCACCAGTCGTTGTTGTCCATGTCGTGCTTGTCTAGTCAACGAGCAAAGAACAAGGGTGCCTTCCCTATGAGGAAGGTGCCTAAGTATGTCGGGTGCCTTCTCTATGCGGAAGGTGCCTTACTGCCATTGGCACCTTCCTGGAAGAGGAAGGCGCTTATCTTCTATTGGCGCCTTCTTGTGAGAGGAAGGTGCTTGCCTTCTAGTGGTGCCTTCTTGTCGACACCTTCCTTATGAGAGGAAGGTGCTTGCCTTCTAGTGGTGCCTTCTTTATGATAGGAAGGCGCTTGCCTTCTAGTGGTGCTTTCCTTATGAGAGGAAGGTGCTTGCCTTCTAGTGGCACCTTCCTATCGGTGCCTTCCTTATGAAAGGAAGGCGCTTCTTTTCCTTTGGCGCCTTCTTGGAAGAGGAAGGTGTTGGCCTTCTATTGGTGCCTTCCTGGAAGATGAAGGCGCTTGTCTTTCCTTGGCGCCTTCCTGGAAGAGGAAGGTGCCTACTTATGCTTGGCGCCTTCCTGGAAGAGGAAGGCGCCTACCTTCTCTGCGTTGATTCCGAAAGAAACAAAGTTCCAGGTCCATGAAAAGACCTCGATTGATCCAAATCTAACTAAATCAACTGCAATTCCACAAAAACACACTGAAAACACATAAATTAGATAACACACATAATTTCATCAAATAATTATATAATCATTCATAAACATATGCAATCCTTATTATACAGTCACATAATAATCAAGAAATGGTATACAAAATATGAGCATTTCTGATGCTCATCACTCGGGTTTGATAGTTTGTAGCCTATAGTCACAGTCTCAAGACTGCCTCCCCTAAGACCGTCCCACCTACTTTCTACTATCTCCCTAGATATGGTCTTACCTCTAACAGGTAATAACTCACACAATAGGGTCTTCGATGATATTCCTATGCTTAACAGGTATATTCTCTATGTTTTTTGCACTTTGGTTTCATTTAGTAGTAGTAAAATTTTATTGTATTATGGTTTATATATTATATTGACTAAGGCCCAACCTAAGTGGGCCCATATTGTTTATTAACTCTTTCTTATTAGATGTGTGCAGGTCTCTCACCCATCTACAACAGCCCTTGGAAGCTCCTAAACCTACACACACACTCACATGATATCTCTTGATCGCATTCGGTTGTGGGAGAGAAAGAGTAACACCAACTTTATTGTCAAAAGCTCTTTTGGGTTACTTTGTAATTTGTAAAGACAAAAAGTTGTATTTTGTGTTAAAAGGCTTATATTTTTAATAAAATTCATTGTATATTCCCTCTCTTTGTGTTGGTATTTCTCTTGTTGATGGTGGTTTCTTCTCTTTGACTCCCACTTGTATTTTTTCACCTATATCTTATATTCCTACTTATTTAACTCTCGTTATTTATTTTATTGTATTCCCTTCTTCTTATATAAGTATAGTCATTAGAGGGTTTGAATCCAAGTGATAGTGACTCTGGAGGGTTTTTAATTCATAGTTGAGTCAGGTGGTGGTGGCTTTAGAGGGTTTGAAGCCAAGAGATGATGGCTCTAGAGGGTTTTTAATTCATAGTTGAGTTAGATGGTATGGTGGATCTGGAGGGTTTATAATCTACAACTAAGTTAGGTGGTGATGAATTTGGAGGGTTTGTAATCCATAACTGAGTTAGGCAATGGAGAACTCAAGTCAGGAAGGCAAGGGTGGTTTGTAGGGTTTGACTAGTGGGCAAGGTGGAAGTAGTGGAGGTCAAGATGCAAGGAGTGATGGAGGTCAAGGTGTGGAGATTGGTGGTGGGGATGGTGAGGAGAGTTGTAAAGGTCAGAGCACAGGGAGTGTTGGGGGTAAGGGTTCTTTTTGTGAAGGTAGTCAGGCTATGGGGAGTGGTGTTGGTCAGGACAAAGGAAGCATTGTGGGTCTGGCTATGTTGAGTGGTGATAGTAAGAAAAAGGGTCTCAAACATGTGCCATTTCATCAGCCTTTTATCTCAGGGGCTCGATCTTGGGTTAGTCTACTTAAGGGGAAGCAAAAATCAATGAGCCTAGGGTTAAATATCCTTTCTTGTTCAGGAAGACTTGTGGTTTCAGACCCTCTTGCAGATATGGCTGCTTCCCATGGGGATTTTGCTCTTGTTGGGAAATTTGTTGGGGTTCATCCAGATTTGGATGCTATTTGAAAGTGGGCTCAGTTAAAATGGCATCCTAAGGGTTCTTTGGAGATTGTTGCATTACCTAAGGGATTTTTCCTGGTTAGGCTCAGTGGTTTGGAGGACCGTGATAGGATTCTTCAAGGTGGTCCATGGTTCTTTGGGCGTAGAGGTTTATTCCTAAGGAAGTGGGCACCCAATTTCAACCCTAATTCTCAATGCATTGACCAAGCTCCTATGTGGGTTCACCTTCCTGGCCTTCCTTTATATCTTTGGCATGAGGAGATCCTAGCCAAAATCGCAAGTGAAATAGGAGAGATGGTGGTGATAGATCTTGTTACCATTGCTAGATCTAGGTTTTTATTCACTAGATTTTGTGTTAATGTTATGCTTGATAAGGACCTTCCAAAGTCAATTGAAATTGAGTCTAAGTTTGGGGTTTGGACCCAACCTTTGGAATATGAGAACATAGCTAGGAAATGCTTGGTATGCAAGAAGTTTGGTCATCCCAGCTTCACTTGTGCTCTATCTCAAAAAGTTGATAAAGGAAAAAAGGTATGGGAAAGGAAGTAGACCCCAAATCCAATTTTTTGGCATCTGAGTCAGGGGTAGATAGGAAAGGTGCTCATGGTGCTCCTAAGGAGTTTAGTAAAGTTCCCACATAAATCTTGGATGTTGGTGTGGTTGAAGGCCTTGTCATAGATGAAATTGATGGAAAGTGCTTAGAGGTAAATATTCCATTGGTTGTTGCCTCTGTTTGTGATGTTGGTGTTGAATGTAGGAATACCTTTGATTGTCTTCAAGTTTTAGATTGTGTTAAATCTATGATAGAGGATTTTGAAGCATCCAAGCAAGCAGACAAGTTTTCATCTATTGTAGTGTCTTTTTTGGATGAATCTAGTTTTTGTGATCCTACTAATTGTGGCCTTGGGAAAGATGTGGATCTTACCTTAATTTAGAGTGAGGGACTCAGTACTCCTAATCGAATCACTAGAAGTCAAAAAATAAAAGGTTGATGTTGGTTCTGAGACCCAAAGGGGTCACCCATCAAAGTCTAAAATGTGAAAGAAGGAAATAACCATGGAAGTGGCGAATGGATCTCAAAGAGTTTTGAACTTTGGGGGAAAAATCCCCCCATAAAAAATATAAAATGAAATTTCTTTCTTGGAATATTAGGGGATTGAATGCCCCTTCGAAACATTAAGATATTTTGATGCTAAGCTCAAGAAACCAAAATGGATGTACAAAAGGCTCAAAGTGTAAAGTAATTTTTATGGAGAGAAGCAGATTGTCTGATTAGCCCATCCAATGGAGCCTTTGGAGGGCTTATGTGTTTATGGAATAAGGAGAAGATTGAAGGTTGACTTATTGTAAATAATAGTAGTTTCATCTCTATGTTTTGTCATAGTCTAGAATATAACCAAAATTGGATTTTGATGAACGTGTATACCCCTAACTCGGTGAGTGGAAGATGCTCTTTGTGGAGAGATCTGAGTTGTCTTAGGGAAGCATTCAAAGATATTCCTTGGGTGTTGGTGGGTGATTTCAATACACCACTTTACCCATCTGATAAGAAGGGAGGCTCTCCAGTTCTATCAGAGGGAATGGAAGACTTTGGGAAGTTTTTGAGTGATAATGAGTTAATGGATATCGATCTTAGGTAGTTTAAGTATACATGGAGTAATTGAAGATTGGGTGACCAATTGATTTAGATAAGGCTAGATCAGTTTTTAGTTTCTCAAGAAGGTCTAACAGTATTTGGAGACACTACTCTTATGGCCCTCCCCAAGATTGGATCCAACCATAATCCTATTCTTTGGGAAATAGAGAGTGGAAGAAAACTGCATAAGAGCCCCTTTTGATTTGAGTTGATGTGGATGAATCATGAAAATTTAAAACCTAGTATAGAAGATTGGTGGCAAAAGGTTTTTAGGGGCCCTAAAATAATTCAAATTACTTGTAAATTGAGGTGGATTAAAGCCAATCTTAAAGAATGGAATAGAAGAGTCTTCGGGCATCTATTTACCCAAAAGAAGGATCTAAAGTTGAAGCTTGAAAATATTGAAAAGGAAGTGAACCAAGTTGGTCTAGATGATCATCATAGAAGGATTGAATGCTAGATCTTAGCTGATTATCATAATCTTCTAGCTTGTGAGGAAGTGTTTTGGAAATAAAAATCAAGGCTAGTTTGGCTTAAAGAAGGTGATAGAAACACTAGATTCTTTCATGTGTCTACCCTAAGACATAGAGGCAACAATAAGATAAAGGAGTTGGTTAGGGATGATGGCTCGGTGGTAGGGGAACTAGAGGATGTTAGGGTAGAAGTTGTCAGTTATTTTTTAGGCCTCTTGGGAGAACCTGTGGTAGTGAATGGTGAAGCTGAAAGCAAACTCCTTCCTAATATTCTAAAATTGGTGACTGATCAGATGAATTCTTCTCTTATGGCCCCCTTTATAGATGAGGAAATTAGAATGGCCACATTTAGTCTAGGTGGGGAAAAGGCCCTAGGACCGGATGGTTTCCTAGCTACTTTCTTTCAAAAGTTCTAGAATATTGTAGGATCAGATGTTACTGAGGCTATCAAGGAGATCCAAAGAACCCAATACCTGCCTAAGGATGTCAATTCCACTTTTTTGGCTTTGATCCCAAAAGTGCAAGGAGCAAGACATCTTAAAAATTTTAGGCCTATCAGTTTGTGCAACACAATCTATAAAATTTTATCCAAAACTATTGCCAATAGGTTAAAGAGGGTTCTACCTTTTATTGTGGTAGATCAACAAGGTGGTTTTGTTAAAGATCAATAAATTTTGGATAGCATAATTACCATTCATGAGGTTATTCATTCTATGGAAAATAGTAAGAGGGTTGGTATGCTTCTAAAGTTAGATATGAACAAAGCTTACGATCGGGTTTCTTGGGACTTCTTGACCAAAGTCCTATTGAAATTTGGCTTTCAGAGTAAATGGGTGGGGTTGGTTAAAAAGTGTTTTTCATCTGCTATGTTTTTAGTCTTGGTAAATGGAGTCCCTATTGGCTACTTCAAAAGTGGGTGTGGTCTTCATCAAGGGGATCCATTATCACCATATCTTTTTATTATTCTTGTTGAAGCACTAGGAAGATCTATTTCAGAGGTTGTAGAAAGTGGGCGAGTAGATGGTTTCAAACCAGCCTCGACATCAGACCCTATTTCTCATCAATAGTTTTTTGATGATACTTTGTTGATCTCCTGCTCCTCTATCCCTCAAGCTAAGGAGTTAAAAAACATTTTAGTGTCTTATGAAGAAGTTGTTGGTCAAAAAGTGAACTTAAAAAGTAAAGTTTATTTTATCAACACCCTAGCTGGAAGGAAAATAAAGATCACGAGGATCTTTGGGTGTGACATTGGAGAACTCCCAACCATGTATTTGGGTATGCCTATGTTCAAAGGTAGGATGGAGTCACATCTTTGGAATCTAGTTCTAGATAGACTAGCAAAAAAGTTAACAGGTTGGAGAGGAAGTCTTCTTAGCCAGGCAGGTAAAGCTCAGCTTGTGAAGTCTTCTTTATAGAGTATTCCCATTTATTTTATGTCTCTTTTCAATATTCTAGCTAAAATAAGGATTAAAATGGAGCAAATTCAAATATCCTTCCTCTGGTCTGGATCAGAAGATAGAAGACGCTTTGCCCTTGTTGCCTGGGATCAAATATGTTCTGCTAAAGATGTAGGAGGGTTGGGCTTTAGAAGGGTAAAATAGATGAATGAAGCCTTGATGGGAAAGATAGGATGGAAATTATTGAAAAATGATTAGCTTGAGTGGGTTAAGATCCTCAAAGCCAAGTATTTATGAAATGGAAAAAAATTTTTTATACTCCAATGACTTGCTAGTTGGATCTTCCTTTTGGAACAGTCTTGTGGACATTAGACATTTGTTATGTAAAGGGCTTCATTGGCATATTGGAGATGGAAATCAGGTGAAATTTTGGAAAGATCATTGGCTGAAGAACATTCCCCTCTCAGAGGACCTAGAGGTAAGTGCATTGGAACCTGCTCTATCCCTCCATTTTGGTATCAAAGTTGTTGATTATATTACAACTAAAAATAGTGAAAAATTCTAGAAAGATTTATCTGCTCTAGATTTAGACCCAAACTTGGCTAGCCATATTAACAATATAAAAATATGGCTTCATTTGTATCCTCTATTATCCTCCCATTTTAGTGATTCGATCATTTGGAAGGAGGAAAATAATGGAAAATACTCTATTAAGTCTGGATACCATTTGCTTGAGATAGAAGGTAGAAGTTGGTTTCTAGTGAGGAAAATCTGGATTAAAGGGCTCATCCCTAAAATAGCTTTCTTCTTATGGTTGGTGGCTCAAAATAGAATATTAACTATTGATAACTTACACAAAAGAGGCATCCCTATTGTAAATAGATGTTATTTATGTGAACAAAATTTGGAATCGGTTCATCATCTTTTTCTTGAATGTTCCTTTGCTAGACAGATTTTAGAGAAGGTTTTGGAACCCTTTGATGTTCCTTGGGTCTTCCCAACCACTATAGGAGATTTATGTGTGCAGTGGGATCCTCCTTTCAATAGTGGTAGATTGAAAGTTCTCTGGAGGTTTTGTCTCCCCCATTTTCTTTGGGGAATTTGGAATGAGAGGAATAACAAGGCTTTTGAAAATAGGAAAAGAGAGGCTTCTGTGGTTGCTTTTCATATTTTTAATGCTATTATGGAGAACACTCAAACCTTATCCTTTCCTGAGGTAGCTGAAAGTAGACTCGAGGAAGCCATTGTTGTTCATTGTAATTTGAAGCCTTTAATCTATGTGAATTTGTTGAGATCTTTAAGGTTGGAAGTTAAGTGGGAACCCCCTCTAGATGGGTGGATCAAACTAAATATGGATGGCACTGCAAAATGGAACCCAAGGTGTGTTGGTGTGGGTGGAGTTTTTAGGGATTCTAGGGGGATGATTGTGCAAGCCTTTGTTGAACCTCTATCCATCCAGTCCAACCATTTTGTTGAGGCTCGAGCCTTTTTTATAGGGGCTAAGTTAATCAAAGAAGGCCATTATAAAAATATTATTGTGGAAGGGGACTCCCTAAACCTTATAAATATTCTAAAAGGAAGACAAGAAGTTGGTTGGAGCATTGCAGATATGGTTGTGGGGATGAAAGAGATCCTGTAGTCTTGTCACAACCTTCAGTTGAAGCATGTTTATCGAGAGGGGAATGGAGCTACAGATTTATTGGCAAACATGGGGGTGGAGGCTCAGGATATTATTATATGGGAAGATAATTTCCCACTTCAACTTATTGAATTTGTGGCTAAGGAGAAGCCAAATCGGCCCAATGATGTTCACTTTCCAGTTGGAAGAAGCTAAATTTTGGGGTTCAGCTCTTGGGGCAAACTGTTATGGGTGTCCCAGTCTATATGTGGTAGACTGTTATGTATGTAAAGTCAACTATTGTCTAGTTATTCTTGTTATTGGTAGTGTAGTATGTATGTTTCTTATCAGGTGCTTTAGGTTGGTTCTTTATGATTGTTAATAGTTCAGATGGACTTGGCACCATGTTTTCTTCACCTTTTATGATCTGCTTGTAAGGAAGTTTATGTAAAAGGGATGGGGCCCTTTCAATCCCCTTCTTAACCTATTAATAAAAAAAGTATAGTCATTATTTCTTCAAGAGGTACATTGCCTCCCACATTTATTCAAGTATTTCATATCTCCACCACACCCATCATGTCATTTCCATCACTTTTCCATTGGTTTCATACACCACAAGTTCATTTTCATCTCCATTGTATTTATAGCTATCCACCTCCCTTACACAAATAATTGTTGAACTGTTAGCAACTACTTTTCCATTCACCTCCATTTCCACATAATTCACCCCACCTAGTTTCTTAACCCAAAGGCCCTTTATAGGAACAATGATATCACAAGCATTTAATTTCATAACTAAGTTTATATATACCATCCAAGAGCAACAAGTTTCTATAGGACTAAGCGAAGCATTCATTTGGAAATCAACCAATGGATTATCGATTTTTGACAACAAGGACGTATTTGATTAGATGAAACAAGAGAGATAAAGGGTTAGAGATGAATTTTAATAAAGGAAGAAGCAAACCCCTATAGTTCTAATGGCCCTATGGACCTAAATAATGAAGTGTTATAATAATATTGTTATTATAGAAGTACTCAAAAAAGACCCCTCCAAACCCTACATGCTTCAACTAACTTCATCACCAAGATATAAGAGTTGGATTTGACCCACATCAATCCATTCTAAATGTCATAGTTTTTGGGTTAGAAATAATTTAAGGGTTTAATAAAATATGCTAAAGTGATAATGGAGAATTAATCTACCATGAAACAAGTTCAAGAAAATACACAACAATGACTTTTCTAGATAAATAAAAGTAATAAATTTAACAAGAAATTGAAACCCTAAATAAATATGCAAACAAAGGAGCATAGTTGTAGAAGTATGTCAAATAGTTGCAATAAAAACATATTGAATTAAGAAATAGAGGACCTCTTGGTGTAGATCACCCAAATATAAAGTTATCTCAAAACGTACTTTGACCAAGAGGAGAAACATCTTGAGCTATGAATAGAGCAAATGAAAGTTCCATTTGAAGCAAAAGATCAAGATATTGCACGATTCTAAAAGGAGAATGAAGAACTAAATAAAGAGATAATAGAAAAAAGAGCACACTGTAATGACCCAAAAATCAAGAAATAAAACACACAGAAAGAGAAAGAATTTTTTTTTGACTAAGGATAGGGATTCATAAACCCCTAACCAACCTTAGATTAACTTAATGTTTAACACCTCTAAGTCTCTTAAGAACTATACCATGCAATATTTCCCTCACGCAAGTCCCTTATACGTAGGCATATCTCATGTTATGCACATAAGTCCATCCATATCATCATTCTTGATGAGCTAGACTTACCACCCTCAATCATTAGAAGGTGTACACGCATCTCCATATTCCACACAAGCCATTATGTGTGGGTATGCTACGTGTACTATGAGTTAAGCTATCAATATTGTCCTCTAACAAGTTATCTTAACTCTAGTACAATCTTCTAAACCTGGCTACCAATCTCCCTAAGGGGTCTCAAGCCCTTAGGTCATCCTCTAAGTTCACCTAGAACTTACTATTGCTTATATCATATGCTAAAACAAGAATATAAAAATATATATAGATACTAAATCTAACAAAACATAAATCATAGAAAAGCAAAGGATAACTAAAACACAAGCAATAATTAAAGGATAAATATGCAATAAAATGATTTAAGTACAAATACATTCAATTAATGGAATACAAGGTGCATCAACCATATTTTCATTTATTACATAAGTAAGTATGGTAAACCCTACTATACTTACGTACAATGTTGTTCCTAAAATGAATAACATTTAAAGCTTCTATACTTTCATTACCCTAAAATCTATAATTTTAGATAATGAATAACATTTAAAGCTTCTATATCCTCAAACATACCCTAAGCTCTCTTCTACACAGTGATTAGCCCACGGTTGCTCTAACGAAGGGAGGACAAATCATCATAGGGTAGTTTGTGAAGAAAGGGTGACAAGGTGCGATTGAGACAATTTTTATCCCATAGTAATCCAAAGTGCAGGTGGAGTGTGAAGAGTCTCCATAATATCAAATGATAGTCGTGATGTGGTTAGGTCATCCACGATGTCAAATGATAGCCAAGGGTAACTACCAAGCATTACTATGAACAACAAGGAAAGGGGTTACCTCTAGTGCACAAGTGAATGTATTGCTTGGAGGCCCTTCTATTATTCATGCTATCTAATATTACCAGCAATATATTAGTCATTGGGAACAATGATCATGATGATAGGCAAAGTTTGGTATAACCATCCAACCAAGAAAGGATGTTGCTACAGCCAGCCAACCAAACAAGGGTGCTACTAAAGCCAACCAACAAAACAAGGGTGCTACTATAGCCAGTCAACTAAACAAGGGTGCTACTATAGCCATCCAACCAAACAAGGGTGCTACTACAACCAACCAACCAAACAAGGGTTCTACTACATAGCCATGAGCTTGCAATGACTCTGTAGTAGTCAACAAGAGGGTGGTTAGAAGACCACCTCACTAGCATTGGCATAAACAATTAAGGATTAGGTTGTCATAGTTTTAGAATTTGATGCAACAAGCGAGATCCCACAGGCTAACAATAGTTTGAACTAGCAAAAGGAAGATATTAAACATGTCTAAAGTAATATAATCCAACTTGGTATGTTTGTTGTTGGTGGTCCGCCTGAGTTTCCCTAAAGAGTGCCCATTATCCACTCCTTCCTCTCTGCTCTACCCTCAATTATGCATTCTATTATCCCTACTACCTTATTCCCTATCTGCATCCCTTATCCTTGGTTTATGTCCCCTACCTACCCACCATTACTTTCCAACTACATCCATTAGGTGGTAGGGTGAACATTCTTCCTTGCTCTTCCTGAGGTGATTTCCATAAAGAAGCCATCCATTCACATCAGAGGGAGCTTCGCATAGCTGATCAAGTAAGATATCCAAAGGGTAGCCTGACCCTTTCTCAGAAGGTAGTCTTATCATTTTTAAACCATATGGGTTGATCAATTTGAGTTAAGTGAATTTCCATCAATTCAACTAGTTAAGGCATGTCCTCTATGAGTTCAATGAATTAAATTTTTTTTCTTATTCAAAATAATATCTCTTCGTTATTTAAATAAATTAACTATTTATTTAAAATGATCTTTATTTACTTATTTAAATAAACTAACTATTTATTTAAATGATATATTTTTCTATATAAATAAATCAACCATTTATTTAAAATAATATCTATTTGCTTTTTTAAATAGATCAACCATTTAATTTAAAATAATATCTATGTGATTTTTAAATAGATCAACCATTTATTTAAAATAATATCTATTTTCTATTTAAATAAATCAACCATATATTTAAAATAATATTTATTTTCTTTTTAAACAGATCAACCATTTATTTAAAATAATATCTATTTTCTATTTAAATAAATCAACTATTTATTTAAAATGATGCCCTTTTATTATTCTATTTACCAAGGCCTACAAGGATTTATGAAGATAACCTATTCATTCATAGCTCATAGATTATTAAAGCAAATAGTACTGAAGCAAAATACAATCATGCTTGGGCAATAAAAAATATGGAGTCTTTCCAGCAATCTAGTCACCTATCTCAGCCTCTAGAACTTACTATAGCTACTAGGCTATTAGTCTGGGGCTTAAGGAAACTATCTATTGATGATTATCCTTTAACCTAATGCACATATATATGAAGGTATCCATCCTTGTTACCTCCAAGTTGTCTTATCATCACTTCCCAAACCTCAAGTACCCTCATCTTCAATGGATGACTCAATTTCTTAAACTTACGAGTGCACCTGATCCTACACATTGGCAATTTGTTAGTAGTATTATACTCTTCAATATATTTTAATATTGTGTAGCTTCTCAATTGCATAAAATAAATTATTAAAAAATCATCAATTAATACATTTTTTTTCATATTCAAAGGTCCATCTGGGAGGGTCATGACATCCTCCGCCACTAAACCTAAACATCATATTGGGTGTTTCTCAGTCTTACACAAGCTTTCATAATCAAAAGCAAATTATTATAAATTTTAGAGATCATCAAACAATAATGGAAATAATTTTGCAAATCCATCACTTTCTCCCAAGTGGCATTCCTTTCCGAGAAACGGTCCCACTGGACCTTACATTGCTCAAGGGTCTGATTTTGCATAGCCTTAGAGTGGAATTTGAGAATCCTTACTAACATCACTTCGATTACCTCTAGGTTTGCCATCTACAAATTAGAAACATCCCACACATGTTCAGGGTCATTGATATATTTTCTAAGAAAATATATGTGAAAAGTGTCATGGATTTTTGATAGATTAGAATGTAAAGTGAGTTGGTATGCAATCAAACTAATATTTTTAATGATCTCAAAGAGCTCTACAAACTGTGGATCCATTTTTGTGGATTTGATCACACTTTTCATTGGTTTGACCCTTAGGAACACTTTATCCCCCACTTAGTACTCTCTTGGAGTTCTCTTTAAATTGGTATAACTCTTCTACCTATCAGTAGCTTCTTTGAGTCTTTTCCTGATTATCCTTGATCTTCCATTTCTCTAACCATTTTTGGTCCAATCACAACTCTATCCTCTAGGTTGTCCCACAATAGTGGTGTTCTACACTTTTGCCCATACAAGGCATTGAAAGGTGTCATTCCCAGAGAAGAGTGATACCCATTATTATAGGTAAACTCTACCAATGGTAGGTAGTCTTCCTAGAAAGACTTATGATCCATGCAATACATGCAACTCATGTTCAACTTCATGCCTATTGTTTGATGAAGGGCTCTCCAAAATTCATAAGTGAACTTGGAGTCCCTATCTGAGATAATTATCTCAGGAAATCCATGTAATTGAAACACTTCCTTGGCAAATCTATTAGCCACCACCTAAGCATTGCCCTTGGTGCTCCCAGGTATAAAATGTGCAACCTTAGTCAAATTTTTGACTACTAATAGAATTACATCATGTTGGTACTTGGTCTTAGGTAAAGCATCTATAAAATCCATTGATATAACCTACCATTTATGTGTAGGTATACTACATGGATACAACTATCCTACAGGATGCTTGTGTTCCTCATTAACCTTCTGCTATTCAATGAATCAAGCAACAAAATTGATGATTTTCCTTTTCATTCCTACCCAAAATAAGGTCCTCTTTATATTTTACCTCATATTTGCCCCTTTAGGGTTAGTTGTATAAGGAGATCTATGGGCTTCTTGTATTATTAGCTTCATTGAATCTCCTAATTTTGGTATGATGATTCTTATTTTGTAGCACAAAATATTATCTATCATCCCAAAATACTTATTGCTCTCAGGATCTTTGTATATTCTAGCTTGAATTTCCTAGAAATATTCATCCTGATTTTGCTACTGCCTTACTTGGTCCATGAGCTTCACGTGACTCTTAGTTATGGCTACTATGTATCTATTTCTACTCAAGGCATCTGTAACCTTATTCTCTTTCCCCTTTATGTACTCAATTTCAAAGTCATGCTCAGTGAGGAACTCAATCCACATTCTCTATCTTGCATTGAGTATTGGTTAGGTAAATATGTACCTTAGACTTTGATGGTTTGATTTTAACTTGAAAGGTCTTCCTACCAGATAATGGCACTAGACCTTGAGATCATGCACCACAACAACTAGCTCTAAATCATGAGTAGCATAATGGACTTCATGCTTCTTAATTTTTCTTTAAGTATAAGCTACTACTGACTCTTCTTGCATGAGTACTCCTAATCCTTCCAACGATGCATCAGTACATACTATAAAATCTCCTTGAGGATCTGTAATATTCAATATTGGTACAATAGTGAGTTTTCTTTTTAACAAAGAAAAAGTGGTTTCACACTTTTCTATCCATTTGAATTCCTTCCCTTTCTTCTGGAGGTTAGTTATTGTTGAGGTAATCTTTGAGAAATCCTTTATATAACATCTATAATAGCCTATTAACCCCATGAAGCTCCTTAATTTGATAACATTAGTAGGGGTGGCCAATTTAATATTGCTTTGATTTTCTCCAAATCCATAGCAATTCCTTCTTTTGATATGATATGCCCTAGATAGTGCACCTCTGAAACATAAAAATCGCTCTTGGATAGATTTTCGTAGAATTTATTTTTCCTTAGTAACTCTAACATGATATTGAGATACTTTTTGTGTTCTTTCTTGTTCCACAAGTATATTAGGATGTCATATAGAAACACACATACAAACTGGTCTAGATGCCTTCTAAACACACTACGTATTAAATTTATGAAGGTGGTTGTGGTATTAGTCAATCCAAAAGGTATGATTGTGAACTCATAATACCCATACCTAGTCTTAAATGTCATCTTGTGAGTGTCCTCCTCACATATTCTTAACTTGTGGTACCTTGACCTTAAATCTCTCTTGGTAAACATCATGGTATCTCTCAATTGATTGAACAAATCCTTGATCCTAGGTAGGATATACCGGTTCTTGATTGTAGCTTTATTCAGCATCATGTAGTCAATGCACAATCTTAAAGAGTCATCCTTATTTTTCACAAATAAAAAAGGTGCACCCCAAGGTGGCACACTTGGTTTTATAAACCCCTTCTCTATTAACCCTTAAAATTGTACCTTTAATTTCTACATCTCAACGGGTGACATCCTATAGAGGGATCTATGAATTGTTTCACTCCTAGCATGAGATCAATAGTGAAATCAAATTCTTGCATAGGAGGAAGCCTAGGTAAATCCTCAAGGAATACATCCTTGAATTCCTGTAAAATTTGGATGTGCCTCCAACACTTCCTTCTTTCGATCTTCTCCAACTTTGTTTATCTTTATTACATAAATCATCCCTCCTCTTTTGAGGGCTTTCTTCAACTACACAGTGGACAACATATGGGGTTTAAATATCCCTTGTTCACTATGAATATATAGCTTTTTCTCACTTCCTTCAGAATATTTGGTCCACCTATTCTAGAAATTTATTACGGATTTGTGGGCCTATAACAAATACATCCCTAGGATCACATCGAATGCATGAAGTGGGGCTACACATAAGTAACCTTCCATGGTCCCACTATCTAAAGTAATTTTCATCATTGAAAAACATTGGTTTACAGAGTAGGTCTATCCAAAACCATACTCAACCTTCCATCCATGAGCCAAATACCCTGGACTTTCCATTATATATTTTTCTAACTTACAAGAAATAAATCTATTTTTGGCTCCACTATCAATTAAGATATTCACTTGCTTATTGAAAATCTTACCTTTTATAATTAGTGGGGTGGTTTTCCCCTCAAGATTTTGACTCCTAGTTGCAGCGTAGATCTTGTGCATAGGTTCCTTGCCTTTAATGTTGGATGTACTCAACCCTAGTTGATATGGGCACTAGTTAGAAAAATGCACCCCTCTACAACGATAAAACTCGTCCTTAGGCCCTTTGTTTATTTTCTAGTTTTTGCTCCTTGTCCTTAATCATTGGGATTGAAACTTGTAGTTTCTGTGGTTGAGGCTTAGTGCTACTAGGTTTAGTGCCTTTCTTACAAATGTTCTTCTTGAACTTATTTTGGCTTCCATTGAATTTATTCTCCGAACTCTATGGGTTCTTAGCCTTTCATTCTTGTTCAACCTCCCATTTTACAACCTCATTGATATTCCTCTTATTTAGTTCTTGAAGTTATTGCTCAGACAAGGTTCATATTTATAGTAGAAGTGTGACTCTACTTTCTTTGCTAGGTCATATACCTTTTGCAATAATTTAGGCTCTTACATCTCTACATCATGCTTTATCCTAGATTGAAATCCATGAGTAAACTTATGAATCTACATTTTCTCATTATAGGTGGGTACATACTTCAACAATTTTACCAGCTTCCTAGAGTATATCTCCACTTAGTTGGTTCCTTACCTTAGACTAGCAAACTCCTCAAATTTTGGGCATAGAAATGCTTTGTGAGAAACCTCTTCTTGAAGATAACTATAAATTCCTTCCATGGGATGTTTACAGGTTCAATTTTAGTTTCTTCATAGTAAGTTTCCCATGAATAGAGGGTAGCTCTTTCAAGGTAAATAGTAGCCCAAACCGTTCGAAGAATATCCCTTTACTATGAAGAAAACTTCCAGTTCCCTTAACCAAGCCTTAGCTACATCTCCCTCTCCTTATCCATCAAATTTGGAGATACAAATTTTATTTATCTCTTATCATCCTCTTTTCAAAGAGGGTTCTAGCTTGTATTTATTCTACCATCAACCCCTCAACTTGGTTAACTTTTGAACCTCTAGCTTAGAAATTTTGGTTCACAATAGTTTATAGCACTTGTCTTAACTTATCTTGTAATGTTGTAACTATGGTAGTGATATCTTCAATTCCTGTATTGGGATCTTGTGGACCCTCATTCTAGGTTCCTTATTCGACATTACTTTGTCGATTCTATCTAGGTGGAGGCCCTTCTCTCCTAGTCTTAGGTGGCATCTTGATCTGATTTAAACTAAGAAAAGAATTAGATCATAGCTTCATCTTAAACTGAATCACTAACTCAAACCACATTATAAATTTCTTCTTGCTAATCATTAGAAATATAACTAGGATAAGGTTCCAAGGTTATGATGTACCATTGATACCAAAGCCCATAATAGAGTTTTTTCTAATCATTATAAATTTAACTAGGATAAGGTTCTAAGGTTATGATGTACCATTGATACCCTCGAACCTAGAGCTCTGATACCAAATGTAATGACCCAAAAATAAAGAAACAAAACACACGAAAAGAGAAAGAATTTTTTTTGACTAAGGAGAGGGATTCATAAACCCCTAACCAACCTTAGATTAACTTAATGTTTAACAACCCTAAGTTTCTTAAGAACTATACCACACAAGATTCCCCTCATGCAAGTCCCTTCTACGTAGGCATATCTCATGTTATGCACATAAGTCCATCCATATCATCATTCTTTATGAGCTAGACTTACCACCCTCAATAATTAGAAGGTGTACACGCATCTCCATATTCCACACAAGCCATTATGTGTGGGTATGCTACGTGTACTACGAGTTAAGCTATCAATATTGTCCTCTAACAAGCTATCTTAACTCTGGTATGATCTTCTAAACCTAGTTACCAATCTCCCTAAGGGGGTCTCAAGCCCTTAGGTCATCCTCTAAGTTCACCTAGAACTTACTATTGTTTATATCATATTCTAAAACAAGAATATAAAAATAGATCTAGATACTAAATCTAACAAAACATAAATCATAGACAAGCAAAGGATAACTAAAACACAAGCAATAATTAAAGGATAAACATGCAATAAAAAGGATTTAAATACAACTACATTCAATTAATGGAATACAAGGTGCATCAACCATATTGTTCATTTATTACATAAGTATGTATGGTAAACCCCATACCTTCAATCAATACATTACATCATTCTCATCGGGGAAACCTCCCCATAAATCTAATCTATTTGCATAAATAAGCAAGATGTAAGGTAGAGAGCAAACTTGTGCATCGATCCATCTCATGGATTTGGTCCTCCCGCTCTTCCATTGATCAAGTGAGGATAGTAGGGGATCAGGACACTCATAGTTTATGATAGACATGCTTCTAAATGCATTTATTCATTTTATTGCCAAATTGCAACTATACAAATAACCCAAGCAATTCAACTTCCTAATGCATAGTTGACATCATAGAAATCCACTCTTTCATTTTCCCCTCTCATATTCTTATGAGAGCTACTCAACCATGCATCAAGTCCATATGCTCTTACTTGTAATAAATGGTCTAACCCTTATTTAACAATCAAAGTCCCATACCCTTAATTTCTAAACAACCATAATCACATTCATTATCCAATTAAAGCCAACTACTTTAATCTTCAAATAAACCTTTTTCTTCATTTCATAAATTAAAGTCCCATACCCTTAATTTACAAAACAAACCATAATCACATTCATTTTCCAATTAAAGCCAACTACTTTAATCTTCAAATAAACCTCTTTCTTCATTTCATAAATTAAAGTCCCATACCCTTAATTTACAAAACAAACCATAATCACATTCATTTTCCAATTAAAGCCAACTACTTTAATCTTCAAATAAACCTTTTTCTTCATTTCATAAATTAAAGTCCCATACCCTTAATTTACAAAACAAACCATAATCACATTCATTTTCCAATTAAAGCCAACTACTTTAATCTTCAAATAAACCTTTTTCTTCATTTCATAAATTAAAGTCCCATACCCTTAATTTACAAAACAAACCATAATCACATTCATTTTCCAATTAAAGCCAACTACTTTAATCTTCAAATAAACATTTTCTTCATTTCATAAATTAAAGTCCTATACCCTTAATTTACAAATCAAACCATAATCACATTCATTTTTCAATTAAAGCCAACTACTTTAATCTTCGAATAAAATTTTTTCTTCATTTCATAAATTAAAGTCATATACCCTTAATTTACAAATCAAACCATAATCACATTCATTTTCCAATTAAAGTCAACTACTTTAATATTCAAATAAACCTTTTTCTTCATTTCATAAATTAAATTCCCATACCCTTAATTTACATAACAAACCATAATCAGATTCATTTTCCAATTAAAATCAACTACTTTAATCTTCAAATAAACCTTTTTCTTAATTTCATAAATTAAAGTCTCATACCCTTAATTTACAAAACAAACCATAATCACATTCATTTTAGATAATGAAAATACAATAAATATTCTTCTCTTTCATTACTCTAAAATCTACACTTTTAGATAATGAAATAACATTTAAAGCTTCTATACTTTCATTACCCTAAAATCTACAATTTTAGATAATGAAATAACATTTAAAGCTTCTATACTTTCATTACCCTAAAATCTACAATTTTAGATAATGAAATAACATTTAAAGCTTCTATACTTTCATTACCCTAAAATCTACAATTTTAGATAATGAAATAACATTTAAAGCTTCTATACCCTCAAACATACCCTAAGATCTCTTCTACATAGTGATTAGCCCATGGCTGCTCTAACGAAGGGAGGACAGATCATCATAGGGTGGTTTGTGAAGCAAGGGTGACAAGGTGCGACCGAGATGGTTTTTGCCCCACAGTAATCCAAAGTGCAGGTGGAGTGTTCAGAGTCTCCATGGTATCAAACGATAGCCACGATGTGGTCGGGTCATCCATGGTGTCAAACGATAGCCAAGGGTGACTACCGAGCATGACTACGAACGACAAGGAAAGGGGTTACCTCTAGTGCACAAGTAGACATCCTACTTGGAGGCCCTCCTATTTTTCATGCTATCTAATCTTACTAGCAATAGATTAGTCATTGGGAGTAATGGTCATGATGATAGGTAAATTTTGGTATAACCAACCAACCAAACAAGGGCGCTACTACAACCAACCAACCAAACAAGGGTGCTACTATAGCCAACCAACCAAACAAGGGTGCTACTATAGCTAGCCAACCAAAAAAGGGTGCTACTATATCCAACCAACCAAACAAGGGTGCTACTACAACTAGCCAACCAAACAAGGGTGCTACTACAACTAGCCAACCAAACAAGGGTGCTACTACATAGCCATGAGCTTGCAATGGCTCCGTATAGGTCAATAAGAGGATGGCCAAAAGACCACCTCACTAGCATTGGCATAAATGCTTAAGGAGTAGGTTGCCATAGTTTTAGAAGTTGACATAACAAGCAAGATCCCGCAACCCAACAACAGTTTGAGCTAGCGAAAGAAAAATATTAAACATGTCTAAAGTAATATAAGTCCAACCTAGTACATTTGTTGTTGGTGGTTCACCTAAGTTACCCTAAAGAGTGCTCATCATCCACTCCTTCCTCTCCTCCCTGTGCTCTTCTCTATGCTTCCTTCTATGTTATCTTCTTCTTGTTGCCTTCTTCCCTATCTATGTCCCTTCTCCTTGGTTTACGTCCCCTTACCTACCCACCATTACTCTCCAACTACATCCGTCAAGTGGTAGGGCAAACATTCCTCCTTCCTCTTCCCAAGGTGATTGCCATAAATAAGCCATCCCTTCACGTCAAAGGGAGCTTCACATAGTTGGTCCGATCAGATTTCCAAAGGGCGGCCTATCCCATTCTCAGAAGGTAGTCTTATCATATTTAAACCATATGGGTTGATCATTTTGAATTAAGCAAATTCCCATCAATTCAACTAGTTAAGGCCTACCCTCTATGAGTTCAATGAATTACATTTTTTCTTTCTTATTCAAAATAAGATCTCTTCGTTATTTAAATAAATTAACTATTTATTTAAAATGATATTTTAAAATAATATCTATTTGTTATTTAAATAAATCAACCATTTATTTAAAATAATATCTATTTGATTTTTAAATAGATCAACCATTTATTTAAAATAATATCTATTTGCTATTTAAATAAATCAACCATTTATTTAAAATAATATCTATTTGCTTTTTAAATAGATCAACCATTTATTTAAAATAATATCTATTTTCTATTTAAATAAATCAACTATTTATTTAAAATGATGTCTTTTTATTATTCTATTTACCAAGGCATACAAGGAGTTATGAAGACAACCTATTCATTCATAGCTCATAGATTATTAAAGCAAATAGTATTGAAGTAAAATACAATCATGCTTGTGCAATAACAAAGAGGGAGTCTTTCCATCAATCTAGTCACCTGTCTCAACCTCTAGAACTTACGATAGCTACTAGGCTATCAGTCTGGGGCTCAAGGTGACTAGCTATTGATGATTATCCCTTAACCGAATGCATGTCTATATGAAGGTATCCATCCTTGTTACCTTCGAGTTGTCTTATCATCACTTCCCCAACCTCAAGTACCCTCATCTTTGGTGGATGACTCAACTTCTTCCACTTACGAGTGCACTTGATCCTACACATTGGCAATTTGTTAGCAGTATCATACTCTTCAATATCTATTAATATTGCATAGTTACTCAATTGCACAAAATCAAGTATTAAAGCATCATCAATTAATACATTATTTTTTTCCATATTCAAAGGTCCATCTGGGAGGGTCATGACATCCTCCCCCACTAGGACTAAACACCGTCTCGGGTGTTTCTCAGTCTTACACAAGCATTCATAATCAAAAGCAAATTATTACAAATTTTAGAGATCATCAAACAAAAAAGGGAAATATTTTTGCATATCCGCCACTTTCTCCCAAGTGGCATTCCTTTTCGAGAAATGGTCCCACTAGACCTTACATTGCTCAAGGGTCCGATTTCGCATAGCCTTAGAGCGAAATTCGAGAATTCTTACTGGCATCACTTCAATTGCCTCTAGGTTTACCATCTACAAATTAGAAACATCCCACACATGTTCAGGGTCAGCGATATATTTTCTAAGCAAAGATATGTGGAAAGTGTCATGGATTTTTGATAGATTAGGAGGTAAAGTAAGTCGGTATGCAATCGAACTAATATTTTCAGTGATCTCAAAGGGCCCTACAAATCATGGATCCAGTTTTGTGGATTTGATCACACTTTTCATTGGTTTGACCCTTAGGAACACTTTATCCCCCACTGAGTACTCTCTTGGAGTTCTCTTTAAATTAACATAACTCTTCTACCTATCAGTAGCTTCCTTGAGTCTTTGCCTAATTATCCTTGCTCTTCCATTTATCTGACCATTTTTGGTCCAATCACAACTCTATCCTCTAGGTTGTCCCATGATAGTGGTGTTCTACACTTTCGCCCATACAAGGCATCGAAAGGTGCCATTCCTAGAGAAGAGTGATACCCATTATTGTAGGTAAACTCTACCAATGGTAGGTAGTCTTCCCAATGAGACTTGTGATCCATGCAATACATGTGGAGCATGTCTTCTAGTACTTGATTTACCCGCTCCGTTTGACCGTCTATTTTAGGGTGGTATGCTGAACTCATGTTCAACTTTGTGCCTATTGCCTGGTGAAGGGCTCTCCAAAATTTAGAAGTGAACTTGGAGTCCCTATCTAAGATAATTATCTCAGGAAATCCATGCAATCGAAACACTTCCTTGGAAAATCTATTAGCCACCACCTAAGCATCGTCCTTGGTGCTCCCAGGTATAAAATGTGCAACCTTAGTCAACTTGTCGACTACTACTAGAATTACATCGTGTTGGTACCTGGTCTTAGGTAAACCTACTATAAAATCCATTGATATGACCTACCATTTCTATGTAGGTATACTATGTGGATACAACTATCCTATGGGATGCTTGCATTCCACCTTAACCTTCTGACATTCAAGGCATCGAGTGATAAAATCAGTGATGTCCCTTTTCATTCCTACCCAAAAGAAGGTCCTCTTCAGATTTTCCCTCATATTTACCCCTCTGGGGTGAGTTGTATAAGGATATCTATGGGCTTCCTGCATTATTAGCTTCCTTGAATCCCCTGATTTTGGTATGATGATTCTTCCTTTGTAGCACAAAAGGTTATCTATCACCCCAAACTCCTTATTGCTCTCAGGATATTTGTCTATTCTAGCTTGAATTTCCTAGCAATATTCATCCTGATTTTGCTCCTACCTTACTTGGTCCATGAGCTTCATGTGACTCCTGGTTATGGTTGCTATGTGTCTCCTTCTACTCAAGGCATCCATAACCTTATTCTCTTTCCCCTTTATGTACTCAATTTCAAAGTCATACTCAGTGAGGAACTCGATCCACCTTCTCTATCTCGCATTGAGTATTGGTTGGGTAAATATGTACCTTAGACTTTGATGGTCTGATTTTAACTTGAAAGGTCTTCCTACCAGATAATGGTGCCAGACCTTGAGAGCATGCACCACAATGGCTAGCTCTAAATCATGAGTAGCATAATTGACTTCATGCTTCTTAAGTTTTCTCAAAGTATAAGCTACTACTGACTCTTCTTGCATGAGTACTCCTCCTAATCCTTCCAACGATGCATCAGTGCATACTGCAAAATCTCCTTGAGGATCTAGAATCTTCAATATTGGTGCAGTAGTGAGTTTTTACTTTAACAAAGCAAAAGTGGTTTCACACTTTTATATCCATTTGAATTCCTTCCCTTTCTTCTAGAGGTTAGTTATTGTCGAGGTAATCTTTGAGAAATCCTTTATATAACGTCTATAATAGCCCGTTAACCCCATGAAGCTCCTTACTTCAGTAACATTAGTAGGGGGTGGCCAATTTAATATGGCTTCGATTTTCTTTAGATCCACAACAATTCCTTCTATTGATATGATATGCCCTAGATAGCACACCTTTGAAACATAGAAATCACTCTTGGCTAGATTTTCGTAGAGTTGATTTTCCCTTAGTAACTCTAACATGATCTTGAGATGCTTGTCATGTTCTTCCTTGTTCCATGAGTATATTAGGATGTCATCTAGAAATACAAGGAAAAACTGGTCCAGATACCTTATGAACACACTATTCATTAAATTCATGAAGGTGGCTAGGGTATTAGTTAGTCCAAAAGGTAGGACTGTGAACTCATAATGCCCATACCTAGTCTTAAATGTCATCTTGTGAGTGTCCTCACGTATTCTTAACTGGTGGTACCCTGACCTTAAATCTATCTTGGTAAACACCATGGAATCTCTCAATTGATTGAACAAATCCTCGATCCTAGGTAGGGGATACTAGTTCTTTATTGTAGCTTTATTCAACATCCTGTAGTCAATGCACAATATTAAAGAGTCATCCTTCATTTTCACAAATAAAATAGGTGCACCCCAAGGTGACACACTTGGTTTTATCAACCCCTTCTCTAATAACCCTTGCAATTGTACCTTTAATTCTTGCATCTCAATGGGTGACATCCTATAGGGGGATCTGTGAATTGGTTCTACTCCTAGCATGAGATCAATAGTGAAATCAAATTCTCGCACAGGAGGAAGCCCAGGTAAATCCTCAAGGAATACATCCTTGAATTCCTATAAAATTGGATGCACCTCCAACACTTCCTTATTTCGGTCTTCTCCAACTTCATTTATATTTATTACATAAATCATCCCTCCTCTTCTGAGGGTTTTCTTCAATTGCATAGCGGACAATATCTAGGGTTTAAATGCCCCTTGTTCACTATGAATCCATAGCTTTTCCTTACTTTCTTCAAAATATTTGATCCACCTATCCTGGAAATTGATTACGGCTTTGTGGGCTTGTAACCAATCCATCCCTAGGATCACATCGAAGGCATGAAGTGGGGCTACATATAAGCAACCTTCCATGGTCCCACTAGCTAAAGTAATTTCCATCATAAAAAAACATTGGTTTATAGAGTAGGTCTATCCATAACCATACTCAACCTTCCATCCATGAGCCAAATACCCTAGCCTTTTCGGTATATATTTTTCTAACTTACAAGAAATAAAGCTATCTATGGCTCCACTATCAATTAAGATATTCACTTGCTTATTGAAAATATTACCTTTTATAATCAGTGGGGTGGTTTGCCCCTCAAGCTTCTGACTCCTAGTTGCAGCGTAGATCTTGTGCATAGGTTCCTTTCCTTTAATGCTGGATGTACTTGGCCCTAGTCGGTATGGGAACTAGTTAGAAAAATGCAGCCCTCTACAATGGTAACACCCATCCTTGGGCCCTTGCTACTTTTTTGATTTCTTCTCCTCATCCTTAATCATTGGGATTGAAACTTGCGGTTTCTATGGTTGAGGCTTAGCGCTATTAGGTTTGGTGCCTTTCTTATAAATTTTTTTCTTGAACTTATTTTGGCTTCCATTGAATTTCTTCTCCGGATTCTAGGGGTTCTTAGCCTTTCGTTCTTTTTCAACCTCCCATTTTACAACCCCATTGCTATTCCTCTTCTTTAGTTCCTGACATTCTTGCTCATACAAGGTTTCATATTTATAACGTAAGTGTGACTTTGCTTTCTTTGCTAGGTCATATACCTTTTTCAATGATTTAGGCTCCTGCATCTCTACATCATGCTTTATCCTAGATTGCAATCCATGAGTAAACTTATGAATCCACATTTTCTCATTATAGGTGGGTACATACTTCAACAATTTTACCATTTTCCTATAGTATATCTCCACTAAGTTGGTTCCTTGCCTTAGACTAGCAAACTCCTCAAATTTTAGGGCATAGAAATGCTCTGTGAGGAACCTCTTCTTGAATATGACTATAAATTCCTTCCATGGGATGTCTACTAGTTCAATATTAGTTTCCTCATAGTAAGTTTCCCACCAATATAGGGTAGCTCCTTCAAGGTAAATAGTCGCCCAAACCATTTGGGTTCCTGAAGAATATCCCTTTACTGTGAAGAAAACTTCTAGTTCCCTTAACCAAGCCTCAATTGCATCTCCCTCTCCTTCTCCATAAAACTTGGAGATACAAATATTCTTTAGATCTCTTACTATCCCCTTCTCCAAGAGGGTTCTAGCTTGTATCTATTCTATCATTAGCCCCTCAACTTGGTTAACTTCTGAATCTCTAGCTTGTAAATTTTGGTTTGCAATAGTTTCTAGCACTTGTCTTAACTGATCTTGTAATGCGACAATTATGGTAGTGAGATCTTCCATTCTCGTATTGGGAGCTTCTCGACCCTCATTCTGGGTCCCTTCTTTGATATTACTTTGTCGAGTCTGTCTAGGTGGAGGTCCTTATCTCCTGGCCTTAGGTGGCATCTTGATATGATTTCAACCAAGAAAATAATTAGATCACAACTTCATCTTAAACTGAATCACTAACTCAAACCACATTACAGAGTTCTTCTTGCTAATCATTAGAAATCTAACTAGGATAAGGTTCCAAGGTTATGATGTATCATTGATACCAAAGCCCATACTAAGGTATCATAACATTCATCTTCCCTTGGGATCAATTCCATTAGATTCTAAATAAGAAGAGACTCTAGGTTATCCTAGCTTTTAGCTTAAACCTAAGCAAGCCTTCATTGGAGATTCCCAAATCTCTTTCAGCACATAAGAAGCTCTATACCCTCAAACCTAGAGCTCTGATACCAAATGTAACAACCCAAAAATTAAGAAACAAGAACACACAAAAAGAGAAAGAATTTTTTTTTTTACTAAGGAGAGGGATTCATAAACCCCTAACCAACCTTAGATTAACTTAATGTTTAACAACCCCTAATTTTCTCAAGAACTATACCACACAAGATTCTCTGCACGTAAGTCCCTTCTATGTAGGTATATCTCATGTTATGCACGTAAGTCCATCCATCTCATCATTCTTGATGAGCTAGACTTACCATCCTCAATCATTAGAAGGTGTACGCACATCTCCATATTCCACACAAGCCATTATGTGTGGGTATGCTACATGTACTACGAGTTAAGCTATCAATATTGTCCTCTAACAAGCTATCTTAACTCTGGTACAATCTTCTAAACCTAGCTACCAATATCCCTAAGGGGGTCTCAAGCCCTTAGGTCATCCTCTAAGTTCACCTAGAACTTACTATTGTTTATATCAGATGCTAAAACAAGAATATAAAGAATATATCTAGATACTAAATCTAACAAAACATGAATCATTAACAAGAAAAGGATAACTAAAACATAAGCAATAATTGAAGGATAAACATGCAATAGAAAGGATTTAAATACAACTACATTCAATTAATGGAATACAAAGTGCATCAACCATATTGTTCATTTATTACATAAGTATGTATGGTAAACCCCATACCTTCAAACAATACATTACATCAATTTCATTGGGGAAACCTCCCCACAAATCTAATCTATTTGCATAAATAAGCAAGATGTAAGGTAGAGAGCAAACTTGTGCATTGGTCCATCTCATGACTTTGGTCCTCCCACTCTTCCATTGATCAAGTGAGGATAGTAGGGGATCAGGACACTCATAGTTCAGGATAGACATGCTTCTAAATGCATTTATTCATTTTATTACCAAATTGCAACTATACAAATAACCCAAGCAATTCAAATTTCTAATGCATAGTTGACATCATAGAAAGCCACTCTTTCATTTTCCCCTCTCATCTTCTTATGAGAGCTATTCAACCATGCATCAAGTCCATATGCTCTACTTGTAATAAATGGTCTAACCCTTACTTAACAATCAAATTCCCATACCCTTAATTTATAAATAACCATAATCACATTCATTTTCCAATTAAATCCAACTACTTTAATCTTCAAATAAACCTTTTTCTTCATTTCATAAATTAAAGTCCCATACCCTTAATTTACAAAACAAACCATAATCACATTCATTTTCCAATTAAAGCCAACTACTTTAATATTCAAATAAATTTTTTCTTCATTTCATAAATTAAAGTCCCATACCCTTAATTTACAAAACAAACCATAATCACATTCATTTTCCAATTAAAGCCAACTACTTTAATCTTCAAATAAACCTTTTTCTTCATTTCATAAATTAAAGTCCCATACCCTTAATTTACAAAACAAACCATAATCACATTCATTTTCCAATTAAATCCAACTACTTTAATCTTCAAATAAACCTTTTTCTTCATTTCATAAATTAAAGTCCCATACCCTTAATTTACAAAATAAACCATAATCACATTCATTTTCCAATTAAAGCCAACTACTTTAATCTTCAAATAAACCTTTTTTTCATTTCATAAATTAAAGTCCCATACCCTTAATTTACAAAACAAACCATAATCACATTCATTTTCCAATTAAATCCAACTACTTTAATCTTCAAATAAACCTTTTTTTCATTTCATAAATTAAAGTCCCATACCCTTAATTTACAAAAGAAACCATAATCACATTCATTTTCCAATTAAAGCCAACTACTTTAATCTTCAAATAAACCTTTTTCTTCATTTCATAAATTAAAGTCCCATACCCTTAATTTACAAAACAAACCATAATCACATTCATTTTAGCTAATGAAAATATAGTAAATATTCTTCTCTTTCATTACTCTAAAATCTACACTTTTAGATAATGAAATAACATTTAAAGCTTCTATGCTTTCATTACCCTAAAATCTACAATTTTAGATAATGAAATAACATTTAAAGCTTCTATACTTTCATTACCCTAAAATCTACAATTTTAGATAATGAAATAACATTTAAAGCTTCTATACTTTCATTACCCTAAAATCTACAATTTTAGATAATGAAATAACATTTAAAGCTTCTATACCCTCAAACATACCCTAAGCTCTCTTCTACACAGTGATTATCCCATGGCTTATCTAACAAAGGGAGGATAGATCAGTATAGGGTGGTTTGTGAAGCAAGTGTGACAAGGTGCGATCGATATGGTTTTTACCCCACAGTAATCCAAAGTGCATGTGGAGTGTTTAGAGTCTCCACAAAGTCAAATGATAGTCGTGGTTTGGTCATCCACAATGTCAAATGATAGCCAAGGGTGACCACTGAGCATGACTACAAACAACAATGAAAGGGGTTACCTTTGGTGTACAAGCGGATGTCTTGCTTGTAGGTCCTCCTATTTTTCATGCTATCTAATCTTACCAACAATAGATTAATCATTAGGAACAATAGTCATGATGATAGGCAAAGTTTGGTATAACCAACCAACCAAACAAGGGTGCTACTACAACCAACCAACCAAACAAGGATGCTACTATAGCTATCCAACCAAACAAGGGCATTACTATAGCTAGTAAACCAAATAAGAGTGTTACTATAGCCAACCAACCAAAAAAGGGTGCTACTATAGCTAGCCAACCAAAAAAGGGTACTACTACAGCCAACCAACCAAATAAGGATGCTACTACAACCAGCCAACCAATCAAGGGTGCTACTACATAGCAACGAGCTTGCAATGGCTCCATAGTGGTCAATAAGAGGATGTTCAGAAGACCACCTCACTAGCATTGGTATAAATGCTTTAGGATTAGTTGAGCAAGGTACAGTAATAGTATTGTCATTATTTTCAACACAATCAAATAGATCTATTGATGCAGTGGAAAAGAAGTTCAAAAGCTATTCAGATGCAGAAAACAGGAGTTCAAAGGTTATTCAAAGCATGTATAGTGATTTTCCAAGAATATCGAAGTGGCCCATTTGTAAAAGTTCAAAGAAAAATACAAGAAAAGTGTCGCGATATCGCAACATATACAGTAGGCAAGAAAAACTGTTGCGATTTTGCGACATGTTTGAAGAGAGAGAAAAAGGAGGAAAAACTATCACGATTTCACAACATGTTGAAAGAAAGAGAAACAACAGGAAAAACTGTCATGATTTCGTGACATGTTGGAAAGAAAAAACACAAGTGGAAAAACTGTAGCAATTTCGCGACATGTTGGAAGAGAGAGAAACAACAGGAAAAATTGTCACGATTTCGTGACATGTTAGAAAGAAAAATCACAAGTGGAAAAACTGTCACGATTTTGCGACATGTTGGAAGAGAGAGAAATAGTAGGAAAAACTGTCGCGATTTCACGACATGTTGGAAAGAAAAAACACAAGTTGAAAAACTGTCGCGATTTCGCGACATGTTGGAAGGGAAAAAGACAAGTAGAAAAAGTGTCGTGATTTCGTGACATGTTGCAAGAGAGTTTGTATGGAAGAAAAAGTGTCACGATTTCGCAACATATTGCAAGAGAGAGAGTCCAAAAGAAAAAGTGTCGCGATATCGCGACATGTCGGGTTTTCGCGACCCAAAGGCAAGAAAAAGTGCTAAGGAGAAAAAGCGTCACGATATCGCAACATGTTGGGTTTTCGTGACCCGAAGGCAAGAAAAAGCACTAAGGAGAAAAAGTGTCGCGATATCGTGACATGTCACGTTTTCGTGACTCGAAGGCAAGAGAAAGCACTAAGGAGAAAAAGTGTCACGATATCGCAACATGTCACGTTTTCGTGACCTTAAGGCAAGAGAAAGCACTAAGGAGAAAAAGTGTCGCGATATCGCGACATATCAGGTTTTCGTGACCCGAAGGCAAGAAAAAGTGCTAAGGAGAAAAAGTGTCGTCATATCACGACATGTCATGTTTTCTCGACCCGAAGGCAAGAGAAAGCGTACGGATGAAAAAGTGTCATGATATTGCGACATGTAGCATTTTCGCGAGCCAAAGCTAAGAGAAAGAGCAAGAAGAAAAAGTGTCATGATATCACGATATGTTGTATTTTTGTGGCTAGAAGCAAAGAAAAATCATAAGGAGAAAAAGTGTCACGATATTGCGACATGGCTAAGAGAAAGCGTACGGAGGCAAAAGTGTCACGATATCATGACATGTGTTTTCACGGCAACAGCAACAAAAGAGTTACAAGGGCAGTTGAAGTCGACGAAGACCGATGTAAGCCGATGAAGATTAGGGTTTGCAGCCAACGAAGACTAGGGTTTACAGTAAACTAAGATTAGGGTTACAGTCGACTAAGATTAGAGTTTTTTATCATGAAAATGTTGTTATAAAAGCAGGGCTATTTGGAGAATTTGGTGTGTATCGAAGTGTGCGACATACGATCGCTAAGCGTAGAGAGCAAGTCATGTCGAATCTTTCGAAGTGTGGAATTTTGCTAAGAAAGTAGAGTGCACAACAAGGAGAAGATGACTGCGAGGTGCAGTAGAGTGTGCGAAGTGCTTGCACAAAAAAGCAGAGTGCACAGAGGAATCAAAGGTGACCAGTTAGGGTCTAGCAAAAGCAAAGGTATCTTATTATCAATCTTCTAGTTTTAGACTTGAAGTCCAAGTTGGTGCTTGGCATCAGGGGTTGGTGCTCCTTTCTATTGGTGCAAAGAAATCAAGGGTTGGTGCTCCTTCCAGTGGATGCTGGTAAAATTGTTTGTAAATTTGTTGCTTTGCAAAGGCTAGATTTGGATGGTAGTCCAAATAGTCATTTTTGAGGAGTAGCCACATTGGTGAACCTCGTTAAATCTTATGTTGTGTGATGCTCTGTTGCTATTCTTACTGTATCTGTTTATAAGTTTTAATTGCTATTATTTTAAGAGTTGTAGATTCAAGATTAAAGAGCTACACTGATTCACCCTCCCTCTTAGTGCCATTATAAGACTAACAATTGGTATTAGATCTAAGTTCCTATACAAGCTTAACTAGCTAGGGTGATCTTGGAAGTAACACAATGGCAGGTGGCGAAGGCTTCTCATAAAAAAAAGCACCACTGTTTGATGGATCTAACTATGCATTCTGGAGAGTCAGGATGCAGACATATCTCTGTGCCTTGAGATATGACATCTAGAATTCAATAGTTAGTGGATACACAATTCCCACCACTCCTCCAAAATAAGCGAACAAAAAGAAACTGTTTGAGAATAATTTGAAAGCAATGAATGTCATCTTGTGTGGATTAGCAGACAGTGAACTAGTAAAGGTCATGAACTATAAATCGGAAAAAAAAATATGGGACAAAATGAAGTGTTCATGAAGGAGATGATAAGATCAAAGAAGTCAAGTTACAGACACATCGAGCTCAATTTGAAGCATTGAAGATGGATGATGATGAAAACATTGAGGTATTCATGTTGAGAGTTAATGGAATCATCAATACGATCAGAGGACTCAATAAGCATATCGATGACTCTGTTGTCGTGAAAAAGGTATTAAGATCTCTTCCTCAAAGGTTTGATTCCAAAGTCTCAGTGATAGAAGAAGCTAAAAATCTAAATTTTTTTAGTATAGATGAAATGTATGGTTCTTTAACTGCATATGAGATGAGGATAGGAAGATCTAAACCCACTGATAGAGAAGCAGCTTTCAAAGCCCTTAAAAATAAAAATACAAAACAAGAGTCCGAGGAAGAAGAGACATCAGATGAAATGGAAGAAAATTTTTTTAGAAAACTAAAAAATGGGAAAGGAAAATACAGAGGGAAGTTTCCATTTAAATGCTTCAAATGTGGAGGCGTTGGGCATTTTGCGACTAAATGTCCACTAAAAGAAAAGAACAAAAATGATGAAGGATCCCACCAAGAAAGAAGTGATTGGAAGATGAAAATAAATTTCACAAAAGGCAACTTCAAAAAGAAAAGTTTCATATCCAAGAATGTTGGTTCATCAAAAAATAGCTCCAGTGAAGAGTCTGAAGAAGAAAGAGATGAAGCTCTTTTTATGGCATTTGAAGAAGTTAAATCAAAAAAATAAGGAGTGACCTCTGAATTTTGTGGTGAAAATATCAAGGCTAAAGTAGACTTGGAGGGTGAGTTGATATTTGCACTTGAAGAGTGGGAGATAGAAAAGAAAAAGAATAAGAAACTATCAAGAAAGCTTGAGGATACAAATGGAATCATAACCAACTTAAAAGTACAGATAGAAGAATCTAAGAAAATCTCCAAAGATCTCGAAGTACAATTAACTATGAAAATAGATCTTTACAGCAAGTTAGAAGAAGAGATTGTTGGTTTAAGAATGCAGCTAGAAGAGATGAATAAGAAAATCAGTTGTTATCACAAACATGAAGAAAGTTCTATGAAGCTGGATAAGATCATAAATGACCAAAGACCTGTAGGCATCAAATTTGGTTTGGGTTTCATCGAAGGAGAATCATCAAGTGGATCAAAGGCCAGAAATACAGAATCCACAAAGAATGAAGCTAAGAGACAAGTTGATCAAGGAAAAATGTCTGTTGCAAAAGAAAGCATCAATGCCAGGCACAAAAGGAAAACTGACAATGATGGATTCACCAATATCTCACATCAAAGAATAAGAAGACCTATGGCTCCTACGGCAACATGGCAAAGACCATCTCCTAGGTTCAATTATCCTTTCTCTAGTTTCTATTTTAAATGCAATGGCTATGGGCATAAAATCTCAAACTGCAAATATAATGTAAGACCAAGGAATTTCACCAATAGAAATGTTTTTTCTCCTCTGATGAATTATACAGTAGAATGTTATAACTGTCATAATTTTAGGCATATTACAAGAAACTGTAGAAATACTTTTACATAAAATCAGTTTCAGGGAATAAAATTTCAACCATACAGGATGAGTCAAAATAGAAAGCTTCCCAAAAATCATGCTCAAACTACTGATAAGGGAAAGGCAAAACAAGAGCACAAAACTACTATCAAAACAATGTGGAAAGGAAAAGAGCGACTGAAGGAAGAAAAAAAATCCTTAATCATTCAAACTGCATTCAAAGCACAGAATAAATATGTACCATGGATACTAGATAGTGGATGCTCTGAGTCATATGACAGGTGACAAACAAAATTTGAAAAGTTACAGAAATATGAAGGAGGATCAGTAAAATTTGGAAATAATGATGGAGCCAAGATAGTCGGCAAAGACTCTATCAAAATCAGTGATGGAAGGATTAAATCAGAAGAAGTCTTATTTGTGGATGGGTTGAAACATAATTTATTGAGTGTAAGTTAGATTTTTGATAAAGGTCATGAAGTAGTCTTTATGAAGCAGGGTTGTGAAGTCAGAAAAACAAACAATGGAAAATTGATAGCAACAGGGTCAAGAACATCTGGTAACCTGTACACGCTCTCAGAGACTTCAAAAGGAGCTTGTTTTATTGGACAGGAAGAAAAAAATTTGTTGTGGCACAAGAGACTCGGTCATATCAGTTTCAATAATCTTCTAAAGATCACCTCAAAAAGGGTAGTGAGAGATATCCCAACCATCAGCAAACCTGCAAATAGCATCTGTGCTTCATGTCAAAAAGGGAAGCAAACTAGAGTCACATTCAAAACCAAAGAGTACTACACAAGCAAACCTTTGGAACTAATACACACTGATTTATTTGGTCCCATGAGAACACAAAGCATAAATGGTGACAAATATTTTATGCTGTGCATTGATGATTATTCTAGAATGACATGGATATTTTTCTTGAAACATAAATCAGAAGCCTTTGATATGTTCAAGATTTTCAAAAATCAAGTAGAGAATGAAACAAGAAAGAGGATCAAATGTCTAAGATCAGATAGACGAGGAGAATTCATTTTAGAGGAGTTTACAGAGTACTATGAGAAGTTCGGTATTAAGAGACAGTTTTCAGTAGCCAGGACACCTCAGCAAAATGGAGTGGTAGAAAGAAAGAATAGGACAGTGCAAGAAATGGCACGGACTATGCTGGCTGAAAGCAGAGTAGCAGACAGATTTTGGAAAGAAGTAGTCCACACCGCAGTGTATATCCAAAATAGGTACATGCTGAGAACACATGAAAACAAAACTCCTTATGAGTTGTGGTTCAAAAAAAGGGCAATAGCAAAGTATCTCAAAGTTTTTGGCAGCAAGTGCTACATCAAAATAACTGAAGATAATCTTGGTAAGTTTGAAGATAGAGTAGATGAAGGTATTTTTGTCGGATATTCATCAAAAAGCAAAGCTTACAAATGCTACAACAAAAGGCTAAAGAAAATTGTAGACAGTGCCGATGTTAAATTTTTTTTTTTTTTTTAAGCGAAAAACCCCTTGCGGGGCCACCTTGGTCTGAGATACCATGAACAGGGGGTTCTACACCGTCAAAGTCACCCAGGAGTCACACCCGACCCTGCCCGCACCAACATTATCAATTGGATTTTGGATACCCAATTTAGCTTTTTGGTAGGGTGGAGATTTGAACCTGGGACCTCCTTTGGAGGATTGCCCTCTCCTCTCCAACTCACCTACAACACCTGGGTAAAACTAATTTATAGTGGAAAACACCCCTTTTGGGGTGCCACTTTCAACAGGTTGGGCATAGGAGGAATGGAGCCTTGTCGGCCTCTACCAGCACATAGGACATTCCTAACTATACCATATATCTGCAAGATGGAGACAAGGGGAATGGAACTTAGGTTGGCCTCTACTAGCACCCAAGGCATTTACCACTGCACCACAACAAAAAAAAAAAATTAAAAGGCGAAAAACCCCTTGTGGGGCTGCCTTGGTCTAAGAAACCATGAACAGGGGGTTCTACACTGTCAAAGTCACCCGGCCTACCCGCACCAACATTATCAATTGGATTTTGGATACCCAATTCAACTTTTTGGTAGGGTGGATATTTGAACTTGGGACCTCCCTTGAAGGATTGCCCTCTCCTCTCCAACTCACCTACAACACGTGGGTGTGCCGATGTTAAATTTGATGAAGGTAGAAAACAAGTAATTAGCTTTGAAACAAACTACCCTATTTATGAAGAGGTTATTGAAGGAGATGATGAAAACAAAGCAGAGAAGATACAGGAAATTGACTCAGATGATTTAAATTGTGATTCAAAAATGGAAGAAAATAAAAAATTCAAAACAAGTAGCTGGCGAGAGAAATCATCCTAGAGAGCAAATCATTGGAGATCCCAAAGTTGGAGTTTAGACAAGAAGAAGAGCAGTAAGTAACTACTCTCTACTATCCAGCATTGAGCCCAAAAATATTGATGATGCAAGCAAAGATGAAAGTTGGATTAAGGCAATAATTGAAGAATTAGATCAGATAGAGAAAAACGACACTTGGGAGCTAGTACCCAGACCTGTAAATAAAAATATCATCGGAACCAAATGGATTTTTCGAAACAAACTGAATGAAGATCGATAGGTAGTCAAAAATAAAGCAAGATTAGTTTGTAAGGGCTATGCACAAGTTGAATGCATCGACATTGAGGAAAATTTTGCACCAGTAGCTAGACTAGAGGCAATCATAATGTTTCTGGCTTTAGCAGTCTACAAGAATTTCAAAGTTTATCAAATGGATGTGAAATCAGAATTTTTGAATGGGAAACTTGAAGAAGAAGTTTACATTGAGCAACCAGATGGTTTCCAACTTGGTAATAATCCCAACCTTGTTTGCAGGTTGAAGAAAGCTTTATATGGCTTAAAATAGGCACCCCGAGCATGGTATGCAAGGCTAGACAACTATCTCACTCAACAAAGGTTCAAGAAAGGTATGGTGGATAGTAATCTGTATGTCAAAATAGAAAATGGGTATCTTATTGTTCTTGTTGTCTATGTATATGATATCATATTTGGCAGCAGCAAAGATGAGTCGTGCAAGGACTTAGCAAATAATATGTAGAAAGAATTTGAAATGTCAATGATTGGAGAACTGTCATATTTTCTCATATTGCAAGTTAATCAAAGTAGGAAGGGCATATTCATTTCTAAAGTTAAATATATAAAAGAGATGCTAAAAAGGTTCACAATGGAGGACTGTAAGCTAATTAGCACTCCCATGACGACAGGTTGTAAGTTGAGCAAGGATGACAAATCTCCACCTATTGATCAAACCATGTACAGATCCATGATTGGAAGCTTACTGTACCTAACAGCTACCAGACCAGATATTTTATAGGCAGTATGCATGGTAGCACAATTTCAAGCTAATCCTAAGGAGACTCATGTAATAGCAGTGAAAAGGATTCTTCGGTATCTCAAGGGTACTATGGAATATGGATTATGGTATTTGAAAGGTAAATACTTCACCCTTATTTCCTATTCAGATGCAGATTGGGCAGGATGTGTAGATGATAGAAAGAGTACCAGTGGAGGTGCATTCTATCTTGGAGACAGATTATTCGTGTGGCACAGTAAGAAACAAGAGTCAGTTTCTTTATCGACCATAGAAGCAGAATATATTGCAACGACAACATGTTGTACACAAGTACTATGGATGAAAAAAACCTTGAAAGATCTTGGTATTAGCTTCAGTGAGCCAATATCAGTTAAGTGTGATAACACCAGTGCCATTAACATCTCCAAGAATCCAGTTATGCATTCATGCACAAAGCACATTGCTATCAGATATCATTTTTTGAAGGAGAAAGTTGCAGAAGGTGATGTTAAGTTGGATTTTGTTCCAACTACAGAACAAGTAGCAGATATCTTCACGAAACCTTTACCAAAGGAAGTTTTTGAGTACCTTCAAAATAAACTGGGAGTGGTCACTCTTCCCAAGAATTGACTAGCTATAGGGATCACATTCTCAGGGGGAGCGTTTAAGTATTTGATTATCTTTGTGCTCATGTTCATGATATTTGCTAAGTGTAATAAATTGTGTCTGAGAATGTTGTGCATGGACTCAGGGGGAGTCTGCAGTAGCCCTTTGATATTATTATCAAAGGTGGAGAAGAGTTACAAGAAATTGCACATGTGTTGCCAACAATTCCAAAGGGGGAGATTGTTGAGCAAGGTACAACAACAATATTGTCATTGTTGTCAACATAGTCAGATAGATATGTTGATGCAAAGTGGACAGGAAGTTCAAAAGCTATTCAGATGCAGAAGACAGGAGTTCAAAGGTTATTCAGAGCATGTACAGTGATTTTCCAAGAAGACCGAAGTGGCCCATCTACAAAAGTTCAAAGAAAAAGACAAGTAATAAAAGTGTCACGATATCGCGACATATACAACAGGCAAGAAAAATTGTCGCAATTTCGTGATATGTTTGAAGAGAGAGAAAAAGGAGGAAAAACTGTCGTGATTTTACGACATGTTGGAAGAGAGAGAAATAACAAGAAAAACTGTCACGATTTCGTGACATGTTGGAAAGAAAAAACACAAGTGAAAAAATTGTCGCGATTTCACGACATGTTAGAAGAGAGAGAAATAGCAGGAAAAACTGTCACGATTTTGCGACATGTTGGAAAGAAAAAACACAAGTGGAAAAACTGTCACGATTTTGCGACATGTTGGAAAGAAAAAACACAAGTGGAAAAATTGTCGCGATTTTGCGACATGTTGGAAGAGAGAGAAACAACAAGAAAAACTGTCATGATTTCGCGACATGTTGGGAGAGAGAGAAACAACAGAAAAAATTGTCATGATTTCGTGACATGTTGGAAAGAAAAAACACAAGTTGAAAAACTGTCACGATTTCACGACATGTTGGAAGGGAAAAAGACAAGTAGAAAAAGTGTCATGATTTTGCGACATATTGCAAGAGAGTTTGTACGGAAGAAAAAGTGTCGTGATTTCATGACATATTGCAGGAGAGAGAGTCCGAAAGAAAAAGTGTCACGATATCGTGACATGTCGGGTTTTCGCGACCCGAAGGCAAGAAAAAGTGCTAAGGAGAAAAAGTGTCACGATATCACGACATGTCGAGTTTTTGCGACCCGAAGGCAAGAAAAAGTGCTAAGGAGAAAAAGTGTCACGATATCGCGACATGTTGGGTTTTCACGACCCGAAGGCAAGAGAAAGCACTAAGGAGAAAAAGTGTCGCGATATCGCGACATGTCGGGTTTTCACGACCCGAAGGCAAGAAAAAGCACTAAGGAGAAAAAGTGTCACGATATCACGACGCATTTTCGCGACCCGAAGGCAAGAGAAAGTGTACGGAAAAAAAAGTGTCACGATATCATGACATGTAGCATTTTCGCGGGCCAAAGCTAAGAGAAAGAGTAAGAAGAAAAAGTGTCACAATATCGCAACATGTATTTTCATGGCCAGAAGCAAAGAAAAAGCACAAGGATAAAAAGTGTTGCAATATCGCGACATGTTGTATTTTCATGTGCAGAAGCAAAGAAAAAGCACAAGGAGAAAAAGTGTCACGATATCGTGACATGTATTTTCATGGGCTGAAGCAAAGAAAATGCACAAGGAGCAAAAGTGTCACGATATCGTGACATGTTGTATTCTCGTGGGCCAAAACTAAGAGAAAGCGTACAGAGGAGAAAGTGTCGTGATATCGCAACATGTTGTGTTTTCATGGCAACAAAAACATAAGAGTTATAGGGGTAGTTGAATCCGACGAAGACCGATGTAAGCCAATGAAGATTAGGGTTTGCAGCTAACAAAGACTAGGGTTTGCAGTCGATTAAGATTAGGGTTATAGCCGACTAAGATTAGAGTTTTTCATCATGAAAATGTTGTTATAAAAGCAAGGTTGTTTGGAGAATTTGGTGTGTATCAAAGTGTGCAAAATACGGTCGCTGAGCACAGAGAGTAAGTTGTGTCGAATCTTTCAAAGTGTGGAATCTCGCTAAGAAAGCAGAGTGCACAACAAGGAGAATACGACTGCGAGGTGCAGCAGAGTGTGCAAAGTGCTTGCATAGAAAAAGTAGAGTGCACAAAGGAATCAAAGGTGACCAGTCAGGGTCTAGCAAAAGCAAAGGTATCTTATTATCAATCTTCTAGTTTCAAACTTGAAGTCCAAGTTGGAGCTTGGCATCAGGGGTTGGTGCTCCTTTCTATTGGTGCAGAGAAATCAGGGGTTGGTGCTCCTTCCAGTGGGTGCTGGTAAAATTATTTGTAAAGTTGTTGCTTTGCAAAGGTTGGATTTGGATGGTAGTCCAAGCAATCATTTTTGAGGAGTAGCCACATTGGTGAACCTTGTTAAATCTTGTGTTGTGTGATGCTTTGTTGCTATTCTTACTGTATCTATTTATAAGTTTTAATTGCTACTATTTTAAGAGCTATAGATTCAATATTAAAGAGCTACACTGATTCACCCCCCCTCTCAGTGCCATTATAAGACTAACATTTAGAGTCTCCACAGAGTCAAACGATAGTTGTGGTTTGGTCATCCACAATGTCAAATGATAGCCAAGGGTGACCACTGAGCATGACTACGAAAAAAAAGGAAAGGGGTTACCTTTGGTGTACAAGCAAATGTCCTGCTTGTAGGTCCTATTTTTCATGCTATCTAATCTTACCAACAATAGATTAATCATTAGGAACAACAATCATGATGATATGCAAAGTTTGGTATAACCAACCAACCAAACAAGGGTGTTGCTATAGCCAACCAACCAAAAAAGGATGCTACTATAGCTATCCAACCAAACAAGGGCATTACTAGAGCTAGCAAACCAAATAAGAGTGTTACTATAGCCAACCAACCAAAAAAGGGTGCTACTATAGCTAGCCAACAAAAAATAGGTACTACTACAGCCAACCAACCAAATAAGGATGCTATTACAACCAGCCAATCAATCAAGGGTGCTACTACATAGCCATGAGCTTGCAATGGCTCCATAGTGGTCAATAAGAGGATGGTCATAAGACCACCTCACTAGCATTGGTATAAACGCTTTAGGATTAGGTTTTCATAGTTTGAGGATTTGACACAATAGGCAAGAGCCCGTAGCTCAACAATAGTTTGAACCAATTAAAGGAAAATATTAAACATGTCTAAAGTAATATAAGTCCAATCTAGTATGTTTGTTGTTGGTGGTCCACCTGAGTTGCCCTAAAGATTGCTTGTCGTCCACTCCTTCCTCTCCACTTTATGCTCTTCTCTGCACTCCCTCCTATTTTATCTTCTCCCTACTACCTTCTTCCCTATATGCATCCCTTCTCATTGGTTTACGTCCCCTTCCTACCCACTATTACTCTTCAACTACATCCAGCAGGTGGTAGGGTGAACATTCCTCCTTCCTCTTCGCAAGGTGATTGCCATAAAGAAGTCATACCTTCACATCAGAGGGAGCTTCGCATAGCTGGTCCGATCAGATTTCCAAAGGGTGGCCTATACCATTCTCAGAAGGTAGTCTTATCATATTTAAACCATATGGGTTGATCATTTTGAATTAAGCGTATTCTCATCAATTCAACTAGTTAAGGCCTGCCCTCTATGAGTTCAATGAATTACATTTTTTTCTTTCTTATTCAAAATAAGATCTCTTCGTTATTTAAATAAATTAACTATTTATTTAAAATGATCTTTCTTTACTTATTTAAATAAACCAACTATTTATTTAAATGATATCTTTTGCTAGTTAAATAAATCAACCATTTATTTAAAATAATATCTATTTGCTTTTTAAATAGATCAACCATTTATTTAAAATAATATCTATTTGCTTTTTAAATAAATAGACCATTTATTTAAAATAATATGTATTTGCTTTTTAAATAGATTAACCATTTATTTAAATTAATATCTATTTGTTATTTAAATAAATCAACTATTTATTTAAAATGATGCCTTTTTATTATTCTATTTACCAAGGCATACAAGGAGTTATGAAGATAACCTATTCATTCATAGCTCATAGATTATTAAAGCAAATAGTACTAAAGCAAAATATGATCATGCTTGTGCAATAATAAAGAGGGAGTCTTTACATCAATCTAGTCACCTGTCTTAGCCTCTAGAACTTACGATAGCTACTAGGCTATCATTCTGGGGCTCAATGTGACTAGATATTAATGATTATCCCTTAACCGAATGCATGTCTATATGAAGGTATCCATCCTTGTTACCTCCAAGTTGTCTTATCATCACTTCCCTAACCTCATGTACCCTCATCTTCGATGGATGACTCAAATTCTTCCACTTATAAGTGTACCTGATTCTACACATTAGCAATTTTTTAGTAGGATCATACTCTTCAATATCTATTAATATTGCATAGCTTCTCAATTGCACAAAATTTATTATTAAAGCATCATCAATTAATGCATTGTTTTTATTTCATGTTCAAAGGTCCATACGGGAGGGTCGTGACACACACCTTGGATGTTGAATAATCCCAATCCCTAGAGTATGACATTAAGACTAAGGTGTTGAATGAAAAGTCTATTTTGACTTTGTTTCTATTGTAGATACCCAATTTTGAATGCATCATCAATATTTAAGCTTGTCAATCCCTTCATTAATTAGCTAATCAATCACCTAGATCAAATTATTCATACTTAAGCTCATATTTGGAGAATTTATTATTGTAAAAGTGGTAATGATAGGGCATTATAGAAATAATTGCTAGCACTTTCACATCTTGGATAACACTTCTACCAATTTTAAATTTTTGACCTTCCTGCATAAATTTGACCTCCATTGGTCATGATAGAAAAAGTTCTAAGGTAGAAGTATTGCCAATGCTTTTGAATGTCATGAACCAAAACCAAGAAATTTAACTATTAGTACCTTTCAATCCATCCACCATTTATGGATTTGGTCACCATTATCCAATTCATGTCTCCCAAAATAAATTCTAAATCCAAGATTTATCATTTTCAATCTTCCTCCATTAATGGCATATTGATCCTATTTCAAATTCTCACCATCTCCAATCCTATTAACTTTAATACAATCCTTCACCCAAGGAGCTATAACTTCTTATAAAACCAAAACTTGGGATGACCAATTTATATCATCTTATATTACCAAAATCTATCTATATTCATAGGAATTCATCTACATGGATCGTAAGGTAATGCCAAAATCTTGTTACAATTTGGTAAAGGTGGCATTCAATCATCAAGCATTCAAGTTCTCTTTCTTACAAGCAACTAAGCATAAAATCTCTAAGTGTTTAAGCATTCAAACTCTTATTATTTCAAGAAACCAAACATTCAAGCTTAAGCTCTCAAGTGTCTACAAGAAAACAAGCAAACTTCAACCAAGCTTCCACAAACAAAGGAGAAACAACCTTAGCATATTGGGTTGTGCTATTTCCTTTTACTTGTTTTCTTTGATTTACATATCCAAGATTTAATATTTTTGCATACTAGCTACCTTTACATATTTCATGTGCATCTATTTTGTCATCTCATCTTGTCATTGTTAGTCTTTACTTTAAGCAAGCAATCTCTATTTTTTTGTAATTTAGCAAGGTCTTTGTACTCCTAAGGCAAATGTTTTTATCATAGAAATCATTAATTTATCCAAATTTATATTTAATATTATATTAAGACATTTTAAGGTTAAAGTTCTATCGAACTATATGTCCAATGGCACTATCACTATCTAGTCTTACACGATCACAAAGTGAAAGCATAACTAGTTAGGAAAAAGCATCAACAACTAATGGAATTTTTTCCATTGGTCATTAAATACATGCATTTATTATTATGTCATTTTTCAATCCTCATATTAATAGGGATCTAATGCTGGCCAAGGGAGCCTAACATTATGCTCTAGCTCAAGAAATTCCCTTTGCTATTAATTCTCTTTTCCTGTCTATTTTATAGGAAGGTAAAATTGCTATCAAAACACAACCTCTATAGAAAAAATAAGTTTTTATGCTTCATAACCCCTATCATATTAGCATCCAAGACTAAGTTTTGGTTTACTTAATGGTAAATTAGATTTTGTTTTTTTATTTATTTGATAAAATAAGAAAAATAAAAGGATAACAACTTTAGTCTTTAATCACTTTGGGGATCAACTAAATCCTCAAGATTTTAACATGGAATCAAAAATTACATGTAGCCACATTTAAGGCTTGTTTACTATATTCTTCTTGCACCATCACCTTCAAAAGATAAAAGTGTCATTTACTTTATCATTGAAAGCAAAATCATTTTAGTTTTAGGTATTGTTGTTGCATTTGTATGTTGCACTAGGACTAGAGTTAGGTTTAATCTTAGTCAAAGAAGTATCTTAGGAGAAACATAGGTGTTCTTAAATCAATCCATCAAACTCTATAATATAAGGAAACATACGACCCCTATCCTTGAAATGAGAAAAATAGTGGAAAACATTTCAAAGAGGCCCTTTGTAATACCTTATCTATCTCCCCCTTATCATAATTTTTTAGACCTAACATGAAAAACACCATAGGTCTAAATATCTTCTTTGACCAAGCTAAACCTTATTCAAACTAAAATTCACCAAAAATTAATCAATACCTCTTAATGTTGTTTGTTTAGATTAGATCAAAATAAATCTAGATAACAAGAACATAACCAATTGCTAGTCCTACTAAGGGTCTTCATGATCCTTTGAGTAATTGTCATACAAGCTACTAGGCTATATTGGGTATATAGTGAGCCCAAGATACTAGTTGCCCACATAGGATATCATGCATAATTATGCCTAGTAATGAGTATATTGTAGTGGGCTAGTGATAGTTATAAGGAGGTATATTTTTTCCCTCATACATCATCTTGGCCATTTATCCAAGTGATTATTGCTAGTGTAAAAATAGGCATCATATGAGCGGAGGTGAAACCAATGGTCCTTGACCAACATTGAACAACTATCTCACCCAGGAGAGGTGGGGTGGTCAATCTTTGGATAAGGTCGACTCCTTCATTTCTAGCTACCTACACCACAAAGTGTGAAGTGGGAAAAGGGAATGAGAAAGAAAAAAAAAGGAGGTCATATCTAGAACTGATAAGGATGGGGTATGGCCACATCAAGATACATGCATTCAATGTCACTAGTGAAAACAATAGTGCACCACCTAACATATCATCTCATCTCATCCTCACTTGTCATTCAGTGTAGCAAGCTAGGGCAAATTCTAGAACTAGTAGGAGGGTGCATGAAATCTAGATTGTAAAATTAGAGTGCTCCCACCCGACCAGCTTTAGCAAAAATAAAACCCTAACACCTAGATATGGATGCAAATTCTAGAACCACCCAGCAAGACCCATGAAATCCAAATAGCAAAATTAAGTGAATAAGCTCAGACAACCATTGCAAAAATAAACATCTATACTTAAGCAAAATAGAAGGGAAGACAAATCGAGAGACCAAAAAATAATATGCTTATATTTACAAGGTGAAGAAGAATTACATATGAATTATAATGGTCATAGAGTAATCCTTTGTAATGGTAAGCATTCGACTATTTATAGAGTATTTTACAAAAAATTCAAAATATAACATTAATGGAATTTAGCAGGAAGAATCACACTAGAACGATCGGAAGATCTGCAAATATTCTGCTCCAAGAGGGATGGTGGTCATTCGGAAGGAGTTAAGTGTTTCTACATAAATTTGGATCTTTGATAATTCTTCTATATCTATTATGCAATAAATTATTTATCTAATTTACCCCTTCGAGTAGCCCAAAAATATAAATATCATTACCTTAGGATCTATGTATTTTAAACTACTCCTCTTTACACCCACTGATTATTTACATGGAGGAAGCTGAGGTCATTAATTTCCATTCCTATGAATTCCCAATGATGGCTTATATCTTGGATGGAACATTGGGCAGATCTCTTTCTTCATCAAATCCTCAAATTTTCATCCCTTGGACAAGTGATCAGGCTTGGACCCTTGATATTGCTTTCCCAAATTCCCGTCCAACTTTGGGGATGGAAACTTGGGACTCATAATCACTATGTTGTAGTCTGACTCTTTTGATCAAGGATTTGGAAATACCACTTTTTTTCCCAACACTAGGATGAATATTTGGGGTAACTTTGAACATGCTCCCACCTTATTTATCCATGCAGTATTCATCTTTCACCTGATCCACAATGCTTCAAATTTTAGAAATAGAGTATATTTCCAAGGTACATACTTAGGACATTAGATTACTTTAAGGGTATAGTTACTTCATGCAATGTAATAAATGCACAAGTATCAATGTGCAAGTTGTATATATGCAAGTTATCCCTTGCACATCTAGGTAAAGTGTTGGTCAAGGAACCTATTTTTCCTATATAAGAAAGGTCTCATTGTCAGATAGATATAGAGTTGGAGGATATAGTCATAGTGTAGCTTAGAGCATAGTACAGTTCTATGTAGATCACCATCCATTGGTTATGGGTGCAATGTAGTTCAATAGTTTTATTAATGGAGTGTTCATTTGCTCCATAACTACTTTGTATTCTTTTGTCATTTCTATTTATAGCATATTTTAGTCATTTAGTAGATTTACTTTCTTTCATATTATTTAGCATCTTGTGATTTCTATATCCTAGTTCTCATTACATCAAAATATAATAGTGGTATCATAGGTATGGTAGATCTAACCATAGTAGTTCAATAGGAATACCACCATTATTATTGAGCCTAAGTTTTTTGTCAACTTGACTTGTTGCTAGACCAACCACTGTCAAAAAATCTCAGAAGAGTCTAGGTGGTAGAATTAGAGAGAGCCCAAGTGAGGACTGAAGTAAATATCGGTTCCAAAAATACTGAGATTACATTTGACTAAAGTATTTTCCATAGAGTTGCAAGGAAAACTCGTGAAGACTAGGACTCAACATTCAATCCACTAGATTGACAAATCATCTAGTGAATATCATATAGGATATATAGAATTTTCTAAATATTACCTAAAGTTTCTTTTGTTGTAGAAAATTAATTCTCAGAGGATTGGGACTCCTCCTACAATAGAAATCTAGGAGACTCCAACTTTGTTACCCGAAGGTTGGCATACCTTCATAGTGTAGATATTAGTTCCTTGTGCAAGAGAATAATATTGCGGAAGAAGACTTATAGTGAAGATTCATGGTGAATTTAGGAGACTAAAGATATACATTACTAGATTGAAGAAATTCATAGTTGAAGAATAGACCATATAAGCCTTGATACAAAAATACCATAGAAGCCTTGAATAAAATGTCATAGAAGCCTTGAAGAAGAAGCCACAGAAGTCTTAATATTGAAAATGACATAGAAGCCTTGATACTAGAAAGGCCACAAAAGCCTTAATACTAAAAAAGGCCATAGAAGTCATGGTACTAAAAAAAGCCACAGAAGCCTTGATATTGAAAAAGGTCATACAAGCCTTGATCCTAAAGAAAATTTTGAAGAGAATATTTGATTCAAAAGTAGACTAAATACTTCAATACTAATACTTTATTGTAGGGAAATAAGATTCAGTGAGTTGGGAAACTTTATACAAGAAACTTAGGAAGAGTATCTTCTTCAAAATCAATTCAGCACCTGAAGCAAAATCAAAGATATCAAGAAAATATTTCATTGAAGAACTTACAATCAAGGAAGAAGAATAAGAAGAAGGAATAGATGCATCCTAATTGAATCCAAAATAATATCTCACCACCAACACTTCCAGGAGTAGAAGTTTGAAGAGAAGGTCTCAAGGAAGACCATCAGAAGCTACAAGATCAAAGACCTTGGGAAGGTCTCATCGAGCATCCAGAAAAAGGCTAGGAGAGCCTTACTGAGGAAATTATAAAAGGAGAACTCATTTAGGAAATCCACTACCAAGGATAAGCCCATGATAGTGGACTTGGTACAATTATCGCCATACAACAACAAGCCTAAGAGAAGAAGAATTTGGAAAGGAGTGCCAAATCCATAGAGAAGAATTTGAAAAGGAGTATCAAATTTGAGAAAAAAAATTTGTCAAGGAGTACCAAATTTTTGAAGAAGAATTTGGCAAAGAGTGCCAAATCCCAGAAGAATATCCTACTTGAAGTTAGAATTTAACAAGAATACTTGAATACAAAAGAAGCTCACCAAATTTTAGAGATTTTAAGATTACCTCTCACAACAAGAAGGCACCACTTCATATACAAAGACTCCTCCAAATCTATAGTAGAAGGAGGATAATACAAGAGGAGAACAAGCCACCAAATCCTAGGCTCATGAAAGAAATTTCAAGACCATCATTTGGTGAAGAATAAGTTGTTTAGGATAGTCTACAAAGAGCTGCAATATCCTACTCGAAGCAGCAACTTGGTGATCCTAGACACTGAGATATACATCCTCTAAAAAAGTAGTAAAATATCTATAGAAAATTTCAAAATGTAAGAAACTTTTGGTGCAAGTAGATTCATTAATTGGATTACTTATCATATTTTTTATAGCACCTAAATTTGGATTAAAGTTGCAAGAAGAAAATTGAATTACAATCTTCAAAAGTACAAAATAAAAAATGTTCCTTTTAAGGTTCATTTGCACATTAATTAGGAGTTTATTAGATTTCAGAATTGCTTCTATCAACTACCTATCATCTACTTTGAAAAAATAAAAATAAGACTAAGTCCTATAATATTAATTGTAGTGAAATTACAATATAATTTTTGAAGATTCATTTCAAATTATTCTTGAATAGTTGCAATAAATTGGTTAAGTGCATTATATTGAGATTTGATTGGAGTCATAAGGTGTAATTATTAGTGCATTAAAAGTGAAATATTATTAGATTTAGTTGCACTATTATACTACTCTGAAAAGAAAATAGTTTTGATTTTTTGAAGGGCACAAAATCTTATTTGTATCAAGTTTCTAAAGACACTATTAAAGCACATAAATTTGTAACACATTATGGTTAAGTGAAGCAACCAAAATAGGTTATAATCCCCCAAAACTTGTAGAAGAACACAACTAACCAAAAATAGAAATAGAAGCTTCAAATATTGAGACTTGGTGAGTCTCAAATACAAAGCATTACAAGGTTAGATGCAAGAAAAGAAAGTGCAAAAAATTGCATCAATTAAAGATCTTCTATCTACTGTTATCTAAGCTTGTATTTTTTATCAAAGTTTCTAATAAAAAGGAGGAAGTTGTCTACTCATAAAATACAACCTCAAAACCCTTATATTGCAGAAAAAAATCTGCCAAAAAACCAGAATTTCAGATCTGAAAAAAGAGTGCAAAAGAAGGTGCATTAAAGGAGATTTATATACAATTTATGGTACATTTTAGTGCACTACTCTAATCTGGTTTTTACAGAAAAATAGCAGATTTGAGAGTCCCTCAAAAGGTACAATAACTCTAGGGTAAATAATCCAAGGAATTTTGAATGTCAAAACTCTTCTTCCCAAGAAAAAGGAGCGACTCAAAGGGCTCATCTTGGACGGACAAACTTGAAAAATCAAATCCCACATAAGGCTATCATCAAGTTGAATTTACATAGATAAAAAGAGTGCACATCTATAAAGAGAAGGCATAAAAATCTACATAGTAATCAGCACATTGGAGGCATATAATACAAGGAGCAAAGGTGCTACATTCAAAGTCTTAAACTTGGAGAAGATTGTCCACCAAAGGAAACACCAAAATCGCAATTCAAAGCTCCATAGTGCCTCATCAATCCACTTGCAAAAGAAAATATCGCTTGCTGCCCAAGAAATGTAGCAAATCAAGGTAATGGTATATGAAAGGACTTAAGGAGTTATACTATTCTTCTTGGAAGGCATTACAGGAAAGGACTTCATCCAGAGAGCTTGAATTCCACTTGGCATAAACTTTCTAAGGTACCATTTCATCTCTCAACATTTAAGAAACCTCACGTAGGAATTACATGGAATATCAAGGAAGTGGTGATACTTTTTATCCACACGAGTTTCCATACATTACAGAATGACCAAGAAGTGTTGAACAAGGAATTGGTACATTAAATAAGGGGAGGAGTGCTCATATGTAATGGGTGTGACACTTGTCACAAAGCTCAATATTATTCCTCCATAAAAGGTACCCAAATTCTAAAGTTAAAATATACTGTAAAGCACAGTCAAATCCATCCAAGTACAATGTGGAAGGAAGGGAGAAGGAGCATTAAAAGCTCCTGGTATTGAAGGTCAAACCTTCCTATTTTTGTAGTGCCTACATTCCAGCATTGAAGACAAGAAATTCCAAAGCATCTCCATTGATTCTAGCACCAAATGTAACATTAATATTGTTGTTATATCCAATTGAAAAAAGCACCGAATAGTGAGGAGATTTAGCATCCAAAGGTAAGGTTTAATCCCATTTTATTATTGCTTTCATTTTGGAGATATAAGGGTTATAAGCTAAGGTAAAATATAAGATTTTGATAGCAAAAGCTATAAGGGATAACTTGTCAAATTGAAATAATATTTGCAATTTTAACCTAGGAGCTATGGATTGTTGCTTGTTGCCCAAGAAATTGCAAGTATTATTAATTTGGAAAATTAGTAAATTAATAGTATTGTTTGCTGCCCAAGAAAATAGTAACCCTTATTTCAAATTGCAAATATTATTTCAATTTTATTGTAAATTTAGAAATTAGAAAATTAATACTATTATTTAAATATTGCTTGCTGCCCAAGAAAATAGTAACCCTTATTTGCTAATATTATTAATTTTCTAATTTTCCAAATTTGGGAGCCATAAGGGTTACTACATCAAATTAATTTATTGGAAATTAGAAACAATCCAAGGGATATAAAAAGAGGTTATTAGACTTTTTTACTAAGGTTGAAAAATTATAATATTCTTGTCTCAAAAACCTCTTAAAATGGACAAAAGAAATCCAACATTAAAACCTCTTCAAAAAAATGAAAAGTTCTTAATTCAATAGGAGTAATAAGTTGTTAAGAAGTTGTTTTTTTTATTTTTACAAAATTTGTACAAAATCAACCAAAATTGAACTATATTTTTACAAAAACACTATATCCAAAAATATCTAGGGAGTCATAAGGCATTCTACAAAACTTGATAATAATAATATCCTTCAAATATTATCAAGTTGGGAAGATATAAGCTTTCTACAAAAACCTAAAAATTAGGTATTCATACTCTCATTACTAGGGAGACATAAGGAAGTATACAAACCTAAGGATTAATAAAGGTTTTATCAAATCAAGCTTATATACTTCAATAAGGGATCATATATCCTAATATTGGGAGCTATAAGATAGACTACCAATATTCTATCAAATTTTAATTCTAAGAAATAGAAAGAATCACTATTTCAAAGATCTATCATGGATGAAATTTTTAGAAAAGCTTTCAATAATGAAGAACTATTCCATGAAGTAGAATTCTACTCTCAAAACTTAATATATACTCTAGAAGGATACAAGTACATACCCTATAACGATAAATATAAATTCTCCTTATTCTTAAAGAAGCCAAATAAGGTAGCTTTACAACATTGATAAACTATCTTCATGAAATTCTCTTTACACCATGGTGGAAATCACAAATATTTGTTATATTTTCACCAGAATAATGTTTGATGATTTATCTATCATTAATTGTGTTTGTACTTACTCAACACAAGAAATAAATTGGCAATAAAGAATAATACTATTGTGATGATAGAATAACTTATCATAAAGCAGATATTTCACCAGCACCAAAGTAGAATCACAATAAGTGAAGAAGAAAAATAAAGAAGAGATATACTAAAATAGGCCATGACATGAAGACTGAAGTAGCAAAAAAATAAATAGTACACCAAAAAGGAAATCACAAAATGATAAAAAACAAAAATATGAGAGGACAATTGTACCATGCCCTACTCATTCATCAACAATCAGAACCAAATGAAGATACTTGCAAAGAGAACTATAAAGGTGATTGGATAGAATATAAGGAAGATGAATTTGAATAAGCCAATGATCATCCAATGAAAGAAGAATCTTTAGCTTCATCTACAACTTACTCTACATCATATGAAGACACAGATTACCTTCTAAACCTGAATACAAAAAATGTAGAAGAAGAGTACAAAGTTTAGGATGAAGAAGAAGAAGATCCATATTGAAGACTAAAGTCTTCAATACCCAAATTATGTAATACAAGGGGGTGTTAGAAATAGAGTATACTACATCATTTGGGTCAAGTAAATGTATATTCCAAGGTACATATTCATGACAGTAGATTACTTTAGGGGGAATGTATCTAGTTACTTCATGCAATGTAATAAATGCACAAGTGTCAATGTGCAAGTTGTCCCTTGCATAACTAGGTAGAGTGTTGGCCAAGGAACCTATTTTTCCTATATAATAAAGGTCTCATTTTTATATAGATATAGATTCGGGGGACATAGTCAAATAGTGTATCTTAGAGCATAGTATAGTTATATGTAGATCACCATCCATTGATGATGGGTGCAATGTAGTTTAGTAGCTTCATTAATGGAATGTTCATTTCCTCCATAGCTACTTTGTATTCTTTTATGTTATTTTTGTTTACAGCATATTTTGCTCATCTAGAATATTTACTTTCTTTCATATTATTATGCATCTTGTGATTTCTATCTCCAAGTTCTCATTACATCAAAAGATAACATCAAAAATTGGTTGGCCTTAGAATGCCATCATCTTCTAAAAAAGAGAGTGGGTGAGAAGGCGTAAAATTTCACCCACACTCTTGGCAATTTATAGGGATTTTTAATCTTGTGGAAAAAAGGAACCCAAAAGGATAGAATATATAACAACCTAAATAGAGAGGAAGAAAAGGAAAGAATAATGGAGAGGAAAGGAAGACGTGCAGATGAAGACAACATAAGGAAGTAGCAGGGTACGAAGATACATCAGAGGAAGTAGTACATTTAATATGATGAAAAGTAGAGTGCGGGAAAAGGAACAAGAGAGTAAAAAGTGGGGTGAAAATGGAAAACACAAAGAGTACCATAGCAAACAAAAGCAGTAGGAAGACAATCAGTGGAAATAGTAAGTAAAAATGAGGAAAGCTAATCAAGGGATACAAAGGGAGGGGAGGAACAACAAGAAATAGTTGAGATAAAGAAGTGTTTACCATCAACTTGGAGAAATGCAAGAAATAAATGGGAGAGGAAGGTGGAAGAAAGGGAAAGGCAAGTAAATGTGGAGACATGAAGGGAAAAGCAATCCAGATCTTATCAATTAAAATTGATGGGGCATAAATCCTTCTCCATGAGGCACTCTCTCAAATTGAAGTCCCTTACACATAACCCACTTAGGATCTGAGACATACTAAGAGTAGATAGATTACCATTGATTTCTTCTCTCTTACCCTAGACCTTATTTTTCACACAATCCAATAATGACCCTCTTTTACTGATTTTTATCAACCAAGAGGCCATTCTACTTCAATTACGCTCTGTAGTTTATACTTCCTAGTCTCATATACATCTACCTATAGGGTGTTATTTATAACCTACTCGTCTCACTTTGTACTTGCAATATTTTGCCTGTACCAGGTGGTTTCTTTATTTTTGTGAGTTCCAATATTTCTTCATGTATTTTTTGAGGATAATATAAGAGGCCTTTAAAATTTTTGGATGCATCCATTGGGCTATGAAGTCACGGTATTGATAGATAGAAGAAAAAAAATCTAGAAAGGCAACATGAATATGGAGGAGGAATGTTATATTTCCAAGACATATCTTTGAGAACCTTCTTTTACTCCTTTCTTCATGAGTTATGATGCTTTGACTAGCTATTAAGACTTTATTGGAGTTGCTACCCTGATTGTCGTTGATAAAATTTATGATACCCCCCATATTGGCCACACATAGTGCACACCTTTATTTACTAGCCTTAAAATTGTGGTGTGATAGGCACACCTAATCCAAGGATTCAACACTTCATCATGTGAATATATAGTGGTTGGACTAGATTACATTATATTTGAGTCACTGCTTATATTATATCTAGTACCATCTGCACCAGCTCAGTATTACGATAAAATCACAATTTTTCCTATCTTGCTTCAAAAATCAGTATGGTAACTACTTTTGCCACCTTATTTTACATCTTAGGTGGTGACCTATTAGGGAAAAAAAAATATAGTGTCCCCTCTCAAGACTAGCATGCTACCAATCCCATGGTTGGCTCCTTTTCCACCATCATCCACCTCCTCACCTAAACCCAGCTAGATTTGGGGTTGATCTACCAAGTTTTCCTTGTGGATGTGGTCATCATGGAACACATACTCTTGATGTGCACCTATTTCATGACTTAGAACTAGCTCCTAAAGGAACTAGTTGGATGTAGCCTCCACATCAGGATTTTCAAAACTTTGACGGCTTCCTTATAGAGTTGTAGAAAGTTGGTTTCCCTAGATTGATGCAGAAGGAAGTTGATGTCAAGGCCTAGAGCCTGGATGTAAAATAGATATTCTTGGGTGGATGTTGTGAGGATTTTTTGTGGAATCCTCCTCCAACTTTTCTCAAAATTGATATATAAGTCTACCACACTCTCAAGAGGGTCCCTCTTGATAAATATAAATTGATACAAAGTTTGGAAGAGGTCTTCCAATTCACCAATCATATCCATGAGAGGCTCTACCAGGTCTAACCATGTATAGATACTCCTAGACTGCAAGGTTTTGTACCAAAGCCATGTTCTACCTTCAATAGAATAAATCAGCAACCTGATGATTACATCCTCATGCGTTATATTGTGAAGGGTGGCCAAAGAAGCCATATTTTCAAGGTGTTCCTTCATATTTCCCTTAACACCATCATATTTTGTTAAGGCATCAAGGGTAGCTTCTATAATATCATATTATTCAGGGATATTGAGAGGACCAAAATCATTCTAGTATAGGAATTTTAGTGGAATCATAGTGGTACTAGTATTCAAAAATCCCATCAAGGTCAAAGTTGGAGTTGAAGTCATGAGATGAACATACTTTCTCTGCTAGTGAGGTCAAGGCTGCTCATCAAATCTTGATTCCTCTAGGGTGTAGAAATTTTTAGCACAAAAAGACAACTAATCTTGAAATATAGATCTACTGCACAGAGGAGTTACTAGGTTATTGAACTGGATATAGGTAAACCAGAGCATCACCAAACTTTGATTTCCTCAAACATGGAAACTTGATGAGTTTCCCAGCAGAGTCACCAAAATTATTGGTGCAAAAATAGGCATCGAGCGAGCAGGGGTGCACCTAGTGGTCCTCAACCAGCATTGAATGGCCGCCTCACCCAAGAGAGGCACGGTGATCAATCTCTATAGAAGGCTAGATCCTTTGGTTCCAAGTACCTATGCCATAAAGTGTGAAGAGAAAAAATGAAATGAGAAAGAAAGCAAAGGGAGACCATAGCCAAAACTGACAAGGAAGGGATATGGATACATCAAGACACACACATTCAATGTTACCAGTGAAAATAATAACACACCACCTTAAATATTAGCTCATCTTATCCTCACTTATCGTTCAACACAATGGGCTAGGGTTAATTCTAGAACCAATAAGAGGGTGCATAAAATCTAGATTGTAGAATTAGAGCATTCCCTACCTGACCAAATTTAGTAGAAATAAAATCCCAACACCCATAGATGGATGCAAATTCCAAAACCACGCAGCGAGACCCATGAAATCTAGATAGCAAAATTAAGTGAATAATCTTAAACGGTCATCACAGAAATAAATATCCAGACTTACGCAAAATAGAAGTGAAGATAAATTGAGAGACCAAATAGTGATATACTTATATTTACAAGGCAAAGAAGAATTACATATGAATTGTAATGGTCATAGAGCTACCCTTTGGAATGGTAAGCATTCCACTATTTATAAAGTATTTTACAAAAAATTAAAAATACAACATTAATGGCATTCAATGGAAAGAATCACACTGGAATGGTTGAAATATTTGCTAACGTTATGCTCAAGGAGGGATGGTGGTCATACGAAAGGATTTAAGTGTTTTTGCATGAATTTGGGCCTTTGATCATTCTATTAGATGTGTTATGCAATAAGTTCTTTATCTACTTTACCCCTTAGAGCAGCCTAAAATTTTGAATTTAATTGCCTTAGGATTTTTGTATTTCAAATTGCCCCTCTTCACACCCACTGATTATTTGCACGGAGGTAGCCAAGGTCATTAATCTCCATTCCTAGGAATTCCCAATGATGGCTTATGTCTTCGATGTAATATTGGTCAGATCTCTTTCTTCACCATCTCCTTAATTTTTTATCCCTTGGATGGGTGATCGAGCTTGGACCCTCGATATTGCTTTTTTAAAGTCCCACCCAGCTTTGGGGATTAAAAATTGGGACTCATAATCACTATGTGGTAGTTTAACTCTTCTTTTGGGAGATTTGGGGATCTCACTTTTCTACCCAACATTGGTATAGGGATTTGGGGTGACTTTGAACATGCTCCCACCTTATTTATATGTCCAATATTCATCTTCCACCTGATCCATAATGCTTCAAAAATTTGTTGGCCTTAGAATTCCATCATATTCTAAAAAATAGTGGGTGAGAAGGCATAAAATTTCACCCACAATCACTTCCACATATCATTAACAACCCACATATTGGCTTTCTCTCACATACTCATAGGTATATCAGGAAGAGTTAGGTATATTATGGCCTTCAATATATATGGAGGACCTTGAGGTATATTGGTTGGATTTATTATATTAATGGAAGCAAATATAATATGGCTACAAATATTCTCTTTCTTATTTAATCAACTCTATAAACTTTAAAACTTAATCAATCTTTCCTTTCCTTTCAAACCTATGGTCAAGATATGCTACTCATTAATTAGCCATTTATCCTAACCCTCTAGTGTAAGGTCATGATGACCAAACTACCTTTGATAACCCAACCTTTGAGCAAGAAGAGTTTGTTTCTACACCTTTGAGTTATTTAATACCTATTCATGATGAGCAAGGAAGAGGAGTTTTCCAATCCATAACTTACAAAGCTTACTTTCCATAAAAGCATAGGTATATTATGGAGACCCTTAGTAGGGAAGTTAAAGATACCCTAAACATCTCTATAGGGTAAGTTTCACTCATGGACTATCCCCACCAACCTATCTTAATTCCTTTTCCTCTAAATTATTTGGATTCATATTTTAGATCTCTAAATGCAAATTTTAATGTATCAACTTCTAGTTTCATTTATTAAAATCCTCCTATCATCACTACATTTGTGGAATTCAGAGGTAAAACCTCCCACCATCTATGAACATCACTCAACTTTACCTACTATTGTAAAATAATTATATGATAAGCATGTTTTTCATATTTCAACAAATGGTCATAAGCTATAGGAAAGTGACAACCAGTCACCTAGAACCTACATCAGTTTCCACCGTTAACGATAAGTAGAAGTGCTTGTAAATTTGATAATTTTCATAGCAATAAGGTATAGTGGGATGAGATGTGCATGTTTAAGGGACTCAAACCTGTTGAGGGCATGTGGGTGTTGGAGGTAGTGATTGGTTACTAGATCAAAACAGCTGGCAACAACAAGGTGGAAAAGTGGCATCCACTTCCCCAAGCATATTTATAGAGCACAATCCTAGAACTATGCCAAGCTATGTTATTTTCTTCAGGCCTATGGTAGGCTTCTCTTGTAATCATTAGCTAGGCTAGTATGTTAATCCATAAATAACACAATTTACCTAAATATGGGGGTTGGAAATTTGAGTGTTTTCTTGTTGTATAATATGTAATTTTGCTCTATAATTTTAATGAATAAGCTTATTGTTTGACCTTTGCTAGTAATGCGTTATTGAATTCATTCATTTATGTATGCTCTATAGTCTCTAGATATTTCTATAAAAAAATTGTGGATGGTCTATTCTATTAGGCCTCAATTATTTATATTATCACTCCATGCTATTGGAATATTAGGGATGCATAGTATTAATTGTTGTGGTTATACTTTATTATGTAAAATTTTAGCAATGGTATATTTTTTTAGGACATAGTTGTTATTTGGACTATCACTGAGGGCTATTGGAATTAAAAAGAACATAATCTAAGCTTAATTTACATTTTATAATGCTTTACTTGGTTACTACTCTGTTAGGCCTTGTATGTAGATTAGTTGTAGAGTGCTTTGCATAGGATGTGATAGTGTTGTTATCTGTTAAGATCCTGCTATAAAATAAACTCAAATAACACACTCTCACACAATTGCTTGGAAATAAACTCACATAAACATAACATTAATATAACAGAAATTTACATAAAGAACAATCTCACAATAAGACAGAATCGCAGGCCTCTTCGAGGGGGCAACCTCCTTCAATACTTCATTAATTTGCAAAAAGATGGTTACATTGGTGCCTTTTCGGGTGTTTAAGGAGTTTCCTTCCAAGGTTGGCTTACATGCAAAATGCCACCTGGATTACATGCATAATTCCACCCGAATTACATGCATAGTTCCACTTTGAATTACATGCACAATGCCACTCGAATTACATGCACAATGCCACTCGAATTACATGCACAATGCCACACGAATTACATGCACAATGCCACCTATCTACCATGTGTTACATAAAAAGGGTGCCATTTGTCATAGGCACTACCTAAGCTAAAACTTAGAACATTACAAAATATTAATCATGGGTACTACCCACGTTCACTAGGAATTAATACATCGGGGAAGTTATTACATTAAGGGTTAGGATGAGATCCTAACATGCCCTTCTCCTTGAAGAAGCTTTGTCCTCAAAGCTGAAAATGAGGAAACTATTTCTGGAGTTGATGGAGAGACTCCCATGTAGCATCCTCAGGTTGAAGTCCACACCACTGAACCAGGACCTCTGTGATGGTATGGTTGCGCAGAGTGCGAGTTAGACGATCCAGTAGCTATTTCGGTGCAAGTAATATGGAGCCTTCCTCATCCAATTCAGGGAGTGTTGATTGAACCTGTACCTTTGTGCCAATAACTTTCTTGAGAAGGGAAACATGGAAAACAGGGTGGATCTTGGAAGTGGGGGGAAGAGCCAATTTGTAAGCTGTTGGACCAATCCGTTGTAGAACCTGATAAGGACCGTAGAATTTTGGAGCGAGCTTCTGACACCTGCAGAGTTGTAGGGATGATTGTTTGTATGGCTGTAAGCGAAGGAAGACCATATCACCCACATCAAAACTACGCTCAGAACGATGTTGATCAGCTTGTTGGCGCATCCAATTCTAGGCCATCTTCAAATTTTGCTTGAGTTGGCGGAGGACCTCGGTGTGTTGACTCAGAGCATTGTCGACGGCCTAGACCTTGGAGCTGCCCGGAATGTAGGAGGAAGGTGTGAGTGGAGGGTGCCCGTAAACTACCTCAAACGATGTGAGTTTGGTGGTGGTATGATAGGAAGTGTTGTACCACCATTCAGCCATAGAAAGCCATTTTGCCCAATGAGTAGGATGATCAGAGGCAAAGCAGCGAAGGTAGGTTTCCAAGCATTTATTAACAACCTCTGTTTGACCATTCATTTGCGGATGGTAGGCTGAACTCATTTTGAGCTGAGTCCCCTGCAACTTAAACAACTCTTGCCAAAAATTGCTAGTAAAGGTGGGATCATGATCAGATACAATGGAGGTGGGCATGCCATGAAGGCGAAATATGGAGTCAAGAAAAATTTGGGCAATAGTGGATGCTGTGTAAGGATGGGTTAGGGCACAAAAGTGAGCATACTTTGAAATGCGGTCCACTACCACGAAAAGAACAAACTTGCCTCCATATTTAGGTAGCCCTTCTATGAAGTCCATGGAGATGTCAGTCCACACCTGATCTGGTATCGATAATGGTTGAAGAGTGCCTGGGGAGCGCACTGTTTCTCCTTTCATCCTTTGACAAGTGTCACAATCTGCTACAAAAGAGCGAATGTCCTGTTCATACCTTTCCAAAATAAGGTGTGGTTGAGTCGCTCATAAGTTTTTAGGAACCCTGAATGGCTAGCAGATGGAGTAGCATGTGATTCCTTCATGAGGAGTTCTCGAAGTGTGGACTTAGGAGGAAGAACTAGGCATTGATGGTAACACAGATCCTGGCCATCCCAACTATATCCTGGTGTAGACTCTGGATCATCCCTAAGTGAAGCAACCAGGTTTTTCAAATCTACATCCTGAAGTATTTCCCGACGTAAGGGCTCAATCCATTGGGGCAATGGTGCGAGAGATGGCACACAACATACTAAGGGTCTCAAATTGGCGAGAGAGAGCATCTGCCACAAGATTTTCCTTCCCTTTTTTGTACGTGATGTCATAATCATAGCCCATGAGTTTTGATACCCACTTTTGTTTCTCGGGGGTGGCAACTCGTTGTTCTAGAAAGTATTTCAGGATCTGGTGGTCAGTTTTGATGGATAAATGGCGCCCAATGAGGTAAGGCCGCCAATGTAGGACTGCATGCAATATTGCCAACATTTCCTTGGCATATGTGGATTTTCCCAAATTGTGATCAGATAGGGCTTTGCTGGTAAAATCCAAAGGGCATCCTTCTTGCATTAATACCACCCCAATACCATGACCAAAAGTGTCACTTTCAATGAAAATTTTTTTAGAGAAGTCTGGCATGGCTAAAACTGGAGTGGTGGTCATGGCATGCTTGAGGTCCAGGAATGCTTGCTCAGTCGGCCCTGTAAAAGAATCCTTCTTCAACATGGAGGTGAGGGGGGCAGCTATCTTTCCATAATTGCAGACAAATTTATGGTAATATCCTGTAAGCCCTAAAAATCCTCAAAGCCCCTTGAGTGTGCGAGGTTTCGGCCATTCTTGGACTGCTTGGATCTTCTTAGGGTCAACCTTGAAACAATCCTTTGAGACAATGTGTCCCAGATATTCTACTTCAGTCAAACAAAAGGAGCACTTGGACCTTTTTGCAAATAGTTTATGGTCGGCCAGTAGTTGGAGAGTTTGATCTACATGATTGAGATGCTCTTCCCATATGTGACTGTAAATCAAGATGTCATCGAAGAACACAAGGATGAACTTCCACAAGAAAGGGTCAAATATGTTGTTCATCAGGATTTGGAATGTGGAAGGAGCATTTGTGAGACCAAATGGCATTACCAAGAATTCATAATGACCTTCATGAGTGCGAAAAGCAGTTTTAGGAATATCTTCATCCCTGAGCCGGATCTAATGGTACCCAGAGCGGAGGTCTAGCTTGGTGAAGTACATGGTCCCATGTAATTCATCTAGTAATTAATCAACCATAGGGATAGGAAATTTATCCTTGACCATTATCTTGTTGAGTTCTCGGTAGTCAATACACAATCGCCAAGAGCCATCCTTCTTGAGGACTAGTAAGACTGGTGCAGAGTAGGGACTAGTACTAGGCCGAATGACACTCGCCTTGAGTAATTCCTGTATCATCTTCTCAATCTTTGACTTCATGGCATGGGGGTATCTATACGATCAGATATTGGGAGGTGTACTATCCGACAATAATGGAATGGCATGGTCATGAGAGCGATGCGATGGTAGTGTGGTTGGTTCTGAAAATATGGCCTCATGTTTGTGGAGAACCTGTTGCATGTCTGGTGGGATTTCACCCATTGGGGATGTGGATGGTTGGATGGAGAATAGTTGTGCAATGACCCCATGTGATGATTTCTTTAGCAATTTCTCCATGTCGTTTGAACTGATAATTTGAGGTGTTCCTGCTGGGGAGCCCTTGATGATGTGTGTTTGGCCGTTCTGGGAGAACTGCATCCAAAGTTCAGCAAAGTTCCAACTGATAGTTCCCAACGTACTCAACCATTGAGATCCCAAAACAATATCACATCCACCCAACTGGAGGGCAAACATGTCCTACTTGAGTGCATAGTCCCCTATCTAGATTTTAACATTGCGACACTTTCCCTTACAAGGTAAGGTTCCCCCATTGGCTACCATGACCTCAAAGGAATTACAAGTGTGGATATAGCAATTTTCCCACTGAGCAACTCTAGGGTCAATGAAGTTGTGCGTGCTTCCTGAATCTAGAAGGATGGAAAGACGTTGGCCCTTGAAAAATCTTGTAACCTTCATGGTTTGAGGAGTAGTAATGCTTGCAAGGGCATGGACTGTAATTGCTGTCTCAGGTTCCTGTTTCACTTCTTCTTGTGGAGGAGGTTTTTTTGGAGGCTCCTCATCCTTATCACTCTCGTCAGAGGTATCAGGTTCTTCAACATCTATCAGGAACAATTTTTTGTATGCACACTTATGCCCTTTGAAAAAATTTTCATCACAATTGTAGCATAATCCTTGGGCATGATGTGCATCCATCTCATCGGTGGTGAGGCGCTTGGGTGTAGCAGGTTTAGTATCAATTGGGTGTTGGGCTCTGGGAGGAAATGAAGGTCTATTTTGTAGAAACTTTGATGGGCGTCTTTGGGCAGAGAGTTTAGATTCGGCCAAACAGGCGAAACTGATAGCTTCCATCATAGTTCGTGGTTTCAACATTTTTACTTCTGCTTGGAGTTCCATCTTCAACCCACTGATATAACAACTCTGGAAGAACCCTTCACTCAATCCTCTTGTCCTATTGGCTAATTTTTCAAATTGAGCTTGGTACTATCGGACTGACCCTGTTTGTTGTATTTTGGTTAAGGCTCCTGTAAAGTCCTCAAACTCACTAGGACCAAATCGAGTGAGTAGTTGGGATTCAAAATCCTCCCAAGAGATATTTGGGTAGGCAAGACACAACCATTGAAACCAGTGTAGAGCCTCGCATTCCAAGTTAAAGGAAGCCATCTGGACTCAATGAAATATGGGTACATTATGAAGTCGAAAGAATTGGTCAACCCGACATAGCCACCCATCAACATCCTTCCCACTAAATTTGGGAAAGTCCAATTTGGGCATTCTAAAGGGTGGATCATGGTCACTATTCCTTGTAGAACTCTCAGCTTGGTATTCTGATTTGGGTGGTTCTCTTCTCAGTTTGCTATCCACTTCTGTCAGTGCTTCTTCTAGGCGGTTGCTAGTGGCCTCATGCTCTAGGCGAAGACCTTGGACTTCTTCCCTTATGGAGTGAAAATCCGAGTGCAAGTTCTCAATGGCTTTTGTTAGGGATTCCAAGTGTTCTAGTTCTTTCTGGTGTCCACGGGTACCCTGGGCCATTTTTTAGACCTTTGTGACCAGTTACTAAAAATAGAATTGAATGTTTTTGGACTTACTATTTTTAGTAAGTAAAAAAGTGCTTGGGTGCTATATATCAAAATGATCAGCTGAAGGAGGTGGTCACAATGAGCTATATCTCTCAACACTACTTTTTGGCACCCTAGACTCTTTTTTTTTTTTTTATCTCCTATTTTGCTGAGTCTAATGGTGTTTACAGTTTTTAATTCTGAGCTACTGAGCAAAATTTGGGTACTGGAGCACTATCTATAACTGGTCATGTTTCACACTCAAGATTCTCTATATTTTGCAGGTGACTAATATGATAGTTCTGTTCTGACCCTGAAGACTGTGAATTCTGCCTCGATCGTGCTCGACCTTTTCGACTTCGATCGTGGATCGCGCATCGTAAATTTTATTGTTATTCTCTAGAATTTCAACTTAAGTGTCACCCTCATGTCTTATCCCGAATGCATGTCCCTTATGTTATTTTTTTAGTAGAGGACTCCTTTCTCATATGCTCACTTTTGAAATGTAGGTTTACGAACAGGGATGTTTAGATTTTTATTTTTATTTTTTTACGTTTTTTATAGGTTGAAGTTTTAACAGAACCAGAGAATGCTAAGTATAGGAGTATGTACCACCCATAGGCCCTCTAATATACCGACAGTGATGAACAATAGTGCTCGGACCAATATTTCAGGCCACTACTCAAGGAGGATTCCACACATACCCTTGAGCACACTACCTGCCTCTCTGACAATACGGGAGGGTAATCGTCCAGGATGCTGTGTCCCATAGACTATGAGTAATACAAGGCCGAAGAGCTTCCTAATGGCTAAAAGTTTGTTTAATCCTAGATGGTCTCTCGATATACCCGAAGATACGTGGGAGCTCAAGTTCGTGCACTAGTTCTGTCTGAGGCCTGGGTATTAGAGCCTGATCGCCCCTCACTTCACTAGACGCTTTATGGGCTATCTAGCTTAGCCAATAACGACAGATCCTTCACGATATTTTAAAACCCCCGGTACAGGGTTTCTACCTACTCAACTAACAATATATTTTTTTGTTTTTGGTCTAGAAAAAAAACATTGTATTTTTTTGGATTTTTTTTTTTTAATAAGAAAAAATAGAATGGAAAAAACACACAGAATTTATACCTAACAGGCAGATTGGATGGCAAGAATCATTGCAGTTGCAGCAGAACTTGGCCCTGGAAAGTGCTCTGATACCACTTGTTAAGATCCTGCTATAAAATAATAACACACTCTCACACAATTGCTTGGAAATAAACTCACATAAACATCACATTAATATAACAAAATTTTGGATAAAGAACAATCTCACAATAAGATAGAATCGCCGGCCTCTTCGAGGGGGCAACCTCCTTCAATACTTCATTAATTTGCAAAAATATGGTTACATTGGTGCCTTTTCGGGTATTTAAGGAGTTTCCTTCCAAGGTTGGCTTACATGCAAAATGCCACCTGGATTACATGCATAATGCCACCCGAATTACATGCATAGTGCCACTTTGAATTACATGCACAATGCCACTCGAATTACATGCACAATGCCACTTGAATTACATGCACAATGCCACACGAATTACATGCACAATGCCACCTATCTACCATGTGTTACATAAAAAGGGTGCCATTTGTCATAGGCACTACCTAAGCTAAAACATAGAACATTACAAAATATTAATCATGGGTACTACCCATGTTCACTAGGAATTATTACATCAGGGAAGTTATTACATTAAGGGTTAGGATGAGATCCTAACATTATCCAAATGTTATCCACTTTTAAATCTATATTTATCTCCCTTATCTCTTTCTAACCCTCTATTTATTTTGTTTTTTATCAGTTAAATTAAATTAGAAATGGGTTTTTATCAATGATCCCAAAACTTGATTACAAAAATTTAAAAGACTAAAAGCAATGCCCCAAGACCAAATAAAAGGACACCAAAATACAGAGGAAAGACATAAAGAATGCCTTTCAGGATAGGCTAAGGACAACCTTACAGGAAAGGCTAGAGGATAGCCTTAAAGGACAATATTAATTTTTTTTGAATATTTACATTGAAGTCTGGGACAGCACCATCCCGCCTAGAATAGCCAAAAAACACACATGCAAAAGGGCCATCCAAGAAGCACATGGTAAGGAAATTTTAAAAAGCAAATCCCACCCAAAAAAATTAAAACAAGGCTATCTCGCCTAATACAATGATTTGAAAATTCAAATTTAAACTTAAAGTGGGAAACACAAAAATTTCATCTTTAGGATGCACAGGGATGTAGTAGGAGGATGCAACAGTAGGGATCAACATCCCAAACAAGCTTGCAAGAGGAACAACAACCATGGGACTCCAGAGGCCATGAAATCTCATTGTAGTAGGGAAACTACTCAGAAGCCAAGGGAGACAGAGGAAACAACAATGCAAAAATGTGAGCCAAGGAAAATGGTGGGGAGATCCCAGGAGACCTCAACAGAGGAACTATGAAGCACAAGCTACCACCTAAAAGCATAGGGTCCCCCCTTAAGCTAGAAAAAAATAGCAAGATCTCCACAACAACCTCCAACACCACTACCAAGTAGCTTCAGAGAACTAGAAGAGGATGACCCATAGGAGCATAGTATTAATCAGCACAGATATCCCCCTAATACATAAAAATATAAGACCCACCATCATACCTACAACCAAAAACCCAAAGAGCAACACCACAATAATAAGTACAAGGCCCCTTCCAAGCCAAAATATACTATGAAGAGTTGCTCATGAAGCCAAAAAACCCTAGCCACAACACACTGCACCAGAAGGACCTCTGATCCTTAGCACCAAATAGGACCCTATAAGAAAAATGAAAAGGTAAGGAACTCAAAAAACCCAAAGGATGACCCAGGAAAAACTAGGGACATCCCAAAAAATCCCATGGATGTCCCACTTCATAGGCACCAAAAGGAAAATCTTACCTGAAGGCATGGAATGGGGCAAATAAGAGAATAAGGGATATTCCAAATAAAGGATATCATCTACAACACCATCCATCCAATGAGGAGGTTAAATGGGTGTCAGGGAGCCAAAACAGGACCCAGGTATGTCCCAAAAAAATCCCAAGGATATCCTAGATCACAGGCACCAGAAGAAAACCCCACAAAACAGCAAGTAAAGGGGCAAAAAAGTGAAACAGTGATCTCCCACCTCAAGGATATCATCTGCAGCACCTACCAACCGAGGAGAAGAATATCATATGCAACACCTACCAGTTGAGGAGGAAGGGTAAAGGATGTGCTAGGGATCTAGGAAAAGGCCAGGGATCTGGGATAGCCAAGGATAGGTTATAGGGAAGAGGAGAAGGACTTCCCAGGGAAGTCCCCTACAGGCCCTTCTTCTAAACCTCTATTTATGACTTTAGTCTTCTTCCATATTTTTCTTTGCTTTATAAAAAGGAACTAACCTTCTCCAAAGGTTTGTAAGAAGAAATTTCTATCGTGCAATGTTGACCTACGGTCTAGGGAAAAATTATCACCACTAGTGATATTGTAGACCAAGATTTTTTGGCACATCAAATGGGATAAATAATTCAAAAGTAGTCTCATATACTAAGAGGATTGAGATTTTTGTGAATATCTTGACCTCACGAGTGAATAATACATTCACCTAGTGATTCCACTAATAAAGAGCCTGATACTGGTGACTTAATTGAAGGAATGAGCTCAAGAATCATAAGTTAACAAGATCAAAGGCCAAAAATATTAAATAACCAATGCAATTTACTAAATTACTAGCCTAGGTAGCTCACAAAATAATAGGTAAGTCCCACTCTCCAATCAAAGCTCCTTCTATTCAAATTCATGTTACTCTGCAATTCCCCTCCTAAAAAGCATGGCTAAACAAACCTACCTAGGGTGGAATAGCAATGGACCCCTTTTTCTTGTAGATATTTATAAAATTCCTTAGTCCACTCTCAAAGCCTTACCAATATATTATGGATCTAAAAAAAATACCTATGAGCACTATCAAGATGTGGCCACTCTAGCAACTTTTTATAATATCCAACATGAAGATGTCATGGTAATATTTCTAGCCATGTCATTTAGAGGAAACATTTTAGCATGGTATATATCCCTAAAAGATATTGGTATTACTTCATGGGCTTAGCCATACAAGCCATTCATCTTGGAATTCAATAAGGTAGGAGATCCATTTTTATTGCTTACCCAGTTCACCTCCATTTAGAGGCATCCACATGAAAATGTTATTGATTTTAATATAATATTTAGCAATATGTGGAAGTGGATCCCTCAATAAATTAGGCATTCCCAACCTCAAGCATACATTTTTAATATCCAAGCCTTTGTGTGTCGATGGTGACGGACTTTTCAAATGGGAACATGGTGTCCCAAGTGAAGTAGAGGAGATTATTCAACAAGAATGCCAAGAATGATAGTCAAATTTACCAACAGGGAAGGCACTATAAGTTCGAAGGCTAGGAGTATTCCCATATCTTTTTTGAATTGGACTCACAATAAAAATTATCTGAGCTGTCAGTCTTCGTGGATGCTGCTTGGAAATACCACAAAGACTAATGGGGATAGTCACATGTCAGATAACATGGCTCCTAGTCATATTAGTAATTTGAGGTTGGTTTATAATCACAGGGAAGGAAAGAAACGACAATATAAGACTTCGAACCAAATCCAAATGGACCACAAGATAGCCACCGCCATAAATCTAGCCAGCAGGTTCACTTATCCAAGGCTGATTGGCCAAGATAGCTTGTGGTACCAAAGCATGTCATATACGAAAGAAAGTAATTACCAAAGAATTATTAAGAGTAACTATCAATACAGAGCTTATGGGAGTTTTTTCAGTACTCTGCTATGTGTGTCTACAGCTTTTTGTTTCTCCATTGTCTCAAGGAAGGGATCCATGTCTATTTCTTTTTTGTAATTATGATGCATGTGTGTTTTCTCGGGGTATACCCAAAATGTTGTATGGGAAGTTTCTTTTTGATAACAGGCTATGTGCCTTACCGGATGTAATGGCTTTGGCGACATGTAGATATTACATATATAGGATCCTTAGTAAGGATATGTTCATCAACAGCCTGGGCTGATTTTTGTAAAAGGTTTTGGGTCAACCTGTAAAACCCGGTATTAATGCTATAGTATCTTATTTACCAAAAAAAAAATCCAAGCCTTTGTCCCAGATCTAGGCCTCTAGATCTGGCTAGCCAATGAGATTATATACTCCCATAATTTTTCCAAGCTACAATTGCTACAAAAAATGTGTTGATCTCTATCTTCAAGCTTCCGCCTAAGGTCACCATACCATACTTTCTAGAGTTTCCACATCCTACACAACATGCTCTGGCCACTTTAGTGCCTCAACTTGCTCCTATTATGGTACCTAGAGCTTTTTCTTAGCCACCTACACCTTCTTTTCCTCTGTTTCCTACCCTAGAATCTAAATAAAATATAGAATTACTTGAATTAAGGGAAACATTAAAAAATTTTAACAATAAATTCATTATGCTAGAGAGGAAAAACACAAAGAAAAGATATGAGGGCTATTAGCCCATAAGCTGGTTCCCCTATGTCACAAAATACCATGGGGTATTTAACAACAACATGGCAGGAAGAACAAATTCTACATATATTGAGCTATAATATGTACCATCTACTTCTACTTCTCAAGAAATATATTGGTGCTTGGCCTTCAATGATCCTCACAATGCAAACACATGCATGGTTTATTAGAATCAAGCCTAGCTGACAATAGCAAAGAATATGGAAAGAGCATAAAATGCATAGAAAGAAGTAGTGAACATAGTGATGGACCCAAACCAAGTAATGTTGTCAAAAGAGCCTATAAAAGAATAATGCATTCAAGTATTGACCAGATCCCAAAAGAAGACTTTGCAAGTAGAGCCACAAAAATGAGTCTATTCAAATTCCTTACTCAACCTCAAAAGGAACAAGAAAAATAGCAACCAATGCTAGAGCAAACAATGCTAGAACCAACAAAGGAAAAGGTTATTCAAGAATATCCCAAGGAGTAAGCATCGAGAAAGCTAAGGTATCCCTCTATGACCAAAATAAAAAGGCTAGAAGCCATTGAGTAATATCATAAAGGGTTCAAAGAACCTGATTGAAAGGATAAAAATTTATTGGAATTCATTAGATATAGCATACTTGAAGAACTAAAGAATACTCTTGTAACAAGAATGTATGATGCATTTCTCATCCCTAGTTAGATATATTTACTCAAACTGGTAATAAAAAGTATAAATCCTTAAGGGATGAAACCATTGAACCTAAACTTGGCTCAAGACCAACAAAGCCTTGCAATGGGTAAAAACCAACCACCATTGTTTTGCATGTCTTTGCAAATGAAAGGGTGGATAGTTCAAAATTGCATGATCAACTTTAGAGCAACCACTACTATCATGCCAAAGGAAGTATGGGAGGCTATGGAAATGGAATATACCTACATGATCCATGGATTTATATATATATATATATGGCACTCTACTATGGATAGTTGGGATGGTCAAAGATATAGCAATGGTACTTCACAAGCTATTGGAGGTTACAATCATTCAAGAGGTGGTGGCATTTGATCTTCTAATGTAATTTTTTTTGTGCTTTTCTAGATAGTTCACTACAAATATGGAAAAATATTTATCCATAGATTTCTCTCATATGACTATTCCTCATAAATGAAGGAATATCAAGGTTTATGTGCAAAAACTATGCCTATTCCACAGAGAAAATTTTGAAAAGGAAAGTAATAATATTATTGGAAAAAATCCAAAATACTTTGAGGAGTTAATTGAGGATCTACAAATGGAGGATCATTCCTCTTTTAAATATTTCAATGTTGTAATAGAGACCAAATTAGGGGTGGATTACATTACAAGACCAAAAGAATAAAAGATCTCAACCATGTCAAATATAGAATTTTAAAGAGAAGAAGTATAGAGGTTGTTTAACAAATATGACTACTCTCATAAAAACTATGACAACAACAAAACATAGTAATACATTGGGATGATAAAAACACTAGGCCTAGAAAACATAAAATATCTTATTCCCTTTGGCCTAGACCTTGTCATGTTAAAAAAAAAATTATAGCCACCTATTTGAGATGGTTATAGCTAAAAATAAAAAAATTCCATCATCAATGAAAGGCAAAATTTTGAAGTATTTTGCATAAAAAGGTATTCCAAATTGTATTAAAGTGTAAATAGAAATGTATGTATTGACAGGTGTAAAAATACAATAAATAAAACCACACATGACGTTTTGAAGCACATCGAATTTTTTTAAGTGTAAGAAGTTGATTGTTTGGTGAGATAGTGGTTTTTTAAACTAAAATACATTTCAAGTACTCACACATGCCAACTGGTTTAGGGTAATAAGGGAGAATGTACAATAATGATGCTAATTATCAACCCCTAATAAAATCAAAATCTTGTAGCATTATTCACACATTGAGCAATTAAGCATCCTGGATATCAAGCATCTATAAGAGAGAAGTCTAAAGAGCACTATTATAGTCTATTACCTAAAATCAAGGTAAGAAATAATGGCATCCAAGAAGAATAAGATTGAATATCGCATGGAAGACATCCATGACCTAGAGCTCATTGTTAAAACAAAAAGCTTCTAAGATGTAGTTGAGCAGAAAGCTATAAAGTTCTTAAGGGAGAATCGAAATGTAGCTGTGAAGCACTCTTTGCTAGCACTATACATGCCTTAGTGCATACATCCTTGCCAATAATTAGTCAAAGCAGTAGTAGATAATTACAATCCCAAAACCTAAATAATGTGTAATAGTGAAGGCCAATCAATTTTCTCCCTCAAACATAATAATTTTATAGTTGTATTTGTAATAGGAATTCACCCTGAGAATCATCCTAAGGATTTCAATAGTAAAAATCAAAAGGTATACTATGATAATACACTTTTTCCTTAGCTCAACAAGCAAATGCACAAGCACATTTCCAAGCTCCCTAAAGATTTTATAGATCTCACTAATTTTAAATACATGTTTGTTATGATTGCCACCATTTTCAAGATAGAAAATGCTAAATTCATGTATGATTACCAAATAGCTATGGCATATACTATGACCAATCCTCAAAACCTCATCTGTTTTGACTGGGCCCGATACATCAACTCAACCATGCATGCCCAACTAGTAAATATTAAGAGATGAATATGGGGTGTTTAGGTATCCTTTGTACTTTGCTTTGTTTTTTGTATATCATAAGGAAGATATTTTTTCAAACTTGAACTTAAGCAAGCACACCTTATAAAGGAAGGCTTTTTCGATAGTAGACTAGAAAATAACACTCATAACTTCAAACTTCTACATGGATTTTAACAAATGTTTCCTAGGGCCTACTTTGGCATGTATCTATGGAGAAGTTCCCTAGATAAATAAAGAGCAATAACTTATCTACACATCCCAAGGCATGAAACTAGGCATTGGTAATTTCTTAAAAGTGATACTATAATTAGGATATACAACATTAATGGGGAACCTTTCTTTCTCCTCTATGATGTAATTAACTAGGTTTCTGGTATAGAGTTATGTTGGCAAGTGGATTGCACAAATTATTATTTCAAGATAAAATTTAATAAAGTTTTCATATATGATTTACCTCTAAGATATTGGCCAATTACTTTGAGGGATTGAGATAAAAATAAATCTTTAAAATCCAAACTTCAAGGGAACCTCAAGCTAAAGGTAGTGATATCAAGACCCAATTTGAACTTGTGGTAGTAATGAAGAGGATTTTGATCAATGGTCATGCTAGATCAAAATATATCATATTTGTAGAAAGGCAATGTTCCCTAGACTCTAGCCAATTTTTAGTATTGGATGAAATGATATTTATCTCCATTTCAACCTTTGAAGAAGTTTGACTCCTTAAAATTATTAAATATTTAGTGGGAAAAGGCTTAAGAGGGGGTAAGAGTTAGAGATATTTAACAAAATTGGATGGGATATAGTGTAACAACATTGGATTCAACTAAGTAACATGCTAAAATACAACTAATTTACATGATACTTAATAGACCAACCATTGTAAATTGTAATCACAAATTTATTCAACTTAAAACATTTACTTTAATCATTCCAAGGACTTAAACAAATAATAATCTAATAGTGATCCAAAAAGTAGAATTCGCTTTAAAAAATAGACTAAGCATTTAAGTGTAACAAAAATTATTTAAAGCAATAAATACATTCATAAAAACTTGCAATTGAATAACAATGGAGGTCAAAAAACTATCACTTCATTAGTAGGTAGCAATGTTATATAGCAATACTAGGCAAGGACTACAGAGTCAGCCCCTATATTAGGAGTATCATGGCTTATTTATAGGTTGTATCTTGAAACTTGCATCATAATTTTTTACAATTAGTTACAAGGTCGTTATAAAAATAGCTTGAAAAAAGTTCTAGAATTTGAGGTGGTTGTCTAAGATCTCATTTTGCATTTGAATTTGGATTCTTTTGAAGCTCACTATGTTGATCTACAACTACTCTACGTAAATGGTTGAATGGATACAATGGATATATCAAGGCTATCACTTTTATGCCTGGGTGGTGCTAGGTTGTCCAGCTAGAAAGCACTAAAGTGGTTATAATGCCTTCTTAGAATTGCTTCAGCTTTGAACACCACTATTTCAAATTTATGCAATAGGTAGCTATGGTTTTATGTTCTCTGTGCAAAGTTAGGCTTGGAAGCTAAGATTCTGATGTCATCACCAAGGGAAGACCAACTTTGTGCATATCAATTTTAGGCACTACGAATTTGAATATTTTACTTGTATATTCTTGGACTTTTTCTTTTTAGTGCTTACATCACTACTAAGGTAAGCCCATCTTCGTGCATCTTAGTATCATGTATCGTGGATTTGTACAATTAACTTTCAATGTATCTTTTTTTTACTTCTACTAACATGATCTTGACTTTGTGCAATTGCAATTTCGTGCATTGATACTTTACACATTATTGGAGTTGCATGACATCATGTTGATGTTATTTTCATGACTTTATGTGCTTTGACTATGAGGATTCTGACCTTGTTCCCCAACTTTGTGTGATATCAATTCTCAGTTCGACTATGCTAACATCACTCCAAAAAGAGCCCATATTTGTGCAACTCCTAAAGCCATAAAACAACTTAACCAATTTTGTAAAAAAAGAGCCTGACCTTTTGAATTACAAATGGGGTCATGAATTTGACCGCAATTCTTAGTTCCTCCTTTTTTCTCACCAAAAAGGAATAACCTAGATAGCCTCATCTTTATGTTGTAAACTTGTGAATAATGGAAGGAGCTAGAAGATAAGTTGTAAAAAATTAAAAGGGGGGAAATGGTATTATGTGTGGTATTTACTACAAGAGGCAAGAAAGGTAGGGACTATAGAAAATGAGAAAGCTAGAGTTAATGGAGCAATATACAAATAGATAAGAAAACGACAACTAGAAAAAAAGGAAATAAGAGAATAAAAGAGGATATGGTAAATGGGGACACATGGTCCATGGTACCCCCAAAGAAAAAGGTACCTCCATGAGCATATTCTACTATAGTTAAGAGTTGCTTCAGGTCTAAGAAATGTGCCATGGAAAAATATTCTAGGCACTCATAGGCCAAAATTCACCATTATTACTGTGCGTTCTTTTCTTTACACAATCGCACAAGAACTTCTTCTGTTTATCACTTGTAGTAGTGCTATGGTTTAAATTTTTCATAGAATGCATGACTACACTAGAGAGCATTTTTATTGGGTTATTCAAGCCATAGTATCCTTATATAGAGATCAAGGGTATCTATGCCAGCTAACTTTTCCATAATTATTGCATGATTCTTTCTTCTAACTTGGCTCTTTTTTCCAAAAACCTGAAGCTTGTATGGGCAGTTTGTTCACATGACAAATTTAATGTCTTCATGTAAACTAAGATCCTTCATCTCAATCATATTGTATTTTTATTGCATCATGTATGATTCAAAGCATCATGCAGTGCATTTTATGCATCACTTGCTAGCTTATCTTGTGTCATGTCCTTATATTGAGTACTTCTCTTGCTATATGTCAATTCCTCTTATATTTTCCATTAGGCTATGAAGTCATAAGGGGATAAACGATTGAGGTAAAATGATAGATGAAAATATATTATTAATGGAAAAAAATGATGTGGGTGATGTAATTATTATGATATTCAAGGGTGTGTACTATAGGAAGGGAATGTTAGAGAGGTAATACTTGAGGTCAATGAGTCTTTTTACCTTAGTTTTATCCTTTGCCTTTTTATCAAGCTTATGCAACTTCTTCCACTTTGTAGTTTTTTAGATGGACCTCAATTTGGTTGAACTCAAGAAGTGTTCCTAGCTATACATATCTGAGAATTTATTTTGGCATGTGTATCTTTGAACAACCCTCAAATTTAATCATACAAATCAGTGATCGCTTTCCCTTAGAAGAGTCACCAAAATATTTTGATTGACCCATAATTGTAGAATTTATGTTGTATACTCCATTTATGAGGCTTGCCAATAAAATACAAATTGAAGGACCTCTCATATAGGCTTGTAAATTTATCATGGGCCTTGCTTTGTTGGCCAAGTCAACCCTCTTTTTCTATGCCTATCTTGCATCTATTTTCGAGAAGAATTTTGAACACCACTACTACTTTTTTTATTAGTCCACTGCTATAGCCATGCATTTTGCCATTCAACACCTTATTATGTGTATCACTTTGCTACCTTGTTGGCTAATTACCTTATTTATCAAATTTGTATTTAACTTTTTTATTTACTTGTTTATTTACACAAAAACACGGTGTGTTTATCCATGATTGGTAGGGTTAATTTTTTGTAATTTATCCTTGGAATCTGTAATTTCCTAACCATATGATGCCAAATTTTATTTTCTCTTCATGACATATTCTTTGGAACTTGCACTTCCATCAAGTGCTTATGGATGTTGGTCTATTTCTATTCTATCCCCAAGGACCTAACTTTGGGCATGTGTGGTAGCCATAGCTGATGATTCTAAACTAAACTATATCTTCTTGAGCATTGATCTTCCCAATGTTGATTGTAGAGTTTCAAGAAGTATATTTATCATCAATTTATGTTATGTTTGATTTACCGCTTTTGACTTGTGTTGGATTTTTGTAGACTCTTCTTGATTCAATGGCTAGAATCATTGAAGCTCATTATTTTTTGATATTTAGGAAGACTTATATCTTACTGCTAAGTCTGATTTTTCTTTTAAAAAAAATGAGAGCTGTGACTATTTTGCCAAGGCTTTTTCTATGCTAAGTTTGATTCTTCTTCTAGCTAATAATTTATTTATACATGTGTATTATAGGCACCTATCCTTATAATATCTTCTTTTATGTCTTTATATTCCCCAATATAGAAGGGTTACAAACCTTTATTAGATATTTAACTAATTTCCTAATACAAGGGATGATCATGTGACTTTATTCTGGGCTCAAGTGTCCTCCAATTTGTTTCATGAAATATTTGGTCAAACATACACCAAAAAAAAGAGGTACATTAGCAACTGCATCTTGTGTCACTACAATATTTGGGCACCCATGTATAATTATTGGGAGTCTTTCTAGAAGACCAATTACTTTCAAATATTTCTCTTTGAAATGAAACCACTTGGGTCTCATTCAACTAAAGGATAATCCCAAACTCTTGCAAACTTCTTGAGGCATAATTGTAATTTTATATTTTGAATCTACCTGTAACAACTTAAAACTACCAACCAAATTTATTTTTAAAAGAATGATTACAATTAGAAGTTCACAAGGGAGACACCCTTTTTATTTATCTCAATATACAAGGCTTTGCCAATTTGAGTTTCCAAGTTGTTGCAGATGACACTCAATGGATAGAAGTGGTCAACTCCTATGTTTTCTAAGATTCACCTTACTAAACCTACGTTTTTAGAAGGATTCCAATATTGGTCCCCCCACCTTTCCTATAACCTCATTGGCATAGAACCATGTGACCACAACATAAGGATTACTCTTTAAGGCTAATAATACTTAAAGGGAGATGCCTATTCTCTAACCTAACTCTAAGTCCATCTAGGTAGGTTACTCAAGTATAGAGCCTTGGTTCTTAGTTACCACACATTCATGGGCTAAGGTTATTTCCACTTCGATGACAACTAACATGATCACCTAATCCTACATGATTGAGGGATCATCACTATTGACTTGTGAATGGTTCCTCAACTCCTAGTTGGGATACACTTGATCCTACTCGTTCAAGGTGTAAAGATTCACAAGATACCTAGCTATTGTATCCACACAACTCCTTCTAGGTTTATGATTTCTTAGCTATTGCATCCTCACAAATTCTTTTAAGACTCATATTTACTTGGTTATTGCATCCATGCAACTCCTCCTAGAATTAGATTTATTATATTTTAGTTTCAAGAGTATTCCTAACCTCCCATCACAAGGTAATAGATATTGCATTGAAACATGATTTATAACACTATATGAAAGAATTTATTAAATAACTACATGATCCAACATGTTACAATTGATAATAATGATTCAACATGAAACAAAACCAAATTGCACATAATATAAATGCTTATCATAAAACTCCAAGGATCCTTTTTGTTAACATGCATACTTTAACATAAGAGATCCAATTATCATAATGATGCATTCTAGCAATTGAATAAAACCAATTCTATCTATCCATGGATAATATTATTGAACACACCTTAAAGTTCAAAACCCATAGCATCATTAAAACAATATACTCTTTAAATTTATACAATATTTAAGTTTTCAAAACTATTTGAACATAGTAATCCTTTACATAGCCAATGAGTCTTTTTCATCAAACTAAACATTTTCTATAGCCCATGAAACCATTCACCAATGATCCTCAAAGTCATCTACGCATATGCAAGCCTCTTTATGATGGGAAAACCACCCACAAATTATTAAGGATACTTAGGAATCATGACAACTCTAAATGCAATGCAACTTAAACATGCCATTTTCATAATGCAAACATCCATGCATTAACAAGAAATCAGGCAACCAAAATAGAGTATCTCATACTTCTATTTATAGTGATTCCTTAACCCACATGATTCATTATAATAGTTGTTATTTCAAAACCCACATACAATAATACATCTTATAAAATAGAATCCCATACTTCTATTTATAATGATCCCTTAATCCACATAGATCTCATAAATCATTAAAGATATTTTCTCTTTCAAAACTAAAATAAATAATCATAATATTAAAGAGACTCTCATGCTTCTCTTTATAAATATCCCTTAACCTACAAAATTCTTATAAATCATTATAATAGTTTATCTTTCAAAACCAACATACTACAATCCATATAATAAAATAGAATCTCATACTTCTCTTAATAATGATTCCTTAACCCACAAAAGTATCAAAAATCATTATAATAATTTCTCTTTCAAAACCAACTAAAATCAATCATCAAAAACACATAATAAAGCAACTATTAAAAACATTCTTAAGGCTCTTCTATATAGATATGAAAGTACAATAAATCAATAATACAATATCCTTTTTATACCAATCTAGTTTTACATTACTATTAAAGCAAGGTATTGTCAAAGTTTTACATTAAACAAAATAGTCTTTAACACTTTACAAAATCGTGATAATACAAAGGTATTCTTTGCCTTCAAATATGAAGTACTTTATCACCCAGGGTACTATCGAAGCATTTAAATTATTTGTAATATCCTCAAAGTACTTTATAATAAAAATAATACCAAAATGCTACATTAATCAAATATTAACAAATACTTAATTAAATGTAAAGAAAATATTTAAGCACTTAACAATCCACAACTATTACAGGTGCTCTACTAAATAAACTGGTCTCACAAACCTTAGGCAACATGAAATAAAACAAAATCTCCTACTTCAAAGAATTCACACAAATGGATTAGGAGAAACACATAAATTTAATTCAAGATAATGAACCTACCTGTAGACTGAGAGAGCCATAAACTTGTATCCAAGGACATTAACTACACTGATGATAATGGAGACATATCTTGAGGCTAAGGATAGATTCACAAGCAAGTCATGGCTCGAGATATAAACCAAAAAGGAATGAACAAACATGCCAACAAGGAAGATGATCTCCCCAAACCTATAGAAAAATGATCTCACAAGCAACCGAGCAAAACGTCAACTCAATGATTACCAAGGATAAGGCTTAATGGTTTTAAGAGCAATCAAAATAAAGAAAAGTGGGATTCTTGGCAACAAAATGATGGACACAACAAGCCAACCAAACACAATATTGAAACCACTTAAAACTCAGCAAAGATGATTCTAAAAAAAAACAACTGGAGTCTACATAAGATAAACAAATCTCAATCGATGTCCTTCTGGTGTGTTGATCCTTCCACGCTCGTTGCCTTCCTTTCTAACCAAAAAATACCTCCTCCAAAGGCTCATTTCACCCCCTTTTCAAATAACTCAAGTATGGTCTTCTTGCATGCAACACTTAGTAATGTAGGAACGTTTCCAAGAATGTTTATTAAGATCAACATCCTTAAACAAAGTCAAGCGCTCACCATGCCAAGCGATGATTAAGGAGGTTTAATGTTTAATAAATTCTTCATGCAACCTTTATTATTATCAAAGGCCAAATTCCATTATAGATATTAATACTAATATCTTATTACCAATGCTTTTAAATAAAACAATAAATTAGTTCTAATCTTACCATACAAGCGTATGTCATTCAAGCAATAATATTTATACTTACCACACACAAGCATTTATGCCAATAATAATTTTAAAATTGATTTCATTCTTAGCACATACAAGCAAACAATAATATTGCACACCATTGTTTTATCCTTAAGTAGATGGCTAATATTATTTAAGGTAGTCCAATGCTACCACCAAGCTTATCAATGAGGCTTCTGCACAAGCAACTTCTTGGCCTAATGGTGTGAATATTCAACAAGCCTAAATTAAATGCATCTACATGAAAGGTAGTTTTCCTTGTTACCCTAAGTTGTTGATGAGAAATTCATCATCATAATTTCTCTAAAATATCTCTCTTTGTAGGTGGTTCACCCTTATGATCCCACCAACGATAGAGAGCACCTGGTCTTGCATCCATAATTACATCAGCAGTACCATATTCCAAGCTCAAAATAATGCAATCATCTCATCATAAAGATGTCACTAAAGAAACTATGCCATTAAAAATTCACATTAATACATAGTTCATTATCCATAAAAGTTCTATCGAGGGTTGTTACACTACCACACAATTATGTAGCATATACACCTATAGGGAAAGAGATAAATAAAAAGGAATAGGTTATCATTTTTTTACACCTAAGATGATCTTTGTATCACTAGGCTCTGAGTATTGACACCTTTCATCAACCCTTTAAGAGACAACTTTGCTAAATCTACTCCATTAGCTACTAACAAATCTCATTTTAGGTCTCTGATGTACCTTGTAATGCCATTCTTCATTTCCCTTAAAACTTCCTACCCTGAGGTAAAGCTTTGAATAAGCCTTGAAACTAGTTTATTGTTTAAATTCTCTATATCTAAATCATAGCTAGGAAATACAATCTTTTATATAGTTTGATCCTTTAGAGATTTAATGGTTGTATCTCTAGGTTTGATGTTAGGTAATATGGATGTGCCTCTCTCTTTATACTTTTTTCAACTAATTTTTGGATATGACTAAGGCTATTTGCCACTTCTTACTGGTTATTAGTAGGAGACATTTCCTCTGAGTACGGTCATTCTAGGTCTATTGTAAAATCCACCACATCTTCCATCACTAGGAATTCTCATGGGCACACATGACACAGACATATTCTATCAACATGAATCCTACTAGGCAATGAAATATTACATGTAGCCAATATTTTGACTATCTCTTTTTGTTACCATTAAGACAGTGCTATATCTCATCTTCTATGGCACACTCATTTGGAGATCTTATCTTGGCTTGGGAGAGTTGCTCCTCCATATTTCTAACGTCTTTAGTTAATTTTTGGACCAATGCCATCAATTATTGTTTTATTTGGAGCTAATTTACCTATATAGTAGGGGTGTAACTTACTATGGGAGGGTGGGATGAATATGATCTAGACTCTAAATGGTATGGTTTAAAAGACACATTTAGAGATGGGTCGTATGGGTATACAATATTTCTAGGAGGGGTTTTTCTTACCAATATGAGTATAACAACCCAAGCCCCTACCACTTGGTTGTCCTAACATGGAGCTTACAGAATGAAATTATTTTAACAAAATCCATTATTTTATTTTATTTTCTTTAGTATCTTTCTTGTACTAGCATGCTTAAATATTCGTGAGTGCCATTCCACTGCAGTCAAAATACTCATGAGATCAAGACTGGCCAAATATCGATGTGGTTGCCTCATATGAACTTCACTCTCTCTACCCGAGATTCCAAGTTCAGGCAGGGGTTTCTCCTCTAGGGCCCATTTCACCTAGAGGTTGGACGTATTCTTTCCCCATTTCTTAACATGACTTCAGGTCAATGTAAGAATTAGCGTATGCATGCCAAAGCTAGATGAACTTCCACCTTCCCTAGAGTTCGTATAGGGTATACCATTATCTCGGTATCTACCCGATGCCTCGTCTTGATCATTAGCATGATGTCCCATTCCATCATATTTCCAGATTTCCTTTATTAGTTTTAATACAAGGTGCACCACTCCGTACTAATAGGGATAACTTAGGAGTGATGACCATATCATCCTTTGTAACCTCCCATTCTGACCCTGCCTATCATAAATATGATTGTCCCTGTACAACGATAATTTTCTTCCCATAATAATCATTGATGGTTGATTCAAGGAAATTGTCCTACCCACAATCTTCAGAAGTAAGGTTGTCCTTCCCACAACCTTGTGTTATCTTTGAAGACTCAATCAAGGGTTTTTATTATATCCTATACTATAGGTTTTGCTAAGCTAAAGAGTTTTTGAAAGAGTTTTTAAAAGAATCTATCATTCCCTAAGGTGGAATGTAATTGAATTAATAATCTATAACTCTTTAAAATTTTTCTTAAGAGGATATAAATAATCGTCCACTCAATTTCGAAAATGAAACCAAAGAGTTCAAATTATTTTATTATAAACCAAAGTGATTAAGCCACATCCTACTTCCTTCCATTTATTAATTAAATTCCTTGAAGCAATACTAAGCTACAACATCATATCATTTTTAACATTGATAATCTAACTTACACTTAGAGCAGGGCACATATTTTTAAAATTACAATTAAACATCTATTAAAATAATTCCCATATATTCCATGAGCATATTCAACATTTTGTAAAAACACTCTTATTAATCGAAGGTGTCTATGGCTTGATATTTTTATTTTTAATTGCCCATCTTATTTATAAGTATTTAAAGAAAACATTCAATAGGTAAGCCAAAGTATTCGTATGCAAACCATTCCGATAATCATACAAGAAACTTATCTAAATTTCATTATATAAAATATAATTCACTGCTACCAAAAGAATATTTAAAAATTAATTTTCTTATTGAAGGTAACAACAAAAAGATGCAAGCATAGTTTAACCAAAAAACTCCCATACGTAGTCTATCCGCCGTGTCCATCCTGACGCAAACCATAGACCATGATCGTATTAACAGGTTGGCGGTTTTGGTGAAGATGCACAAGACTAAGCTATGGTCACTTAGCTACAACAGATTACTATGTTTATAACTTGCGAGTACAAGGGTGAAATGTGCAAGGGTTGTATTTCAAATAAGGAGTTTCAGTAATACATTTATCATATAAACATCCACTGTCTCTTCCTCGTAGGACTTTAAAAGCAAATCTTGTCTTATATAGAAACAATAATTTGACCTGACTCCAATGATGAATCTGACCTAACTTGTTTTCGTCTGACATGAAACACTTAAGACTTTAAAGGTTAGAGACTACCACACCTTTTGACATCATTATTTCATCATTAAACTGGAGGAACCAAATCTTGAGTTCACTATAGAAACAATAATTTGACCTGACTCCAATGATGAATCTGACCTAACTTGTTTTCATCTGACATGAAACACTTAAGACTTTAAAGGTTAGAGACTGCCACACCTTTCGACATCATTATTTCATCATTAAACTGGAGGAACCAAATCTCGAGTTCACTACCTAAATCAAGGATGGAACATGGTTTACCATATGTGTAACCAGATGTCAAATCTCTTTCCAACCATTTAATTCCTCTACACGAAATTCTCCAGTCTTAAACACTATACACCTTTCAGCAGGTGGGGAAAAACCTATGGTTTTCTATCTCAAATTACTTAACCCTAATACCACTATGCACATTTCCTGGTTTTGAATGGCTTTGTTAAATTTTAATAAAATTAAAACATACAAGAGAAATATATACTATTTAAAGAGCATTACTTGCAACTATTATGAAGGCGTTTATACCAGGCTTCATTTGAACTCATCATTTGGAAGAAAAATACAATATTAAATATATACCATGTGGTTTTAAAGTCTGTATACATCTGTTATAAATAGTTTGAGCTCCATTCTAAAATCCCAATGCAACATTTAGACATATTAAAACAACATAGCTCTCTCATGTGCATACCCTACACTCATTTTTCACAGACCATAATGGTGCAAATAGACATATTAAAACAACACAACTCTCTCATGTGCATACCCTGCACTGATTTTTCATAGACCATAATGGTGCAAATAGACATATTAAAACAACACAACTCTCTCATGTGCATACCCTGCACTCATTTTTCATAGACCATAATGGTGCAAATAGACATATTAAAACAACATAGCTCTCTCATGTGCATACCTTGCACTCATTTTTCACAGACCATAATGGTGCAAATGCGACATGGTATTTCTCTCTATTACAAAGGACCGGATGAACCTTGTGCCAAGCATGCACACTAAGTTTACTGCATTGTGTTTTCATTAGCACCTCCAAAAATTTGTACCAAGCAAGGCCAATGGTTCCAAGGTCAGAGTAAGGCCGATGGTTTCAAGGGTCAGAGCGGCCAAGACTAATTTGCAATGCAACTACCTATATTTACATGCATACAACCACACAATATCTAGTTTCTATTTCATGCAGTCTACTAAAACCCAGTGGAATTTAAAATGATGCATCCAGTCATTAAACCAACACAGTAGAAATTAGAACGATGCATCCAACCATTAAGCCAACATAGTAGAAATAAAAATGATGCATCCAACCATTAAGCCAACACTGATTACAACCTTCACACTATAATTCTAGTTATATTTCAATTCGAAATTAAGCATACATAGAGGAATAAAATTCTATGTAAAACACAACCCCAATTTCCATTCCCATTTAACACTGCGACATGATAATTTTTTTTTTGAGTAATATTTCTTATACACATCCACCATGGGGATTGAACCCGGTCACATCATCAATAATGTAAGTGGTGTCCTTGCTAGTAGACCACACTCATAGGGATATGATAATTACTCTATGTTATACACCATACCTAACACTTGTAATATTATGATGATTGTCCCATATTATACACACATACCCAATTTTTCATTCCAAGTTCTTACACTGCAACAGTATGAAATTTACCCTAAATTATACACACATACCCAATTTTTCCTTTTGATTTTTTACACTGCAATAATATGAAATTTACCCTAAATTATACACACATACCCAATTTTTCCTTCTAAGTTTTTACACTGCAACAGTATGGGGTTTACCCTAAATTATACACACATACCCAATTTTTCCTTCTGAGTTTTTACACTACAACAGTATGAGGTTTACCCTAAATTATACACACATACCCAATTTCCATTCCAAATTCACACACTACAATAGTATGAGGTTTACCCTATGTTATACAAACATACCCAATTTTTCATTTCGAATTCTTACACTGCAACAATATGGGATTTTTATGAGTTTTAAAGATAGGTATTCTTACTAAAACATACTTTTCCTCTCCATGTCTGGGTAGTAGCTTCTCCACTTTTCGCCCTCTTCTCCCTACCAAATGAAAGGTAAGGTGTCGATGCCCTTTGTTTTACCCCTTCTTTTGAATTTATAGAAAGACAAACTTTACCCATGTAAAACATCTGTGGGTCCTCGAATCTTGCCAAGTGGAATGCCATGTGCAACGACAAGGTATTTCTTCATTATTTTAGTTAATTTAAATTTAATTAATTTAATAAAGTAATTTCATTTCTTATTTATTTAATTTGTTTAATGTAATACCCCAATACTTACATATATATATATATATATATATATATGATTTTATATTATTGTTCATTTATAATTATTATTTAATTATTATTATTATTTTATTTATTTAACCACATATATATAGTTGTTATATTTATATATATTTAAAACAAATATCAAGACATACGAAACAACCCTATTTATGCAACTACATGAGATGCAACTATATGGACCGTTGGTGGTTGTACTGCCAGTAAGGATTCTTTGACCTTACTTTTGGTGAATACTCCATCGCTCATCATTTCCCTTGACTTACCTTCCGTCGGTTAACCTTTTCTGACCACTGGAGAAGACACCTATGCCTTGGATTGCTTCCGCCAGTGATGACATCTATCCCTGCATCCACAAATGAATTAGCAGTACCTCATTCTTACCAAAAAATAGATAAAATAAAACTAGATTTTGAAGGGTTGTCACAATGAGCATATTTTTTGCTAGTATGGCTTCTTGAAAAACCTATGGGAACCTTTTCTCCTTTGACTATTGAATTAGAATATTTAAGTCAAGATGGAAGGCATGAATATAATAAAGGTATGCTTGGGCATGAGAAGGTTGAAATTCTCAAGGGATTCTCTTCCAAGAACTTTTGAATCGAACATTGAAGTCAAAAATGCTTTTGTGGGGGACTTTTTGAATGGAGAAAAAATAAGTAAGCAACATAAATGGATCTCAAGGATTATCAAACTTAGTAATAAGATATTTGGCTAATTAGACCCAAGTACTAATACTCATATCTTCTAAGGACCGATACTATAACAATACTTTGCCCTTGAAATATTAGATGAGTAGCCTAGTCATTATGTATTCAAAGATAATATCATACACAGTAGTTAAAGAAGATACATCTTGTTAGTATTCATAAGCTATTTTTCATTGCCATCATAACTGGGGAGGACTTTCAAGGAAACTTTTGGTATTTCATGGAATATTGAGATATTAAGGGGATCAATATCATACCAAGTTGGATATGATTGTTCAACCATGAGAACTCTTTTAATGGGGTCCAACCTATCTCTTTAGGTAATTCTAAGTTTTATCTTCAAGAGAGTCACAAGGTGAACATAAATTCTCTACTTACAAGGTCAAGACTATTCATTGAATCTTGAGCTCTCTAGGAATTGAGATAAAACAACATGATTGGTCCCATCGAGCATACAAAAAATTATTAAATTGTTGGACCAAAATCTATCATATCTGCAAATAGGAAATGTGGCCTAGACTCTAGCCAACATTTAGTATAGGATGAAATGATATTTCTCTTGATTTCAACCTTCGGAGAAGGTGATATTCTTGAAATGATTATATATTTAGTAGGAAAAGGGTTAAGAGGGAGTAAGGGTTAGAGAGATTTAATAAAAATGGATGGGATATAGTGTAACAACATTGGATTTCACTAAGTAACATGCTAACACAACTAATTTACATGATACTTAATAGACCAACCATTATCAATTGCAATCATAGATTTATTCAACTTAAAAAATTTACTTTAATCATTCTAAGGACTTAAACAATTACCAATCCAATAGCGATCCAAAAAGTAAAATTCACTTTAACAAAATAGACTAAGCATTTAAGTGTAACAAAAATGACTTAAAGCAAGAAACACATTCATAAAAACCTATAATTGAATAGTAATGGAGGCCAAACAACTATCACTTCATTAGTTAGTAGTAATGTTACATAGTAATATCAGGCAAGGACTATAGAGTTGAACCTGTATTAGGATTATCATGGCTTATTTATAAGTTGTATCTTGAAACTTGCAACATTAATTTTTATAATTAGTTATAAGATCGTTACAAAATAGCTTTGCAAAAATATTCTAGAAGTTGAGATGGTTTTCTAAGATCTCATTTTGCATTTGAATTTGAATTCTTGTGAAGCCCACTCCATTGATCTACAAATTCTCTCTATAAATAGTTGAATGGTTGCAATGGATCTATCAAAGTTGTCAGTTTTATATCTGGGTGGCACTATCTTGGCCAACTAAAAAGCACTAAAGTGGTTATAGTTCCTTCTTAGAACCGCTATGGCTTTGAACACCATTGTTCTAGATTTATGTAATGGGCAGCTCCAATTTTATGTGCTCTATGCAAATTCAGGCTTGGAAGCTGAGGTGATGACATCATCACCAAGGGAAGACCAACTTTACACATCTCAATTTTGGGCATTATGACTTTAAATATTTTACTTGTTGTAGGCCCAAAATTTTTGCACCCCTTTCCTACAGGCTAGTCGATCTGCACCTAGAAGGGGGTGGGAAAATAGGGGGTGTACACCTCAGATGAGAATTACTTGTATTGTACTTGCTTTGGTGATTGTCAATGAATTATGGTAAGTTCACCAAGGAATATTTGATGACTATTCTCGAGTCTATGCAATGTGAAGTGTTTAATGTGTTCTTTGATTGAAATACACCTATATTTTGGATGAAATGCAACTAGACTTGATCTATATGCAATTTGATTTCATTAAAAAAAACAACAAACAAGATAGCTAATCTAAATGTAGTACTATCTTGTATGCATGTATATTTCTTTTGATTCTTTTTCTTTCTTTTCTTTGTGATTTATTGTATTTTAAACGATCTAAGAATAATAGAAGCATGAAATTAACATATGACAGATGAATAAAGTTAAAGTAACTTAGGTTAAGAACTTACCTAACCCTGATGGTTGAAGCATAACGAATTCAAAAATATGCAAAGCAAATTCATGACCCTTCAACGGATTTGGATCTATGTCATAGCCTCCCAAATTTGTCAAAACCTACAATGGTCAAATTTGAAATTTTGAAAGAGCAAATTCAGGATCCTCCAGTAGATTTAGATGGTTGCCATAACCTCTTTAAGCCATTTAAAAACCTACAACTAGGATTATGCATAAGGGATTGGACCCAAAATGTACTTGTAAAAAAATGGTGAATCCTAATCAAAATCAAAGTAAAATCCTAAGCAAATCGGATCAATCATATTCACACCAAAATAGGGGCATTTGAAGCTCTAAAAATTAATTTCATCTTTGAGGTAAATTTTGACCTATTAAATCATCTTATAACTTCATAAAAACAACATCATTAGATCAATCTCAAAAAGAGCTTTCCAACGAGTACAAATATGCCTATGTTTGAATATATATTTTGGCAAATTGACCTTCAGAAAAAATTGGTCTCAAAAATTTTAGGTGAATGGACCGATGTCTAGGGTCCTCATATTCGCCAATTTCAAATTTTAGAAATACTAATATTCGCCCAATTTGTGAATATTCACCACTATGCATAACCCTGCATGCAATGGTCAAATTTGAAATTTTAGCAGAATAAATTTGGGACCCTCTAGCGAATTTGGATGGTTGTTGCAGCCTCCCAAATTTATTTGAGATCTGGAAATTCATAGATAAGACTCTAAAACATGTAATCAAAATAAGTTAGGACTCAAAGTATAGATTGATATGATTAATCCATAAATATTAATTTTCCCCCTATGTATGTTTGTGTGAATTCAGACCTGAAACCCAAATTCATTAAAGCTAAGAAAAAAATCCAAATCAAGCAATGCAGAATGATGTAATATAGTTAATAATATAATGCATACTAAAAATCATACCAATTCAATCTTTGATAGCTGCTGGAATGGTGATAAGGTAGCAAGATCTCCACTAAACTTGCAACAAAAGCCCATGAAAAGGGTTCTTCAATCTAATTCTCCTAAAAAATAACCATTAACCCTACTCAAGAAGCAGGGTAATTTATTTAAATATGAAGAGAAAAATATACAATGCAAAAAAGGTAAAATAGAACAGAGAGATTAAGGTAAATTGGGAAAATTCCCAATTTTAGTGAATTTGGATGGCTGTCACAGCCAACCAAATTTGCAAAAAAAATGGATTTGCCCAAATTAGGTTCAAATCCAAATGATCCCTAACTATTTTGGTTGGTGTACTATTTTTAGCAAATTTGGTGGGCTGTTGCAGCCACCTAAATTCGCTAAAAATGGTAAAACAACAAAAAGGGATTAAAAATTTGTTGGGCGAGTTAAAACCGATGCAGAAAATAAGGAAGGCGGTTGAGGGGGGGACTAAGTTTTGGGGGATGCTAGGAATTTTGAAGTGGGTCAAAATTCCATGGTTACATTTTACCCCCTCTTTGGCGTATTTATGAGCAATAAATGTGTCAAAGAAATATGGGTGCTAAAAGATAAAAACTACATTTCAAACAAAAAAAAACATATTATTTTATATATTTTATTTATTTTGCTTAGGATTCCCCTTCGAGTTTTGTGGGAAATTCAAAATTCATCACGAAACTCAAATTTTACAAAAATTGAAAAAGTGGGGTAAAATATAAGATTTTAGGGTAAAACCCTAATTCATTTTTACCTTAACTATTTTTAAAAAATTGCTCTGGGTAAAAATGGTGCAACCACCCCACTGAGCAGACAAGGTGCAAGTAGGAGGCAACACAGTAGGTGTTAGGATTTGGGCAAGTGAAAAACTCTCCTTTTCACCTTGATTTACCTTTTATTTTTAGATTTGATTTTAAATTTTCATCCAAATTTCCGTCGCACAGTCATACGTGATGAATTCGGGTGCCTCAGTTCGCTCTTCACGAGGTATCCAAATTCATAAATTTAGACTTGTTAGGCATATTCAGATGTTCCAAATTCATTCTGAAAAGGCATCCAAATTCTAGAATTCGAACTTGTCAAGCAGATTCAGGAGTTTTGAATTCATCCTGATGAGGCATACAAATTTGTAAATTCAAAAGGCAAAAATCCGAATTCGTAAAATTAAAAAATAAAATTAGCATCTTTTGTAGTTTGTGATATTTTTATTATGTTTTTTAATATTTTTGACAAAGTATTATGATGTACTAACAATATGATTTTGCTTTTGTTTGCAATGATTTGTGCTTGAGGACTAAAAGTGGTGGTACAAGGGATTTTAGGAGCATGTGCAAGAGCTAGATGGGGTAGAGAGAGACCTACTAAGGTAGGTGGAGATCCTCCATGTAGCAGATATACCCTACATTGAGATAGACCATCCTCTACTTACAGTTTTGGTAGAGAGGTGGTACCTAGGATGTTCCACATTCCAGCTACCTATACTAGAGATGATAGTGACCTTAGAGGACATGTGGAGGATCCTCTGCATTCCAATATGCGATCAGTTTTTCTACCAATAGATGACACAAGCATATTCCATGCAATAGCTAAATGGGGATCCTAAATTTCCTATGGACTAGAGTGGGATCGATATCAGAGGGTTGGTTAGGATAAATGGGATTACCATATTGATAATGGTGCTATTTGAGATCATTGGTGGATTATTGTCCTACCATGAGAGTGAACGACATCTTCCTTGGGCCCTAGCTAGAGTAGTGGCTGATATGAGAGATTCCAGTAGATGATTTACATGGGGACCCTTTGTATTATGTTTATTATACAATATATTATATAATATCATGCACAAGTACCACTCGGGTATAGTTCTCACCACACTACTACAGGTGTGGAGTTGGGAACACATTGCAGTGAAGAGACCTATAGGATTTCCACTATATTAGATATGGGAGGGACACCCTACTGTGTACAAATGGGTACTTGCAAGTGGGCATGGGAGGTGATATGGTGGTTTGGAGGATGCTAGGCAAACTATAGACAATTTGCTTGCTCGTTGTATCACTTGGAGACCTTGGTAGAGACATCTTGGTTGGGATGAGGATGGGGAGGAGCTAGCCTAAGTACAGTGGATACGATAGCTCTGATCAGACAAAGGAGAGGTAGAGCTCCATAGTGATGATTGAATTTAGCACTAATTTGGGCTAAAATAGGGGATACCCAAGGTACGATAATTTTGGTACTGGCAGGTGACACAAGACCCATCGATTGTTGGGGGTGAGCCAAACCTCAATAGGTTTACAGAGCCAAATTTAGAGACCTTGTGGTGGTCTTACCATATGAGGATGATGTGTGAGTGGAGTATGAATATCTCCAATGGTAAGAGAGAATCAAACCCATGATGATCACTTACAAGAGGTAGATGAGGAGCAATGGGTGTAGTAAGCATACTAGGTAGTTGATCAATGGAGATCTAGAGCACAGTAGGGAGGGAGAATCCTTATGCAAAGGGAGATCAATCCTTGGACTAGGGGAGGTCAAGTGTGGAAAACACTCTTTATATGGGAGAGAGTGACTCAATAGGAGGAGGCATCCGAGCAATAGGAGGAGGCATCCGAGCAATAGGAGGAGGCTCCTAAGTAGTAGGAGGAGGTTCTTGAGCAGTAGGATGAGACTCCAAAGTAGGGTGATGTGAGCGTGATGGAGATAGATACCCTAGAGAGACCCATTGAGTTGATAGATAGTGGATAGCTGATTTGGAGGCTCAGGTGGTGGTCCAACAGACTAATATTGTAGTTCTAAAGGGACAAGTGGCTAGCTAGTCATAGTAAATAGCCACCCAAGTGGGGCACATCCAGACAGTGGAGGCCCATCTAACACAGGCATGCTCCCAGCTTCCGTAGTAGACTAGGGAGGTTCCTCCTATGAGTAGATAGACTCATATGAGTACTTGTAGTTTGATATGGCACTAGTAGGATGAGTTGGTGAATGCCTATAGATAGGAGGTATTCTATCAAGGCTTATATTTTTAGGTCATTCTAAAGGACCAGAGAGTGCCTTTTCCTATAGATATGGCTCTGAGCTAGAGTTAGAGTGGTGCATCATCTAGTTCATGAATAGGTTCTTAGTCTATGAATATACCTCCACCATGGCCACCAAGGGATGGGGGGGTTAGCATGGTTGTAGGGAATGATATGCTAGGTTACATTTTTGTGGCATACTTCCCTAATGATTGAGTATGCCAATTTTTTTGTTGTGTCATATCAGTCAACTTCTATGTATATTTTCTTGACATTAATACCATATTACTATTTTTGTATGTGTGATGCAAATGCTAATTATATTTTGTTATTTTTGATGATCTTACGTAATGATTCTTATGGTCATGTTTGATTTCTAATGCACTTTTCATCATGCTAGTCATGATATAAGTGTAGGATAATGAGATGTGATTTGATATAAAGTGATTGATATTTATAATGTAATGTGATTTAATTTTTTTTGTAGAAAAAGTGTGTTGGGAAAGATACCCTTATGATTTTGATCAATCAGCAGTAGACCTCAAATATGTGTGCTTGTGTATCTTATGTGAAGCCTGCCCCTCACATGTGGTCATGAAGTAGATCATATGTGAGTTTTTGTTGTTATGTTGACATCGAATGGTTATGATCCAAAAGGTAGTTTGAAAGTGATTGATTAAATATGATATGATTGATGATAAGTAGTGTGTGACCTTAATATTGAGCTTGATTAAAAATTAAGGGAAATAAGACATGGTATGAGTGACTAAACATGAATAATGGGATAGAGGGCTTGTTCTAGGCATAAGATTCCTAATGTGAAGTAAATATAAGAAAACCTTACTAGTTTTATCTCATGCCATCATCGCAAAGTCCTTATGCAACTACATAACCAAGCAATCATGCAATATGATGAAGCAAATGAATGAGAATGCATTGTACTAAAGTGGTGTATATGTAATGCAAGACTTAATTGGTTGTTTTAGCATCAATTGCATATTCTAACAGTCATACAAATCCATGAAGATATAGTGACTTCAGATAATCAAAATTCAAGGATAATCTTGGTTATTTTTTAGATGAAGTCAAGTTTAACAAGAACCGATGTGTGTGATTTGTACATTCTTTTCCCATCTTGATCTTAATTATGATGCAAATATATCAAGGATAAAATGCATGTGTTTATGAAGTATATTTACCAATTTTATGTGAGGTAATGATGCAAACCAACTTAAGAACCATTGTGTGTGCAAATGATGAATTTTTTTACCTTGATTTGGTACATAGTTGAACTTAACTACTATGTAATATAAGCCACCACAATCTAGCTCATCCATACGTGGATTTTGATTTGTACAAAATAAAGTTGCTAATATGATATACATGTCAACACATGTAAGACTACCCCATTGCCAGGCAGGTTTCATTCAACCCATTGTTGTAATGGGGATCATCCCACGACTTTCGAATAACTAAGGATTATAGGGATTCAATCTCATTACCCCTTATTTTCTTATGATTACTTTTATTGGGGTTTCTTGCTCCATTTTTATGATGAACAAGGGGATTTTGTTTTTAGGGATACTTGCTCATTTTAGTTGGAGAGTGTTGAGTGGTGTTTTCACCCAGTTGTGAAAGCACACTCTCCAGTAGGATCTGAGTCCCAAAATCCTCTGCTTGCAAAGAAATTATAACAGAATAATTTCTCCAAGGTTCCTGTTATGCTGGCTCTTTGTTTACCAATGATGATGTTCAATTTAAATGTTGGGAATACCTTAGGGTTGCAAGTGGATGTTAACAAGGGGCACTATGGTTTATTTTAATTCAAAATTGCAATGGACTCGAAGCAAATTAATCTAAGAGATGAATCTATGTGAATCTCGAGTTTTGATGGATTTCAACTGTTTATTTAAATGACGATAATTAAAATGCAAAAAATAAAATAAAGAATTGAGAATAAAAGAAAATGCAAAGTAGATGAACTAAAATACGTCTAGAATGCTGCCATCTTGATTTGACAAAATCGAAGATAATGAGGTTTTTTGCATGCAACCTAACCTATTGAATCTACAAATTTGCACAATCCTGATAAGCTAGGTGTGGGTTTCTGGGGTTTTTACTATAATTTCATATTTTAGGCATTCGCATGAAGCAACCAAAAACATTTGCATTAAACTTCACCTAGAAGTCAAGGTTTGACTAGTACGAAAGCTGGGTCTAGGTCCTGCAAAAGTATCTAGTTGGTTAGCAATGGGAGTGGGTACTCCCCCATTGTTTGGCTTTGTGTTCCAATGTCTCCCTCTATTGTTAAAATTTTGATTTGAGTGAGGGGCATGGGATTCATACTTCTATTTTTGAACCATGTCATTTCTCAGTTTATGGACTATCTTCTTGAGCTCTTCGACCTCCGAATAAATCTCCTTCGGTGGCCCTACATTGTTGTTAACTCCCATTGGGTTTGCATAATTGGTGGGGTCTTGAGGAATTTGATTCATGTATGGATTGACACTTTGAATCGAAGTTGGATTTGGGAAAGGAACTATAACCTGAGAATTAACTTGGTTGGTTCCTTGCATAGTCGATTGACTATTTTGCAAAAATGTGGGCACAGGTGGAATGGATGTGGTTGGTTGGATTGGAATGGGTGCATACGCAGGTGCTGGTGGATACGGTTGTTGATATGGGAAGGCATTCATGTTGTTAACTCCTATTGGGTTTGCATAATTGGTGGGGTCTTGAGGAATTTGATTCATGTATGGATTGACACTTTGAATCGGAGTTGGATTTGGGAAAGGAACTATAGCCTGAGAATTAACTTGGCTGGTTCCTTGCATAGTCGATTGACTATTTTGCAAAAATGTGGGCATAGGTGGAATGGATGTGGTTGGTTGGATTGGAATGGGTGCATACGCAGGTGCTGGTGGATACGATTGTTGATATGGGAAGGCATTCATGCTTGGCATTTGTGGTGCCATGATCTGATTTGCCAAGGGAGCTTGACCATATGGAGCATATTGTCCCATCATAGGCATCTGGGGAAATCCATAGCCCTGTGGTGTCATTTGCTACTCGATGGTCATGGATTCATTGTATGCTAAAGCGAGCATGGTAACTTGAGGATTTCATATTGCAAACATGAATGCCTTCCCATATCAACAACCATATCCACCAGCACCTACGTATGCACCCATTCCAATCCAACCAACCACATCCATTCCACCTGTGCCCGTATTTTTGCAAAATAGTCAATCGACTATGCAAGGAACTAGCCAAGTTAATTCTCAGGCTATAGTTCCTTTCCCAAATCCAACTCCAATTCAAAGTGTCAATCCATACGTGAATCAAATTCCTCAAGACCCCACCAATTATGCAAACCCAACGGGAGTTAACAACAATGTAGGGAGGAGACTGAGCTAGTAGTCAAGCAGATCAAAGGATAGTATACATGTCATGATAGGAGACTGAGCCTTTATAGAACTAGGGTTATGGACCTCATTGAGGAATTTTACGCATTCAATATAGCCCTTATTTCTAGAAAAGGAAACTGAATAGAAAACTCTCTTGCAGTCGTCGCGGGCATGTTAAATCCGATTGACATAAAAAGGTGTAAAAAGTTCTCCATTGAATTGGTTCCTTGTCCATAAATACCTGATAATGTCAAGAACTTCCAAGTTTTTGAAAATGACCGACACATCTTCAAATTTGTCACGAACTCGGGTATTTTTGAAAATCAGGTGATTGATGAGGAGTCATTTTGCATGCAAAGATTTAATGTTTTATCTTCCCTTTCAGATTTCTAGGCTTCTAGGTGAAGTTTAATGCAAATGTTTTTGGTTGCTTCATGCGAATGCCTAAAATCTAAAATTATAGTAAAAACCCCAGAAACCCGCACCTAACTTATTAGGATTGTGTGAATTTATAGATTTAATAGGTTAGGTTGCATGCAAAAAACCTCATTATCTTTGGTTTTGTCAAATCGAGATGGCAGCATTCTGGACGTAGTTTAGTTCATCTACTTTGCATTTTCTTTTATTCTCAATTCTTCATTTTATTTTCTGCATTTTAATTACCGTCATTTAAATAAACAGCTAAAATCCATCAAAACTCGAGATTCACATAGATTCATCTCTTAGATTAATTTGCTTCGAGTCCATTGCAATTTCGAATTAAAATAAACCACAGTGCCCCTTGTTAACATCCACTTGCAACCCTAAGGTATTCCCAGCATTTAAATTGAACATCATCATTGGTAAACAAAGAGCCAGCATAACAAGAACCTTGGAGAAATTATTCCGTTATAATTTCTTTGCAAGCAGAGGATTTTGGGACTCAGATCCTACTGGAGAGTGTGCTTTCACAACTGGGTGAAAACACCACTCAACAGAGAGCAAGGGATTTTATTGCTTTAGGTAGGGGCAGCTTGTCCTTTTGTCAATTCTCAGCATTCTAGACCATGTGCATAATAGGGTAGCAAGGGAAACCTTTTTCTTAAGGGGCAAGGACTACTATTTAGCATCATCTTTCAGTGTGTAAAATCATATTTAAAATGTGTAAATATGTTTTGGTTCAGAAGTGGTAGAATCGATTCATAAAATTTAAAATTTTCTTAATGAGAAATAGTGGTTTTGGTTCAAGAGAGATTTTTAATCAATATCCAGAATCAAGATTTATTAAAATATTAATATTGTGAGTGGTTCAAGATAAAATCTGAATCGTTTCAAAAAAGACCAAGATTGACTATGAATCTTAATAGTATTTGTCTGATATTTAAATAATATAATAATTGGATGTGACTATTTGACATATGCAATCGGACCAAAAACCAACTTATAAATGTGCAAAGAATGTAGCTACATAATAGATGATTTATGTAAGATGATTGAATTTATAAAATGCAACGAAATGAAACACATGTTTTATTTACAAAATGGATGATGGTTATGTACAATGGTGAGACATGACTTTATGCATAGTACTTTTTGAGATGCATTATGTTCATTGGCTCCTTAAGGTCTTTCCCAGATAATGTAGCCAAACGATATGCACCTGATCCAAATTTAGCAGTTATGACAAATGGTCCTAACTATTTTGGTTAAAATTTACCTTTAAGATTTGTTCAAGCATTAATGTTTTTATGATTTTCTTTAAGAACTAGGTCACCAATTTCAAAGGATCTATTATGGATGTTCTTTGAATATGATCTTTTAAGTTTTTCTTGATATGTGTAGAGATGCTCTAAGGCATTTATGTGCTTTTCATCTAGTAATTCTAGTTGACTTAATCATCTAGCATAATACTCATCTCCACTTTTACATCTTGGAGAAAAATCCCTAAATATGGTACTTCAAGCTCAAAAGGAAATATGGCTTTAGCCCATAGACCAAGACAAAATAGAAGCACCTGTAGGAGTTTGAACATTTGTATTATAAGCCCATAAGGCTGATTTAACTAAATATGCCAATCTCGACCTGAATTATTAACCAACCTTTTTAAAATCTTGATTAAATTTTTATTGGATGCTTCTGCTTGGCCATTACCTTGAGGATAATAAGAAGTAGACCATCTATTCTGGATTTTATATTTTGCACAAATTTTTTTCATATATTTATTTTTAAAATAGGTTCCATTATTGAAAACAAGTGTAGAGGGAATCCCAAATCTGCATATAATTTGATTAAAAATTGTAGACACCAAATCCTAGCCACTTATCCACCATCACCCTTTCTCGCCATTCAATTGGCCATTCCATGCCTTTCCCGCCATCCAATGGCCCACTTTAGCCTTTTCCCACCATTTTTTGACCCTTATTTGACTTATTTATGTTTATTTTATATTATTTATATTTAAATATAATATTTTATATTATATTTTAATATATTTATTATAAAATATATATTTATAATCCAAATTAACCTCAGCTGTTCGATCTAATCTAATCTCAATCATCCATTCTCCATAATTCGTGTCACACCTAAATTTTAATATTAGCCTTTGGATTTACTTTAATATTAGCCACACGATCAAAAGTGTTAAGCTAAAACCCTAAGAAAACCCTAGGCTTGATAATAAATAGGAGCATTCTCAATGCTCAATCCTTGGAACTTTTGCTAATTGGTTCAAACTAGCTCTGTTTGGAGCTCTTGATTTCTAAGTGAATTCAACCTACATTTGCCTTAGTTGTGCCCTAGCATAGCCTCCCCTAAAAAACCTATCTTGCCCTAGGATTTTTGGATTGCAGCTATCTCCACAGCCCATTTCTACCATCGCCATTATCGTTCATCCGTGAACCCTTCGCAACCCCCCTAATATGCTTTTGTAGATCTAATCCTACCCATAGGTTCTCTGTGGCACCTAGTGCATCCCACAGGTATTGTGCAATGCCTGTTGCATATTGCAAGTGCAACACATAGCTTTTCATCCCCACAACCACAGACCAGATCCTACCATGTAAGATCATCAGGTATCATAGGGGCACCCCACCATCAATCTACAATGAAGCAACATATATATTCATCAACAAAAAGCAAGGTAAATCTACTTATTTTGTTACATTTCATATTGTTTAACTCTATTCACATTTCATATTGTTATTAGCTAGGGTTTTAGTTATGATTTTTGAGGGCTCACACAATGGAGCCCTCATTATTATTACTAAATTTTTGGTATTTTTTTGTGTGCAAATTAGACAGTATATCAGAAGCGTTGGACAACTCTTGAAGATGGAGTGGTTTGGTTACGGATAGCAAGAAGCCCACTCAACTTTGTTGGGATCAAATACATGATTGAAGACATTGTAGCATTTGCCATTAGGGTTTCAGAGAACCCTACATATTTGTAATATTGTATCAACAAAGGATTGTGTATCATCCTGATCTGTAACAACGAAGTTTATAAGCTCCCCCCATTAATATAATACATATATTTCATGGTTGTGCATTTCTATTTTGATATATTCATTTTTTGTTTTATTTTAAGCAATAGCTATAGTGTTGTGTTTTTGTATTCACAAAAATGAATTTAGAAACTTAGGTCCCTGTATAATAAGCGAATGGTATAGCTTCTACTCATTTTGTGAAGTATTCCATTGTTATTATTATAAACTTATGACCATCATATGAAACCAGATTAACCTTCCCAATGATATCGAGGCCCCATTTGGAAAAGGGCCAAGGGGAAGAAATGGTTTGAAGATCTTGAGCAGAGCATGAACTAGATTTGCATGTCATTCACACTTGTCACACCGATGCACATAATTATTCACATCCTTCTCCATAGAAGACCAAAAATAACCCATTCATAGGATCTTTTTGGCTATGGTGTTTCCACTATAATGGCCTTCACAATATCCATCATGCACTTCACTTAATGCCTTTTGAGATTCTTCCAGGTTGAGGCATCTTAGGAAGATACCTTCAAAAGATCTCTTATAAAAGGTATTTTCTATGATGACAAAGTGAATAGCTCTTTTACATATAAGTCTACATTGGTTTCTATCTAAACCATCTGGAAATGAGTCCTTTTGGAGAAAATTGATGATATCGAAGGGTGTTAAACTAGATTCTAGTGAGGTAGGTTCTTGGAGTTGATGAATGATAATAGTGGCATGATCATCATCCAACTCCAAAGGGATAAGGGAAGTATCTGTTACTATAGCATCCATAGAGTGATTGCTAGTGTGAGGGATAGCTGTAATGGTGACTTTCTCAAATAAGGATATAACCTTTTAGACGAATTCTTTATAAGGATGAAGTTTCTCATCTCGAGTTTGGTATACGTTATTAATTTGGTTTACCATGAGTTGCGAGTCCCCAAAAATAGATACAACTTTAATATTTAGGGCTAGAGTAGCATGTAAACAAAGGATTAAAGATTCATACTTTGATATGTTAATTGTACAAGAAAATTGGAGCTTAAATGATAAGGGAATTAATTATTTCTATAGATACACCAATATAATGCCCACACCCACACCACTTATACAATGAACTACATCAAATAATAGGGACCAATAATTCAAATTATCATCCTCTATATTAAGACATTCATCTAGAAATTCTATGGTTAAGGGATAAGTGGATTCAATAGGAGTAGTAGCGATTTGGTCAACCATAACCTGTCCTTTGATGGAATTTTAACCAATAGAGGTTAAGTCAAATTTTCTTAAGGTGAGAACCCATTTTTCTACTCGTCCTGACAAGTAGGGTCTACTCATTAAATAATGTTGTGGATCGAATTTCGCTGTGATGAATGTTCTTTGACTAAGAATATAGTGACATAGTTTTTTTGTAGAGAACACAATATCTAGGCAAATATTTAATAAGGGGGTATAGTGATTTTTATAACTCACTAAGGTCCTACTAATATAATAAAATGTGCACTCTTTATTTTCCTCATCTTGTTGGGTGAGCATTTCCCCCAATACAAGCTCTAAGGAAAAGATGTACAATATGAAGGGGTATTTTGGGTTAGGCTGAACAAGAACATGTGGTTTGAGTAAATAATTTTAAGAGATTCAAAAGCTTCTTTACATCTAGCATCCTAATAAAAAGGGGTATCTTTCTTAAGAAGCTTAAGAAAAGGTTGGCATTTATCTGCTAGTCTTTCAATGAAGCGACGGATAGATTAAAGTTTACCTTGAAAACTATGAAGCTCAATCAAATTCTTGGGTGGTGGTATATTCATAATGACCTCTATCTTAGTTGGGTCTATATCTATTCCTCACATGGAAATGATAAACCCTAATAACTTTCCATATTTAACCCTAAAAACACACTTTTTTGAATTTAGATGGACCTTATACTTGCAAAGCCTATCAAATACCCATCGAAGGTCGAGAATGTGATCTTCTTTATTAATGGAATGTGCAATAATATGATTGATGTAATCATGCAACATGGCATACATCATATTATGAAACACATAGGTCATAGCTCATTGATAGGTTGCACTTGCGTTCTTTAGACTAAAGGGCATTACTTTCCAATAGAAATTTCCCCATGGTATGATAAAAGCGGTTTTAGATTGGTCTTATGGTGCTATATGGATTTGGTTATATCCTGAAAAACCATACATAAGGGATAACATCCCATTTCTTACCTATAATAAACAATTTGATCCATATTGGGGAGAGGAAAATCATCTTTAAGACATACAGCATTAATGTCCCTAAAATAAATACATACCCTTATTTTCTTAGCCTCTTTTTTAGATACTAGAATGATGTTGGATATCCAATCAGAATAATCAATGGCTTGAATAAAATTGACATCTAAGAGTTTTTTTAGTTATTCTTTGACCATTAAGTCTATTTTAGGAGATATTTTTCTAAGCTTTTGTTTTACAGGCTTAGCATCAGGATAGACCACTAAATTATGCATGACTATAGATGGGTCTATGCTGGGCATGTTCACATAAGTCCATACAAAGATATCAGGATATTCAGCTAGGAGATTCATTTATTTATCTTGTGTCTCTTTACTCAAAGTAGCTCCAATTTTAACCATGCGAGGGTTGGCTTCAGTGCCAATGTTAATATTCAAAATATCCTCTATCACAATATTTAAATATCTTTCAAAATTATGGGGGTGGGTGAAACGCCCATTTCTCAAAGTTCTTCTAAGGATAAATTTGTTAGTTCATCCAACAGATTTATCATTTGAATGTGGGATATACATGGGATGGATCCATCGAAGAAGAAACCATTCCGTATGATATCATCATGAGCGATATCATAAAATACATCTCCTTCCATATATTCATTAGGAGTAGCAATAATTTTGGGATGAATTATCAAAATCATATTGCAAGAATGATTAGGAAAAAGAGAGGCCCCTTACCTTTTTTATCTCTTTCAAGTGTTGTTGATTCTCTAAATATTCACCATATGTGATCAAATGATCATCATCATTGAAGGGGAAAGGTTGGCATTTTGTGGGGATATAGCCAATACCACATTGAGCAGGCCATTCTTCAACATCAAAATGCTCACATATACCATTTTCTAGGCATCCTGGGCCTTTTCCCCTATAACCCATGTCACACATGATTTGCTTGGAAATCATATACCTATCTAAAAAATAACAATGAGCAAAACTATTTTCATCAAAGATCAAGCTCGTTCTACTAATGATAATATCATCCGTGGATTATCCCACAAAAATGGTGTAGTTACCAACATGGTATATATTTCTCTTCTTATGGGGTAGGCCTATTGTATGCAAGGATGCTGGTAACTGAGAAAAGAGGATAGAATCTTGAACAATGAAATTGGCATGTTCAGCTGGGGCTAGTACAGTGGACAAATCAATTAGCACCTCATCTATGAGAGGATATTATGTGGAAGGATCATTGGTGTGAGAAAATAGAGGTGTATTGGAAGAGTGTGGTTGATCAGACGTTTTTAAAGATGAGTCAAAAGAAGTAGGTGCTAATAATGATAAACTAGGACAAAAAGGGACGTCAACAGGCTCGGTCATAGCATACATCTCAAAAGGTATGGGATCACCATGAATGATAACTAATTGATTTTTGAATTTAAATTTCATACATTGATGTAAGTTAGAAGAGACTGCCCTCATTGCATTAATCCAAGGACATCCTATAAGAATATTGTATGATGTTGGGCATGGCACAACATAAATAGATGTGTTTAAATTTCTAGGACCAACCTATAGTGGAATGGACATCACACCACATGCATCATGTGTTTCATCATTGAAGGTTTTAATGATCATATCAGTTGTTCTTAAGTCCTCATTTTTTAATCCAAACCTTCTAAAAAAGTCATAGGTGCAAATGCTCAAATATGACCCATTATCTATCAATACCCTCTTAACACAAACATCCCCAATTAATGTTGTTATGTAAAGAGGATTATCTCTATGTAGACTTTGAGGAGGAATTTTCTTATCATGGAAATCAATGTAATCAACTCTATGAGAGGCTACAACATTAACCACAATAATTGGTTCTATATCTTGAGGCACCATCATCTGAATTAAGGTATTCATCAATTATTCCCTATGAACAAGGGAGGATCGAAGAAGTTCCAAAAGTGATATTTTAGTTGTTGTACCAGCAAGTTTTTCATTAATTTCAAAATGTGTTCTTTGTGAAGGTTTGACTAGATAATTACTTTTATGAGGCACCTTTAAGATTAAAGGTGATTGAGCTAAATCACTCAATTGAGTTGTAGTTGGTTGGGATTGAGATGTATGAGCTTGAGCCTATTGCCTAGTTATAGTTCCTATCATGCCCATAGTATTTTATGGTTGAGGAAGAGTGTGTATGGTAATAACTTGAATGGGATGAAGTCTATGATTTACTATTTGCTCTAGTGGAAACACTTGATGTGAAGAAGGGCGAGTCATAAACACTCTTGGAAAAGGTTCTTCGAGAACTAAAAAATCTATAATATATGTTATAGGCTCTAATTCATATCTCCAATCTATTAGAATGAAGGAAACTAGTATCTATTTTAGATTCTGATTCACTTTCTGATAATCAAAAAACAATGACTGAGGTTCTCGACATCTCTTAATTGTAATAGTAGATTACATAGGCACAAATGTACTCTATGAAGGTTGTGATGGTAAGAGGTTACCAACCATACCTACATAGCATGTTGTATGGGATACATTTCTATAATCCACTTGATTTACTGCTTCTTTACCATAGTTGGGTAATGGGTTTTGAAAAATATCTAAATTTTGATTTGTGTTTTGTACTTGTTGTGTAGGATTTTGCATATTCACAGGAGGATTGGGGTTTTGAGAAGAACCCTCCACCTCCAACTTACCATTTTCAATTAAATATTGCACTAAATGTTTATCTTTTGCAAGTATTTGTTGGATGACCATCAACTTGATGAAAATAGTAATGTTGATCTGGTCTATACCAAGGCTAAGAAGTATATAATTGTTGTATCCCTAGAAATTCTATCAAGCCTCTTTTCAATAATTATGGCAAGATCATTGACAAGGGTTGATTCAACTTTGTGAAATTACATGGTGAGGATTTTGTGGTGCTTTCAATACAAATGTTTTTGCAACATCAGTAGCATTAATGTTTGTATGGGGTCTATTATTTGTGACTCCATCTCCCACCACTTGTTGTTTTTGTATTGGTTTTTGGATGATTTGTCTTCATATTTTCTTTTAGATTATCCTCTTATGATAAGATATTCTTCTACTCTCCTTTCCAAATAAATGGCTTGATCGAAAGAGGTTAAAGTAGTAGTTGTCAGTTCATATGACAATTGCTCTTGTAAGTTTCTAATAAATATTTCTAACATATCTTTTGGGGATAAATTAAAGTGTAATTTCCCCAAAATTTTCCTCCATCAAGCTAGAAATTTAGCAAAGCTTTCCTCTTTTCCTTGTTTCAAATTATACAAGTCTTTGATCGTTACATGCCTCTCTATGTAAGCACCAAATTGATGCACAAATAGTTCTGTAGTTTCTTTGAAATTTTGTAAGGAATGTGTTGGCAATTGATAATACCATTCTAAAGCCATAACCTCTAGAGTTTTAGGGAATATATTTAGCAATAGCATATCATCATAAGCAATATCAGACACACTATTCTAAATATGTGAATATGTTCAATCGGATCTTTAGTATCCTTATATATTGAAAGGACTCGTATTCTGAAATGTTTAGTTACACATCTCCTTATAACTATATGTGGGATGGTAAGGATCTATGTGATTTAATTATGAAGCTAACTATTTCACTATGGTTTCAATATGGTGTGCTTGCCCATTATGTATATTTTATGCCACTATGTTTGCATGAGGAGGATAATAGTTAGCTTGTGTGGCCTGATATGGAGTTAGAACCGAAGCTGTAACATTATTGTGCATAGGATTAACAAAGGAAGAGTTGTCTTGATGTTGATTCATAAGTGGGATAGAGATGCAATTGTGAAGAGGATTTGAAATGGGTATGGTAATTTTTTGATAAGAACTTGTTACATTATGAGAAGAATGTAGGACATATGAAGTATAAGGATTAGAAATATGTGGAGGAATGAAATGGAGCGGTTGTAAATGAATCAGTTGTGATGAAGGATTATTTTGTGATGCAAGAGCTTTCGCGTATGGATTATAGGATTGACGGGGAGGTATGTTGTTATAGAGATGGAAAAATAAATTTTCATTAACTGAAGGAACCTGAGGGTTTTACCCTATGCTAATAGTTGTAGTAGTGGCATAAAAATATTGTTTTTGGGATACTTTGTGGGTGTTATATTGCAAGTGAACATCTAGAGGTTGGATAAATTGAGTGGTATCAAGAGAAGGATTACCAAAGGGGATACAATGAGATGGATCAAGGTTAGTCAAAATCATTCCTACATAGCTCTCAAGAGGAAGTTAAGAAGAAGAGGGTTGGAGTCCAAAATATTACTCTAAGCAGGATTCAATTGAAATTTGACCCCTAAGATAGTCTTTTTTCTCTAAGGCTCTAAGAATAGTAGGGTGATTATAGCTTAAAAAACCCTAAAATTGATCTATATTTTTAAAATGAACCTCTCATTTAGGTCCTACTTTTGGCTCAAGGTGAGGTTTTGGATTGGTTACAACTTGTTCTATTTTTTCATCTTGTTCTTCTCTATCTTCATTTTCTACTTCTACTTCATTGCTCTCATCATTAGGGTTTTCAGTATCTAGTTGTTCCTTTGGAGGATCTACAACTTCTTTACCATTTCTTAGGGCCATGGCCATTAATATGTGTGTGTGTGTGTGTGTGTGTGTGTGGTGTGTGGTGTGTGTGTGTGTGTGTGTGTGTGTGTGTGTTTAATTAAATTAAATCTAAAGCTCTCTAGGATAAAGTTTAATGTAGCACTCAATATTATCTGAACAATTTTTAGATATCATTGATTGGTTTCAATTATTTTGGGGTCATATAGTTTTCTTTCTTAATGGTGAAATTTTTTTTCAATAGAGTGACCAGGTGAACAATAGAGAATTACCCTTCAACAAAAATAAGATGTTGAAATTACAGATCCTGGAAAATTTCCCTAAAAAGAACAACTCTAGGTGCTTTGTTGTATCTTCTATTTTGTTCTAAAGTCACCTCTTTGTCTTCTATATAGTCTAAGAACTTGTGAATGGTTATGGCATCCTCAAAATAACTTTCAAAAGGATATATTGTTGAATGGATATATGTTCTTTTGTCTGCTAACCAATGTTCACAACTCCTTTAGATTTAAAAGTAAGGTGAATGATGATTAGCACCTAAAACTTTAGTTGTGTTGATTCTCCTAATTTTGGCTAATTCGTATAACCTTTTCTTAATGATATCAAGACATCCCCAAAGAATTTTCCACTCTTCCCTAGATGGAATGTGTCTTTGTTCAACAATTTGAGCAATCTCTTGTTCAAACAATAATCTTTTAAGGTGTGTAAGTGTTGATTCCCTAATGTTATTATCCACCATTAAATTATCCATTTTTATATTTTTATATAGATATTTTTTATTTATTATTTTGTTTTAGAAAAAATGAAATAAAAAGTGGAAAATACTATATAAAAAAAAAATTCTTCTAACTATGATCCTTTCTTCCAATTGTGTGGAAATTTGAAGGTCTAGTTGTCTTGTTTCAAATTAGGCTTTCACCTGGATGTCTGCATGCAGACGCTTGGTGATGAAATCCTAGCCATGATGAATCCCATGTCCTACCAATCCTCATCAAATTTTTCGTGGTAAAGGATACACTCTTTGAAGAGAAATGTGTGCTCTATTCCATGGTTATGACGGTTGTTGGATCGGCTAAATTTTAATCTTGATTAAGATTTTTAGTTTTTCGGGCATAGGTGAAAGGATAATCCCTTTTTGAAGGTTTTTGGGTGTGGCTAACCCCCTTCACTGTGTATTCTCGTTATGTCCAAACCAGTATAAACAACAAATAATATGTCAAATGTTGTTTTTTTTAAGGAATGATGTATAAAAATAGAAAATGTGAATCGATTCAATTTTAAAAAAAAAAATTGTTTTTTCTAATCTAAGCACATAAATTTAAATGGTTTTTTTGTTTTTTTTTAACAAAATAAAAGCAAAAAATAAAAGTGGTGACGTTTCATGTTAGGTTCACCAAATAATGTAGGCTCAAAATTTTTGCACCCCTTTCCTTCAGGCTAGTGGATCGACACCTAGAAGGGGGCTGGGAAAAGGGGGTCTACACCTCAGACGATAAGTACTTGTGGTGTACTCTCTTTGGTGATTGTCGATGAATTATGGTGGGTTCACCAAGGAATGTTTAAATATTTTTCCTGATTCTATGCAATATGAAGTGTTTAATGTGTTCTTTGATTGAAATACACCTATATTTTGGGTGAAATGCAACTATACCTGATCTAAATGCAATTTGATTTCCTTGAAAACAACAACAAAAAATATAGCTAATATAAATGCAGTACTATATCGTATCCATGTATATTTATTTTGATTCCTTTTCCTTTTTTTTCTTTATGATTTCTTGTATTTTAAATGATCTAGGAACAACAAAAATGTGAAATTAACATATGATAGAGAATGAAACTAAAGTAACTTAGGTTAGGCACTTACCTAACCTGTATGGTTGAAGCAGAACAAATTCAAAAATGTGCAAAGCAAATTTGAGACCCTTCAGTGGATTCAAATCTGTATTGTAGCCTCTCGAATTCATAAAAACCTGCAATGATAAAATTTGAAATTTTTACTGAGTGAATTCAGGGCCTTCTAGAAGATTTGGATGGATTTCACAGCCTCTCAAATTAGTTTAAAAATCTGAAATTGTCAAATTTGAAATTTTGGCAAAATGAATTTGGGACCCTCCAAAAAATTCAGATGGCTTCCACAACCTCTCAAATTCATACAAGACCTGCAAATTCATAGATAAGACTCTAAAACCTACAATCAAAATAGGTTAGGATTCAAAGTATAGACTGATATGATTAATCCAAAAACATGAATTTGCCCCCTGTGTATGTCAGTGTAAATTTAGACTTGAAAAGTGAATTTGGAACCCTGTAGAAGCCTCTCAAATTTGTAAAGCTAAGAAAAAAATCCAAATAAAGCAATGCAGAATGATGTAATATAATTAATAATGTAATGCATACTAAAAATCATACCAATGCAATATCTAATAGCCACTATAATGGTGATAGGGTAGCAAGATCTCCACTAAACCTACAACAAAAGCCCATGAAAAGGGTTCTTCAATCCAATTCTCATGTAAAATCACCATTAACCTTGCTTAGGAGGTAGGGTAATTTATTTAAAGATGAGGAGAAAAATAGACAGGGCAAAAAAGGTGAAACAGAATGGGGAGGTTAGAGGAAATTGGGAAAATTCCTAATTTTAGAAAATTTGGATGGCTACCACAGCCAACCGAATTCACAAAAAAATTGTGTTTGCCCATATTTGATTCAAATCCAAATGGTCCCTAACTGTTTTGGTTGTTGTGCTATTTTTAGCAAATTTGGTGGGCTGCTGTAGCCACCCAAATTTGCTAAAAATGGCAAAATGATAAAAAGGGATTAAAAAATTGTTGGGTGGGTTAAAACTAATGTGGAAAATGAGGAAGGTATCTGAGGGGAGGACTACATTGTTGGGGGACGCTAAGAATTTTGAGGTGGGTCAAAATTCCATGGTTACACTTGTACATTCTAAATTTTTTTCTTTTTAGTACTTATATCATTACTAAGGTAAGTCCATCTTCATGCATCCTGGTATTATGTATCATGATTTTATGCAATCAGATTCTAGTGCATTTTTTTTTACTTATTTTGACATAATCCTGGCTTTATGCAATCATGGTTTTGTACATTGATACTTTACACTTTGCTATATTTGCATGATGTCATATTGATGTTATTGCTAGGAGGGACCCAGTTTTGCATAATTATGAGTTTACACACTTTGACTATGAGGATCTTGGCCTTGTACACTAACTTTGTGAGGTATCAATTTTTAGTGTGGCTATGATGATGTCACTCCAAAAAGAGCCCATATTTGTGTATCATGGCTTTATGTATCTCCTATAGCTATGGAAACACTTAGCCAATTTTATGAAAAAAAGCATGACCTTTTGAATTATAAATGGGATCATGAATTTGACCTATAAGTCAGAAGCAACCAAAGAGGGTGTAGTACTTGTATTTTTTAACAAGATAATCACCATACAAGCTAAGTTGTGGGAGCTAGAAATAATATATCCAAACCCTTCTTATGAGAAGGTATATCAACTTATAGCTATCCAATATAAATCCAAACAAATCAAGCCATAATAAAAAAAAGGCTTGGGAAATTGCTTGTCAAATATTACTATTTATAAAATGCACCTCAACAGATAAAGGAACGAGCAAAAATGGTCAAAGAAAGGAATTAGGTACATAAGAGAAAAGGGAGGAGGTACAATGCAAGTCTCCTAAAATCTAAAAATCCTAAACTGAGTGTACATCCACATTCATCCAAATTCAATTACTTTATTGATTTCTCTCCATTTTATTGAGCGCGCCATTTGGTGCATAAGGTCAAGTATCGACCTTTGTACTATAATAGCCCTCTTTTAACCTTTTGAATTTAAAACCAAATGAATAATGTTTCTTGGATTCTTTTTTTACAAGCAAAAATCCCTAGGAGATGCCAATAATGTGGACTTATGCCATTGCCCACATACATATGTCCAAGAAAATTTTGTTGGACTATCAATTTTTTTTAAGTTTTATTGGTGATAGAACAACATACAAATTTTTTTAGTGATAGATTCATAGACTTATTCCAAGACAATAATATTAGTATTATAACAAACCTTCAAAGTCTATCTTAGGTAACCCATAATAATAAAATCCTAAGACTCAAGTACTCCCAATTGGATGAACCTCTTTTATCCATCCTAGATTAACTCTTGAAAACAAAAATGGTGGGGTTTCTAACTATCATATTTATTTAACCTATATGGGAGATGGATCCTTGGTTTTATCCTAATGAGCAATGTGCCTTCCACCACATCAGCATTCATGCAATCAATAAATGCATATGATCCTTAGAAATGTGATCCAACACCTAATTGACAAAGGTCAAGTTGTTTTCAATAGCTCTAATTCTCAATTTTCTTGTAATCAAGGTCTAATATTTTTCTAAAATCCATTGCCCAATCACAATTGGAATTAGAATAAAACAAATAAAATTCAATATAGGAATATCCCACCTGTAAACTAAGGTATGGTTGGGGTAATCCATTTTTCTACTCATATCTCTCACATTTGTGTTGTAATTAGACAACATAAAAAGACATTATCTGATCAACCTTCTAGATGCCCTTTAATCCTTCATTACAAAAGAACTTCTCCCCATATTGATAGAACAACATATTACCATATTAGAACAATATGCACTTCTCCAAGCATGTTGATCAAGCACAAGCCCTATATTGGGCCACATTGTGCTAGTTTTATTGGGCCTATCATAGGCTATTCTTGTAATCATTAGATAGGCTAGAATAGTAATATATAAATAGCACTATTTACCTTAGTATGGGGGTGGTAATTTAAGTGTTTATCTATTGTAAAATATGTAATTTTTCTCTATAATTTTAATGATTCGGCTTGTTGTTTTACCCTTGCTAGTAATGTGTTGTTGAATTCTTTTGTGTATGCATGCTTTGTGGTCTCTAGATATTTTTGTAAAATTCTTGTGGGTGGTTTATTTTGTTAAGCTTGAGTTTCTATTTAGGTTATCACTCTAGGCTATTGGAATATTAGGGATGTATAGTATTAATAATTGTTTTTCTGCTTTCTTCTATAAAAATCTATCAGTGGTCTATTATATTATGCCATAGTTGTTTTGACTATCATTGAGGGCAACTAGAATAGTAGAGGATATGATCCAAGCTTAATTTATATGATGTAATGCTTTGCTTAGTGATTAGTCTATTAGGCTCTGTATGTAGTTTAGTTATAAAGTGTTTTGAATAGGATGTGGCAGTTTTGTTAATCAAATGTCATCCTCTTTTAAATCTACATTTCTCTCCCTTCTCTCTTTCTAACCTTCTATTTTAAAATTTAGTCTTCTTCCATTTATTTTTTATTTTTTATTTTTTGCTTTACAATAAGAAAATGATCTTCTTCGTAGGTTGGTAGGAATAAATTCCTAACCATCCAATCTTGACTCTCATTCTAGGGCATACTTATCACCACTAGGTGGATCATGGACCAAGACCATTTTAGTATATTTAGAACTACTTGTAATGATATTTCTTATGACGTAACATTTCTACTCAAGATATTTCTCAAGAACCTTAGTGGCCTTGCCTTGAAATGGTACTATCAAAGGCTAATTCATTCCTTTAAGATCTTTAGAGACCTTGTTGAAATGCTTGTCAAGCAATTATTTGTCTACATTAAGCAAAAGTTCACCATTAGTGATCTATACCAACTCAAACAATCTAAATATGAGAATTTTTCCAACTCCTTAACAAGATGATGAGTCGTAATGGGGTACATTAATATGCCCCTCCATCTAGAGACTTGTTAGACATCTTTATAAGCAACCTTAATGAGCAATTGGTCTTCTACATAGAGATAACTAATGTGTCTTCTTTTAAATATGTGATATATATGGCCAAGAGAGTAGATACTACCCTTGTCAAAAGAGGGTAATTAAAAACCAAAATCCATAAGAAGGAAGATAAATCTTCTTCTAACTAAAATGGGTATTAGAATAATAAAAATATTGTTGGTGATAGATTCATAGATTCATGCCAAGACAAAAATATTAGTATTATAATAAACCTTCAAATTCTATCTTAGGTAACCCACAATAATCAAATTCTAAGATAAAGTACTCCCAACTGGATGAACCTCTTTTATCCATCCTAGATCAACTCTTGAAATTCAAAATGGTGGGGTTTCTACCTCTCATATTTCTCTAACCTATATTGGAAATGGATCCTTGGTTTTATACTAATGATCAATGTGCCTTCCACCACATTAACATTCATGCAATCAATAAATGCATATGATCCTTAGAAATGTGATCCAACACCTAATTGACAAAGGTCAAGTTCTCAATAGCTCTAATTCTCAATTTTTTTCTAATCAAGGTCTAATATTTTTCTAAAATCCATTGCCCAATAACAATTGGAATTAGATGCAACAAATAAAACTCAATACAAGAATATCCCAATATAAACTAAGGGATGGTTGGGGTGATCCATTTTCTAATCATATCTCTCACATTTGTGTTGTAACTAGACAACATAAAAATACATTATCTAATCAACCTTCTAGATGCCCTTTGATCCTTCATTCCAAAAAAAAATCTCCCCCAAAGGACCTCAATTAATAATCCAATCAGGATCTAATGCTAGGGGTGCTTTTTATTTGCTTCATCAACTTGAGATCACCCTAGCCAAAATATCATTTCTTGAGCTTCTTAATACCTTTATAGCCCATAGGGACATCTATCTTAAAAATTTAGTGAACAAATTATTCCTCAAGACCTCAAACCTAATGATCTTACTTCCATAGTGGGATACATTTAGATTAACCATGGAACTATATCATTCATGAAGATGACATCCCTCAACACTCTATGGTTAGAGATATTCCAATGTACATCATAGTCCATATCAATGATAAATTCATCAAGAAATTCTTACTCAATAATGGTTCTGGTGTCAATGTCTATAGCCTAGGATTCAATAATCATTTTGGGATAACCAAATAATATTTGGTGAAATCTAATCTTGTTTTCAATAATTTTAATAATGGGGAATGTGAACCAAAAAAATGAACACATTAATAATCAACATTAACACTATTGATCTAGATAATAATCAACTTTTCTTAAACCTGGTCAAGCTTCCCCCATACTCTTAAACCTTAGGCTTACCTTCTAGAAATAAGGGTAAAATAATGCAAATGGGGAATGTGAGTCTAGTGGCACTATAGTCTTACGTCACAAAGTTGAACTTTGCACTATCAACACCCTCTTCTATGTCATGCCCTATGACTTAACCTACAACATTGTTCTTGGGAGGCCATGGATTCATGATATGTAGGTCATCCCTTCAAACCTCTATTAGTTTCTTAAATATGAATATAGAGGAAATAATTACCACATTCACACCAACCCCAAACCCTTTTCCTATTTCCAGATGACCAAGGTTGAGAACCCTCAAGCTCATCTTTGACCTTCTCTCCATTCATCTCTTGAATCTTCTTCTTCTCAACTTTCTATCACTAATGCATTAAGGTATCTCACCTTGATTAATTCACCTAAAAATGAACCAAAGGGTCAAATATATAATTCAATCAACATTAACACTATTGATCTAGATAATAATAAACTTTTCTTAAACCTGGTCAAGCTTCCCCCATCTTCTTAAACCTTAAGCTTACATTCTAGCAATAAGAGTAAAATAGTGCAAATAGAAAGTTTCTCCTTCATTTATACTGGTATTGCCAATGATGATAAAAAACATGGTAGTATTACTTTACCAACTAAATGATAGTATGCTTCATTATTCTTATCAAATTCATATTCCATTCCTAAGTAGATGCTTCCAATATGGAATATTAAGGTAAAGGACTAGGCATGTATGAGCAGGGCATCAAAGAGCACTATAGAATAAATTCTAGTAGGGATGTTATGGAATAGGTTATATCCCCAACTATAGTCATCCTTTCCTCTATTATTCTTCTTTCAAAGATGAAAATTAATCCAACCATCCTAATAGGTAATCTCATGATGACACCATTTATTTAAATAGGTTAGATTAGGATTAGGAGGAGAATGATGGTTCATCGCTCTTCATATGTCCTAGCCTCTACCAATTTAATGAATATAATTATGAGATGGGGGATGTCCCAAAAAATCCTCCTTGAGATGGTCCCTCTAACTATCTAAGATAAAATGACTTCTATTTTGGTGGATATTTTCCCCAAAATGTGAATTTCACTATATCATAGCCAATAAAAACAATCAACCACCCTTAGACCCTATAGATCTTGAGAGTCTGGGATTGTTTCTATTTTCCCATCAATTGAAATATGAATCTTGTATTTTGATTGAGAAAACCACAAACATCGATATCAAGTCTCCTAAAAATAATAAGATAATTAAATTAGGTAAGGTCTTGACCTCAACAAAATATGAGGAATATACCAATATTTGAACATAGTCCAAATGTATATTTTCTTGGTCCTATGTTGATATGTTAGGCCTTGACCCATCCCTAGAAATCACTTTTGGCATAAAAATTTTAATAAAATAATTATGGAAAATGCATCCAAAAGTCACCTTTCTAGTCAAAGAGGAGAACTAAAAACTCCTTAACGTCAAATTCATCAAAGCCATTAACTACTCTAATTGGATCTCTAATGTTTCCCTATTGCTAAGAAAACCAATAACATTCAATTGTGCATAAAATTTTGGAACATCAACAAAGCATGTCCAAAGGATAACTTCCCCTTGTCCAACATCAACATGATCATCGATTTTACTATAGAATAAGGAATGTTGTTTTTTATGGATAGATTCTTAGCCTATAGTTAGATTAAAATTAATCTTAAGGACCAAGCCAAAACAACTTTCACTAGCCCATGGGGAATCTTCTACTATCAAGTCATGCCTTTTGGACTAAAAAATATAGGAGATACCTACCACATAACCATAGCATACATATTTCATGACATGATGTATGACATCATGGAATATTATCTCGATTATCTTATTGGTTAGTCTATATGAAGATCATTTTTGAGTTCTAAGATGCATCTTTGATTAGTTGTAAGAGTACAAGGTACACCTAAGCCTCAAAAATATATCTTTGGGTTACATCAAGAAAAATTTTTAGATTTATTGTATCTCGATGCAGCATCAAAGTTGATCCTAACAAGGTTTTGGGTATAGTCAATATGACACCCCCCTCAAAATTTAACCCAACTTAGGAGTCTCCAAGGAAAAATATAGGTCATTCAGAGATTCATCGCCCAACCATCCAATAAGTGTCATTAAACAAGATTTTAAGGATGTGGTCTTTCAATGGGATGTTGATTGTCAATATTCTTTCAATGATCTTAAATCCTACCTTTTATTTCCTATCCTCATCCCTCCTAAGGCCTTATTTCTATACGTAGCATCACCATACCTTATGAGATATTTTGGTTTCATATAATGACCAACATAGAGAATGATCCATTTTATATATTAGTAGGACTTTGATCAATTATAAATTCTACTCTACCCCTTTAGATAATATTTATCTAGATGTAGTGCTTGCTTCCTAGAATATTAGACCCTATATTATTAACCATAAGACATTTGTCATTGTAAGGGTTGACCCCTTGATTTATCTCATGTCCAAGTCTCACCTTTTAGGGTAAAATACTATGTGGGTCATTACACTTAGCAAATTAAAACTTGATTTTATCATCTAGAAGTCCATGAAATATTAGGTAATTGATGACCAATAAGTAATTGCACCCTTAGAGGCTAGTCATGCCATTGTAGTAGACTTTGTCGATGCGTTAATATTTATCCTAGAAGTAAATCAATTTGACTCTTGAATCATACGCTTTTATGGCATTAGATATGTCAAAGGAGTGTGGGTAGAAGTGTCTTGGTCTCTCCTCAATAATAGGTCATCCATTTTATCCTTTAAGCTTAATTTTTCTTGTATTAGCAATATTTTTGAGTATAAATCTCTTATCCTAGGATTACATGTAACATTAGCTCTTCAAATTAGAATCTTCTTTATCTTTGGAGATTCCCAATTTGTAGTCAACAAAGTTCATGGTGTTAATAAAACTAGGGATAAAAATCTCAACCCATATAATGACATTATCAACAAACTCCTAGATACCTTTGGTAAAATCAACATGTCAATGTTATGGCCTCATTTTCATCCCTTATCCTCTTATATTTGGATGACCAACAAGATATTATCATCATTTGGTAAATTAGGTAGCCTTCTACCCTAAAGTCTAGGTAGCTTCCTCTAGGATTCTGCTTCATAGAAGCAACTCCCTTTCCTAATCCTTTGAGTGAGGATATCTTTGCTTTCCTTAAGTAAATCACCTTGACTAATGTTTTGAATGTCAATGAGTACAAGAACCTCAAGCAATGTGTCTTTAGGTATGTTATTATTGGAAATATCTTATACCACCATACCCTTTATGGAATTATTTTATATGCTTAGACTCAACTGAAGCCCAAGTAGATGTTAAAGAGACCCATGATGGATCATATGCTGGTCACTTTAATCATGGTACTAATGCCAATAAACTCCTATGAATAGGTTATTATTGGACCTCCATAGAAAAGGACTCTTACAACTATGTCAAGAAGTATGATAAATATCAAGCATGACAACCTTGTCCATACTACATCAAAATTTCCCCAACCATTAACTTCTCCTTGATATTTTTCTATCTAGGGCTTAGACATCACTCTAAAATCAACCCAATATCATCTGATGGACATAATCTTATAATCATAGCTTGAGTAATTCACTAAATGAATTGAATCCATTCTTGTACTAAAGTCTCACTACAATAAGAAAATCCTGCTCCTAGAGGTAATTTTGACCAAAGCAACTACCTAAAGTCGATATGAAGGGACCTAACATCCCTACTATTTAAGATGTTACCAAAGATAGAAGAGCATCCAATATGCATCCAAGGAGGAACCATTATCTCCAAATAATCTTGTTCCTGAAGCTCCCTCCATCACACGCCTTAGTTAAATCATCAGACTAATGCACAACCAAATATTGGGCCTTCTTAGTGATATCTAAGAAGGGCCTTGACAAATTAAGTGTCCCTAGAGCCCTTTTAGTGATAGCTAATAGGGAAATATTTTTTCTAAGGTTCTAGAATATCTAGGATTCGTATATCACCCTACCTTTTAACAAGGGGGATCCACAACCTTTATTTCCTCCAAATTCTTGGGTGACCAAATAAGGGGGAATACTGGGATAATTTAGGAGGACCTAGCTAAAAGAAATCCATAGAAGCTCTCTCTTACTTATGGAAATCTTAAGGCCTAAGGACTACCCAAAGCCTACTACTTTGGAAACCTCTAAGTTGTGAGGATTCAATGGTGCTTCGTAGTTTCTTGGTCCTAGAAAGGTCTAACTTGAAAGACATGGTAGGGAAGCAATAGAGGTTACAAGAGGAAAATGCCACCCATGTTTTGGGAATCATCTCCCATAAATAGAATGTGACATCTACAACCTTCGCAACTACACTAACACCATCACCAAGGAAAACTACCAAGAGTGTGGATGAACTAGGCTTTGAAAACTAAAATCCCAAACCAACCTAAATTGACTAGACATGAGGGAAGGGATGATGATATTATTTAGGTCCTCACACTCCACAACCAAATGTAGTTATCCCTAGGAAATAACTAGAGCATTAAAGTGGTGACAAGAAGGACAACCCAAGGGAAAATTCATGCTCAATACAATAACTATGAATGATCACAAGGATGTAATCATGGAGATTTGTTACAGATCTCCAAAACCTCCAAATCATTTTTTGTTGATGTCGACTAGCCTAGGCAAAATTTTAAATTTAAATTTTGAAGTCCTGCATGTATTTTTGGGGGAATTCTTCCCCACTTCTACTTATATATCTTTCTTCCTATTATTATAAAGCATTGAAAGCCCTCCATCCTTTTGAAGGGTGCTTTCCTTCATTCTAATCTATGTCATAGCCTAGATCAAGCCTTACATATCATATTGGTTAGTATTTGAACCTCTTCCCTTTGCATGTATGTAACTTAGAGTTTGCATTAATAAGAATCTATAACTCTTTATAATATATGTCCTAGTTTTTGTATAGGTTTCCTATTTCTACTACATGTTCTCAACAAGGATCAATGTTCCTTGTGCACTATCGACCATTGTATGTGTTCATTTAAACATTTTGGGGAATCAGGGGGTCTTATTATTTTTATTTGGCACATCACCACCCTTAGGTTAGGCTAGGTAGTTTACATTTCCTACAATTTACTACTTTCTTGTATTTCTTGCTTTCTTAAAATTTGCTTTATGTTCTCATTTCTCTTTCCCCCCTTGAAGAAACCTAGGTTAGAAGTAGAGTAGCATAGTGGGAGAAAAATGATGAGTGCAAAAGAAGACATCTAGAAGCAAGGAACTAGCCTTGGGTTAAAAATCCTAGAGGTCATCCCATAGGAGTCACATCCCATGCTTCCCTAGAATTTCCAAGACTAGCACCCCTACACGAGGTGTAGGGCACTAGATGTACCTACTTGTCCAAGGTGATGATAGACATCAAGGCCACAACTACAAGGGTTCACAGTGCCTAAGGATCATAAGAAGGTCACTCCCACCCCCCCAATAGTTTATACTAGTATGCTCAATGGGACACAAAATTGAAGACATCTATCCCCTAATCTAGAATTCAAGTCATCATTCCAATGAAGGTCATGGTCACTAGCTTTTTAAAGTATTTTATAGATTCACCTAGTAAATTTTCTATTAAAGAAGAACCCAGAAGAAGAATTTACCATCCATAGGTAAGGTTATAAATGGAACCTCTATCTAGCCATCACTCTCTCCCACCTAGTGACTCTATTGTAATAGAAAGAAGAACCTAAAGGATCCACCAAAATGAGTGCAAACACAAGGTCTTAATAAGAGCCATCACCCCCAATAAACCAACTAGAACAAAGAAATTAGAGTGAAGGTATGACTATAATATTTTGACATGGAAGAATTAGAGCCCCTTGATCTTCTCGATTCTCCTTCATTCTTGGTATATGATTCTCAAAGAGGGATTCCTTTCAAAAGTTCACAAGAGAAAGTATAGTCATTTTATTGGAAAACTTGTAGCAAATGGATACATATTTCAACATGCACAATTTCATAGCACAATATATAGCCCTTAGGCTACTGATGGTATCTTTTAAAGAGAAATTTTGGAGGTGGTAAATCTCCCTACCCACATAATAAATAAGAAATTGGGAATATTTGGACATCCAGTTGATGAATTATTTCAAAGAGGAAGGACCTCTACTATTGGATTACCTAATTGACATCAGGTAAAATTTTGGTGAGACAATGGAGGTTTCAAAGCCTAGTCAATTTCCATGAATCCTAGGCTTTGAAAACTAAAATCCCAAACCAGTTCCATGAATCCTAGAAAATAATCTCATATGAGATCAAACCTTCCCCAAGTATGGCAGTCATACTTTATCTCAAAGTTTTACATCTAGAGATTGTCATAATGATCAAAGTTGAGTGGGGATTTTGTCCCCACTGCCTATTTGATCATCCTCAAAGTAGAATATCTCATTCTAGTAGGAAAATTTCCCCCAAGACTCCCAAAAGTCCTCTTTCCCTTGACTCTGATCCAACTCCCTTCCCTTTTGTATTCAAATCTTGATTTTCCCTAATCCCTATTGACTAATATTTTCCTAAGGAAGACTCAGTAATGCATGGTTACCCAGTTCTAGAGGCCTACTTCAAACATCAATTTTTAGAGGATAAAAAATCATACGAGTAGATGCAACCAGATTCCTAGAAAGGAACCAAATCTAGGCCTAACCAAGATCTTCGGGAAAGCAAAATTACTAATGAAGCAAGGTATCTAGATCCCATAGAATCATTGAAAAATAAATTATCAGTTTTATTAGACAACATTGGCGATAATGCTTAAACTTCTCCAGGGAGCCTCAGGCCTCAACTGAAATCCATGAAGGGAGATATTGATGGGAGTAGGAAAAGGAGATAGAAGAACCTATGTAGGCAGAAATGGAACCACCCCACCTTATCTAAGGTATGGAGAAAATTTGGTCAAAAGATACCAAATAGACATAATTTATACCTCTTCCTTGCCTAAAGCAATGACCTAGGAATTAAATATGGTCCTACATTTGGCTAAAGGGCAGACAAATGAGATAGGTAAAGGGCCTAGCCTAGTGATCAATCTCCTATTATAGTACCACTATGTATTCCTTCAAGGCCCTCATCAGACACCAAAAGGAGACCAAAGAGCTAGACAAGATCTGGAATATCTACAAACCAAATTCAAAGTGAGCTCATGTCCTCAAAAAGTAATTAATGAAAGAGATGAAAGGGGGCACTATTAAAATTCTAATAGAGGAAGAAAATGGGATTGCATAAAAGAAATAATACTACCCACAAAATAAATTGATGTAATAGATAAGCTTGGGAGTCTAATTTGATGATAATTTTGGCCATACTGGCATAGGATAAATGTTAGGCATCGATGAGGATCCATCAATCTCTAAGGGCTTTTGTAAAAATAAAAATAAAAATAAAAATAGCCTTTTCATAGACCTATTGAGTGGATGCAAAACATGAGTGAATTCAAATTATTAGTAGAGTATATGAATTCACACAAAGTTGGAGAAAAAAGTAGTTGGTATCAAGGTATGTTTAACATCCCCTTAATATCAGTTGAGCCCCTTTTAGTCAGTTGAAGAAAAACCACCATAATATAGTTGAAGGAAGCTTAGAATATTATGATGTCCCCAAATCCTAGGTATGAGGGAATTAATCTTCATGTGTTCATCTAACATTATATAATCAGAAGGATGAAGGTGAACCTTAGGATCCATACAAGCAATGTGGTCTATAAAGCAAGGTTCACCTCATTTTGGCCTCCATAAAATCTTGAGAGAAGTGATCTCCAATGTCTTCCTCTTTGAACATATGTCACTATTGTAGAAGCCTCAAGATTTTCCTATATTAGGCTTTGCATTCAATGGATAAGGTATATTTCTCTAGGTTCCTTAACTCATGTTAGTAGGATTTACCTTGTGAGTTACCAAAAATGTAGTGAAGTATCACTCTAATGGGAAAATCCTACTCCTAAAGGTAATATTTACCAAAGAACATACTTAAAGCTAATATGAAGGGGCCTAAAATCCCTCCTAGTCATGATGCAGCTAAATCCAAAAGACTATCCAAGATGCAGCCAAGGAGGAACTATCATCACTAACTGATATTGTGCCTAAAGCTCCCTCCATCGCATGCCCTAGCTAAATCACTAGACCAATGCACAATTAGGCATCAGTCCTTTTTTATGATAGTTAATAAGGGCCTTAAAAAATAAAGTGTCCTTGAAGTTCTTTCAATGATAGCTAATAGGGCACTACTTTTGATAAGGTTCTATCCCATATAGGATCCATGGATCACCCTCCATTTTAGTTTGGGGGACCCATGACCTATATTTCCTCCAAATTCTTGGATGATCAAACTGGAGGTAATATTGGGATCATTTGGGAGGACCTAGTAGGATAAAGGCCATAAAATCTCTCTCTTACTTATAAAAATATTAAGGCCTGAGGACTTCCCAAAGCCTACCAACTTGGAAACCTCTAAGTTGTGAGGCTCTAGTTGTGCTTCATGGTTTCATGGTTTCTGTAAGGTTTGACCCAAAAGACATGGTGAGAAAGTAGCTGAGGGTATAATAGGAGAAGTTTACCCATGTTTTGGGCACCATCTACCACAAATAGAAGGCAATATTTGAAACCTTTGTAACTGCACTGACACTTTAACCAAAGGAAACTACCAAGACCATAGATAAACCAAGCTTTAAAAACTAAAACTTGAAACTAACCCAAAGTGATAATATGGAAGGGAAGGGATGATGATCTACTTTAGGTCTTGATAGTCCACAACCAAATGTGATTCCTAGGAAATGGCTGGAGAATTAAAGTGGAAAAAAAAAGGACAACCCAAGGGGTAATGCATGCTTGAGACATTAATGATAGATGATCATGGAGATCTAATCATGGAGATTTGTTACAAACCTCCAAAACCTTTAGATATTTCATCCTTGATGTCGACTAGCCTAAGAAAATTTTTAAATTCAAATTTTGAATTCCTACATGTATTTTTGGGGGATTATTTACCACTTCTTATATATCTCTCTTCTTCTCATTGTAAAGCATCAAAGTCTCTCCATAATTCTGAGGGGTTCTTTCCTTCATTCTCTATGTCTCATCCTAGATTGAGCCTTACACAACCTATCGAGTAGTTTTTGAACTTCTTCCCTATGCATCTATGTAACTTAAAATTTGTGTTGGTAAGCATTTGTGACTCTTTACATAATCGTATCCTAGTTTTAGCATGGGTTTTATATTTCTACTACATGTTCTTGATAATTATCCGTGTTCCTCATGCACTATCAGTCATCATGTGTGTGTCCATTTAAACCCATCAAGGTGCTAAAGGGGTATTTTTATTTTTATTTAGTGCATCACCACCCTTAGGCTAGGCTAGGTAGTTTATGTTTCCCACAATTTATTGACTTTATTTACTTTCCCACATTTACCTCTTTTCCATAATTTATTTTATGTTCATTTCTCCTTTTTCCCTTAAATAAATCTAGGCTAGGATTAGAGTAGTGTAGCAGGAGCAGAACAATGAGCACAAAAGAAGACATCCAAAAGCAAGGAACCAACCTTGGGTAAAAAACCCTAAAGGCCATCTGATGGAAGCCACATCTCACACTCCCTCGAACTTCCCAGGATTGGTATCCCTACATGAGGCATAGGGCACCATATGCATCCTCTTGGTTGTGATGATAATAGTTATTAAGGCTACAACCATGGGGGGTTATGATTTTGGGGAGTGCAAGGGGGTCACTCTCAATGCCCCAATAGTTTGTAGGTCTCATCATTAATGAAACTCTTTTTGTTACCATCAATAAGGCTCAGGGGTTCCTCTTGATGATGGGGTGAATCTTAGCTCATTTGAATGGCATAGAGACCTAAAACTAAGTCATACTCCTTTGATAAATGGGTTGCAACACTCTATATACCCTAGGGTGATTGCTCAAAGGTATGAGCAACACACCCATCAAGGGAAGTCTAAAATACCTATAAGTAGAGAATGAGGGACACCTAAATATTCAATTAAGGATCCAATAGGGATGCCATCCCTTGCTAACTTTCATCAAGGATTCCCCAAAGGCTCATAGGTGGAGGATGTGATAAGAGCATGGAAAAAAATCAAGGCTGAAAGTATGGCCATTAGAAAATGCCTAGTAAAATCTTATGTACAATACTTCTTCAAAATTAGCCACCCTGAAGAGCAAGGCAACATCAAGAGAGATAACAGATTGACTATGATCCAATTAAAAGTACAAGGGAGAGATCACCAAAGCACCCAAATTACCATAAGGGACCCAATCCCCTATCAAAATCTAGGGATATGACATGTGAAGGAAGCAATTTTTGGGATAGGATGGTAGTCAAGGGAACATGGGACCTTAGGATGGGTCTCATCCACCAAAGCTAATGATTGTGCTATTTTCTACATGAAGGTGGTCATATTAAATAAACCCTCTAAAAAAAGGACCATACCACTTATGGAGAAATTTATGGTTATTTAATTTCTCACAAATATAAACTCCTCTAAAATTAATGCAATATTGTCCTTTGCATCTTGCAGCCCAATCTGACATTGGCACTCCTAACCACACTCTTTTTTTGGGATAATTTTAAATTTTAAACCTCATCTATAAATATTATAAGGGTTCTAAACTCCTCTAAAATTAATGCAACATTGTCCTTTGCATCTTGCAGCCCAATCTGACATTGGCACTCCTACCCACACCCTTTTTTTGGGGATAATTTTAAATTTTAAACCTCATTTATAAATATTATAAGGAGTTTGGATATGTTGTTGTGTCAAGTATCTGACCTGCAACATTTTTTTTCTCCCTTTTCTTTTCTCTTGCTCAATCTAGACTCGAACCTTGAACCAACCTTATGTACAAACCCCAAGCCTCTTTTGATTATGCATATTATTTGTATGATCAAACTTGTGTTCAACCTCTAGTCATGCATTTTTCATGTGTTCACCAATCCCACTGAGATGAGATAGAAATTTTACCTTCTTCTTCCTTGGTGTATCACCCCCATTAGATAGTCTAGATAGATTTTTGTTCTAGACTTTACTTTTTGCTACATTGTATGTTTTCTTTCCTCTTTCCATTTTTCATTTGGAGAAATTAAATTAGAAGTAGACTAGCGTAGGAGCATAATTATGAATGGAAATGAAGAAATCTATAATCAAGGAATTGACCTTGGGTAAAAGACCCCAAAAATCATTCAATCGGAGCCATATCCCATGCTTTCCTAGGCTTCCTAGGATTGGAACCCCTGCACAAGGCATGGGGCATAAGACGCACTAGCTCGACTGAGGTAGTGGTAGACATCAAGACCATAACTACAAGGAGTCATGGAACCTAAGGAATGCAAGGGGGTCACTCCTAGCCCACCAAAAATACCTTTTAATAAATTTTGCAAAGCAATAGAACACCATGTATTGCATATGAATATAAAGGTTACACTTGGTGGTTATTCGGTGGTTATGAAACCAACAGTTGGTTTCATTACCAACCTAGAGAGCGCCTACGTGCGCTACCCTTTTGCTTCCCCCCATATGCTAAATAATGTAATATAAGCATAATGGTTTATGCTAACATCCCCCCTTATTACATTATTGGCAACTGCAAATAGCATTGCGAAATAGTTCAAATTTGACACGAGCAAGTGCCTTGGTGAAGATATCTGCAATTTGCTCATCAGTGGGAATGTAGTGGAGTTGTATATGATGTTTTGGAACTTCATCTCGAATGAAATGACATCTAGTGTCAATGTGTTTGGTGCGATCATGAAATATGGGATTCTTAACAAGATTCAAAACACCTTGATTGTCGCAAAACAAATGAAGAGGAAGATTCTTTGGAAGGCCCATATTTGTAAGAATGCGACATAACCATATCATCTCGTAGACTGCTCCACTAGTTGCGCGATATTCTACCTCGATAGAAGAGATAGCAACAACCTGTTGCTTCTTACTATGCCAAGAGACAGGACCAGATCCAAGATGAAAGATGTAACCAGAAGTTGACTTTCGGTCGTCAATGGATCCAGCATAGTCAGAGTCCATGTACCCTTGTAGATAGAACTTGTTATTCATTTTATATTCCAAGCCAAAATTTGTTGTACCATGGACATAATGAAGAACTCTTTTTGCTACTTTCCAATGGCTCACTTTTGGATCCTGCATGAATCGTGAAAGATAACCCACAAAAAAACTGAGATTTGGCCTGGTGTTTGTGAGATATATGAGACTCCCAATCAGTTGATGATAGAGAGTGCCATCTACCTGTGGAGATTGATCGGATCGAGATAACTTAAGTCCTGCTTCCATTGGTGTAGCTTTAGACTTGCAGTCAGTCATCCGATATTTATCGATCAATGTCTTGGCATATTTCTTTTGAGTAACTCGTATATGATGTTTCTTTTGAGTCACTTCTAAACCAAGACAATAGTGAAGAAGTCCTAGATCTATCATTTCGAAAGATGTGTTTAGATCATTTTTCATTGTATCTATCATACTCTCTGAACTACCTGTTATGATCAGATCATCTACATATAGCACCAAGATCACTATATCAGAACCATTGTTCTTTATATAGATATTTGCATCTGATGGACTTCTTTGAAAACCATGTTGCATGAGGTGACTATCAATTTTGATGTACCAAGCTCGAGGAGCTTGTTTTAGTCCATACAAGGATTTGATCAACTTACAAACTTTCTGTTCTTGCCCTTCAACAACAAATCCTTCAGGTTGGATCATGTACACTTCTTCCTGTAGGTCACCATTTAAGAAAGCACTTTTTACATCCATCTGATGTAACTTCCACCCAAACTGAGCTGCCATGGCACAAAGTACTCGAATGGTGGTCATTTTTGTAGTAGGGGCAAAAGTCTCTTCATAATCTATGCCTTCTTTCTATGCATAGCCCTTTGCAACAAGACGGGCTTTATGCTTATCAATAGTACCATCTGCCTTATATTTTACTTTGAACACCCACTTGCAACCAATGGGCTTCTTTCCTGAAGGCAGATTTACTAGCTTCCATGTATGATTCTTTATGAGAGATGTATGTTCTGCTTCCATAGCAGCCTTCCACTGAGGCTTACTAAGTGCATCCTGAACTATTGTGGGTTCATTTTCATCTAATGCTGTCAAATAAACCCTCTCATCCTCCATATCCATATCCCTACCTTCCACTGCATCCACAGATAGTTCATCAAATTGTTGGCAAAGCTCATCAACCTCTGAAGTTGATGCCTCTGCTCTCTTCTGTTGAGTCATACTACGAGTACAGGGTCGATCTAGAGTTAGATCTGGAAGTGATGTTAACTTGGAATCTCTCAATGTACTGGTATACCATTTGGGAATCTTATTCTGAGGAGGTGAAGTCTCTTTCTTAGGCTCATCTTCCTCAAGGTATACAATTGTGTTATTTGATGTGAAAGTTTCATCAAATACCACATCTCTACTTATATGTGTCTTCTTGGTTATAGGATCTATCAATCGATATCCCTTTGAATGCTCATCATAACCAAGAAAGATACATTGCAGGGTCTTCTCATCTAACTTCTTCCTTTTCTATTTTGGTATGTGCATGAATGCCTTACATCCAAAAACCCTTAGATGAGAAATGGAGGGTTTCTTACCACTCCATGCTTCTTGTGGAGTTTTACCCTGTAGAGCCCTTGTGGGTGCTCTATTCAGGAGGTATGATGTTGTGTTTACTGCTTCTGCCCAATACTGATCCTCAAGATGTGCTCCCTTTAGCATACATCGAACCATTTCCACAATGGAACGATTTCTCCTCTCTGCAACTCCATTTTGTTGGGGTGTATAGGTTGTAGTCAGTTGTCTCTTAATCCCATGTTCTTTCAAAAATGATGAAAAATCCTTGGAAGTATATTCCCCCTCGATCTGAGCAGAGGGTTTTGATGAAACATCCTGACTCCTTCTCAACAAGTTTCTTGAATTGTTGAAAGTACAAAAATGCCTCTGATTTCAATTGAAGAAAGAAAACCCACATTTTCCGTGAGTAATCATCAACAAACAATTGGAAATACTTCTTTCCACCATAGCTGGTTGGCATAGGACCGCACAGATCGGCGTGTACCAACTCCAAAGGTTTCTTAGCTCTGGAAGAGCTAGCTTCAAATGGTACTCGATGTTGCTTCCCTGCTAAGCAATCCGAGCAAACTGGCAATATGGAGGAAAGGTGGGGAAGTCCTCTCACCATCTCATATTTGCTCAATTCGAGCAAATATCCTGAACTTAGATGCCCATATCTCTTATGCCACAGAGAAGTAGCCTCCTTTGTAGTTGTTTCCAGAGCAACATGAGGCATTGAAATAGCATCTAAAATGAACAAGCCATGCTTGTATGATCCGGTTGCTACATGTTTACCTTTTCTGGTTATAAAACATCTCTTCTTGCCTTTTGCAACTCGAAATACAACATCCATATTTCGATCCAACATCTGAGGAACGAACAATAGATTATTAGCTAATCCAGGAACATAGAGGACCTTCTCAATCTGACATTTACCATCTGGAAGAGTAATAGAAACATTCCCTTCACCCTTCACTTGGTAGACTTGATTGTCAGCAATGGTTACTGGCTTACCTTCTTTCTCCTCAAATGTCTCAAACCATGATTTATCGCCAGTCATGTGCTTACTGGCTCCTAAATCAATATACCATACAACATCTATCTGGTAAGATGAAGTATGGGTCATGAGCACCTTGTGTGCTCTTTCAGAGTCTGAGTCTGAGTCGGACCCTGCAAAATCTGAGTCTGAATTGGATTCAGCATAAGCAACATGTCCCTTAGGTTGCTTATTCTTTTCTTCTGATATTTTTATTTCTCTTTGCCCTTTTTCTTATGAGGTTGGTCATTTGTTTGCTTGTTCTTAAACCAACACCTGTTGGTGTCATGGTTATTCATATCACAAATCTTGCAATATTGTTTGTCCTTCTACTGATATTGTTTCCCTTTTCCCTTGGAGGAAGAACCCCCTTTTTGAAATTGACCTTGTTTCTTACCCCTTTGTTGGGTATAGAGGGCATTATCTGGCACTTCATCCTTCTGAAACTGATTTGCCTCCTCAGTTTGAAGCAAATTCACCAACTCCACAAAAGATACTTGTCTACCAAAAACATTGAGAGAGGTGATCAACATCTTGTAGGACTCTGGCAATGCTCTCAAGATGATAGAGGTCAAGAGAGTATCATCCACTGGTTTTCCCATAGCATTTAATTTGGCTTTCAATTCTACCACTCTGCAAAGGAATAGATCAACTGTCTCCCCAAAGTTCATACTGAGGGTATGCAGTTGAGTTTGAAGGTGTAGAATAGTGGACTGATTCTTTCCTTCATACACAGTAATCAAAGCATCCCAAGCTTCCTTACTAGTTTTGGTATCACAAATATGAGGTTGGACCTCATCTGTAGTAGCAAGAAGGATAAACATGAGATCTCTTTTGTCCTTCTTATCAAAAGCTTCTTGATCTGCTCCTGCTATTTGAGGGCATTTTGTAGTGCCAGTCACTACATCCCATAAATCTTCCACCTAAAGAATGGCACTCATCTTTGTCTTCCATGGAACAAAGTTAGGACCTGTTGGTCCGACTTTCATACACACCCCGTGAAGAATGAGCATAAAGACCGGTAACACCCACGGGATGAATCCCACTCACTTTAGGATCTAGCTGGTTATCCAAGGTGTGAGTTACAGAGTCGGGTCGAATGTCTATTCACTCTTTTTCGCTTCTAGAATAGATTTCAATATGGACTGTCTGTTACCTTACAAGGGGTTCCTGAACTTGTTCAGTAGTTGCAGAAGTGGTTACTTGTTAACAATCAGATTTAACTTGATTCTTGATCTAGCTCTCATGGGTTAGCAGATTCAAATAAAAGACAAATAAAGAAAGTAAAAATGGATCATTTCACCGAAAACAAAGAGAGGGTAGGGTAGGGCAGAAAGAGAAGTTTATCAGACTTTAAACTGTAAAACTTAAACTGTCAATTTCATCTATACTATCAGCTTCACAACAGAACAAATCAAAGAAGAAAGCATCCAGATTTCTAAGATCACTTTCAACTAAGAGCACAAGGCAAGATGGGACAGATCTAGCAGAAAATTATAAACCAAAGGGAAGTTGGTTAAAACTGGTATCTTTCACCGGCAACCTAGCTCACACAGTGAAGACAGAGCAATTAGAACAAGCTTACACCTGAAATCTGTAATTTCCCCTAGCAGACAATGGAACAACTGAAGCCTAACAAAATATTTAAACTTGATAATGGCAGATTTACAGACATATATCTAACAAACTTTAATGGAACGGATAACGAAGAAGATACACTTATCACGGATCCGTAAAATATTAGGCTCCCGGCCATGCTACCACAGAAAACAGCAAAAGCACATCAACTCCCAGTCCAGAAAACAAAGGATTTCACAAAATTTGCAAGAAATTGCTTAAAAGCCTTTTATTTCTAAGTCTCCGCCTCCTGCGATTACATTTAGAACTTGTATTTATAGACTCAGGACAGACCCTGATATTTTCAAAATATCTTGCTCAAACCCTAAATCTTATCACACTTAAACCCTAGGACCGGGTTTTACAATATAAAGCCACTTTAAAATCAAAGTCCGGATAGAACTTAACCCCTCTGCAAATCAGGGCGGTCAGCTGTCATAAATGGAGAAGATAGAATCAAATGCAGCTTGCATTCGCCCGCAACTGCAAATAAATGCCTTCATTAATTTCCGTTGGTGAGCCGAATGAGTCACCACTTCTCCGCTATTCCATCTCTACAAATCTATCCCGGAGTTGAAAATATCTGCCTGCTATTAACTCTGCCATAAATCCCCATTGAATGCCTTCACCGGTAAAATCTGGCAGCTGCTTAGTTATTTGTGGGCAGATCTGTAAATACTAGAATGAAACATCAACTCTTGGCACCTTCCTTTTCAACATGGCCGCCTTTAATTAAATTGCATTTGACTTTGTCTTTATGGCCATTTTCCCGCTATCCCGTAAGTGACAGATGGATTCCTGCATGAAAGACAAAAATATTATATTAGCAATTTAATAAACATTAAATCAACACTTTAACATTAAAATAGATTAAAATCCTAATCTTTCTTGCATGTCGGCCTCTGTTTCATCTGATACGTGTCTTGACACGTGTCGCTATCCCAGGATGCCTTCTGTTTACAGCTGTTTTGCACTTCTGGCCCTTTGGGCAACTTTCTCTCTCCTATTGCGATTCTGAGACATGTCGCGATTTCGTGACATGTCGCAAAATCATGACGTCCCCAGCGCCATGCAACTTCTTCCCCCGTCGGTCGCGAAAATGCGACATGTCACGATTTCGTGACATGTCGCGAAATCGTGCCTCCTGCTAGCTGCCACACAATTTTTTTCAAGCATGTCGCGATTTCATGCAAATTTGATTTTTGCATTTGCTTCCTTCTGGCCCTTGGCCGATTTTCCATTATGTCTTTCAATTCGACAACTTTTTCTCACCATGTCGCGAAATCGCGACATGGTGGCTCCCTTTGTAGTTTTGCCTCGGCACTTGCATTTTTCTCTCTTTTGCCTTTTAAAACCTTTTCACAAAAAGGGTGCAGTGCATCACTGCAAATCTTACCCCTTAGGCTTTTTGCTACCGAACTCCTTGCAACTATTGGCATCACGCTCTGAAAATATGCAGCGCATCGCTGCAATCCTTACCCTGAACTCTCCTCTCAACCAATATGCAGCGAATCGCTGCAAATTTTGTAACTTAAGCTTTTTCCATCAAAAACCCGTGAAAAATAGAACACGTCGCGATATCGCGACAGTTCTCGTAGCTGCATGCGTTGACCGCGTTGATCGCGATTTTGCGACACATTTGCGACTTAGCCGATTTTCATTCTGTAGCCCACTTTCTCTCTCCTACCACGAAAATGCGACATGTCACGATTTCGCGAAATCGCTCCTTTCCGTACAACTTTCTTCTCTCTCCTCTGGCCGGTAGCGATTTTGCGACGCTTTCCAAAAATGGAAATGTCGTGATATCGCGACATTTCCAAAAATGGAAAGTGTCACGATTTCGCTACGCAAAACTGACTTGGCGGGTTTTCTATTTTCCTGTCGCGATTTCGCGACATTTCCATAAATGGAAGTGTCGCGATTTCGCGGCTTTGCCGAAAAGGGAAAGTTTTGGATTTTCATGAAATTTTCTATCTGTTTTCTGCATTCTTTTGCATCGGTGCAAGGTTTTCTTTGCCCATGAAGGACTCTAGCATGCACAAAATGAAATCTGAAAGGCAACAAAACCAGAATGCAAGGAAAAGGACAACTTAATCAAGGAGGCAAGCAAATTTGGATTTGAACCTAAAAATTATCAAGAGGGTCCCTGCTGCAAAATGGGAAGCTTGAGGTTTTCTAAGGATGGACTCTCATTTTTCAGTGGGGGTGTGTTGCTTCTCAATAGGACCTTTTAGAAACTATGAATCTGAGAGATATTTGTGAATAGTGGCCATTGTGAAGGTTCCTTATATCACCAATTGGTCTCTCTTTCATTAAACCTGCCAGACCTATATACCGAAACTACTCTATATATACTCACCCTTACGTGAGGGATACTATAAGTATATACGAGCAACACGATACATGGAAATTAGGCGATACTGAAAGGGCATCGTGTTGTTTATGACACCTACCATAGAAAGTCTATTCCTCATGTGTGGGATGTAACTTCCCCTAAACACTTCGAAAAGACCTTCATCAGGATTTACGCCTAACAACAATCACGATGTGGGTATGAAATGGAGTGAACAATAGAACTGGTTTGCCTTATTTCTCCTCGATGATTGATAGATAAAAAGCTCAAACATCATTGTTGCAGCTATATTAGATGATAGATACAATATCCCAAAGCACGATAGCATTACCTTTAAGTGTGGTCCAGAGGTATCACAAATACCAAATGCTACCGTGCAATAAATTGCACATATAGGTGTAAAAAATTTGGGGTCTTTGCTTTTTTTTATTACTTTATGATTGAAAATGCATACAAAATAAGAAATTTAGATGCAAGATACAATCACAAGTGCCCATAAAATTTTAAACACTCTAGGTGTCGGTTACCACCGAAAATACACCTATTACAATATTAGTTTATTCCCCCCTTTGTTTGATATTTTTGCAACAAATAAAATGCCTAAGGATCCCCGCTTTCAGTTGTAAAAAAATGAGTAGGAGAAATTTTAAAAAACTTTCCAAATCCAAAAGACACAACTTATCGCTCAAAAAAATGAATAGGAAAAAAATGAAGTATTTGAAAAATACCTCAAGCAATAGCCCTTCCTTGTGTCTTGGTAGTGAAAAAAAGGTCCAAATGGCCTCCCAGGGCGTGAAAAACAGTTTTTTGGCGAGCAAAAAAAAATTTTCAAGCAAGTTTGGAACAAATTTGAAAAAAAAATTGTAACAACTTTGGAGCAATTTTTATTTGGGCAGCAAAAATTGAGCGCAGGCAGCAAAAAATGAGCATGGGCAGCTTTCTTGTTTAGCAAAAATTTGGAATGGCTGTGATCGACGTTGAACTGTGGACCTCATCCATGCAAACAAATGTGTACGACCAACTGTGCTACATAGCTGGTTGAGACTTGGGAAGTGTCACGTCTCCCTTATTGCCATAGGCAGGCAGCAGCAAAAATAAATTTACAAAATTTTTATTCCACATGCATCCCAGGATGTATTCTTTATGCCTTAAAAACCTTGAAGGCACATCTTAGAGGTTGACTGCCTACGGGTAGTCACCTCTCCCCATTATCTAGTTTTGCTACCTCGAACCAAGTGTGAATCTCATATTCCATGTCACTACCACCCTATCTACCACATCACCACCACATATTTTGTCAGCCACATCAGCGGTCCAATCAGCATCAGGTCTCCATCCATGTTAGCGGTCCAGTTAATGTCAAGTCTACATCCATGTCAGTGGTCTAGTCAGTGTTAGATCTACATCTACATCAATGGTCCAGTTAGCATTAGGTCCCACTACCACATGTCAGGTCTACATCAGGGGAGAGGTCGAGCTTGATTTTTCTCAAGCCTCGTACTTGGGTCTCATGCTCCAATCACCTCACACCATACCTCGTGCTCCATGGTCATACCTCGTGCTCTAGTTGTCTTTGATCTCCAGTCACTAGGCCTACCAGGATCCTTGCATCTATGAAGTGGTTAATGAAACCACCTTCTCCAATCGACGTACAAGAACTGCTCGGGTACCATAATGAATTCTACGAAGCAATAGAACACCATGTATTGCATATGAATATAAAGGTTACACTTGGTGGTTATTCGATGGTTATGAAACCAACAGTTGGTTTCACTACCAACCTAGAGAGTACCTACGTGCGCTACCCTTTTGCTTCCCCCAACATGCTAAATAATTTAATATAATCATAATGGTTTATGCTAACACCTTTAGCCTCAACCACTAGATTCTAAGTCTCCAAGTTTATCCTTAACCAAATCCTTATCCATTATGGCATCCCATCTATTATAATCTTCGATAATAGAATACCCTTCAAGAACAAGGATATCTAAAACATTTATGGTAAATATGAGATTCAACACAATTTATCTATGCCTTACTATCCTCAAAAATGGTAAAGCTAAAACTTAACAAGACTCATCAATATCCTCAAAATGTGTGTCAACAAAACTAGTAGAGATTGGCATCTTTAGTTGTATTATATTTTATGGGTCTAGCACACTAGTGTCAAAACTCCCACTAGTATTATGTCCTATGCATTTGTCTATGGAACTAAAATAGCCTTCCCCTTGATGTAGAGGTGTCTTGTGCATTTTGTTGTAGGAATCCTCTATCGAAGATGAATGTCATCTCTCCCATATTAGCTAGTTGGAACTAATTGATGAAAATCAGATCCATGCATTAGAAAACCTATGAGTCTATCAAAAAAGGATTAAATGTGCCTATATCAATAGGCACCATATTGTTTTTTAGAGTTTATTATCTTGTCCTCATAGAGTATAAGAAGAATACTAATGCCAAAAGTGAGCTCAAAGACAAATTTTATCCCAATTGGCTAAGTTTGTACATCATAATCTCCAAGTATGGTTTAGGTGCTTATTACCTTGTCACACTTAACAAAAAAGAACATAAAGAACCAATGAACATAATACATCTTAAGAGATATTACATCTAGTTCTACATTTACTACTTGTTTATTTTTAGTTGTTTTTTGTTGTTTGCTTGCATTTTACATGACTTCATATCTACCTACATGCATGTGCTTGTCTTTGTTTGGACTACCTATTGCATATCAAGTTAAGGGTTCTTGATGACATAAAAATAATGATCCTAGTTAGGATAGTTCATCTTCATTCACTAAGTGACTAATGCGAGATCCTCCCTTGCCCCCCTTTAAAATCAATCATATATCTCTTGACATGTAAAATAAAACCTATTATAGTTTACGTGAATCAAATATCTTTCTTTCACCAAGAAATCCTCTGCATTCATTAGAACTTCCTTCTTTAGACTTATCTATTATCTAAGATTATTATTTTTGCCTTTCTATACACAAATTTAGGAATGTTGCCCTATAGTCATCTCCTTGCTCATGAATTAGAAGGTAAGAACAATGTGTTAATAAAATTACAATACCAATCTATGTCAATCTACCTCAATTTAATTTATCTCAAACATTATCTTTATCAATTTTTCCAAACAACCAATATTTTATTGCATGATAAATATTTTAAAGTTCGTAGGTGTTGATGGAAAAACCTAACAAACTAAATTCTTCTATTTCATCAATATTTTATTACATGATAAATATTGTAAGGTTTGTAGGTTTTGGTAGCAATATCAATCATATCATTGCTTGTATCCTATGTACCACCATGCATGAGGGCAACATATCAATACTAGATTCATCCTTCCAATTGGAGGTATAATTCATTATTAATCTCCAATTATAATCCCTCTATGATACTTCTCTACAAGGAAAATAAATCCAAGTAGAATTCCTTTATGAATTTGTGTGAAGGCAAGTATCTAAGCTAAATCAAAATTCCTATGGGAGAATCTAAATCAAAATTCCTATAGGTAAAGCTAAATCAAATGTCCCATTGGTGAAGCTAAATAAAAAGTCCTATGAGAAAAGCTAAATCAAAGGTCCTATGAGCATAGTTAAATCAAAAGTTCTATGGCATATCTAAATAAAAATTCCTATAGGACAAGTAGAAGTCTTTTAGACATATATTTATAGATAAATATTTTATTTTTATGTTTGTACATACTCTACTAACCAGAAGTCACCCAAGTAAAGCTAACTAAAATCCCTTCATACACATCTCAAAGCTATGAGAAGTCCCTTGAGAAAATATAATTGAAGTCACCTTGGGAAAATCTCAAAGCTAATCAGATGTCCTTCAATCAAAGCTAACTAAAGTCCACTTGGACACATTTCTAAGCATATCTATGTATATGGTTATACATATTTCTCTTTTATTTTCTAATTTAAAGTCCTATTGAGAAGATCATACTTTGTACATAGTTGTAAATAGTTGTTCTATAGCAATCCCTCTTGGACACATGATGCATATCTAATGTATTATCATGTCATCTAATCTATCAAAACCAATCACCTTATCCTCAATGCATCTAATCTTTCTTACTCGTTATCCTTCATTTTAACTCACATCAAATCATTCATATTAATTAACACACGATCTCATCATCATTAAACCATTCATCATTCCTCATTTAACATGCAAATCTATAACATTACCAAATTAATCACAATAAATCATTAACTCAATATTAAATAATAAAGTAATTAAAAATATAAATACAACACCATACACATCAGAAGTTATCTCATCATCACATAATTAATGAGCATATAGAATTTTGTATATATCTATATATATAATGTATATATGATATAATATTTGTACAATCATAATACAATCATCCTCATATAATAGTGCACATCAATCCCCAATATTTGATCTAAAAACTCATAACAAAAAGCTCCAAATGTGGCTAGCTCTAAAATTCTATATCTAATGCTTTTGTGGCTCCTCATCCCCATCTTGTAAATGGTGGCATCCACACTAATCATTGCAATTAGAAAGTCACAAACCTCAAGTGGGTCCATGATCACATCCTTATGAGTAATGTCAATCACTTATTTTCTAGAAAAACTATATGGTATACAAGTCTATAATGCATTGCCCATGCACTCTCATCTTATAGGTCCCTCTATATTTGCACCATCTAATATAGAAGAGCCTACACTACTTAGCACCCTCCAAATCCTTATGTTGTTGCTACAGATTTTTTCATTGTTATGTCTCACTCTATATACATGCCCTAGATGGTCTGCTACATCCACATAACCTATGGTTCCAATCAATAATTCTCCACCATCCTCACTACCAAAGTTGTCTATAAGATACCCACCTACCTAGCTAAGGCATCCCACTCTTTCTTGATGGATAATTGATGTGACATGTTTAGTCCTACCTCATCGATCATGCTCATAGGTAAAGTAATGGAGGTCCTCCTATTATTTTTGTTTATCCTTTATCCTCCCACCATATATAAGCCTCCTTGTAGTGTTGCAACAACAAAAACACTACCTTCATATCTTTTACCCCTACAACTATCACCTACCTTGGTAGTATGGTCTAGTACCATATCTAGTCAACTTGGACCACATTGAGATCATTATGAATGGGGTCTATAATGACAAAATCATCTAGTCCACCTTAGCATATATATCTAGTTTTGGAGCATAGTTGAATTCCCTCTATTGAGTGAAAATCCTATACCAAACTAGCCTTGACAGTATCCCTTGCCTTGCACTATATTGGTAGACCACTCAATAAAAATAGTGGAGTTATCATTCCTCCCATGGTCCCACCAACCATCTAACTTATCTTATGTAAGCTAGATGGTAGGCATCACATGCCAACCTGAATTATGCATCACCTATTCCTATCCTAGCCATACTAGCATGCCCTTGTTGGTCTACTCTATCCTCCATCAAAGTGATAGCCCCACCTATAGGCTTTTAGTACCTCCTGATCCCCAACCTACCCTATAAATCTTGGTAATCTCAAATCTATAATGTCCTCTCAAGACCAAACCTAGAGAAAAGTTCACGTGCTTAGGTTCCTACCACTTCTATAGATAATCCAATGGAGCAACTAGTAGAGGCACACTAGCATAATAGGTCCCTAAGAAAAACCAATATGCTCATCCTACATATATGCCACCACATCCCTATAGCCCTAGTGGATAAACTTGTAGCTGGTGTTTCCCAGTAGCACCCTAGACATGATGATGTACATCAATATCATTTGTCTATCCAAGTGGCCCTAGTTTAACAACCCAAGTCTACTCACTCGGTTGTTAAAGAAATACAATTTCAAAATTTCTTTAAATTCACACACAAGTGACACATTGATGTCAATACACCTAACTTTGATTTAGTACTTAGGCATATATGGTACAAACTTCAAGATCTTTTACCATTGTATATGATATCTCAAGTGCTCAGGATCGACCATCTTCCCACAATAGGTTGTCTTCTTGTGAGATCCTCTCTCCTTTCTCGAGTTTCTTGGATTTTGGTATGAGGTTGTCCTTCCAGGGCCCATATCACTTGGAAGGGTGGATTCACTAATTCCCCACCTCAAATTATGGAGGACTTGGGTATTTTAACCCACTCTTGTCCCATTGGTCCACTGACCCAAATTATCATAAATTTAAACCTTAAGGTCCATGCTTGAGATAGCGTAACTATTCCAATGCCTGATAATAAACCTTCACCAAAGGTGTCATCAGGGTTTGCCAATACTCTGGCTTATGGACCAGATGTTAGAGACCAACCTTCAATTGACGGTAATGTTGCCCATACCATCTACCATTGGACCTTCTAACCTCAAGGTCCTGCTCCCAAGATTGAGTCATGTTGGCTATTCCACAATAGGATGGTGTTCATGAGCATCCTCATGTACTACTCATTTGATAATCTAGAACAACATCCCATACCATCACTCGTTACTCTCTACAGCATATGACCTTTGTCCCTTACTATGCTAGAGAATGATTACCTCTGAATTGTAATAGTTGCCTCTGTGAACTACCAGAAATTGGGTGAATGCACATCCTCCTCGATGGCATTAATGGTTCATCCTGCTCGATGAATTTAATGGTTGTCTTATGAATAATAAAAGGTCTTATATAGATGTTGATATGATGGAGCTATAATTATAATGTTAATAATTTTATAATTTCCCTTGATCAAATTATCATTGATTTTCATAAATACTAATTGAAAACATTTAATGTGAACTAATAATTTAATCATTGTACTTTAGAAAACAATAAATCTTATTTATTTAAATTCAAATTTTAACATTATTATTATTTTTTTATGGCAAGGTGAAAACTAAATATTTAATACAATAAATATTAAAATATATAATTAAATTACTCTAACACACAATCATTGAAATCAACACTTATCCTAACTTCTAAATAAAAACTTTAAAGATTTCAATTCTGAAAAAGCAACTCCAACTAATCAATCAAAAGAACCCTTATATATATATAGCTTTTTCTTCTCTTCTTTTTAAAAAAAAAAAACATAAATGAACTAATTATCTATATGTATATATAATTTAGTTATGGAGATTAAATTCGTTATGATCATGAGGTTTTATCACTGACTACTAATTTGCACATTTTCCAATAATATATTAGGGTTTCTTCTCCTATCAAACGTTGGAAACAACTCGTGATTACAAATATTCTTTTTCTAATTATTAATCATGTGGGTATTTCCAACTAATATTGTCTTTGGTTCAACTAATGTTTTGAAATTGTATGTGATAGTCTCACCCAACATAGTTTTAATAATACCTTTAATCTTGCTCGTAAAAGCTAATGATTTAAACTCTCACTATCAAAGTTCTTCCTTACCTACATTGTCTGCTATTGGAGCATCATTGAGACATTATAGGCTTTATCATAAATTCGTGGATTCTACATTTTTAATTAAGATATACTTAATACCTGGCAAGGATTTTCAATTGAGGTGTAGTTATAATATAGATCTCTCTTTCTTAATCTATCTTATATGCTCCCAATTTAAAACCTAGAAATAAAACTTCCATACTTCACTATTTCCAGCTAATTCTTGTGTGCATTGAACTGAACATGGCATCATAATCAAGGGAAACGTATTACCCTATTCATCTAAATTTTAATTGAATGCTAATGAGGTATCTTATCGAAGGCAGATAACAAGAGAAATTACTAAAAACCTTTGCTATTGGTGAGCGTTTAAGACGACTGGTCAAAAAAAAATTCTTAGAACGAGCTTTACCTTACCTCCTCGACTGTTACGACATCAAATACATATAATCACTATCATCACGGCAGACAATAAATATTTCCCTAAATTACCCAAAATTCCCATTCAAACTACATTTATATTTTTTTTTCAAGGAAAAAAGTATTTCGCTTTAACCATGTCCAAGTTTTTTTTAAACATTTTCATATCCATTACTACTCAAAAGAAAAAAATTAATTTTTTTTTAAATAAAATACAAAATTAATTTGATAATACACTACCTACTAGATATAAATACATAAATGTATTTTCAAAGTAAACACAACTTCCTATCAACAAAAATTACACCATATACAAATGTTTCTTTCCAGATTCACAGTGCGTCGCTACTTGCATTGTTAATTGTGACGTTGGGATAAAATCTTCAATCTACTGGTCTTTGACATTGAAGGGAAATGCATATCCCTCACCCAAATTCAGTAGAGAACAATTATTGGATTTAGTTTTTGGGTCGGTATGGCTCAATGACACTAAAAATGCAGCATTTTGATGCATCTCCAAGCTACAACAAATCATCCATAACTCTGAAATAGATGTAGTTTCTTGCTAATACATTTTTCTTCTTCCTAATATATATTTAACAAAACTTATGTTCATAATTTTTAGACATGTTATCCAGTCATGTTATACCTCCATTGTTTTATAACAAAGTTGTTTCTGTTTCTAGATTTTCATTAAATATTATATATATTTTTATTTAATAATCCGGATATGAACTGAATTAAGTAATCCTTCAAATAGACTTATTAGATATAGGCATTCCCAAGAAAATAGAACCAACTCATTTAGTAGACAACATTCTCGAAAATAATTTCATCAATTGCAGCAAAGTTTCATATAGAGAGTGTTCCAGAATTTTAACGCCATAAAATAAGCTTTAATCAATAGACACCTGACCTGGTTTTACTTGCTTCCAAGGATAAATATTCAACATTGTAGATGCTGAAGACCCATAGGGACATACACACAATCACCCAAGTATCCACACAACACAACACATAGAGATATTTTGGAATGAAATATTCTCAATGAATGCTAAGACCAGATGTCTCACTCGTCTAATTTTCCCTTTTTTTAAGTAGAGAGAAGATCTTGATCAAACGACACATAGGTTGTTGTGAGGTGGTAAATTATTGTCAAGTGTCATTACCTTATCATCTAAAGCCCTTTATATTTTAAATATATATTGGCTTTTTATATACATTTTTTAGGCATCAACTGTTATTTGTAAAATCTTTTATATATTTATTTTCACACACATATATATATTATAATTTTATTTATTATTATATATTTTCTAATTATTGTTTAACATTTATATATATATATATATATATATATATATATATAATATTTTATTTTACATTAATATTTTATCAAATGATGTTTAATTTATTATATATACTTAAACAATTCTTATAAATATGCATGGAATGCAAAATAATAATTTGACAATATGTAATTTTAACAATGCAAATGCAATAATATACAATCACAAGCAACAATGTCCCTATATGATCTTTAATTTGTGGGCTTCAATGTACCCAAGAGCCATGGTGCACGAGGCACGACATCATATCCCGTCTTACCTGACGCTTCTAACCATTGTCTCCACTAGGGGTGGGTATTCCTCTCATCCGGTATGTTTTCTACGGTTGGAACCCTGCACCTGCACACACAAACACTTATAGAAAAATCACTTTATTCCAATAAAAAATAATCAAATAATGAGGATGTTACATTCTTCCCCACCAGAATTCAACATAGTCCCTATGTTAGTCAATATAACATTGTAGGTTTCAAAATAACTAGAAATAGCCATGGATTAAACAAAGTCACATTCAACATTACAACATTAATGTTTCATATATGTATCAAATTGTTGGATATTTTGATTCATTAAGTCAAAGTTGTCATTGATGTCATGAAGTCATCATTGATGTCAAAGAATATGTCAAGGAACAATGCAAAGGTTAAAGGCAAAAGGGTTGCATAATATTTTTAATATTATATGGAAGCATAAGTTAAAAGGTTTTTCATAGAAACCCAAGGAATCTTATTGCAAAGATAAAGAAAGGTTTAATATTTATTTTATAAAATATTTAAATTCAACTTGAATTTAAATTTTATAAATAAATATTATTTATACAAAGTTGTAGAATGAGATATGGCTTTAATAAAACCAAAGGGTTTTAAAGAATTAATTTATAAAATTTAAATTAATAAATTAATAAAGTTTAAAGGAAAATAAAAAGCGTTGATGTCTAAACGTTTGAAGGAAATTCGAGCGCTGATGTGTATGCATGAAGGAGGAAATCAATATATATACCCATGCCTTAGAGGCATTAAATTTATCCTTTTGCTCAAATGTTAATGTGTGCAATTGTGTTGAGAGCTCGTGCGGAAAAAGAGAAGCGAATTTTGTTTTATGTGCCAGTGAATAGAGACAAAAATGAAAAGCATCAAAAGTTGGAAGCCATCTGGGCAGTGTGGCCTGGTGGCAAGAAGGCAATGGTTAGAGTGTTTGGGTGCTTGGTGACCTAGGCTTGAAATGCAGCGGTAGCGTGTTTGGTGTTTTTGTTTATGTTGGAAGTGCCAAAGGGGAAGGCATACGTTTTGCTTGGCAAAGCGACGAGTTTCATAGAGCACGTGGTGCTCTCCACTCCCCAAGTGAGCACCTAGCTCGCATGGTGGTTGGAGCCGCGACTAGGTCATTGGTTGAGGCTGCGTTGTGAGTTCAATTCCCACCAAGGCCAAGGTAATAAATTTTTATTTTTATTTTTTGTGTTGCCTAAAGTTTGACATGAGGTCTTAGGGAGTTAAAATGGTTGCTTAAAAGATTTATTATTATTATTTTTGATAAGTTGGAGGAATAAGGAGTTAGCTTTATTTTTGAATAAAGTGTTTGTGTCACATTGATTTGTTGAAGTTTTAAAAGGATAAAGGGAACTTCTTGCATTGAATTATTTTGAAAAGAAGAGTACATTGAATATTATTTTAATTAGGAGATTATAAGGTGTAAGTGGCGAATTAATTTTTGTAAATGTTGATGATTGTTTTCTTAAATATAGAGTGATAAGGTGTATGTGTGTCTTGATATTTACATTGTATTTTTGATGGAGTTTATCATCTTATAATTTCTTTGAGCTTGGAAAATAAGTGTTTGTAATTGTGGTAAATTTATGATATTCCTTCATCATCAAGAAAAATGTATGAGCACATTCTTCCATAGTTAAATTGATTGGTTGGTTTTCTAGAAAATAAGTTTGGAGTGAAAAGGACTTGATTAGGATTTCCTATTGAGTGTGTTGATTTAATGCTTCAAGGTTTTTTATAATAGATATATTGTTTTTTTTTTTTTTTTTTGAATTTACATGGTGGAATCGGTAGCCGCCATGAATCTGGGCAAGCTATCCAGCTTTTTATGGCCGCAATAGTATTATGCGTTGTCCACCCCTAAAGCCGCCACATAGATCTCGTGCAGTCCGCCCCTATAACCACCATGCCACAATCATTTTAAACCTTTTATGCCGCTGAAAGCACCAGGAAAGGGACAAGCGTTCAGTCCGACGAGGCCCGAGATTTGAACCTTGGACCTAGGAATAGATATATTGTTAAAACCTTGTTTTATAAGCATTATTGTTGAAGGTATTGGTTGTGTAAAGAACTTGAAATAGGGTTTGAGTATCATTGTTATGTGAAGATTGTTTTATAAGCATTGTTATTGAAGTGAGTTGTTGAGCAAAGAACTTGAACTAGGGTTTGAAAAGAATAGGAGTATCATTGTTATGTGAGATTGGTTGTTGAGCATTGTTGGAAATATTTTGAATGAATATCATATGCTTGGACTAGGGTTTGTGAGCAATAATTATTTCATGAAGTGATTGGTTGAGTAGATTTGGTTGAGCCTAGTCAAGTGGGTGTGTGAAATGATTGTTCAAGTTCCATAAAACAAACTATTCTATATTCTGAATTGATTTGAGAAGGTGATTGGGTATTGAGGTGAATAAGAAGCATATTGAATCTCTAACAATTCTCCTTATGTTTCTAAGAGAGTTATTGAAATTAATTGAGCATTGTGATAAGTGTAGAACATATTGAGTCTCTAACAATTCTCTTTATGTTTCTATGATATTGGACAAGTTCTTGTGTGGACTTGTTGAGCAGATTTGAGGTAAGTCTTTGAGAAGACTTGTGAAACATTTTGAGTAAGCTTTTGTGGAAGCTTACAATATAGATTGAGAGTAAACTTGGACAAGTTCTAGAGAGGACTTGTGGAGCAAATTTGGACAAGTTCTAGAGAGGACTTGTGGATCATATTTGGACAAGTTCTAGAGAGGACTTGTAGAGCAGATTTTGAACAAGTTCTAGAGAGGACTTGTAGAGCATATTTGAGCAAGTTCTAAAGAGGACTTGTGGACAGATTAGTGTGAGATTTTGAGGAAGCTTACAAGGCAAATTTAAGATAAGTCTTTGAGAAGGCTTGAGAGTAGAGTTGATTGATTGATTTTTTCAAACCTTGAGTTAAGGTTTAGGGTAGATCCAGTAGAGTTGATTTGAGATTAATTCAAGATTTGAGTTAAGGCTTGAGGATAGATATTGAGAGCATATTTGTGCTAGACCAAAGGACTGTGTTTAGTGCAAATTTGAGAATATATTTTGGTGCATATTTGAGGATAGATTTGTGCCAGACCAAAGACAAAGATTGAGCAGATTTATGCTAGACTGAAGGACTGTGTTTAGTGCAAATTTAAGACGAAGCTTTGGAGGTGATAGAGAGCAGAGGATAGTAGTCTCTAGTGGATAGATATCCATTAGTCAGGGTAGTGAGGATAGGTCTTCTAAGTGAGGATAAAAGTAGTCAATAGAGAGAGATCCACAAGCCAATGCAGTGGAGGCAGTAGTATTCTAGAGGATCACCAGCTAGAGCAGAGGAGAAGGAGTTCTCCTGTCGATAGATATCCATCAAATTGATTTAGGGGATTGGTATCTCCTTTTTATAGAGGTCCATAAACATTGTAATAGGGAAAGTATTCCCAAGAGATTGATTGAGAAAATTTTAGTGAAAGGTTTTCTCCATGGAGTAGCCCACATTGGTTGAACCACGTAAATTGTGGTGTTTCTATTATGTGTGGTGATTTATACATTGATTTGATTACTACTATTGATATTGCTATCTATACATTGCATAATATTTATTGGGAAAGAAAAAGTAAAAAGTGATCATATACTGTTCACCCCCCTCTCAGTATAAGCTTGTGTTCTTTACAAATATCAAAATATACAAATATTCTTATAATAATATTCAAATTATTATTTTTATTAATAGTTTTCAAAAAAGAAAGAGAATTGTTTTTTCATCTTTGCCACATCCTCCCAAGTGGCATTTCTCTCTGAGTAGTGATACCATTAGACCCTACACTAGTCAACTATTCTTTTTCTTAATTGTTTAGTTTGTATCCCAATATTTTGATCGATCAAACCTCAATGAGTTACGGTTCCAATATCTGTAAGTGAGAAACATCCAGAATATGATATGGGTCTACAAAATATTTGTAGATGAGAGACACATGGAAAACATTGTGGATCTTTGGCAAATTTGGTGGCAGAGCGAGCTTGTAAGAAATAGGGCTTATTTTGGCAATAATTTCAAATGGACCAACAAATTTGGGGCTTAGTTTGGTATACTTAATAGAGCTTTGAGTCAGATTGACTCTAAGGAAGATCTTATCTCCAATGGCAAACTCTCTAGGAGTTCGTTTAAGGTTGACATAGCTCTTTTGATGGCCTACGACTTCATGAAGTTGCTAGTAGATTTCTTTTAATACCTCCATTTTCTTAACAACTTCAAGACCAATCATTGCTCAATCATCTAAGTTATCCCACGTTAATGGTGTCTTGCACCTACGCCCATATAGGGCTTCAAAAGAGGCCATGCCCAACGTGGTATGATAACTATTGTTATATGTAAATTCCACTAGGAAGAGATAATCTTCCCACTTACTTTGGTGGTCCATACAATACATACGTAACATATCCTCTAGCACTTGATTGACCCTCTCGGTCTGCCCATCCATATCAAGATGATAAGTTGTGTTGATATTTAGCTTTGTGTCCCATGCTCGGTGCAAAGCTTGCCAAAATTCAAAAGTAAATCTTGAATCTCTATCCGAGATAATTATTTCAGGGAAACCATGCAACCTCACGATCTCCCGAGCAAACTTTTGTGCTATTATAGGAGCATCATCATGAACATTACCCGGTATAAAATGCGCCACTTTAGTCAACTTATCCACAACTACAAAAATTGCATCATGTTAAAATCGAGTCTTTGGAAGACCAACTATAAAATCCATGGAAATCACTTGTCATTTCTATTCTGGTATATCAAATAGGTGTAGTTATCCCTAAGGGTGTTGATGTTTAGCTTTGACCTTATGAGATTCCAAACATTTTGCAAAAAATTTAACTACATCCTTTTTCATTCCAGGCCAAAAAAAGTCCTTTTTCAAAGTTTCTCTCATTTTTATCACACTTGGGTGAGCAAAATATGGAGCACAATGTGCTTCTTGTAGGATAGTTCTTTTTATCCCTTCATCATCAGGTACTATTATCTAATTTTTAAAATACATAAGATCTTGTTTTATGTTGAAATATGCATGTTGATTTGGTTATTGTTCAATCTTATTGCAACATTGGTTGCAAAATTCATCCATTTTTTGCATTTCCTTAATTTGCTCCTTTAGTCCATACTGACATTTTGTGATAGCAGCTATGTGTCTTCATTGACTGAGGGCATCTACTAATTTATTTTCCTTTCCTTTGATGTATTCAATTCTGAAATCATATTCGGCTAGGAACTCCATCCATATTTGTTGTCTAGCATTTAACAGAGGTTGGGTGAAAATATACCTCAAACTCTGATGATCAGTTTTTAGCTCAAATGGTTTTCCCAGCAAGTAGTGTCTCCAAATTTTAAGAGCATGGACTACAATAGCCAATTCTAATTCATGAATAACATAATTTATTTTTATGTTTCTTGAGATTTTTGGATTCATATGCTATAACTGCCTTGTCTTGTAGTAAGACACCACCTAGTCCTTCTAGAGAGGCATTGGTACACACTGTAAATGGTTTATTGGGATCAGGTATTTGAAGTATAAGTGCAATTGTCAAATTTTCTTTAAGGATTTTGAAAGCATCCTCACACTGGGTTGTCCACTTGAATTCTTTTACCTTTCTTTGTAGATAGAAAAGGTAATATTTGAGAATCCCTTTACAAACCATCGATAATATCCGACCATCCCCATAAAACTTCTTACTTCAATAACATTAGTGGGAGTTGGTCAGTCTACTATGGCTTCAATATTTTTGGGATCTACTACTACTCCATCAGCTGAGACCATATGCCCCAAATATTGATCTTGTGGAGTATAGAACTTGCACTTAGACAATTTTTCGTATAGTTGATTTTTCTTGAGAATTTCAAAAACTATTCTCATATGTCAGTCATGTTATTCTTTATATCGATAGTAGATCAAAATATCATCTAGAAATATTAAAACAAATTGATCTAAATGTTCCCTGAACACACTGTTCATCAAATTCATAAAAATAGTTGGTGCATTTGTTAACCCAAATGGAAGCACTATGAATTCATAGTACCCATAACAATTTCTAAAAGCAATTTTTTAGGTATCCTCTTCTCTGATTCTTAGTTGATGATAACCTGACCTAAGATCAATCTTGGAAAATATAGTTGCTCCCCTTAATTGATCAAATAGATCATCAATCCTAGGTAGAGAATACTTGTTCTTTACTATCATTTTATTAAGCATCCTATAGTCAATGCATAATCTCAAATATCCATCCTTCTTTTTAACAAACAAAATTGATGCTCCCAATGGTGAGACACTAGGTTTAATATGCCCTTTTTCTAGCAGATCTTGCAGTTGGTTCTTGAGTTCTTACAATTCAAGAGGTGTCACTCGATAAGGGGTTTTGACTATAGGAGATTCTCCTAGCATGAGCTCATTAGAGAAATTAAATTCCCTATTTTTAAGTCCAGGTAGATCTTCAGGAAAGATATCCCTAAACTCATTCAAAATAGGATACTAGTGAAACAGAGTGGAGCTTGACTCAATTTCTTCCTTTTTGTTTAACTTGACCATATAAAGTCTACATCCCTTTATTAAGGATATTTTAACTTGCATAGCAGTAATTAGGTGGGGTTCAAAATATGCTTGATTACAATTAACTCAAATTTGCTGGTTAGAATCATCTGTGAAATACAACCACCTTTCTTCAAAATTCATCAGAGCTTTGTGGGCTTTTAACTAGTCTACTCCTAGGACTATATCAAAGGCATGTAAGGGAGCCACATATAGGTGCCAATTAATATTTCCCTAGGGTATATCTATTTGAGGGTCAAATAAGCATTGGTTAACCATATAGGTCTATCCTGAGCCATACTCGACTTGCCACCCATTTTCCATGATCCCAAGTTTAACCAATATGTCCCTCAAAATACTAGTTGACACAAAACTATCGGTAGCACCACTATATATCAAAATTTGAACATATTTCTTGTCCAATTTTCCTTTAATAAGAAATGGATTAGCTTTTCCTATAAGGTTATATTTACCTGTAGCAACATAGATCCTGTGTGGGGATTCTTCTGTTGGAGTCCTCTTATTCGCTCGCTATGAACATTGGTTTACATAATGATCTAGGGCTCCACACACAAAACATACATTGGGTCCTTTGTTATTTTGTTTGTATACTCTATGTTGGAAATTTGATTTAATTTGAGGCATTTTATGTTGTCGTTGATGTCACATGGATCATTGATGTCACATGTGTTGAGCAAGGTGCAGCAACAGTATTGTCATTGTTGTCAACATAGTTAGTTAGATCTATTGATACAGTGGACAGGAAGTTCAAAAGCCTTTCAGATGTAGAAGATAGGATTTCAAAGGTTAATCAGAGTATGTACAGTGATTGTCCAAGAAAACCGAAGTGGCTCATATGCAAAATATCAAAGAAAAAGACAAGTAAGAAAAGTGTCGCGATATCACGACATATACAATAGGCAAGAAAAATTGTCACGATTTCGCGACATGTTGGAAGAGAGAAAAAGCAGGAAAAACTGTCGCGATTTTTGTGACATGTTGGAAGAGAAAAATGCAAGTGGAAAAACTGTCACGATTTCGTGACATGTTGGAAGAAATAAAGGCAAGTGGAAAAATGGTCACGATTTCATGACATGTTGGAAGAAAAAGAGAAAGCAGGAAGAAGTGTCATGATTTCGTGACAAGTTCGAAAGAAAAAGAACAAGTAAGAAAAGTGTCACGATTTCATGACATATTGCAAGAGAGATAGTACGGAAGAAAAAGTGTCACAATTTCACGACATGTTGGAAGAGAAAAAGACAAGTAGAAAAAGTATCACAATTTCGCGACATATTACAAGAGAGATAGTACAAAAGAAAAAGTGTCATGATTTCGCGACATATTGCAGGAGAGAGAGTCCGAAAGAAAAAGTGTCATGATTTCATGACATATTGCAATAGAAATTGTATGGAAGAAAAAGTGTCACGATTTCGTGACATATTGCAGGAGAGAGAGTCTGCAAGAAAAAGTGTCGCGACATCGCGACATGTCGGGTTTTCGTGACCTGAAGGCAAGAGAAAGAGCAAAGGAGAAAAAGTGTCATGATATTGCGACATGTCAGGTTTTCACGACCCAAAGGCAAGAGAAAGAGAAAAGGAGAAAAAGTGTCGCAATATCGCGACATGTCGGGTTTTCACGACCCGAAGGCAAGAGAAAGAGCAAAGGAGAAAAAGTGTCATGATATCACGACATATCACGTTTTCATGACCCGAAGGCAAGAGAAAGAGCAAAGGAGAAAAAGTGTTGCGATATCGCGACATGTCGCATTTTTGCAACTAAATGAGGAGAGAGAAAGTACGGAGGCAAAAATGTCATGATTTTGCGACATGCTATGTTTTCATGGGTACAAGCCAAGAAAAGAGGCAAGGAGGCGAAAGTGTCATGATATTGCGACATGCTGTGTTTTCATGGGTACAAGCCAAGAAAAGAGGCAAGGAGGTGAAAGTGTCACGATATCGTGACATGTTGTGTTTTTGTAGGTACAAGCCAAGAAAAGAAGTACGGAGGCAAAAGTGTTGTGATATCGCGACATGCTGAGTTTTCATGGGTACAAGCCAAGAAAAGAAGCAAGGAGGCAAAAGTGTCGCGATATCACGACATGTTGTATTTTTGGGGGCCAAAGCAAGGAGAAAGAAAGAGAAAGCGAAAGTGTCACGATATCGTGACATGTTATGTTTTCACGGTTGAGTTGAAGCCGACGAAGACCTATGACAGCCGACTAAGATTAGGGTTTGCAGCCAACTAAGATTAGGGTTTGCAACCGACTAAGATCAGGGTTTACAGTTGACTAATATTAGGGTTTTGATCATGAAAATATTGTTATAAAAGGAAGGTTATTTGAAGAGTTAGTGTTGTCGATGTGTGCGAAGCTCGGTCATAGTGTGTAGAGTGCAAATCATGTCGAATCGTGCTAAGTACAAAATTCACAAAGGAAGCAAAGTGTGCAAAAGGGAGAAGACGATCATTCGACTGTGACGCAGTAGATTATGTGAAGTGATTTCGTAGAGAGAGCAGAGTACGCAAAGATCACAAAGGTGAAGCAGACTCGTTGGGGTCTTGTAAAAGTGAAGGTATCTTTCTGTTAATCTTCTAGATTCATAATTCAAGTCCAGGTTGCATCTTGGCATTAGGGGTCGGTGCTCCTTTTTGTTGGTGCAGATAAATAAGGGGTTGGTGCTCCTTCCAGTGGGTACTGGTAAAGTGATTGTAAATTTGTTGCTTTGCAAAGGCTAGATTTGGATGGTAGTCCAAGAAGTCATTTTTGAGGAGTAGCCACATTGGTGAACCTCATTAAATCTTGTGTTGTGTGATGCTCTTTTGTTATTCTTGTTGTATCTAGTAATAAGTTTTAATTTTTGTTGTATTAAGAGCTGTAAATTCAAGTTTAAAGAGCTACACTGATTCACCCCCCCCCTCTCAGTGTCATTGTAATACTAACAACATGGATCATATTTGGTTTTGGTGGTAAAAGCACTTCATATATAATCATCTATGATATTTTGGAGAGCATGGCTATTTATAGGGTTTTTTTGAAAACCAAGGCAGGAAAAATAAAAGGTTTTATTTAAAACCATGGTGGGCTTATGTGGAAAGGGACTTTATTAAAAGCTAAGGTGGAATTTTGTTTCATCGAAAAAGGACCTCCGGTGATGAATATATTAAATTTTAAATTTTAAGTTTAAATTAATGGAGGGCCGACCTATGTGCTAGTTGCTTGAGCAGATTTGACAAGTTCTGTGTGAGCTTGTTAAGTAGGTTTTATGTGAGCCTATTGTGCAGGTTTTGTGTGAGCCTATTGAGCAAGTTCTTAGTGAGCCTATTGATAGAGCTTTGGAGGTGATAGAGTACAGAGGACAGAGTCTCAGTGGATAGAGATCCAGAAACTAGCACAGTTGAAGATAGATCTGAGTGAGGAGTCTTCAAGTGGAGAGAGGTCCACTAGTCAGTGCAAGGAGAGACAGAGTCTTCTAGAAGATCACATAGCCAGAGTAGAAGGGGAAAGAGTTCTCCTGTGGAAGAGATCCACAAACTTGAGATTAGGGGATCAACATCTCCTTTGGATAGAGATCCATAAACATTGTAATTGGGAGTGATTCCCAAAGAGATTGATTGAGAAAGTTTTAGTAAAATATTTTCTCCGTGGAGTAGCCCACATTGGGTGAACCACGTAAATTGTGGTGTCTCTATTGTGTATGGTTTTTGTGCATTGCTTTGATTACTGCTATTGATACTGTTATCTTTACACAACATAATATTGAATTGGAAGAAAAAGTAAAAAGTGGTCTTATACTGTTCACCCCCCTCTCAGTATAAGCTTGTGTTCTTCAATTGGTATCAGATCGGGTTCCTTCGAAAAGGCTAACAACTTGAGGGCAGATTCTACAAGAACACAAATGGCTTCACAGAATGGATCATCTACAAATAAGGCTCCATTATTTGATGGTAACAATTATGCTTTTTGGAGCATGAGAATGAAGAACTACTTGATATCACAAGGATATGAGGTATGGCAGATGGTTGAAAAAGAGTATAAGGTTGAAGGTGATCCCAAGGAAGATAAGACTACCAGGAAATTGGTTGAGATCAATGCAAGAGCAATGAATTGTATTTTGAGTGGGCTACGTGAGACAGATTTTGCAAAGGTCATGGTATGTACTTCAACTAATGAGATGTGGACCAAGTTGAGGAATACTTATGAAGGAGATTCCAAGGTAAAGTTGGCAAAACTACAAACTCATAGAAAAATATTTGAGGAATTGAAAATGGAAGATTCTGAAGATATTGCAATGTTTTTACTTCGAGTTGATGAGATTACTAACACCATGAGAGGCCTAGGTTTTGAGATGAAAGAATCAGAAGTTACTCAAAAGGTTTTGAGATCACTTCCCATGAAATATGATTCTAAGGTTTTAGCAATAGAAGAGACAATGGATATCAACAAGCTAACAATGGAAGAATTGCAAGGTACTCTCACAGCTTATGAGATGAGGGTAAGTAAGCATCAAGCTCCAATAAAAGAGATTGCATTCAAGGCTTCAGAAAAAGAGAAAGGGAAAGTTTTAGAAATAGATAGAGTTTTAGAAAATGATGAGGAAGCTAACTTCATCAAAAGGAATAAGGACTCAAGGAATTTTAGAGATATAAGGAAAGTTAGGTGCTACAAGTGTGGTGATCTTGGTCACTATGCATACAAGTGTCCACATGAAGAAAATAGTGATGATGAAAAATAGGGTCATAGAAGAAAAGAATATGGAAAGCATAAGCATGACAAAGAGGACAAATTCAAGCAAAACAGGTATGAGAAGAAGAAAATTTTTCATAAGGCAAAGAAATCTTACTACATTGTAGAAGCAAGTGATAGCTCAGATCATAGTGATAGAGACAATTCAGATGATGAAAAGGAAGAGCATTTATTCCTAGGAATAGAAGGTGAAAGAGAACAATGTTTTGTGTGTGGTCAAAGAGATCACAGATCAGGATATTGCAATGGTTTCAATGATAGTGAAGATGAGATGACACATCAAGGAAACAGGCATGGTCAAAGAAATCTTGAGAGTTTGTTTGCTATAGAAGATTATAATGATCTTAGTGACAGTGAAGATGAAGAAGGGTTTTTCTTTGGAATAAGTGAAGAAAAGCAAGAACACCTATTCCTAGGTATTGAAGTTAAAGAAGAGGATGTGCCTATTGAAGAAAGACATGAAGAGCTTGCCATAGCCATTGAGCAAGCAGATAGGTACAAGAAAGGTCTAAGGATACTAAAATGCTTCATATGTGGATATTTTGGGCATATAGATGATGATTGCACATACTACAACAATTACAACAAGGAAAGTGTATTTGAAAAAGAAAGAAAGTTCTAGTGACAATTCCAGTAGAAGTGAAAACAAAGAAGTCTCATTTTTGGTAATAGAAAAGGAAGAGGATGAGCCAAGTAAACAAAAATAAAAAATCAAAAGGCTAAAAGAAGAATACAAGAATCTTGAAAACAAGATTCGAACAGATGTCAAAATCAGAGAAGAACTACTTCAAACAATCAGTAATCTCAGAGAAGAGCTTCAAAATGCAAAAAGGATAGAAGAAAGGATGAATGAAGAACTAAGGGTAACCACGACAAGACATGATACATTAGATGAAAAGATTCAAAAAGGAGTGGAAACTTATTTTAAGGTTGTATCTTACTTCCAAGAAAAGTCACACTCAAAAGGAAAGGAAGTTCTAAAATATGAAAGCAAGGAAGCACCTAAGATTTGTGAGGAAATTTCCAAAGTTCCTATGGCTCCAAATATTCAGTTTGGTTCTTGTTTTGAGATAGGTGAATCAAGTTCAAAGGGAAAAGAAATTCTTGAAGAGAAAGGCAAGGAAGAAACTAAGGAAGAGGTTTTAGATGCTACAAAGAAGGTTCAAGAATGCAATGCACAAGTTTAAGATGATCATAAGGATAATGGTCAAGAAAGGTATGAGGAACCAAGGCATGAACAAAGGGCTTTTCAAGGATATTGTTTTTCTTGTAATGGATTTGGACACAGGGCTATACATTGCAGGATCCATGGATCAAAGAAGTTTGATTTTGCTAGAAGAAACTTCAAGGGAAGAAGGTATGGTTTTTAGGGACATTGCTTCTCATGCAACAGGATTGGTCATAGAGCTTTTCAATGCAAAGGAAATGAGCAACATGGTTTTGGTTTTAGAGCTACACAATTCAGAAGTCATGGTTATAATGGTCATGAAAATAGAGCTTCACAATACAGGGTTCAGGAAAGGAATGGATATGGAAATTATTTTAAGAATGATTTCAGGACATGGGCACCAACCAAAGGCTACAATATCAAGTGTTTTAATTGCAATAACTTTGGGCATATTGCAAGATGGTGTAGGACTCAATTCCAAACAGGTTCAAGGCAAGAAGGTCAAAAAGGTTCAAGAAAAGAAGATCAAGTAATTCATCAAGAGAAGGATATCAGAAAAACATGGAAGGAAGTTGATAGAGGAAAGAAACAAAGTGATATGGGAGTAAAGGTACTCCCACCCCAAAATTAATCACCTCAAGAGAGAAGGTGGTGAGGGGGCTAAGCTTAAGAGTCATATATTTTAGCCCCATAGGTGTCCCTTTTGCCATTGATGTCAAAGGGGGAGATATTTGAGTAAGGGGAGAGCATTGAGTTAGGGGGAGCAGCCTCCAAAGAGAGTATTGAGTTAGGGGAGCAGCCTCCATAGAGAGTATTGAGTCAAGGGGAGCAACTTTGATTCTCAGAGATGGTTTTTGCAGTGATTGTGGTGTTTGCATTAGAGGTGTTGCCATCAATGACAAAGGGGGAGATTGTTGGAAATTTGAGTTAATTTGAGGCATTTTATGTTGTCATTGATGTCACATGGATCATTGATGTCATATTGAGTTTTGGTGGCAAAAGCACTTCATAGATAATCATCTATGATATTTTGGAGAGCATGGATATATACAGGGTTTTTATGAAAACCAAGGCAGGAAAAATAAAAGGTTTTATTTAAAACCATGGTGGGCTTATGTGGAAAGGGCTTTTCTTAAAAGCCAAGGTGGAATTTTGTTTCATCGAAAAAGGACCTCCGGTGATGAAGATATTAAAGTTTAAAGTTTAAGTTTAAATTAATGGAGGGCCGACCTATGTGCAATTAATGGAGGTTGGCATATATATATATATATAAAGGTTTCAATTTATTTTGGAAAGTGGGCATATTATATATCATCGGAAAGCTTATTTCGAGGGCTATTTGACTAACTTATTTAGAAGGAGAAATAAGGTGTGTGTAAAGAGATATTTCTGATTTTGCAAAGGGGTTCCAAAAGTGAAGTTTGCCTTGTTCTTTTTTTCAAGAGGATTAATTCTTTCATGAGGTGACAAGGTATGCAATATTGTGATTTATTTTATTTTATGGTATAAGTGGTTTTGGGAGTGAAAAGGTTATGCAATGTTTTGATTTATTTTATTTTATGGTACAAGTGGTTTTAGGAGAGATAAGGAAGTTGTGCAATTAAAGGCCTTGGTGATGATTATTGAAAAGTGGAGTAATGTTGATTATTTTGTGATCTACTAACCCTTGTGAAGATTGGCAAAAGAATTTTGTGATTGTGGTAGATTTACAAAGAGGTTTTTTCATCTTCATAAAAGGTATGGGCACATTCTCCTATTGATTGTTTATGGTGGTTGATTTCTGAAATATCATTGGAGGGAAAAGGATTGTTTGTGGTTTCCTTTTCGAAAGTGGTTGGTTGAATGCTTCAAGGTTTTATGAATTGAGAGTTGTGTCTAAACCTTGTTTGATAAGCATAGTTGTTGAAGCCCATTGGTTGTGAAAGAACTTGAGTTAGAAAAGAACATGAGTATCATTGTTATGTGAGATTTGTGGTTGAGCATTGTTGGAAACATTTGAGTTGGTTGATACATACTTGGACTAGGGTTGTGTGAGAGAGAGTTGTCCCTTGTGGTGATTGGTTGAGTTGAGTTGATTGAGCCTAGTCAAGTGATGTGTGAAGTGATTGTTCAAGTCCTATGAAATAAACTATTCCATTATTCTGATTTGAGTTGAGAGTAAGATTAGAACATATTGAGTCTCTAACAATTCTCTTTATGCTTCTATGAGATTGACTTGAGTTGAGTTGAGATTGATTTGAGTTGAGTTGAGTTGAGATTGATTTGGGTTGAGAGTGAGATTAGAACATATTGAGTCTCTAACAATTCTCTTTATGCTTCTATGAGTTGATTTGAGTTGAGTTGAGATTGATTTGATTTGAGTTGAGTTGAGATTGATTTGGGTTGAGAGTGAGATTAGAACATATTGAGTCTCTAACAATTCTCTTTATGCTTCTATGAAGTTAATTTGAGTTGAGATTGCCATTCATTGTTGAGTTCATTTTGAGTACTACTTGAGCATGATTGATTGAGCCTTTGAGAAGGCCTTTGGGATAGATTTGAGGACAGTTTTGGGACAACTTTGTGGATAGCTTTGTGGAAATATTTTTAGAGCAGATTTGGGCAAGTTCTTGGTGAGCTTTCTAGAGCAGATTTGGGCAAGTTCTTGGTGAGCTTGCTAGAGCAGATTTGGGCAAGTTCTTGGTGAGCTTGCTAGAGCAGATTTGGGCAAGTTCTTGGTGAGCTTGCTAGAGCATATTGGGCAAGTTCTTGGTGAGCTTGCTTGAGCAGATTTGACAAGTTTTGTGTGAGCTTGTTAAGCAGGTTTTGTGTGAGCCTATTGTGTAGGTTCTGTGTGAGCCTATTGAGAAGGTTCTTAGTGAGCCTATTGACAGAGCTTTGGAGGTGATAGAGTACAGAGGACAGAGTCTCAGTGGATAGAGATCCAACAGCCAACACAGTTGAAGATAGATCTGAGTGAGGAGTCTTCAAGTGGAGAGAGGTCCACCAGTCAGTGCAGCAGAGAGACAGAGTCTTCTAGAAGATCACATAGCCAGAGCAGAAGGGGAAAGAGTTCTCCTATGGAAGAGATCCACGAACTTGAGATTAGGGGATCAACATCTCCTTTGGATAGAGATCCATAAACATTGTAATTGGGAGTGATTCCCAAAGAGATTGATTGAGAAAGTTTTAGTAAAATATTTTCTCCGTGGAGTAGCCCACATTGGGTGAACCACGTAAATTGTGGTGTCTCTATTGTGTATGGTTTTTGTGCATTGCTTTGATTACTGCTATTGATACTACTATCTTTACACAACATAATATTGAATTGGAAGAAAAAGTAAAAAGTGGTCTTATACTGTTCACCCCCCCTCTCAGTATAAGCTTGTGTTCTTCACTCTATTGTAGTTATCATTCTTACCCTTGTCCCGATTATTATTCCTCTTTTCTTGATAATTTCTTCTATTTGCCTACCCCTTATTTCCCTGGAACTTTCCCTTGTATATGTTATCATTTCTATAATGGCCACCATATCTAAATTTATTATGTTGATCCTTACCCTTATATGGCTCTGGATATCTTCTCTTCTTAGGATCCTCCTTTTCAAATTTTTGATAATAAACCTTTGCATTATTGTGGCTTATCTCCTCATAACGAGCAACATCATAGGCAACTATCAAGGTTTTTGGTACCTTTCTTCCAATAGGTATTCCACATTTGGTATGTAGTCCCATTTACAAATTTTTGAGCCTTGAATTCCTCATGCTTGTCATATTCTGGTGCATACTTCAAAAGTTGGACAAATCTTTGATAATATGTAGTCATAGTTATTTTTTATTGGCGTAAATTGGTGAATTCGTCGTATTTTTCAATATAAAACTGAGGCATAAGGAAATGATCCTTGAATTCCCTTTCAAATTCTTCCCAAGGTATATCAGTAGCCTCTTTCTAAGTTATTTTTTTATAGGTGGTCCACAAATACCTGGTTGGACCCACTAAATGCGCCACTACCCAAGTTGTTTTAGACTTTGCACAAAGGGGCTAGATTGAGAAATATCCTTTAGCTTCACTCAACCAATTGATGGTTGCTTCACCATCACCCTTTCCATAAAATTTGGAGATATCTAATTTCTTAATTTATTTTTGTAATTCAACACCGAATTTTCTTTTTGAAGACCCCTTTGGAAACTCACTTACTTTTTTAGTTTCCTTACTTTTAGTCAGACTCTCAATAACCTTTTATTGTTGACTAATAATCTCCTATTACTGAGCCATTTGGGCCCTTTGTTGATCCATGTGCTCACTCATTTGAGTCCTCTAAATCTCCATTTGCTCACATTGCTGATTCAATTGTTCCTACATTAATTGAATCATCTTTGCCATATTTTCATCATTTTGTGCAGCTTTTGCAGCTATTGGAACTTTTTATTTTTTGACAACATGTCGAGGCACTTCGACTATTTGCACTCTTTCTGTCTCCCTCACAAGTCATCTTATTCCCTTCCTCGAGAATTTTGCAACTTCCTCTTGCATATTAACATTTGCTCTTCTCGAGGTCCTCGTCATACCTGACAATAAAAGAGTTATGTTAAAACAACAATTCATGCTTTATAACCTAGGGTTTCACAACCTAGGCTCTGATACCAACTATAACAACCCAGGTCTACTCACCTAGTTGTTAAAGAAACATAATTTCAAAATTTTGTTAAATTCACACACAAGTGACACATATTGACATGAATACACCCAACTTTGAATTAGTACTTAGGCATAGATGGTACGCACTTAGAGATATTTTATTGTTGTAAATGGTATCTCAAGTGCTCGGGACCAATCATATTCTCGCAATAGGTTGCCTTCTTGTAATATCCTCTCTCATTTCTCGATTTTCTTGGATATTGGCATGTGGTTGTCCTTCCAGGGTCCATATCACCTGGAAGGGTGGACACACTAATTCCCCATCTCAAAGCATGGAGGACTTGGGTATTTGAACCCACTCTTGTCTCGTTAGTCCACTGACCCAAATTATCATAAATTTTAACCTTAAGGTCCATGCTTGAGATAGTGTAACTATGTCAGTGCTTGATAATAAACCTTCACCTAAGGTATCATCAAGGTCCACCAATACTTTAGCTTATGGTCTAGATATCATAGACCAACCTTCATTTGATGGTAATGCTACCCATACCTTCTACCACTTGACCTTACAACCTTAAGGTCCTGCTCCCAGGCTTGAGTCATGTGGGCTATTCCATAATCGTAGGGGGTTTATGAGCATCCTCACGTACTACTCGTTTGATAATCTGGAGTGACATCCCATACCGTCACTCATTACTCTCTACAGCGTAGGAGCTTTGTCCCTTACTATGCTGGATAACGATTACCTTTGAATCGCAATAGCTGCCTCTGTAGACTATCAAAAATTGGATGAATGCACATCCTCCTTGATGGCATTAATGGTTCATCATGCTCAATGAATTTAACGGTTGTCTTATGAATAATAAAAGGTCTTATAGAGATGTTGACATTATGGGGCTATAATTATAATTTTTATAATTTTATAATTTCCCTTGATCAAATTATCATTGATTTTCATAAATACTAATTGAAAACATTTAATGTGAACTAATAATTTAATCACTGTACTTTAGAAAATAATAAAGCTAATTTATTTAAATTCAACTTTTAACATTATTATTTTTTTATGGCAAGGTGAAAAATAAACATTTAATGCAATAAATATTAAAATATATAATTAAATTACTCTAACACACAATCATTGAAATCAACACTTACCCTAACTTCTAAATAAAAACTTTAAAGATTTTAATTCTGAGAAATAAACTCCAAACTAATCAATCAAAATAACCCATATATATATATATATATATATATATATATATATAAATAATAGTCTCTCTAGAAGATATGCCTTAAGTTCGAAGTTCGTTTCATGAGTTGTTTCTTCTCTTCTTATTTTAAATATTAATGAACTAATTATCTATATGTATATATAATTTGGTTATGGAGATTAAATTCGTTATAATCACGAGGTTCTATCAATGACTACTGATTTGCACATTTTCCAATAATATTTTAGGGGTTTTCTCCTATCAAACGTTGGAAACAACTCGTGATTACAAATCTTCTTTTTCTAATTATTAATCATGTGGGTATTTCCAACTAATATAGTCTTGGTTCAACTAATGTTTTGAAACTGTATGTGATAGTCTCACCCAACATAATTTAAATAATACCTTTAATCTTACTCATAAAAGCTAATGATTTAAACTCTCGTTGTCAAAGTTCTTCCTTACCTATAGTGTCTGTTATAGGAGCACCATTGAGACGTTACAGGATTTATCATAAATTCATGGATTCTATATTTTTAATTAAGACATACTTAATACCTGGAAAGGAATTTCAATTGAAGTGTAGTTATAATGTAGATCTCTCTTTCTTAATCTATCTTATACGCTCCCAATTTAAAACCTAAAACAAAACTTCCATACTTCACTATTTCCAGCTAATTATTGTGTGTAGTGAATTGAACATGGCATCATAATCAAAGGAAATGTATTACCCTATTCATCTAAATTTTAATTGAATGCTAATGAGGTATCTTCTCGAAGGTAGATAACAAGAGAAATTACTAAAAAAATTTGCTATTGGTGAGTGTTTAAGACGATTGGTCAAGAAGTTTTGCTTGGAACAGTCTTTATCTTACCTACCCGACTGTCATGGCATCAAAAACGTAGAATCACTATCATCAAGGCAGAAAATAAATATTTCCCTAAAGTACCCAAAATTCCATTCAAACTGTATTTATAATTTTTGTTTCAAGAAGAAAATTATTTTGCTTTAAACAGATCGTATATAGCAGATGATATTTCACAGAATAGCTTAACATTAACCATGTCCAAGTTTTTTTTAAACATTTTCATATCCATTACTACTCAAAAGAAAACTTTTAATTTTTTTTTTAAATAAAATACAAAATTAATTTTATAATACACTACCTACTAGATATAAATACATAAATGTATTTTCAAAGTAAACATAGCTTCCTATCAATGAAAATTGCACCATATACAAATGTTTCTTTCCAGATTCACAATGCATCGCTACTTGCATGGTTAATTGTGATGTTGGGATAAAATCTTCAATATGCTGGTCTTTGACATTGAAAGGAAATGTATATCCCTCACCCAAATCCGACAGAGAACAATGATTAGATTTAGCTTTTGGGTCAGCATGGCTCAATGACACTAAAAATGCAGCATTTTGATGCATCTCCAAGCTACAGTGAATCATCCATAACTCTAAAATAGATGCAGTTTCACTCTAAAATAGATGCACTTTCTTGCTAATGCATTCCTCTTCTTCCTAATATATATTTAACAAAACTTATGGTCATAATTTTTAGACATGTTATCCAGTCATGTTATACCTCCATTTTTTATAACAAAGTTGTTTCCGTTTCTAGATTTTCATTAAATATTGTATATTTTTTTATTTAATAATCCAGATATGAACTGAATTAAATAATCCTTCAAACAAACTTATTAGAGATAGGTGTTCCCAAGAAAATAAACCAACTCATATAGCAGACAACATTCTCAAAAATAATTTCGTCAATTACAATAAAGTTTCACACAAAGAGTGTTCCAGAATTTTAACACCATAAAATAAGCTTTAATAGACACCTGACCTGGTTTTACTTGCTTCCAAGGATAAATATTCAACATTGTAGATATTGAAGACCCATAGGGACACGCACACAATTAACCAAGTATCCACACAACACAACACAGAGATATTTTGGAGTGAAATATTCTCCAAGAATGCTAAGACCAGATGCCTCACTCGTCCGATTTTCCATTTTTTAAAGTAGAGAGAAGATCTTGATCAAACGACATATAGGTTGTTGTAAGGTGGTAAATTATTGTCGAGTGTCATTGCCTTATCATCTAAAGCCCTTTATATTTTAAATATATATTGGCTTTTTATATACAATTTTATAGGCATCAACTATTAAAATCTTTTATATATTTATTTTCACACACATATATATTATAATTTTATTTATTATTATATATACTTATTATTATTATTATTATTATTATATATTTCTTTTAATTATTTTTTAACATTTATATATATAGATATATATACATAATATTTTATTTTACATTAATATTTTATCAAGGGATGTTTAATTTAATATATGTACTTAAACAATTCTTATAAATATGCATAGAATGCAAATAATAATTTGACAATATGCAATTTTAACAATGCAAATGCAATAACATACAATCACAGGTAGCAATGTCCTTATATGATCTTTAATTTGTGGGCTTCCATGTACCCACAAGTCATGGTGCACGAGGCACGATATCATATCCCACCTTACTTGATGCTTCCAACCATTATCTCCACTAGAGGTGGGTATTCCTCTCATCCGATATGTTTGCTACAATTGGAACCCTGCACCTGCACACACAAACACTTACAGCAGTATCACCTTATTCCAATAAAAGATAATCAAATAATGGGGATGTTACACCTAGTGTGTGTGACATTGATGCCAATACTAGACTAATTAATTTTATAATACACTACCTACTGGATATAAATACATAAATGTATTTTCAAAGTAAACATAGCTTCCTATCAACGAAAATTGCACCATATACAAATGTTTCTTTCCATATTCACAGTGCATCGCTACTTGCATGGTTAATTGTGATGTTGGGATAAAATCTTCAATCTGCTGGTCTTTAACATTGAAAGGAAATGTATATCCCTCACCCTAATCCGGCAGAGAACAATGATTGGATTTAGCTTTTGGGTCAGCATGGTTCAAAGACACTAAAAATGCAGTATTTTGATGCATCTCCAAGCTACAGTGAATCATCCATAACTCTAAAATAGACGCGGTAACTTGCTAATGCATTCCTCTTCTTCCTAATATATAATTAAAAAAACTTATGTTCACAATTTTTAGACATGTTATTCAGTCATGTTATACCTCTATTTTATATAACAAAGTTGTTTCTGTTTCTAGATTTTCATTAAATATTATATATTTTTTTATTTAATCATCCGGATATGAACTGAATTAAGTAATCCTTCAAACAAACTTATTAGAGGTAGGTGTTCCCAAGAAAACAAACCAACTCATATAGCAGACAACATTCTCGAAAATAATTTCATCAATTGTAGTATAGTTTCACACAAAGAGTGTTTCAGAATTTTAACACCATAAAATAAGCTTTAATCAATAGATACTTGACCTAGTTTTACTTGCTTCCAAGGACAAATATTCAACGCTATAGATACTAAATACCCACAAGGACACGCACACAATCACCCAAGTATCCACACAACACAACACACAGAGATATTTTGGAGTGAAATATTCTCCAAGAATGTTAAGACCAGATGCCTCACTCGTTCGGTTTTCCCTTTTTAAAAGTAGAGAGAATATCTTGATCAAACGACACATAGGTTGTTGTGAGGTGGTAAATTATTGTCGAGTTTCACTGCATTATCATCTAAAGCCCTTTATATTTTAAATATATATTGGCTTTTTATATACATTTTTATAGGCATCAACTATTTTTTATAAAATCTTTTATATATTTATTTTCACACATATATATTATAATTTTATTTATTATTATTATATATATTTCTTTTAATTATTTTTTAAAATTTATATATATAGATATATATACATAATATTTTATTTTACATTAATATTTTATCAAGGGATGTTTAATTTATTATATGTACTTAAACAATTCTTATAAATATGCATAGAATGAAAATAATAATTTGATGATATGCAATTTTAACAATGCAAATGCAATAACATACAATCACAAGCAACAATTTCCCTATATGATATTTAATTTGTGGGCTTCCATGTACCCACGAGCCATGGTGCACGAGGCACGGTATCATATCCCACCTTACTTGATGCTTCTAACCATTGTCTCCACTAGAGGTGGGTATTCCTCTCATCCGGTATGTTTGCTACGGTTGGAACCCTGCACTTGCACACACAAAAACTTATAGAAGTATCACCTTCTTCCAATAAAATATAATCAAATAATGGGGATGTTACACCTAGTGTGTGTGACATTGATGCCAATACTAGACTATACTACTTAGAAATTTACATTTCTATAAACCTCTCCAAGAACCTATTTTATTCCTACTCCAAGTGCACCTCTTCCCCCTAAATGGGGATCCTCAATATCTACCACACATCCTCTAGTTTGATGATCACATCTCCTATTGATAGGAAGAAGATATTCATCTTTGAATACAATCTCTCTACTAGCAACATTAAGAGTACCAAGTTGAACTCCACCTTAAGCATTAAGGCCATATGATAAATCCCTAATTCTACTAAGAGAGCATGGTATACAAACTCAAGGAGACCCTAGATATTCTCAAAAGCATGTGGTGACCACTACCTGTAGTCTAGGGTCTACAATTTCTCCTACACCCAATCCAAACCAAGAGCTCTATTACTCTCAAAATTATCAAAATCAATAAAGATAGATAAAAAAATCCAAAACTACTATAAACATAAAAGTGCCATTATAGCATGAAAGCATTGACATGTGGTAAGGGTGCCACTAAGTAGCAAAAGAGTTAACTATATGGTGATAGCATTATTGCATGGCTAGAGCACCATGGAGGCACAAAAGCACCACCAACATACAAAAGCATCATGCGATACCACTGTCACTATGCAAAAATATTGTCACCTTCTTTGAGCACACTTATTGAGGCCAAATCATATTAAATGGATGGTTTTTAGTACTTATTGGTGTTAGTGCTCCTCCTCCTACTATAGGTGACAATGTCTAGTCTACTTGATGTATTGGGTGCATGTTTTGAGGTATAAAAAATATGTTACTATTAGTGCTTTAGAGCTCCAATCTCCTCCTCCCTATGGTGAAAATAATTTCTTCTTACCCCGACCCTTATATCCCCTATCCTTCCCGATTTTTTTTTATTGTATGTCCTTTATATTTCATCATTGCACTAAAGTGGATTATAATCCAGTTGAGTTTCCTCAGCCCAACTTTATTTTTCCTTCTAAAAATTAAGGGGGCACACCAGGGCATGACATCATTCAATGCTACCAAAAATACAAAATTTTAACATCACCTCTAAGCAAACAACCAAAGAATTAATCATCTTGTATCACTAACCATAAGCAACAACAAATATTTTTATCTCAAAATTGGGGCATCTATGTTAGTTTTTAACAAATTTACTATGTAATAAATGCATCAAAAAGAGGAAAATGTAGACACCAAATTTTAAGTGCATCATCAATCTTCAAGCTTGTCAATCACTTCATCAATAAGATAATCAATCATCCAAATCAAATCTATCATCCTTGTGCCTAAATTTAGAGCTTTTATTTCTCTAGAAGACAAAGTGATTGGGCATGAGTGAAAGCGCCACCACCACTTTTATGTCCTAGATAATGTTTTTTCCTATTTTGACTTTTTGGTCCTTCTTACCCAAATTTGACCTCCAACAATCAAGATGGAAAAAGCGCCAGGACAAAAGTGTCACCAATACTTTTGCCCATCAATGGTTTTGACTAACATGTGCCAAAACTAAAAAAATATTTGTTTGTACCTTTCAAGCCACTCATTATTAATGGATTTGATCACCAAGATCTAATTCACGACTCTCAACAAAAATTCTAAATCCAAGATTTATCATTTTTAATCTACCTCTATTATAGGCATTTTGATCTTATTTCAAATTCTTACAATCTCCAATCCTATCAACTTTAATATAGTCCTTCCCCCAAGGAGCCATGGCTTCCTATAAAACCAACATTTGGGGTGGCCAATTGGATTTCTATAAAACCAACACTTGGGATGACCAGATCATATCATCTTGCATTGCAACAAAATTCCATCAAAATCCATCTAGATTCATAACAATTCATCTTCATGCATAGTAATATTATATCAAAATATTATTACAATTTGGTAAAGGCATCCTTCTAGCATCAAGTATTCGAGTTATCTTTCAAGATTTCCTTCTTGCAAGCACTCAAGCATTCAAGATCAAGCTCTCAAGTGTCTACAAGCAAACATGTTAGCTTCAACCAAGCTTCCACAAACAAGGGGGAAACAACATTATCATCTTGGGTTGTTCTCTTTCCCCTTGCTTTTGACACTTTCTTACTTTGTAGCTCCAAATTTTAATCTTGTTACATACAAGCTAGCTTGGCATATTTCATTTTCATCTAATTTGGCATCTCATTTTGTCATTGATAGTTTTTACTTTAAATAAGAAATATTTGCTTTTCTATCATTTAGTAGGGTCTTTGTACTCCCAAGGTAGAGGCCTTTGTCATAGAAATCATTAAATCATCTAACTTTATATTAATATTTACTTATAACACTTTAAAGTGAAATAGTTACTAGGTTGTAGGTCCAATGATGCTAACACTCCAGTTTTACATAGTCATATAGAGCTAAAATGTTGTTAGTTAGGAAAAAATGCCAATAGTCCTATCTCTAACCCAATGGTACTTTTACCTTTGGTCATTAAATACATTCACCTATAATTTTATTTTTTTCCAATCCTCATTTAAGCAAGGGATTAAAGATAGTCAAGGAAGCCTAACATTCTTCTCCATGTCAAGCAAGCCCCTTTGATGCTAACCCTCTCTTTTTTGCTTGTTTTGTACGAAGGTGAAAGCACCATCAGATGAAAAAGCATTGATAGTGCTTTTGAGAGATCAGTAGTTGTAACACCCTAGGTCTAACTCACCTGGTTGTCCAAAACATGAAGTAAAATTTTTGGATCAAAATATTCAAACGTTTAAGCAGCACCCAACATTAATTAGTACATAGGCATAGAGTTACTCATTTCAAGGAATCTAAACACTGCAGACGGTCCCTCAAATAGTCAATATTGGCCAAATTTCGTAATAGGTGTCATTTTATGAACACATTCGTCTCCTTTACTAGAGGTCTATGTTCATGGCAAGGGGTTGTCCTTCCAAGGTCCATAACACCTAAAATTATGGACACATATTTCTCTACCCCATAGCATGGTGTGCTTAGGATCCCTGTCCTAAAAAACATTTTCAAGGAAAATATGTTTTTGTTTGTCTTATTCATGCTAGGATATAGCGTTAGTATACCTAGTGCCTAATTGAGATTCCAACATACTATGGAGTCAATTAGGGCCCACCATTTCTCTAGCTTGGGACTAGGTATCTCAGGCTATGTTACAATTGATGAGGAGTTGTCCCATACCAACTTGTCATTAGACCTTCTAGTGCATGTATCTAGCTTCTTCTAGATTCGACAGTTTGCTAGCAATTCCCCAATCGCACATAGGATGTGATATTCTTCATGGTACTACTCACTTATCAATCCAAAGAGGGTGTCCCATACCACCCCTCATTACTTGTTCTTGGTAATGGGACCTACTTGTCCCAGGATGGGTTGCCAAAAAGTGATTGATATCGATTCACAGTATTTTCTCTACCTAAAAATTCCAGTGTTGGGTGGATGCTCATCTGACTTGATGAAGCATCTATTCACTAACCATACCATACTTCTCGATGGTTGAAGTTTTGGGTTTAACTTTGATTTACAGTTTTTCTACTTATATGTCTCTGTCTTAATTTTGTAACACATTTTTCAAGAATAATTATATAATACTCAAATTATCTAAAATCTTACAAGTGAGTATTAAATCATACAAATAAATATTCTAACAAAGAATTTATTTTCTAATGTTTCTTTTGCTTGAATAGATTCTTAATAAAAGGAATATGCTCCTCCATACATATGTCCAATTAAAATATTAAAACTATTCATCTCTTTCCAATATAGTAAATTTAAATTAAACACCTTTAAAAGGTATACTAATCATTCATACAATATCGTACTTTTTATTCTACACAATTTAATTATATTCGAAAATCAACAATACATGGTCCAACTAATAATTATTCCATTAAGGCTACTCTATCTTTTGATTTTATAAAAATAATCATACAATTTGACGTTCTCATACAATTTGACCTAATTTATTTAATCAACATCTACTTTACACTTTCTAAAGGTATTCTAGATAAACTTCTAAAAGCTATACTTTCAAAGCTATAATTTGTTGTTTTCTTTTATTGTTATGCTCAAAGGATTGTTCTATGCCAAACTAAATTATACATAGTGGTTACCACAATGCTATTCTCGGTTTACTTTAACAGGTTATCATAAAATCTCATGAAGGTTTATCTTTTGTGTAAAAAAAACAAATTGTTCTATTAATACATTTTCGACAATGGCTCATGGATAGAGAAGTAATTCAGGTTTTTACTTAAAACTAAGACATTTTGGTTGTAGAACACACATAGCTTTGCAAAAAGGTTTAAATAGCTTATGGTATATCTCACTTAAACAAAATAGGTAACGTCTTTACATCAGTCTTATTTGTTATATGAATCTATTTGGAGGGCATCACAACAGTTTCTACAAAGTATACCAACATATATGAAGACATGGTAGTGATATAAGTCCCAAGAGATATAAGATATATTTAATATAATTCATCAATCCTTATTAAAAAATGAACAAAACGTCAGAGGCATAGACAAGTATTAAAATTTATCAATCTATTCTAAATGATTTTACGATTTACCAAGCTAGTAATTTTTTAGTTAAGTGGCAACTCTTTTCTATTGGATATAGGGTAATTACTCCTTTCTGATTACGCATTCTACAACACGATGGTTTAGATTTAACACCAGTGCCTTTCTCAACAAGCGATGTAATTCACTTCTAGCATAACTCTATTGGTTAGCTACATGAATTATTCAAAATTACATAAATATATAGGTTAAATGGTTTTACATTTTACATGGCAACCAAGAAGCTTTTTATTGAAATTTTATTTAATGTATTGTGAAGAAAAATAGATAAATAGTGCACCTTGCTAGATATGTTAAGTCATTGGAATGTTAATTCAAAGATAATAAACTTAACGTGTCATCCTCTATTGAAGTTATTCCTTCCATATTAAACTTGTTTACAACAACAGATGAGATAATATGTTGAATAAACATAAGGTTAAACATTATCAAAATTGCTTTTATTTAACATGGTGTGGCCAAAGAGAACAATTTACAGCAACAAGAAAATAAAACTAAGATATTGAAAGAAAATTAGTTTGGTTTAAATTTAAAGTTTTCAATACAATATACCCTTCCACATATACATTTGAAAATTAAATATATTTTCATCCTTCTATGGAAGGTTATTGTGTCAACAAAATAACGACTAACTACGTGGGATTCTCAGTTCTAGGTGGTTATACTACAGTGAGTGGTTCAATAACAATGACTTGATAGTTAAGCTGGCTTCCAAGTAAAACTCTCCTCTCATTCCTTTTTCCACATCTTTGCTAAACACCCCAACCAGGATTTGCTCGTTCAAATAGCATCAAGGACGCATCATTGTGGAGAGATAAGTATTGAGGGCATATATTTTGGGTTAGCATGGTTAAAATTAAAATGCAAACTATATGCAGACATCCAGTCACACTAACACCAGTTCAGGATTATGGTAATATCTAATATGGTTATCATTCTTTATAGTGAGGAATTACAGTCAACCAATATATTTTCAAAATAGAGTATCCAAACCAAGAAAACAAAATATAAATCTTAAGTTCTTCCAATGAAACCACTAGCACTATTTACACATTCATTTACAAGCTTTGTAAAGTTAAGATAAACTGACCTCTCACATCGAGTAGCGAAGTAGAGAACAATCAACTCGATCCAATTCGAAGGAAAAGAATCCTCTTCAAAATCCAATACCAGAGATACAAAAACAAGGCAAAATAAGATGGACTGATCTTACTATAATCTTCCTTTTAGTAGGGTGAAAGCAAATAGTTTTATCGACACATAAGTTGATCATGCATCACGCTTGTTTGGAAAGTAGTCGGGTGGCACATCTGATGGCTGCCTAGTAGAAGAAAGATAATATATGTTTTTTTGTTTTACATTATATATTTACTTTTATTTATACATATATATATTTACTTATATAGTATTATTATTTCATATTTATTATTATTTTATTTATTATATATATATATATATTATTAATAATTATATTTATACATATATATATATATATATATATATATATATAAATGCATGTCAACCAAATTTGTTGAATGGACATATGCATTAAGCAAATAGATGCAACAACCATGTGCAAAATATAGTCAGCAATCAACATGTTCCTATATGAATTTATTCCAGTGAGCTTTCATGTACTCACAACTATGGTGCTTTTTAAGCACTAACATCATATCCCACCTTAAATTATGCAGATAATCCTTATATTTCTACATGAATGTGGGTATATGGTTCCTCTTCCCTGCTTGCTTGATGGTAACACATGTTCCTGCACTCACAAAACTTATTAGTAGTATCTCATTCTATATAAAATAGAAAGCAGACATATAGCTAAATGAAATGGATGTTACATTCTCCCCCAATGAGAATAAATACAATCCCTATGTTTGCAACAAAAACTATGCATTTTCACATCATTACTTAAACATTCATTCAACAACATGCTATAATTTTTAAATTTACATATATCCATAAGTAAAAGCTAAAATCATGCACATAATTTTATATATATATATATAACAGTGTTTACTCAAAAAAATACAAAAACTATCTTTTCATGATAGCCACTTATTCTCATGTGGCATTTTGTCAAAATAGTGGTCTCACTAGACCATGCACTAATCTATATTCCTTTTTCTAAATTGTTTTTTTCTATAACCAAGAATCCTAATAGGATGAAATTCAATGTGTTGTGGGTCTGATATCTACAAATGGGAAACACTCCATACATGTGAGGGATCTACCACATATTTTCTAAGGAGAGACACATGGAAAGTGTAATGGATTTTAGACAAATTTGGTGGTAAGGCCAATATATAGGCATCCGAACTAAGTTTTTCAACGATCTCAAATGGTCCTACAAATCTAGGGCTGAATTTGGTAGATTTGATTGAGCTTTTTGAAGGTTTTACTCTCAAGAATACTCTATCACCTAAAAATAAGTCTTGTGGTGTTCTTTTGAGATCTACGTAGTTCTTTTGTCAATCTGAGGCTTCCTTAATCCTATGGCAAATTTCCTTTAGTTGCTCTTCTATTTGTTTAATAGTGTTTAGACCAATCATTACCCGATCTTTCAGATTATCCCATAACAAAGGTGTTCTACACATATACCCAGATAGGCCCTCAAATAAATCTAGGCCCAACATGGCATGATAGCTATTATTACATATAAACTCAACCAAATAATCTTCCCATTTGCTTTGATGATCCATATCATACATTTGTAGCATGTCTGCTACAATAGGTTATCCTTGACTATAAATTTCTTGTTTCCATCAGGTCCTTACTCAACCTAAGTTAGAGTTGATTCTTTCTTGACTATGTAGAGTTTATATTCTTCTCCAATGGCCTTTTTAACTTGCATAGTTAACCAAAATTTGTGATATAGCTATCTCCCTTCAAAATTTAAGAGCACCTTAAGTCAGTCTACACCAAAACAATATCAAATGCATATAAGGAAGCTAAATGCCATTTGGTTTTTCCCTAAGGTAAAGTGATTTGGGGATCCATACTTGACCTTCCACCCATTTTCCATAAACCATGCCTTTCTAGTATGTCCTTTATCAAACTAAAATATGAACATCTCTATCATATATTCCTCCTCTTAAAATAAAAGGTGTAGCTTGTGAGAGTAGAATTACCTATTGCTATATTTTATGTGTAGCCTCCTCAACTATTTTTTTCTTGTTGGCTCTTTGTGGGCATTGATAAGCATAATGTGATCCAGTACATATGTAGCAACCATCTAGAGGAGATTTGTTCTTCCTGCCCTCTTCATTATTGACTTGCGATGGATATTCTTTCCCCAAATTCTGTGCTAAATATTTTTTATTATTCCTAAATTTTCTCCTATCAAATTTACCTTTGTATTTCTAGAATTTATTCTCGTCTTTATTTCAATCATTACTTCTATATCGGTATCCTTTCTTGGACCTTTTATATTGGTTCTTGACTAATCTTGTTGGTTTAGTTTCTTTCCTCTTCCTAAAATCATCTTTGTCTTTCTTTGTCCTCTAGTAATAGGCCTTCTTATTTTTTAACTTAACTCCTCATAACGTGTTGAATCATAGACCTCAGATAGGTCCTTAGGTTTCACTAAACCCACTAGAGATCCAATCCTTGGATGTAATCCCATGATAAATTTTTTTACCTTAAGTTCTTCCCTTCGATCGTACTCAGGTACATATTTCAATAACTAAACAAACCTCTAATAATACTCTATTACAAATATATTTTCTTGGTGCAAATTAGTGAACTCAGCAAATTTTTCTACATAGAATTGTTGAGTTAGAAATCTATCTCTGAATTCCTTCAGGAATGTGTCCCAAGGTACATCAACAACCTCGACATGTTTTTTATCTTATATGTTGTCCACCAATCTAATGTTGGTCTTGCCAAATGAGCCACTACCCACGCTATTTTAGATTTTGATGAGGGGATTTATAGCATAATATCCTTCGGCCTAACTCAACCAATTTTTTGTTGCCTCACCATCACCTCTACCATCAAATTTTGAAATATCTATTTTCCTTAGGTCTTTGTTTAATTCAGCACCAACTTTTCCTCTACTAGATCCCTCAAACAGATCATCTTGACCCTCTTCTGGCTCCTTTCTTTTAAACAAAATTTTAATCAACTTCTATTGTTGGACTATCAATTCTTGTTGTTGTGCTAATTGTGCCCTCTGTTGTTCCATTTGCTAAGTCAATATAACTCTCTATTATTCCATATGATCTCTCTACTGGCTCATTTGTTCTTGTGATTGAACCCTTTGTTATTCCATATGTTCTCTTTGTTGGTTCATTTGTTCTTGTAGTAATTACACCATTTTAGCCAAGTTATCTTCCCTTTGAGGGGTTTTTCTAATTAAATATTTCTTGTCCTTATGGACAAGTATACGGGGTGCTTCTACCTCGACTTCTCTGTTTGATTCTTTTATAATCCTTATTAGTCCCTTCATCGGACTCTTAGCAAGCACCTCTTGTTGAGCCAAAGCAACTTTTTTAGAAGATCCCACCATTTGCCTAGATGCAACAAGAGCTATGTTAATTAAAAGTCATACAATTCACATCAAAGTGACCTAGAGTTTCACAACCTAGGCTTTGATACCAATTGTAACACCCTAGGTCTAACTCACCTGGTTGTCCAAAACATGAAGTAAAATTTTTTGATCAAACTCTTAAAAAGTTTAAGTAGCACCCAACATTAATTAGTACATAGGTATAGAGTTACTCGTTTCGAGGAACCTAACTGCTACAAACGATCCCTCAAAAGGTCGATATTGGCCAAATCTCACAATAGGTGTCATTTTATGAACACATTCATCTCCTTTACTAGAGGTATATGTTCACAGTAAGGGGTTGTCCTTCTAGGGCCCATAACACCTAGAAGGGTGGGTGCATATTTCCCTGCCCCATAGCATGGTGTGCTTAGGATCCCTATTCTAAAAATTTTACATGAGGCACAGATGTTTTTGTTTGTCTTCTCCATGCTAGGGTACAGCGTTAGTATGCCTAGTGCCTAATTGAGAGTCCAATATACTATGGAGTCAGGTGTCTCAAACTATGTTCTAATTGACAAGGACTTGTCCCATACCAACTTGTCATTGGACCTTCTAGCACTTATATCTAGCTTATCCTAGATCCAGTAGTTTGCTAGCAATTATCCAATCGCACATAGGACGTGATATCCTTCACGGCTACTCGCTTATCAATCTAGAGGGTGTCCTATACCACCCCTCATTACTTGTTCTTGGTAATGGGACCTAGTTGTCCTGAGCTGGATTGCCAAAAAATGACTGATATCGATTCATAACATTTGCCCTACCTAAAAATATCGATGTTGGGTGGATGCTCATCTAACTCGATGAAGCAGCTATTCACTAACCATACCATCCTTCTCGATGGTTGAAGATTTGGGTTTAACTTTGATTTACAGTTTTTCTACTTATATGTCTATGTCTTAATTTTGTAAGATATTTTTGAAGAAAAATTATATATATTCAGATTATCCAAAATCTTACAAGTGAGTATTAAATCATAAAAATAAATATTCTAACAAAGAATATATTCTAATGTTTCTTTTTCTTGAATAGAGTCTTAATAAAAGGAAGATGTTCCTCTATACATATGTCAACTTAAAAGATTAAAACTAGTCATCTCTTTCCAAGATAGTAAATTTAAATTAAATTCCTTTAAAAGGTATACTAATCATTCATACCATATCATATTTTTTATTCTACGCAATTTAATTATATCTTAAAGTCAAAAATACACGGTCCAACTAATAATTATTCCAATAAGGCTACTCTACCTTTTGATTTTATAAAAATTATCATATAAACTTTGACCAAAAATTCCACGATGTTCTCACACGATTTGACCTAATTTATTTAATCAACGTCTACTTTACTCTAGATAAAGGCATAATTATATTCTAGATAAACTTATAAAAGCTATACTTTCAAATCTATGATTCATTGTTTCATTTTATTGTTATGTTCGAAGTATTGTTCTATGCCAAACTAAGTTATACATGGTGGCTACCATAGCGCTATTCTAAGTTGACTTTAACAGGTTATCATAAAAGCTCATGAAGGTTTATCTTTTGTGTAAAAAAAAAGCAAATTGGTCTATTAATACATTTCCAACGATGGCTTATGGTTGTTTTTCAAAGTAAGTAAATCCAATAGAGAAGTAATTCAAGTTTTTACTTAAAATTAAGACATTCTGGCTGCAGAACTCACATAGCTTTGCAAGGTTGAAATAGCTTATGGTATATCTCACTAAAACAAAACAGGTAACATCTTTACAATAGTCTTATTTGTTATATGAATTTGATTGGAGGGCATCATGATAGTTTCTACAAAGTATACCAACATATATGAGGATATGGTAGTGATATAAGTCCCAAGAAATATAAGATATATTTAATATAATTCATCAACCCTAATTAAAAAAGAACAGAACGTCAGAGGCATAGACAAGTATTAAAATTTATCTATCTATTCTAAATGATTTCACATTTTACCAAGCTAGTAATTTCTGAGTTAAATGGCAACTCTTTTCTATTGGATATAGGGTAATTACTCCTTTCTAATTACATGTTCTACAACACAACGATTTAGAGTTAACACCAATGCCTTTCTCAACAAGCGATGTAATTCATTTCTAGTGAAACTCTATTGGTTAGCTACATGAATTATTCAAAATTACATAAATATATAGGGTAAATCATTTTACATTTTGCATGGCAACTAAGAAGCTTATTATTAAAATTTTATTTAAAGTATTGTGAAGAAAAAGAGATAAATAGTGCACCCTGCTGGATATGTTAAGTCATTGGAATGTTAATTCAAATATAATAAACTTAACATGCCATCCTCTATTGAAGCTATTCCTTCCATATTAAACTTGTTTTCGAGAGCAAACGAGATACTATGCTGAATAAACATAAGGTTAAACATTATCAAATTTACTTTTATTTAACATGGTGTGATCAAAGAGAACAATTTACAACAACAGGCAAATAAAACTAAGATATTGAAAGGAAAGTAATTCGGTTTAAATTTAATGTTTTCAATACAATATACCTTCCACATCTACATTTGAAAATTAAATATATTTTCATCCTTCTAGAGAAGGTTATCGTGTCAACAATAGAACGGCTAACTACGTGGAATTCTCAGTTCTATGTGGTTATACTATAGCGAGTGCTTCAATAACAATGACTCGACAGTTAAGTTGGCTTCCAAGTAAAACTCTCCTCTCATTCTTTCTTCCACATCTTCGTCGAACTCCCCAACCGAGATTCGCTCGTTCGAACAACACCATGGATGCATCATGGCGGAGAGATAAGGATTGAGGGCATATATTTTGGGTCAGCACGGTTAAAATAAAAATGCAATCTATATACAAACATCCAATCAACCCTTCACAACGATTCACACAGCCATGCATTCTGATTATATATATATACTTTAAAGCACTAATCACCAGTTCAAGCTTATGGTAATATCTAATATGGTTATCATTCTCTTATAGTAAGGAATTACAGTCAACTAAGACATTTTCAAAACTGAGTACCCAAACCAAGAAAACAAAATACAAATCTTAAGGTCTTCCAATGAAACCACTAGCATTATTCACGCATTCATTTACAAGCTTCGCAAATTTAAGATAAACCGACCTCTCACATCAGGTGGCGAAGCAAAGAACAATCAACTTGGCACTATTCGAAGGAAAATAATCCTCTTCACAATCCAATACCATAGATACAAAAACAAGCAGAAAGAAGATGGACTAATGTTTACTATAATCTTCCTTTTAATAGGGTGAAAGCAAATAGTTTTGTCAACACATAAGTCGATCGTGCATCATGATTGTTTGGAAAGTAGTCGGGTGGCACATCTGATAACTACCCGATAGAAGAAAGAAAATATATGTTTTATTTTTGTTTTACATTATATATTTACTTTTATTTATACATATATATTTATTTATATATTATTATTATTTTATTTATTTTATATATATATATATATATATATATATATATATATATATATATATATTATAAAAAAAGGAATATCAACTAAATTTGTCGAACAAACATATGCATCAAGCAAACAAATGCAACAACAACCTTGTGCAAAATGCAGTCAACAATCAACATGTTCCTATATGAATTTGTCCCAATGAGCTTCCATGTACTCACAACCGTGGTAATTTTTAAGCACTGGCATCATATCCCACCTTACCTTATGCGGATAATCCTTATCTTTTCGCCTAAAGGTAGGTATCTAGTTCCTCTTCCCTACTTGCTTGATGGTAACACATGTTCTTGTACTCAAAACTTATCAACAGTATCTCATTCTAAAGAAAATAGCAAGTAGACGGATAGCTAAATGGAGGGGATGTTACAACAACGCTTTTGCCTTTATGGCAAAAACAAGTTTTTCTACTTCTTAGTCCCTATCATTTCAATATCTAGGACTTAGTTTTATATGTCGAGTGCCAAATTAGTTTATGTTTTTCTGTTTATTTGATAAAATAAGAAAAATAAAAGAAGGAACTAGTTTATTGTTTAATCATTTAGGGGATCAACTACATATTCAAGCTTTTAATATTGAATCAAAATTGCATGTAGACATATTTAGGACTTGTTTGTTACATTCTTCTTGTACCCTTTCCTTCAAAAGAAAAGAAAAATTCATTTACTTTATCATCAAAAGCAAAATTATTTTAGTTTTAGGTCTTCTAGTTGAATTTATATGTTGCATTAGGGCTCGATTACGGTTTAAATTAGTCAAAAAGATATCTTAGGAGAAATATAGGTGTTATTCAATCAATCCATTAAACTCTAGACTCTATTCTAATGAACTACCTCTATTCTCAAAGTGAGGAGAAGAGCATAAAGCATTGGGAAGAGGCCTCTCATGACACCTTCCTCATATCCCCTTTATCATAGCTACAACAAAGACCATCCTAGACCAAATTATCAAGAAAATTCAATAAATAGAAGGTGAGATATCTACAAAGGAGAGGTATTAAGGAGCGATCAAATAGTTGATCATAATGATGGTAGCACAATAGCAACATTTAGGGGTGACAAATAGAAAGGAGATAGTCAAGTAGCTAAAGGTGATCCTTGATGTTAAGTGATAGCTACAAGTATGCACGGACACACTTGCCAACATTGAAATCCCAATTCAAGATTTAGAACTAAAATTTAGAATTTAGTAAATGGTAGGCTACCAAACATCTTCTATAAACAAAAGAAATTCCTCAGTGAAGAGCAACTATAAAAAAATCCTTGAGGAAGAGAAGGCTAGAACTAAGAATAATGCCTTGCATGAATAGATAAATAAGTTGAAGTCATCGACGGATAAATTGAAAAGTCTAGTGAAGCTGCAAGAGGGACTTTCTAAGAACCCCTATGAAGATCTTGCAAGGGGGGCTAAAATTTTGGCAAACCTAGAGTTGTCAAGAAATTATATATGGGAGGTTTTACTAAAGACACTTCCATAGTGATCGAGGACTAGCAAAATCTTGTAGTTTTGTCATAGGGTGATCCTAATTTTGTGGATTTTGTGCCCAACGATAGATATAGGAATTGAGATCCCTTGCCAATCATGCTTGACACCCCACAATGTTACTAGAAATGTAGTAAATCAATTACTACCTTATGGTTCTTGATGCTTAGAAGGGTTGCAAAACCAAGAAATTGAGCATTTGGGACCTCTAGGAAACCAATTATGTAAAGTATAATCTAGAGATGAGATTAGTTGTAGAGATGCAATTGGCTCACACAAGAGCAAATCACTCTACATTTTAGAGTGAATTGCTCATCAATGGACCAAGCAAGACAAGTATACATGAATATCAAGGAAGATCTCTAGGAAAGCAACTTTTTGTCTTTTGTAGTATCATAACCCATTTAGAAGGCTTCTAAATTAGTTAAAGATGGATTTATATGTGTGTACCGTTTGGAGGTGCGCCATTTTGCTAAAGATGCCCCTAAATTAGTAGAATTATTAGGAGTAGAAATTTCTTACCCCAAGTAACTATTAGGTGAATATTTTTCTATAATAGAAGCCATGGGATCCATTGTAGACATCTTTTGATCTTGAGAAAAACATAGCCATACTTTATGTGTCTCATAGTGTAATTTCTCTAATTTTAAAATTAAAAAAGAGATTGTGTAGCATATTTATTCTTCAATTATGGCATTACTCTTTTGGATTGTGAAATACATGATGATTGTGGCACTTTCCTTTTGCCTCCTTACCATTCTTAGTTATGTCTATTTCATATGTGCATAAGCATACTATTGTACACATCTTTCACTTGTAGATTTTTTACATTTAAATGGATGTCAACTCTACAGGATGTCATTCCAAGGCATTGACTTTGAGTGTTATGGCATTTTTATTTGTAATTGTGATAGATAACTATATTTATTATTTCTATGAATAGACATAAGCTACACTATGTGTATGTTCCTAAGTTATTTTAACATCTCCATTGAGACTATTAGTTTTCTAGAATGTTAAAGCAAATAAGTTTCGAAGTCAACTAATATATGGTTTTGAGAAATTGATTGGTTTTTCACATTATATGTGTGGCAATATTGTAACAAAAAAAAAACTCCTAAATCCATTGTGGTTTTCAATATGAAATTCCATTCATCACTAAGTGGAAGCAAAATGATCTTACAAAATTGAAGGATAGACCTATGATACTGATAATGTGAAAAAGGACATCCACACTTCTAGCAAGAAAAGAGGTGCAAGCCCTTGGTCTCACTTCTATGGGATTCCCCACCCTTATTAGTTTTGTAGAATGTTAAAGCAAAGAAATTTAGAAGTGAACCATTAGATGCTTTTGAAAATTTGATTGGTTTGTCACATTATATGTGTGTGGCAATCTTGAGAATTTGATTGGTTTGTCACATTATATATGTGTGGCAATCTTGTAACCAAAGAAAAAAAATCTCTTAAATCCATAATGGTTTTTAATAAGAAATTTCATTCATTAATAAGTGGAAGTGAAATGATATAACAAAATTGAAGGATACACTTATGATAATGATAATATGAAAAAAGACATCTGTAATTCTAGCAAGAGTAGAGGTACAAGCCCTCATTCTTGCTTATATGAAATTTCTTACTCTTATTAACATTGAGTTGTAGTATAGGTGTGAGGAATAATTGACCTCTTTTAAGGGTTTATTGTGATACTCTTCTCTATTGAAATTGTTATTTCCGGTTGCACATACCTATAAGATTTATATTCAAATGCAAAACATTTTCTAATGGAGGACTTAATTCATTCTCTTGAAATGGGCGTGAATATAAACAATGATAATATTGAAGCCTTTATGTATAGACCTTCTTGAAAGGGGAGGATTTATCATTTCGTATTATCCCTGAAATGGGATTGTTATTTCCTGTTACACATACCTATCAAATTTATATTCAAATGCAAAACTTTTTCTAATGGAGGACTTAATTCATTCTCTTGAAATGGGCGTGAATATAAACAATAATAATATTGAAGCCTTATGTATAGACCTTCTTGAAAGGGGAGGATTTGTTATTCAAGAAAAAGAGGAGGAAAATGAGAGAAAAGCATTTTAAAAAAAAAAAAAACAAACAATGCTTTCAATGAAGGGGAACAAAAGAAAATAAAATATTACAAGCTATCCTTATGTGCAAAACTTTTTCTAAGAGTGCATATCCAGTCGTTGGCCATGATGACATATCTTCCAAGGATGTGAAACTTTAAAGATTGAAATCCTTTTGCTCCAGTGGAAGGGATTTCTTTTGATAGTATCTTTTCCCTTTGAGGCACACTACTTTCTTTACATCTAATGCATAATAATTGCATTCTAACTTCTATCATTGGAATTATATTACACTCCTTTTTATAGACAGCTTGTGTCAACCTCGTTTATAAGCTAGATCTCAGTTCAGACTATCCTAGAAAATTTAGGCTTTCTGCTAGTTCAAGCACTAGTATGCACAATTCACATGTTTGAGCTGACGTTCTCATCTCTTATGGCTTCGAATATTAAAAAGCATATCGATTTAGTGTAATATTTTATATGTTGTGCCATTGGACTTTTATACTTCCTTATTCATAGCACTATGTATATACATGATTTTATATATCTTTTGTGTGATCAGTTTGAAAAACATAGTTGGCATTATTTTATTTTATTTTATATTATATTATTCTCTTCTATATGGCAAATATAATATTATATTAATGAAAATACTTCACATCTTCGACGTGTAGGAGTATCACCTACGCTGGTATGGATGAGGGTGTGCTATGAATGTCAATATCTACGTTGACCTTACGTAACGATTCGTGAAAAAACTATTGAAAAAGGGGAAAACTGCTTGAATAAACGCCAAATTCCAAGGCCCCTCAGAATACATGGACATGGAGAGAGTTGGAAAAAAGGAACTGCTCAAGAAATATAAAACAAAATATCCACGTCCATGAAAGAAGAGAATGTAACGCTTTTACCTTGTCTTTTCAGGATATATGGTATTGTAATTGAAGTCTTTGCTTTCTAGTAAAAAGTAAAGTCTCCGCATTGGTCGAGTGCGTTATCATAATATCAACAAAGAATGTTACCTTCGAAACACTACACTCATTAGCCTTTAAACATTAACATGAGAGTTGAAGGTTTACCTTGACCTTTGGTTGTATGATTCGTCTTTTTTATGTAACACTTCACACGTCTTTGTTATGATCGAAAGCCATCTGAATCCGCATTTTTCACCTTACAAAATGCTCGAAGTAAGAGCAAAAACAATCTGTTTTGAAAACTAAAATGTACTTACAACCAGGCTTCCAAAGTATCCAATAAACAAGTTTTTGTCAAATAAAAATAAGGAAGCATTATTAAGCGTAACTCTGTATAAATTAGTAGTTTTCTGCCTCAACTTTTGAAGTGGAAAGCTGGTTATAAATGACATTTACAACAATATTATTTATTTGAAAATAACATTTTGATGAGTTTTTTTTCAAACAATTTTTTTTTTATGTATAATTACATATAAGGTATCAGAACAAATATTCCCAAAATATAAGGCTACACTAACAATTGGTCTTTTGTAGTAAGTAGCATATGATTCAACATATTCAGAGCGTTGTGGTTTGACAGTCCCATATGGTGCTTGGGGGAGGCCATGCTTTGCCTAGCTTGATGGACAGACATATTTGATTTCCATCATCTGTTTCATCTATTTTCTCCAGATCACAGGGTCAATGCCATTGAAAAAAGAAACATCCAAAGCCGCTCTTCAATAACATGGCTGTCTTAGAATTTAAGCTGCATGACATAACCAAGTCTGGATATATCTTCAACTCCTTCCACTTCTGCGTCCAAGTGGGAACATGCCAACGTGAACCCATTAATGACATGATGCCCAATCACTGCCCTGGATTTTCTTTATAGGAATACACAACGCAGCTTGGCTTGCACAAGTTCTTGTTTGATGCATGAAAAATTCTCTGCATTCTGACAATCATACAATTAGAGAACCTTCTGAATGAATTCTTTTTTAACTCACGTTAACAAATTGTGTGCATGCAAATTCACATTGTTTTTGCAGTACTCGAGGATTTCATGGCGTCTTCTGAAACATTGAAGCTATGCTTTTGTCTCTTTCCGTCAGCCAATTTGAACCGTTCTAAAAGATTTCAAATAAGCCTTGACTTCTTGCAAAATGCTCTTCAGAGATGTTCATAAAGTACTAGCTATTTCTTGCTGTTAGAAATAAGGACCCCTGTTTTCTAGAAAATGGGAAAATGTAGAGTGGTAGTCTTCCAGTCAAAATTGATTCTGATGTCCAACCTTGCAAATTCTTGATCATATCCAACCTCTGCACCTCTGGCTCTACTTCAACGAGAGTTCAGCAGAGCCGGTTGACCAAGGGTACATCCAAAGCTTTTCTCTATCATGCACAAAAACCTCTGAATTTGGAAAGCCCAGTGACCTTGAACCTGAATGACAAAATGCTGCTGAAAAGCTGCTACTTCTATGCAAACCACCTTTGGATGACTTAATAAGCCCTTCTGTAAAGTTCAAAGCATATTGATCGTCAGTAGATATGTATAACTAACAAGGGTGCTCTGGATTTCTTCCAACCCCAACCAACGAATGACCCGTTGAATGTGACCGTGGAAAGTTTTGGCCTCGGTTTTCTAGAAGTCTTAGGTCATTTCCTAGTCCAACAATGGAAGAATTTGTAGCAGGCGCCCTGCCCTCATTGTAAACACTTGGTTGCCCTGGCCTTGTTCTATTTAGCCCTGCCCCTGCATCAAAAGGATGCATTTCATTTCTACTTCCGTCTTGATGATCAGCAATATCCTGCACTGCGTTGGCTTCTCCCACAACAACAGCTACTTGCTCTGCTGCGTGCAATGGGTCTTGTTGTGTCTGGCTTTCTACATTAACCCTTATCCCCTGTTCTACAATCCTGGACTCTGGAACTAGACTTGATCTACATAGTGGACAAGTAGTGTGTGAAAACAGCCACATATCAATGCAATCAGGATGAAATGCATGACTGCATTTGGGCAGCAATCTCAGTTTCTCATCATCCTCGAACTCGCTCAAGCAAACTGCGCACTCCAAAGCTTGCTTTCCTTGCTTCAAACCCTTAACCAAGGAATAATTAAGCATAGGAAAAGTTTCAATTATTCTCCTATCAAGTCCTTGTGAAGCCCTATTCATCGTTCCATTCCCACCACCTCTCCTCCTAGAATTCCATCCTGTGTGTTCTCGACAGGCGCAACGGCAAACAAAGATAAAGTAGACGCCCAAAGAAAAGAAAGCACTTACCAGAACGACGGTCATGGCCACGAAAGGATTGAAATGTGCACTCCCGTATGAATTGCCGTAGAAATTTTCAGGCGTGGAAGACTCATTGTTGCTCTTGTCAAATAAAGTAAAATGGGGCAAAGCTGAAGACAAACTAGATTGGTTCAATTTATCAGATAAAAAGGCGTTGTAACCCACGGACGCAGAGGGAGCCCAGGCAGTGTAGTTGTCACTCTCCTGGACAGCAAGTATTCTTCTGTTGTTCATTATTTGCTTCCCACTTCTTGATTGGACTTGCAACTGAAGATGTAAATAATGTCTATTCTTAGGCTTATTGCACAAGAACAATCGACTCTTCCTACCACCAAGTAAGAGCTTCAAATTCAAATGAGGCAAAAAGAATTAGTCTTGTCCTTTTTTTTTCGAAACGAGCTAAAGAAAAAGCTGCCCTTGTAGAAGCACAGAAGGCCTAAACAACAGGATGCCTAAAAATTCAATTAATTCAAATTAAACATAATGCTTTCCCAATTTAAATTCTACCAAACCAAAGTTTATAAAAAAAACCCTAAAAACCCTATACAATTATCTAAGCCAGATAATCAAGCAGGCCTTCTGCCATAGGATTCCAGTGATCATTCTGTGCAAATTTCAACAAGAAACACACTCTCAACGACGAAATTTGCTGGCTAAAGTGCTTAGAAATCTAGCAGCTATGAACCGCTTAATAAAAACATATGAAACTCCCAGCCTAAGCAACGCAAACTTCTTATAAAGGTGAGGGTAAACCAGTACTATCCTTTGGTTTTCGATTAATAACATAGACCTCCGAAAACACATAAACAAAGAATGTATACCAAGGTTTCGCTGGGGTCTGCATCTTACCTTGATTGACGTCTTCTCTTCTTCTGCAAGTACTGAGCCCTTCGGAAACCGTTGCAGCTTTTGCAACCTCAAACCACTTATATTATGTCCTACACGAAATGTGAACCCCACAAGATACTTGTAAATGTCATATAACTGTCTGACAATGGCCCGATTCTGTGGGTTCCACGACACCAACCTCAAACCGTAGGGGCGTTTAACGGCATCCCTATTTTAACATTTTTCTTTTTTTTTCTTAAAAAATATTTTATTGGGGTCTCCTTCACTTCAAGTCGTGTTTATAGAGAGGCAGGGGTTATAGATGCAGCTTAAATGATTTGATCTGTGTTAGTAGACAGAAACCTCGGGAAGAATATTTGACTCCGTGCTGTACCAATTGTTAAAATAAAAGGATGTTAATGATTTCCCTAATAAATTAAATGAAAGAAATCCCAACTTTTAGTGGTAACTCTGGCAAAAATAAGATGCTAGGGTTTTGAGTATTATTATGGTCCCCAACTCTAGTGGACCAATGCACAGCATTGGCACCGTAGAAGAGAATGCATGCGATAATGGCTCCTCTCATTCAACTGTGCAGGTTTGTGTTGAGAATGGTCCACAAGGTAACCCTCATTCTCCTGATGTAATTCTTTCTTTGCTTTGAAGTTGATTTTGCATGTCACAATTTAAAATCTCTCACCCTTGTCGAGTATTTTGTTGGACGTATCCCTAATGAGTCTTCCCTTAGGGCCTGGGTTAACACAGCTTGGACTCCTCATGGAGTCAAGCTAACGATGGTTTAAAACCTTACAAAAGGATTTTTTTATTTCACTTTGCGAAATCAACTCATGTTAAGGTGATTTATGAACATGGCCCTTGGTACATGAGAAGCTCTCTGCTTGTTTTTTCTCCTTGGACCCATGACTTTTCTATTTTTGAGGAAAGATCTACCAAAGTCCCTGTGTGGGTGGAATTCCTAGGACTCCCTCTACCTTTGTGGCCCTTTCTCAATCACATAGTAGCCCCTCTTGGGCATGTCATTTTGGTGGAGGTGGACAAATTTTTCCATGCATGCCCTCAAAAATGTGTTTGCGTTGAGATTGATGTTTCTCGAGATCTCAAGGAGTCTATTGACATACAAGTTGGCGACATTGTGTTATCCCAACGGGTCCTCTACATTAATTTGTCCAACACTTGTTTTGTTTTTGGTGCCAATCCTCAACACACAAAATCAAAGATTGTCCCTTGATGTCGCATAACAGGGACAAGCAGAGCCCCACCACATTGAGTGCATCCACTCATCAACCTCAGGAGGATGGTTGGACCACTGTGGGAGGGTGAAAAAATGCACATTTGGTTGCTTATAAATGTACACAATCCAAGTCCACAGATGTCTTACAATCGGTAAAAACAATATGAAAAAGGAAAAAGTTGATCATGCAACTGAAACTACCAACAATGAGGCTCCTCAGTATAACAAACGGTTGCAGTAGTGCTTGCTTCAGAGTCCTCCAGTACATTTCCCCCAGCTAATGCTAGGCGCTCCCGCAGCCCAAGAAGGCGATCTGCAGAAGATGTTGCTCCAGAGAAGTGACTTCATATGACCAATGTTCAGTTAGGCAACAACTACAGTGTGTTGAAGTATCTTAACGGCGGTGAGGCTATGTCGTTGGATGCAAAGCCATAATCGATGGAATTGACAGTTCCTCTAGAAGAAGCAAATTCTAATGTTCCCTCTCCTTTTGTGCAATTTTGATGTTCTCATAGTCCTCGACAAGGGAAAGAAGATGAAGACACTTTACCTGAAAAACGGTTTCACCCATTTGGCCCAAAAGTTCCAATAATTTTGCATTGGAAAGACACCCATCTGGCCCAAAAGTTCCAATAATTTTGTGTTGGGCAGACGTAAAGCTACCTGGTGCCTAGAGTTACAGTTCTACAGTTTAGGGTTTCTAGTTTATTTTGCTATGCTTAATTATGTTGTGTATTCACCCTTTTAGGGGTTGGTTTTGTTCTGTAAGGAGGGTCTATAAGGGGGTGTTGAATAACTGTAATTTGTTTGCTTGGGTTCCCGCTCTATTGATGGAGATATTTTTTTGGCTGATGGCGTTAGCCACGTGGTGTGTTTATCCGCCTCTTTTTTTTTTAGTAAAAATAAAGAAAAAAACTTTTATGAAAAATAAAGAAGAATATATAATATAAGATCAAGAGGAACTCTTTATAAAATATAGAACTAAATCAAAAACTGCCACATGCAAAAGAGCAACAAAGAGGAGGAAAACCATCAAGGGGAGCAAAAAGCATCAATCCTTGAGTCCACAAGGGAATGGAAGAGCAGAAAAAAATGGAATAAAGAGGGATGAGAAAAGACCCACTCATCCAAATTTAACACTTGCCAAGGAAGTCGGACTGAGTTTCGTCATCTTTTTTTGGAAATCATCCAAGTGGTTTATCACCTCCTCCATAAGCACTATGCATAATTATGTTCATTATGCATAGGGATTTCATGAGATCTTTTAAGATAATGAAATTGTTACTTGGAACTATCATGAAGGGGAAGCCACATGAGATGAAAGGTCTTCGATTCAAAGGATATAATGGAAGCATCAAACATGTGAAAATTTTGAAATTTGCGCTTGATGGTTAAGTTAATTGGAAGTCGGCCTTGGAAAGGTAATCATTCAAAAATGATTTCGAATCAAGATCATTATTCATCCACCAAATCTACTCAAGGAGGAGGGCAAGCGTAGGGTAGCATGAAAAATGCAAAAGAGATATAGGGGCTTTTCAGATAACAACCATTCCCTAAGATTTTTGAAATTGGAAAGCATGAGTTCCAAAGTCCACGTGTGAACTAGATTAGAGGTCTTGAAAAGGTAATAGAACGTGACAACTAGACCTTCATCAACTCGAATTGAGCTAGTCTGAGTCGAAAAACTGGCTCCATCTTCTCCAACCTGGATTTCCTTGATGATGATTGACACGTCTTCAACACCACTAAAGAAGGGGAAAGGAACAATAAAATTAATATAAGCAAGTCAAATGGAACCTCAACAAATAATTAAGAAAATAGTAAGGTCTATGGGAATCCAATCCTTGCTAATACCCCTCCTACAAGGGGGAGAAAGGGGTGTTGCCATCTACACAAAGGTCCTAGGATGGGGGCATCTCAACAACCATAGGTGACACCATTTAAAAGTAAAAGCTCTCTAGGGAAGCTATCAACCCAAACGTGGAGGGAGTCTTGAAGAATGTCCATGTTCGCCAACAAATCAGCTTTCCTATTTTCTTTTCTAAACACATGATTGAACTGAAATCTCTTCATTTTCTATAGACACTTACTAACTTCTTTCATTAAGTCTTCAATGGTCCAGTTTGGAGGTTGGAGTCCTTTGGTAGTATTGATAGTGGACAAAGCATCCCCTTCATAATCACCTATTTAGGACCCATATTTTCCAAAAGCAGTTTTTCTTTGAAAGAGTACTCTCGCTTTAGCAAAGAAGCTTTATTGAACCTTAAATTATCAATATAGGCCATGAGGATATTTCCTTTGTCATTCTTATAAGTCCTCTAGCACTAGAATTGTCTGGATTACCTTTGATAACCCTATCAAAATTAAGTTTTATCCAACCTTGAGGAAGAAAGTCCCATTTGACAAAGGAACAAGAATAAAGAATAAAGAAAAGAAAAGGATGGGAAAACTTTACTTCTCTAGATCTTTAAAGTGGCAACAATCCTAGATTCACTCTCACACCACTTTTCACCATCGAAGGACAGCAACAAAACATTTTTTTAGGGCATTAACAATTTTGATTTCATCCGACTTAGGATCCTTTTGAAGTTCTGAAAAGCTCTATTGTTTCTTTTATTCCAATTTCTCCAAAAGTAATAAGGCAGACGAAAAGACCAAGGTTTTGAGCTTAATCGGGAAACCCGCTGCATACATAAATAAAAATTTTATTGGGTAAGACCCAAGCAACGTCAAAGCTTCCAAGGTAAAAGAAAGTATTCAAAAAAATAAGTGAACAAGAACATCCCTATTGTAACATTTAATGCTAACATGAGGTCAAAATTATATCGTTACCGTGTCCTAAAAAAACATTTTAATAATATATTTCCATCGATAAAACCTAATTTCTAATCATTAAAAAAATATTGGTCCACATCCTCTTTAAATAAAGCTCCTCAAATTATTTCCATCGTAGTATAGAGGTCGCCGATTAAGACGTGGACTTTGTCGGTGTTACCCGTTCGGTCTCGTTCATATTCCCCAAGGCAAATTTATTTATTTTGTTTCTTATCATATTGCTTGTATACGATGAACTGAATAAGGAATTCTTATTAAATATTAAAATTCAAACGTTTAACTTTTAAAAACGAGCTCAACGGAACGTGTAAGGTTGCTGGTCACAGTGGACTCCATTGACGTCTTTAAAAATATAATGACCTCTATTTTACGTTTAAATTTTCACTCAATCGTACAAAGCGGTATTAGTTGAAGCTTTGTCGCTCACCGGTGGCTCCACGTGGGTACGCCATGTTTTACCGGGGCAGGTCGGCGGCCGGTTTTATTTTCACAATCTTGTAAACTTCAAACGGACTCTGCTATAGAGCAAGGTTGATGATCTAAAACACAGCAGGATCCTTTTGACCGGAAAAAGGGCCACCAGGTGAATAAGTTGATGTCTACACAGTACACAGTGAACAATGGATATATGATAAGATTTTTTCAAAACTTTTTTATTATGTATATTAGGTTGAAGATTAAAAAAAGATTTGGCAGCCCTAGGTAGATATTAAATTTTTTTGTGTGGTAGTTTATGTATTATAGAATTTTCACTTTTGATAATCCCAATGTGTTTTATGTTATAAAGTCAAATAAATATCTAATCACTTGATGTTTGAGTGTTTGTTTACATGCTGGATCTAGGAGTGATGGTTTTTAGCTTATAAAATTTGAACGATGATTTGAATTGGATTAATATTTAAGAAAGATGGAAAAGAGATAGATTTTGATAATATGGGATGCAGGGGAATCGTTGGTCCATCTCAATGGCTTTTATGTTATAAGAGCAAATAAACATCTGATCACTTGATGTTTGAGTGTTCATTCACACGTTAGATTTAGGAGTGATTGTTTTTTAGCTTATAAAATTCGAGTTAATGATGATTTGAATTGGATTAATATTTGAGAAAGATGGAAAAGGGTAGATTTAAATCTGAAGCTTTTCATATTGGGTGGAAGCTTGGATTAAAATTCATTGGGTGGCAAGTGTGGTTGTGGTTGGAAAGAAATGATAAAAAATTTAGAGAAACCTTTTCATCCTTGGATGGTTTTTGGAAGGTCATTTGGAATAGTCACATAGACCGTGGCAAAGAAACGATAAAATTTTAGAGAAACCTTTTCATCTGTGGATGGTGTTTGGCAGGTTATTTAGAACAAAATCATGAAAAATGTGGCAATGTATGCAAAAGAGGAAACTTAGGCTGAACGGTGGAGAAAGAAGTCAAAATGCAAGAGGGATAGGATAGAGCTAGTTGGAAACCACCTCCAAAAGGTTGGATTAAAATTAATACTGATGGAGGTGCAAAAGATAATCCGGGTAAAGTTGGAATTGGAGTGGTCTGTAGGAATCATGTTGGGACAATGTTCTATTGGAAACTGCAAGGCCTAGACAGGGCCACAAAAAATGAAGCAAAAGACTTAGCTATCAAATATGCTTCTATCTGGGAAACAAGACAAAGTTATAAGAGGATAATCATAGAATCAGATTCTCAAATCTTTGTAGGAGCTCTGGATCGTATGAGGAACTTTGCTTAGATACATGGAGGTTGAGGATTCTTGTCACCCAGATTAAGGAATTATGGAGGGAATTAGATGATGTGATTCTGCTTTATGTGGGTGGAGCTCTGAATAAAGTGGTAAACTTCTTGGCTAAGATGGGTACCAAGAATGAGGTAGGGGTGAAGTGGCATAGTGGTATGGCTATTGAGGATCAAAGGATTAGGCAGGTTGGTGAGCAAATCGAGTGTTTAGCTAATTTGGACAGTCATTGTAGATATATGGTTGTGTTTAGCTAATTTAGATAGTCATTGTAGATATATGGTTTAGAATATTTGGCTCAAATGCATATCTCCTTTTATTGTTGCAAACAAGTGATCTCGTCGACTAAGGCTGAGAGAAGTCTCATCCCAAATTGTAAATGATCTTTGTTTTCATATAATATTTTCAAATTCTTTAAAAAAAAAACGTTGACAGAATCCACTTATGTTGCGCGAAGAATGCGTGAAATTGCAATTAGGCAGTCGAGTCAACTCACTTTGAAATATTTTTTTATACATAGGAATTCAACAAAATTGTTAGATGTTGTCTTTATAAACCTAAGTCTATTGGACAAAAGCAAAGTTCGACCTGTTAAATGAACCTTAAACCAATTGGGTAAAAGCGAACTAGACCTCAACCTTCTAGTTGGATACTACTTCTATAAACCCTAGATGCTACCTATGTAAACCCTAAGCCTATTTGATGGGGAACCAAAAATCGCTCAGCCCAAATCCTCAAATTCTCATTCATCAAACTTGGAAAAAGATTACAATAATGGTAGCAGTCTGCCAAATAAACTCCTTTATCCCGAAAGATAGTTTTTTTTTTCTATTACATTACAACATTTCCAACCTTGGAAGAAAAACAACCCAAACAGGTCCAAAATGGCCCTCTTGCCTTCACGTCTACAACTCTGTCTCGGCAGTTTTTGACCCCTTGTGCATGCCCTTGCTTCCCATTTTAAAATCTCTGGTGTGACTCTTCGTTTCCCTTTTCTGACCCTTCGTTTCATTTCCCGTGCCTCTTCGTTGTCTTGGCTTTCGAAACGTCTTTCTTTTCGACTCTTGATCTTCATCTGCTTTCATTGCACCTTGGTGCCACGTGCTTGTCCAGTGCTGCCACTGTAGACTCTATCCGCCTGTCAACCAATGATGACGTTTGGTATACCCATCGCTCGACAATTTCCTCTGTAATGGCCCCTATAACCGCCTGCCCTTTCTTTTCTTTTGTTTGGTCGCGAAAATGTGACATGTCGCGATATCGCGACACTTTTCTCTTCTTTGCCAACATGTCGTGATATCACGACACTTTTTCCTCCTTCCTCTTTCTCTTCTCTTGTAGTCGCGATAATGCGACATGTCGCGATATCGTGACACCTTTTCCCTCTTGCTCTTCCTCTTCTCTTTTAGTCGCGATAATGCGACATGTCGCGATATCGTGACACTTTTTCTCTCTTGTGCCTTCTCTCGTCTTTTGGTCGCGAAAATGCGACATGTCGCGATATCACGACACTTTTCCTCCCTTGCGCCTTCTCTCGTCCTCTGGTCACGAAAATGTGACATGTCGTGATATCGCGACACTTTTTCTCCTTTGCGCCTTCTCTCGTCCTTTGGTCGTGAAAATGCGACATGTCGTGATATCGCGACACTTTTTCTCTCTTGCGCCTTCTCTCATCCTTTGGTCACGAAAATGCGACATGTCGCGATATCGCGACACATTTCTCTCTTGCGCCTCCTCTCGTCTTCTGGTCGCGAAAATGTGACATGTCGCTATATCGTGACACTTTTCTCTCTTGTGCCTTATCTCGACTTTTGGTCGCGATAATGCGACATGTCGCGATATCACGACATTTTTCTCTCTTGAGCCTTCTCTCGCCTTTTGGTCATGAAAATGCGACATGTCGCGATATCGCGACATCTTTCCTTTCTGCCTCCTCCTCGCCTCTCGGGTCGTGAAATCGCGACATGTCGCGATATCGCGACAGCTTTGCTCTCTGCTTTCTCTCTCTGTTTCGGGTCATGAAATCGCGACATGTCACGATATCGCGATAGTTTCCTTCCTTGCTTTCTTTCTACTTCGATCGCGATTTCGCGACATGTCGCGAAATCATGACATTTTCTTCTCTGGCCTTTCCTGTATTCTTTCGATCGCGATTTTACGACATGTCACGAAATCACGACATTTTTGCTCCATGCCTTCTCTCTCCTTCTTGAGTCACGAAAACACGACATGTCGCGATATCATGACACTTTTCTTTGTCGTGATATCGCGACATCAAAGCAAACACTTAAAAAAAATTTGTTGATGCAAGATTGCTCTGCTGCCACCGGATGCTCCTGCATCAAACACCCGGGGTGGATTGAGAAGTGTCCTTCACTTCTTGTACTGTTGGAGGAAGACCCAGGCGGTCGACCTCTATTTTTGACAACCAAGTTGCATCTTCACTACGGTCTTCTCTCCTTGGCTCAACCCCTCTTCGCAACTCCTCTTGTAGGGCTTGCACTTGCCTCTACAAAGCTCTGAAATCTTCTTCAGGTACCACATTTCTCCCACCACCACGGTTTCTTCGTGGAGGCATTCTTCCTCACTCTCTTCTCACAATCCTTAACCATAGATCCTGATGTAAACTGCCTCATGTCCAGCGATCTGTTTACACACTCAAGAACCCTACGCTCTTCCACAGATCCTGGTGCAAACTGCCTCACTTTCGACGATCTGCTCACACACTCAAGAACTTTTGCTCTTCCATAGATCCTGGTGCAAACTGCCTCACTTTCGACGATCTGCTCACACACTCAGGAACTCTCGCTCTTCCACAGATCTTGGTGCAAACTGCCTCACTTTCGACAATCTGCTCACACACTCAGGAACTCCTGCTCTTCCACATATCCTGGTGCAAACTACCTCACTTTCGATGATCTGCTCACACACTCAGGAACTTTCGTTCTTCCACAAATCCTAGTGCAAACTGCCTCACTTTCGATGATCTATTTACACACTCAAGAACTCCCACTCTTCCATAGATCCTGTTGCAAACTGCCTCACTTTCGGTGATCTGTTTACACACTCAATAACTCCCGCTCTTCTACAGATCCTGGTAGAAACTGCCTCACTTTCGACGATCTGTTTACACACTCAGGAACTCCCGCTCTGATACCACTTGATGGGGAGCCAAAAATCGCTCACGCCCAAATCCTCAAATTCTCATTCATCAAACTTGGAAAAAGATTACAATAATGGCAACAGTCTGCCAAATAAACTCCTTTATCCCGAAAGATAGTTTATTTATTTATTTTCTATTACATTACAACATTTCCAACCTTGGAAGAAAAACAGCCCAAACAGGTCCAGAGTGGCCCTCTTGCCTTCACGTCTGCAACTCTGTCTCGGTAGTTTTTCGACCCCTTGTGCATGCCCTTGCTTCCCCTTTTAAAATCTCTGGCATGACTCTCCGTTTCCCTTTTCTGACCCATCATTTCATTTCCCGTGCCTCTTCGTTGTCTTGGCTTTTGAAACGTCTTTCTTTTCGACTCTTGATCTTCGTCTGCTTTCATTGCACCTTAGTGCCACGTGCTTGTCCAGTGCTGCCACTGTAGACTCTGTTTGCCTGTCAATCGATAATGACGTTCGGTATACCCACCGCTCGACAATTTCCTCTGTAACGGCCCTTGTAACCGCTTGCCCTTTCTTTTCTTTTGTTTGGTCACGAAAATGCGACATGTCACGATATCGCGACACTTTTCTCTTCTTTGCCAACATGTCACGATATCGTGACACTTTTTCCTCCTTCCTCTTTCTCTTCTCTTGTAGTCGCGATAATGCGACATGTCGTGATATCGCGACACATTTTCCCTCTTGCTCTTCCTCTTCTCTTTTAGTCGCGATAATGCGACATGTCGCGATATCGCGACACTTTTTCTCTCCTGTGCCTTCTCTCGTCTTTTGGTCGCGAAAATGCGACATGTCGCGATATCGCGACACTTTTCCTCCCTTGTGCCTTCTCTCGTCCTTTGGTCGTGAAAATGCGACATGTCGCGATATCGCGACACTTTTTTCTCCTTTGCGCCTTCTCTCGTCCTTTGGTCTCAAAAATGCGACATATCGCGATATCGCAACACTTTTTCTCCTTTGCGCCTTCTCACGTCCTTTGGTCGCGAAAATGCGACATGTCACGATATCGCGACACTTTTCTCTCTTGCGCCTCCTCTCGTCTTCTGGTCGCGAAAATGCGACATGTCGAGATATCGCGACACTTTTCTCTCTTGCGCCTTATCTCAGCTTTTGGTCACGATAATGCGACATGTCGCAATATCGCGACACTTTTCTCTCTTGAGCCTTCTCTCGGCTTTTGGTCGCGATAATGCGACATGTCGCGATATCGCGACATCTTTCCTTTCTACCTCCTCCTCGCCTCTCGGGTCGCGAAATCGTGACATGTCGCGATATCGCGACAACTTTACTCTCTGCTTTCTCTCTCTGTTTTGGGTTGCGAAATCACAACATGTCGTGATATCGCGACAATTTCCTTCCTTGCTTTCTTTCTGCTCCTTCGGTCGCGATTTCGCGACATGTTGCGAAATCGCGACATTTTCTTCTTTGGCCTTTCCTGTCTTCTTTCGATCATGATTTCACGACATGTCGCGAAATCATGACATTTTTGCTCCGTGCCTTCTCTCTCCTTCCTGAGTCGTGAAAACACGACATGTCACGATATCGCGACACTTTTCTCTGTCGCGATATCACGACATCAAGGCAAACACTTAGAATTTTTTTTTGTTGATGCAAGATTGCTCTGCTACCATCGGATGCTCCTGCATCACTATTGAGTAAAATTTAATGAGACCCCAACCTTCCAGTTGGATGTTGTCTCTGTAAACCCTAAGCATGTTAGGTAGAATGAGACCCAACATTTTAGATGGATGTTATCTCTGTAAACCCTAAGCCTATTGGGTAGAACGAGACCCCAACCTTCCAGTTGGATGTTACCTCTATAAACCTTAAGCCTGTTGGGTAAAAACAAAATCAACAAGACCCTACCTTTGTAAACCCTAAACTTGCTAGATAAAAGCGAACAAGACCCCAACCTTCTAATTGGATGTTTCCTTTGTAAACCTTAAACCTGTTGGGTAGAAAAGGACCCCAACCTTCCAATTGGATGCTATCTTTATAAACCGTAAACCTATTAGGTAAAAGTGAAGTCAACAAGACCTTGCCTTTATAAACCCTAAGCCAATCTTCTAATAAACCCTAACCTTGTTAGGTAATAGTGAAGTCAATGAAACCCCAACCTTCTAGGTGAATGATGCCTCTGTAAACCCTAAGCTTGTTGGGTAAAAGCGAAGTCAACGAGACCTTGCATTTGCACACCCTAAGTCTATTAGGTAAAAGTGAAGGCAACGGGACCCTACCTTTGTAAACCCTAAGCCAACCTTCTAATTGGATGCTCCCTTTGTAAACCCTAAGCCTGTTGGGTAAAATCCTAAGCTTGTTGGATAAAAGCGAAGTCAATGGAACCTTACCTTTGTAAACCCTAAGCCAACCTTACAGGTAGATGTTGCCTCTGTATTTTTTAAGCCTACTAGATAAAAGCAAAGTCAACAAGATTCTACCTATGTAAACCTTAAGCCTACTGGGTAACAACAAAGTCAATGGGACCCTGCCTTTGTAAACCCTAAACCAACCTTCTAGTTGCATGTTGTTTCTGTAAACACTAAGTCTGTTGGGTAAAACCGAAGTCAATGGGACCTTGCCTCTGTAAAACCTATGCCTAAGTAAAAGCAAATTCAATAAGACCCTAGCTAATCGACAAGACCCTGCCTCTATAAATCCTAAGCCTAATGGGTAAAAGCAAATTCAGCGGAGCCCCAACTAACCGATAAAACCTTGCCTCTGTAAATCTTAAGCCTAATGGGTAAAAAGTAAAGTCAGCGGAGTCTCGATTAACCGACAAAACCTTGCCTCTATAAACCCTAAACCTGATGGGTAAAAAGCAAAGTCAGTTGAACCCTAACTAACGACAAACATACAACTAATACCATCCAACCAATCTTATTTTGACGATGTAATAATTTAAACCTTGGACCTAGAAAAACCAAAACCCAACGAATGCGCAATTCAAATGTCGTTTTTGGCATTTTGGAGATGTGAAAGGAAGGGAAGCGAATAAAAGCGAAGCGGAAGAATAGCAGTAAGGGTTGTTGGATTGTTGCCGACCTTTCCAAGTTGTAAAGCAACTTTTAGAACCTAAACACGCGGAAGAAAAGGCGCAAAAAGCACTTTTGTTGGTGGATGTGGCAAAGGTTTACTTGACAGTATTTTAGAAGCAAGTATTTACCAATAGAAAGGTGTGACAGGATTAGCTACTGGATGGATGAACCTTGAATATGTTTGCTCAATCTCTCACTTATTTGTTTTTATTTTTTAATATTATTATTTAAAATTTGTAAACGGTTTATGTTGGGATATAAGGTTTTTGAATATTGAGAATTTCGATGACAAATACTCATTTGTGTTAGAATGTAAGGTTTTTAATCAATCGATCCTTTATTCTAAAGGAATGTTTGGTTATTTGAAAAGATTTTTTCCTTACGATTATATATATAAGATGTGATATTTCATTATTTGTTAGAATTTATGGATTTAAAAGAAAAAATAAACTTTTTATAATTACGCTGAGAGGAGTTTTTATTGCCGTAAACATTTTTTTTTTTTAATTAAAAAAGCGACATTAACAAAAACATTTAAAATATTTAAACTAAAACAACCAACAAACCAACCAACGATTGCAATTGTTTAATAAAATATTGTATAAGGCGCCTCGAGATTGAGGACCCTTGGTGTTTTTAGATATATATCCTTTATATCTAAGCTAGTTATGTAAAAGTTTGAGATTATATTATTATTTTTTTATAAAATATTTATAGGTGTATCATTTGAAGTTTTAAATATAAAAAAAGAGGTGTTAACCTTTTAATCACAATATTTGACTAATCATGCAACAATGTGTGATAATAGAGTTATAACAAAAAATTATTAGTCATAAGATTTGAATAATCATTCAACTTATGTGAAAATGGAGTTGCAATAAAAGATTTGTATTAGTCTATGGTAAAAGAGAAATGTTTAAAAGTTAGGTTCATCAAAATTAATTTTGATAGTTATGTTAAAGAAAATCGAAAGAAAATGAAGGAGGTGGTTTTACTTACTCATAATCATATGGAACTTCAACTAACAATTAGTCAAAAGCTACAACATTTTTCATTTAAGGCTTAAAATTATCATTGAAAAAAATTATCATTGAAAAGAGATGAAAAATATTTTAATGAAAGAAGATTCACAAATAATTATTGGTTATGTCAAAGAATGTAAGAATTGAATAAAAAATAGTAATATTTTTTATTCATCAATTATTATTGAAGGTAGTAGTTTAGAAATCTCAACATATACATAATAAGAAAATAAAGTAACAAGTAATATAATCTATTATGTTATTGATCTTTTTCTTAATAAAATTTAAATTTTAGAAGGTTATTGTTTGTATGAATTTTATCTCTTAAAAAAAAAAATGATAAAAAATTAATTATGAAATCACAACTTGTGAAAGATGAAAACTACCTTCAATCAAAATACAAGTTAAATATAATCTCATTACTATAATAAAAAATATAATATTTTATTATTTTAATAAAAATAACCTAAATAAAAGATACGGATAATTTATTTTTAAAAAATATAACTATCAATTTATGCTATACAAAATTAAAAAAAAAAAAAAAAAAAAAATATATATATATATATATATATATATATATATATATATACACTTTTTCTTCCACTCAACAATGCACAAACATCATATTGTTAACATATAAATAAATATCCCATCTTTCAATTTGATGAAGCAAGAGTTAATGAAGTCAATAGTTGCTTGGATTCAAGTGTTGTTAAAAAAACTAAAAATCTTATAATCCATACGTAACAATGGCGAAGTATCGTTGATTTTAAAGAACTTTCATAGTTGTTAAGCACGTGGTCAGGTCACATATACATTTTAGCAGATGTTTTACACCAATTCTAAGGAGAAAACTGGGGTGAAAATGCTTTATATCAGGTTGGGTTTTTATAGCGGTAAATGAAGGGGTGTTGGTAGGAGTTTTGATGAGGAGGTTTCAATAATTACTATCCTAGGCGTTTGACATGTATCAAAATTTAACAACAAATATTTTAGCAATGGTTATCATGAACACAAACACACCTCCAAGTTTATCTTCTTCCTTTGTCATTGTAGGGTGTCTTCAGGTACCACCTCAGTTTTTTTTTTATTGATGGATGGAAAGGGTTTTGAAAGGGTCCCTGAACCTTTTACAAAAGTAAAGAGCCCTCAAAGAGGAACCTTCAAGGCAAAATCCCAAAATTAGAAGGGAAGAAAACCACAAACACAATCAAAATAAGGGAAGACCCTATAACTACCAAAACAAAGACAACACTACATCATGAAAAATAGAAGCAAATAATGTGAAAAGAGAGGATAGAGGGACAAAAAAATGACATAATCCTTACCAACAAGAGTAGGGGTGTCCATCAACTCTTCAAAATCATTGTCCTCAAACTTATTCTTGTACACCTCAAGAAGAGTGGCACCCTGTTCTACATAAGAGATATTCATTTTTGTAGCTCTGAACATAGCTATGTAAAGATCATTAAACCCTTGCATATAGCCCTTTCTACTGGGAAAGGGAACACTCAAAATTTGGATAGGGGATTTTAGAGTCAGGGGAGTACAACCATAAAATACAAAATACATAAAGAGGCATGACAAGTGTCCCAAGTTTTCGACCATAAGGTCAATGACCAAGCCAACAAAAATAAAAACTCCTGATCAGGCGGTACCTTTAGCCTGGGAGAAAGGGAAGGCCATATGGTAGAGAAGATGTAGATGAAGTACATAAATAAAAGAGGGGTAATATTGGAAAACATGGGGCAAAGGGTCAAGCACCATGTCAAAGATTGTGGTACAGGGGAGATGAGGGACCACATGGTAGAAGAAGTTTGGTAGAGCAGACTAATAGGATAAGGAGAGGGAAGAGCTAGAGCAAAGGAACCACACCATAAAGGGAATAAAAATACAGAAAGAAGTGGGGGAAGTCATAAATCCAGATGGATAGGTCCCTCTAGTCAAGACCCAAGTTGGCTAGGGTGTCATTGACTTGGTTACCTTTGTGATAGACATGTTGAATAAGGGAGTTATCCAACTGCAACAAGGTTCTCTTAGTCTCCTCCATGAGATACTCAATGCTCTAGGTTGGAGGTTGAGAGCCCTTCAACATATTAATTATGCTCATGGAGTCACATTCAATGATGACATTGTTGGATGGTATATTTTTCAAAATATTTTTGCCATGGTATAAGGATCTAGATTTTGCAAAATAACTTGTCTGGTGTCCCAAATTTTTGACATAATCTAGAAGAATCTAGGCCTTATCATTTCTAAAAATACCACCAACCCTTGCAGGATGCAAGTTGCCTTTTGTCGCTATATCAAAGTTTAATTTGATCTAACCTAAAGGAGGAAGGGTCCACTTGAATCTTGATCTATCCACTTGGCTGGAATTCAAGGGAGTAGGTGAAGAAGTAAGGAGGCCTAAAGAGACTGTCAGCCTAGTATCAAGAAAATTTTCTTTGTCATATTTTTTTGTTAAGTTGATTGTATTTACAAAAAGGGTTTTGAAAGGGACCCAAAACCTTCTTACATAACAACCTTGGTGGCTATGCAACAAAAACCAGACGAGACAACAGGTCTGCCCACAAAAAACAAAATCCTCCTAATACCAGAGGAGGGATCCCGATCCCACTTTATACCCATACACCCCGACCAACAAGGAGAGCCTCCCGCTCTAGTAACAAAGCACCTAACTGGACCAACTTCCCCACTCTGAGACCTACTGATAAAAATATGACCAGTCCACAAAACCGTAGAAATATACGCACTCCAGCAAACCACCCCTCCCACCCGGGGTCCCCACCTATCAGATCTTACCTTCATGTTTCTTGGAGGCCATGGCCTTCCCCAGAATCTGGGAAGCTTCCTGCAACTGCTTCACTATTGTGTTGATGATAGATGCCACCAACTACAGCACCAACTGGGACTTTGAATCTTCCTTGTCGCTCTTGGACTTCGACGTCGCTTGAGTTGAGGAGGAGGATACCTCCATCTTGGGCTTCTTCAGTCTGGCAGATGATCTACCTCCAAAGGGAGTTTGAGCCGAAGCCCCCGCTTCTTCTGTTCACTACGCTTGGCATTCCTAGTTGGGGTAGGCTTGGTGTGCCCTCCAGATTGGATGGGGTCTCCCAAGGACTCACGATAGGGGGAAGGGGGATTCTCCGTAGGGGGATGGGTGGCCATGGGCTGGATGTTCTGCACCGGAGGTTGGTGGGCCAGCGCATGCTTATACAAAATTGCAAGGAGCCCTTGGTGCCTGGGATGCCCACCCAACTTTTGACACTTTTCTAGGGTGAGATTGAGGGAATACATGAGGTATTCTAGGATGCAAATAGGTCTCCCATCATGGAGGTGATTGAAAAAATCCAAATGAAAGCTACACAGGGGTTTGGCTGGGTCGTCGCAGGTGATGTACTACAAGATGGGCACTATGGCATGGTTCCACGGGGTTGGAAGGGTAGACGCATGCAACGAAGTTTTATCCCACCCCAGGCTCTTCCCCTTATCGAGGAATTGATCAAGCTCTTCTTCCCAGTTAAGTCTGTCGCACCTGATGAGGCACCCAAACAAGGGGAGACTAGTGACTGTAACTAGCATGTCAATGAAAACCATAAAATGTAAACCTTGGACAGTAACCTCACCTTGGTTCCATGAAGCCACAAAGTCATCGATGATAGGGTCTTCGACTCCAACAAATTTCTCCAGGAATGGGGTAAACCTTTTGGCATCCATGAAGGTTTTGGCATCGGGGTTTAGTTGCAGCAGGGCTGGTTCAACATAAGTCATGTTGGGAGCCAGGTTTTTGGGGCTGGTGACCTTGGACAGGAATTTGTAGAGCTCGAGACTGAGCATCGATGCAGAAGAAAGGGTGAAGGCAATCGAGTCGACTGGCTGACGGACCTGGGACTTGGGCTTATGAAGGGAAGTGAGCGTAGTGAGGAAGCTAGAAGGACCATGCTAGGAGTGGCTATAAAAATGGTAAGAAGCCAGTTGTAAGATCTCGTGCAAAAGGTGGGAAGTGGCCAAGTCGGATATGATGATAGTAAGCGGGCTGGCAGTGCCACGCTTCTCATTGGGCTCTTCAAGGCACGCCCGATCTTCCAAGTCACTCCTCAAAAATATATGAAGGGAAATCGAGAGATGAGGGGGATGGGTGTGGACCACCTGAGTCGGACACCATGGCAGGTGCCACGCATCAGGGGTGACGGTGGACCATACCTGCTTGGCCTTGCATATTTCCACGTCACTTGGGTAGATATTGGTTATGATGATATGGATCCCCGCCTCTTGATTGGTGCACGTATCAAGACCGATGTTCATAGAAAGCCACCACGAGTTATTGTTACTTGGATGTTAGGCCAAATATCTCGATTTTCCATTCACGTGTCTGCTGCTTCCATCTGACATGATCCACCGGTGAGAGAGGTGCAGATTACGATGGGAAGTTTGCAGAAGCCCTAGACCCATGGTGAGTATTCCTAGAGTGACCTGACAAAATCTTAGGTCCTCGAAGTCCGATAGGTTGACTTGCCTCCCTTTCCTACTTTGCCGCATTAACAATGACCTGGGGGTAATCCTCCCTCCAAATTTTGAGCCCGCTACCCAAAGTAGCCAGATTGGCCGTGAGGTCGGCCACCTGATTGGCCTCTCTAAAGATGTGGTGAATGGTTGTTCCCGGGCGATTGTGGAGGATCCTCCTAGATTCGAGGATGGAATTGTAGATCTTCCACGATGGGGTCTTTCCATTGGACATGTAATTTATGATAATATGAGAGTCCCCTTCAATAATCACCTCCTTGGGATCCTCTTTTAGTAACAAACCCTTCTCTAGAGCCAAGGCTTCTACATAATTGTTTGATTGGTGCCTAGGAAATCCACATAGGCTAGGATGATAATGCCTCGGTGGTCTCTGATGACCCCTCCTGCCCCGACCTTGCCGGGATTTCCTTTGGATGCCCCATAAAAATTCAACTTGATCCACCCTTCAGGAGGTGGACTCCACCTGGATTTGTCCCTGGGATTCGACCTAGGCAGCATCATAGATTCCTCTGGGGAGGCTTCGAGGGATCGAAGGATGGCTAGCGTAGTGGATGATAGGGGAGAAGCCGGGTAGGAGACAAGATGAGAGTTATCGATGGCAAAGGCCAAGGCCTTGGATGCCACCGATAGGGGATCCTTGGGCGGCCCCAAAAATACCCTCCTGTTTCGCTCTAACCAGATCTACCACACAAGATGGGGAAGACAAAGGGACCACAGGGATCTAAGCTTGGGATCAAAAAATGGATTTGGCCACTGAGCATAAAGGTTGACAATGGTCTGGGGTTGGGCCCACTGGATGTGGAAACTACTGAGGATGTGACCAAAGGCTTCAAAGGAGAACCTATAGGAACAAAAAATATGATTAGTGTTTTTCCAGTTAGATAGGCATAGATAGCAACGATTGGGGATCATGAATCCTCTCTTGGCTAGGTTCTCGATCATGAGGATCTTGTTTTGGATAGTTGTCCAAGAAAATAAACTAATCTTGGGGATGAGCTTAGTTTTCCAAACTAGGTTAAAGGGGATGCTCGGTATCGGGGTCGGACTAAGGATAGAATAGGCTGACTTGATTGTGAAGGTTCCACTATCGGTAGCCTTCCAGATAGGCCTATCTTTGGCTTCTTTCGATGGGATGGTGATAGCCTGAAGAAGTCTGGATAGGGTGGCAGCCTGCTCAGGAAGACTCTCCACTTCAATGGTCCTCCATCTCGGTCAACCTGCTCCATGATTTATGTATCCCCCCACTTTGCTTCCCAGGGTATTGATGGTGAAGGGCTCCAGGCCTGCCAACTCTCTACTTTGGCTCAACGGGTTCTCTTGCATCCACCTATCTTGCTAGAAGTCAATAGTGTTCCCGTTCCCCAGGATCCATCCAGTGCCTTTTTGAATGAGGTTTCTGGTCTGGGTGATGGCCTTCCAGAATGTCGACCCATTCTAGGGGACTTGGTTGTCTAAGAAACTATGGTTCTACAAATACTTTCCCTTGATGATCTCGATCCAATCACAGCTGCTATTGGAAAAAATATTCCATGCATGCTTGGCCAGGAGGGCCAGGTTCATGAGGTCAAATTTTCTGAGCCCGATGCCTCCATTGGACTTATTGTGACACACCTTGTCCCAGGCCACCAAAGGGATCCTCTTTTTGTCTTCACTTCCCGACCACAGGAATCATTTTTGGATTTGTTCAATCTTGGAGCTCACCTTCGTTGGGATCCTGAAGATAGACATAAAGTATACCGAGATACTTTGGAGGTAGGCCAAAGTCAGAGTGGCTTTTGCTGCCTGGGAAAGGAGGTGGCCTTTCCAGGAGGCTAACTTTTTGCTAATTCTGTCTATGACATTGTTCCACATGGGGGCAACTGGTCTACCAAAAAATAGAGGGAGTCCTAGGTAGGTTGTGGGTAGCAACTTAGAGGAGCAGCCTAGGATCCTTGTGATCTTGACTTGGCAGGACAGGGGAGTGAAGAGGAAATAGATTTTGCTTTTGGTGAAATTGATCTTCTACCCGGTTGCTTCTTCATAGAGGTGCAGGATGTGCTTGATGGTTCTCGCTTGAGGAATTGAGGCTGAGGTCGTGAGGATGGTGTCATCTACAAACTGCTGGTGAGTGACTGGGGGGAGCCTAGAAGCAGTCCTAATCCCTAAAATGAGCCCTCTTTTGGCAACATATTTGATGGACCTTCCCAATGCTTCGACCAGAATGATGAACAAAATGGGGGATAGGGGGTCTCCTTGCCATAGTCCCCTAGAGCTAGGGAAGAAACCTGCAGGGGATCCGTTGACCAAGATGGAGAACCAAGCTGAAGATATGCACTTGTGGATGAGCTCAACCCAGGCCGGATGGAACCCAAACTTGAGGAGGATGTCTGAAAGGAACTCCCAGCGGACCCTATCAAAGGCTTTGTTCATGTCCAACTTGAGGAGGAGAGCAGGCTTCTTGGCTAGGGTGGCGGAGTGAATAGCTTCATGGAAAGTGATAACCCCATCCGTGATGATCCTCCCCTTGACTGAACTCCCCTGGCATGGGTCAATGATGAGGGGGAGGATTGATTTGAGTCTATTAGCAAGAGCTTTGGTCAAGATTTTGTAAAGGATATTGCAGAGGTTGATGGGTCGATAATCGAATAACGACTTGCAGGCTGGGATCTTGGGGACCAGAGCTATGAAGGTTGAGTTGATACCCCGAGGGATGGATTTGGACCTCTGGAGATCCCTGAATGCTGCACAAACTTCATTTCCAATCAGATCCCAAAAATCCTGGTAGAATCGGGGTGGGAACCCATCTAGGCCAGGGGCCTTATCCGATTGCATGGAAAAAAGGGTTGCTTTGATTTCTTCAGTTGAGAGAGGGCTTATCAACATTTCATTGGTAGCATCAAAAATGGAATGGGGAATGTTGGCCAGGAGGGCCCCTACAGCCTGAGGAGCCTCTAGGGAGGATGATCCTAAGAGGGCCTAGAAGAAATTGACAGCTTCATCCCTAATGTCTGAGATGTCGTTGATGACCCTCCCATCGAAAGAAGTGAGATTCATGATTTTGTTGGAACTCCTATTTCTCAGAGTGGAAGTATGGAAGTACTTGGTATTCAAATCCCCGTCTTTGAGCCACAGGGCTCTAGACTTCTACCTCCAGTAAGTTTCCTCCCTGGCTAGGATGTTGTGGTATTCGGTTAGGAGCTACCTTTCCTCCATTATGGTGTTGCTGTCTTGGTAGCCTTCCTGAATTTGCATCTCTACAACATCCAAATTTTCTTTGATGGCCCTCTTTTTTTCAAAAATATTACCAAAAACCTCTTTGTTCCAGGTTATGAGCTGACCTTTTACGAATCTGATCTTTTGGTACAACTGCCCTGATGGGGATCCCTGAAACAACTGCTACCACCACTGGGACACCTGGTTCTTGAAGTCCGGGTGGTGGAACCACATTGACTCAAACCGAAAAGGGTTCTTGAAGGAGGAGGCCGTGGCTTCTTCGAAAAGTAGGGGGTTGTGATCCGAGCCTATTCTGGGAAGGGAGCGAAGGGTAGCATCTCCAAAAATGGGAATGGCTTCGCCAGATAGGAGAACCCTATCCAAATTTACTTGGATGAGATTAGCACCTGACCTTCTATTGCTCTAGGTGTACTTGGTTCCTTTTAACTGAACATCCATCAGTTCGTTCGCATCAATGAATCCACCGAAGTCTTCCATGCTTTTCATATCCACCCCATTACCTCCCCTTTTGTCAGATGGAAACAAAGGGTAATTGAAATCCCCTGCCAGGATCCAGGGGATTGTTTTGAAAGAAGTCCTCATGCGACTGATGGAACTCCACAATGCAGCCCTCTCCAGGGGGTTGTTGGGGGCATAGATGCTAGACAGGATCCATGTCTTGGTACTACTCTTGCAATGGACTAACAAATTGATGATCCTATTGGAGGAAGAGATGAGCCTTCCTTCCACTTGGGTTGGATCCCACAAACATAGAAGCCCACCAATAGTACCTAGGGCGGGGACGAAAACAAATTCACTTTTGGGCCAGATAGCTTTAGCAACTATCGAGGAGGATATCTCATTCATCTTAGTTTCTTGAAGGATGAAGATGGTGGGGCAATGCTCTTTCCTGAGGTCAGCTACTATCCATATCTTGGGGGCAATGTTTAGCCCTCTCACATTCCAGGTGAGGAGCTTCATCTCGAACCTTTGGGGGGTTTTTTACCTCCCTTTCCTTGTTGGATGGGAGGTTTTGGGTTCTTTAGATCTTCTCTCAGAATATTGAGGTGGTCGACCAATAGTGTGGATTGGGAGTCATTGGCTATGTCATCTGCTGCTTCTTTCCTCCTTTGGTCCACCAGGGATGGTCTGCCCCTTTTCTTCTCACTCCCAAAATCAATGTGGGAAGTTCTGCTTTGGGTTTGCTTTGGACTGAAGCTTTCGGATCGAGCCTGGGAAGGGATCGAATCGCCCTCCTCCTCACTGTCGGTATGGATGGATGCTAGGTCAGGGTTCTATAGGGGGAAATACCTAGAGTAGGTCGATGATCCCAGGTGGACAGTTAGCTCGGCCTGGGGGAAAGAGGGGATGGAAGGGTCACCGCTAGGGAGGAAACCACTCGGTTCTCATGAGATAAATTGGTGTGGGATTCTGGGTGACATACCTGGTTTGCACCTAAATGTGGGGGAGAGATGCCACTACAGGAGCCTTTGAACGCTGAAGATGGGGTTTGAATTGAGGCCTTCTCCTGGGTTGGATGTACTGCTAGGTCCCCTTGGATGGGCTGCACTGTGGGACCTTCCTGACTTGCATGCACTGTAGGGCTTTTCAGGATGGGCTGCATTGGAGGACCTTCCTGGGTTGCCTATTTCTATGGATGGGAGGATTTCGGGGAAAGTAGTTCCTCCGAGGGGGACCTGGTTTTGGGGTTTGAGTGGTTCTACGGGATCAACTGAGATGTCTGCCTCACATTTCTTTGCCTGGTTGGGGCATTGGTTTGGGAGGTGGCCTTGCATGCTGCATCGCCCATAGAAGGTTGGCTTGTTCTCGTATTCAAGGGTCTAGTGCCACTTGTAGGATCCCAAAACTAGGTTAACAAAGGAGGGAAGCTCCCTCTCCAGGTTGGTATTCACACATATATGAGCATGGACCATTATGGATCCTACCTTGGTAGCTGAATCAACCACCACCAGCTCCCCTACTGCCCTAGCGATGGCTTTCAGGATGTCTTCCTGCCATAGGTGGAAAGGCAAGTTCGAGATGCAAACCAAACGAGAGCGTAGTTGATATTCTGAGTCTTGGGGTTGAAATCTGCTACCCATCGCCTGAGGAACATGCTCCTCCTCCCCAAAAACCAGGGTCCCTCGGTTAAGATCCAACTTGTGTCATCATGGTTGCAGAGCTTGATGATAAAGAAACCCTGGGAGATGGCTATTATCTCCATGTTCCCAGAGGTTTTCCATTTAGAAAAGGCCCATCACCTTATGGTTTCCATGTTCGATCGTCCTCCCACAAATTTATCGATTAGGGCATAGAAAGCCTTCCTACCAAGGCTTTAACTAGCTAAGTTTTTATTTCTTGATTGAGGAGAGCTCCCTTCGACTCTATCAATGTTTTTTGTATTCTTTCCAGGATGGGAGTCCAAATATCATTATAAACCTTGCTAGTGAAAGATATATTCCTAAGTAGATTGAGGGAAACTCCAAGATGACACATCCTAGGCTTTGGGATATTTTCTTTGTCTTCTAATGGGGGTGTTAAGGAATAAAATTTTTCTTTTAAGTAAATTCACTTTTTTTCCAACCACTTCTTCATAAAGGCTCATAATAACTTTGATAGCTCTAGCCTACATAACATGAGAAATTGTAGCTAGGATAGTGTCATCCAAAAATTGTTCGTGGGTTATTGGATTTAGGGAGGAAGTTAGCCTAATTCATGAGATATTTCCATGGACATAGGTAGCTTTCAAGGATATCCCAAGAGCCTTGGCTAAAATGATGAAGAGGTAAGGAGAGAGAGGGTCTACTTGCCTCAAGCTTTTGGTGGTTCTGAAGTAGCCACCAATTGAGCCATTAATAATAATTGAGAAGTTGGTTGAGCTAACACATTCCTTGACTAAGTTTATCCCATATTGTTGAAATCCAAATCTAGATAATACTAAGAACAAGAAAACACAAGAAACCATATCAAAAAATTTATTCATATCCAATTTTAGAAATAGGTCAACTTTCTTGATTTTGTCAACTAAATGGATGAGTTCATGAATGGTGATAATTCCATCTGTGATAAGTATCCCTTTGTAGACACCAAAACATCACCAATCCAATTATGTGATTACAAGCACTGATCGCACCAACACACACAACCCCTAGGGCAGCCCTCAGAGGTTAAACAGTGGTTCTAACCACTCACACAACAATTTTGCAAGTCAGAAACCAATTTGGCACCTTTTAGACACTTTATTTCTTATTCGTCCCACCCAAGGACGAGTGCAAATTTGTACTCGTCCTACCCAAGGACGAGTATGGATTTGTACTCGTTTCACCCAGGTACGATTACTAGCGCTCGCTTCTGGGTGGGACGAATGCCAGGTTTGACCAGCAAAAAGTTAGACCTCAGCGCATGACAACTCAGAACTACCACTCAGCTTTTCATGCATGACATAGGAGTGCGAGTGAGTTCTTTTAACAACACACATCTGCCAATTGACTTTCCCTCCACTGCATGGGAAGGAGAGTAATATTTTTAAGACAACTCAGATTTGCCACTTAGCTATCCCTTCATTGCATGGGAGTACAAGTGAGCTTTGCTAAAACATGCAAATACATGCACACAGGCAGTTAAGAAGCCCTTGATCAAGAAGAAGTCTTCTCTTCACAAACAAAAGCATTCATGCAAAGAAACACTTTTGCATGTTAATTCAAAGAGACCCCTTGGGTCTATAAAATGGTGAGTTTCCTCACCCAAAGGATATACCGAGCATGAGCATTCTGAGCAACGAAGTGCTGTTAATTCACTTACTTGCGATTTGCGCCCAAACCCCAATCTTTTGACCACAATATTCTATCAATTTGATGACAACACATCACATCAGGTTTCGGACCCATCTCAAGCGGATTGGTGTCGAAGAAAGGTTTTATCTGCGGGTGGTTCGCCTTCGGGCACCTCCCCGCTTTATTTCTTTTATAGTATTTTAGCTAGTTTCATGTTTATGCATTTATCAAGTTTTTGGTTCATTTAGATTCATTTCAGCTATAGTTAAGATTTATCTTTTATTTTTCATACACAGGTGCTACTGATTCTTTGTTTGTTTCTTTGAACGCAGATTTCAGGTCTATTGAAGGAGCAGCGAGGAATCGACCTTTGTCAACGCAAGCGGCGACAACGTTTTGGTTCGCCCATTTTATATGTGGGCACGCGGAAGAGGAATTCTGAAGCAAATTGTAGAGATCAATATCTAACGCTCCTATCCCCTAAAAAAGAAGGAGACGTATTGTAACACGAATTGCAAAGAATATCAATAAAAAGGGCTATAGTTTATATTGCTTTTATATCTTGTGTTCATTCATTTGTGTTCTTTCCTTTTAATGCAATTTTGTTTAGTTTTTCCTTTTTGTTTTCGAAATCTCGTGTTTTCACCCTTCAATAGAACTGCTTTGGTAGGGGTTAATGATGAGGGGAAGCATTATCTTCATTCTATTGGCCATAAATTTGGAGAGGATCTTGTTGATGGTATCGTAGATACTGATGGGTATGAAATCTAAGAGGTTTTTAGCACATATAGATTTGAAAATAAGAAATAGAAAGGTAGAGTTCACATCTTTGGGCATGTGTTGCTCTTGAATAGCTTCCACCACCTCTACTTCAACAACATTCTAGAAATTTTGGAAGAAAATGGCTAGAAAACCATCAGGTCCAAAAGCCTTATCCCATATCATAGAAAAGATAATTGATTTCACTTCTTTTGTAGAGAAGGAAATGGAAAGGAAGGAATTTAGATTTTAGGGAATGAGGGAGAGGATGTTGGCTAGAAGATTATTTGAGGCTTGAATATCACTGGAGTCCCCAATTCCTAGAAAATTTTCAAAAAGGAAGACAACTTCAGCCTTAATTTCCAGGATGTCCTTAGTAGTGGATTTGTCAGCCTTGACAACCTCCTTAATTTTATTGCACCTTTCGTGCCTGAGAGTAGAGATGTGAAAGAATTTGGTATTGTGATCCCCTTCAACTAGAGAGCTCTATATTTTTACCTCCAAAAATATTCTTCGTAGGCAAGAATATTATGGAACTCTGCCAAAAGTTCTTTTTTGTTGTACCTCAAGTCCTTTGAGGGTTCTCCAAATTGGATAGATGATTCAATAAGACTCAACTAATTTTGGATATCTTATTTCCTATGAAAGAGGTAACCAAAGATCTCTTTGTTCTAAATTTTTAAATCATGACATCATAATATTTTCTATATTAGAATATGATAATTAAATCATATTATTATTTTTAAATAAAAAAATTATAAAATTTATAAAAAGTTATATAAAAATATATTAGTAATATTATATTCTTTCTAAATATCAGAGTTTTTTTAAGACTTATTACTTATTAAGCTCTTTATCATAGAGTAGTAATCTTTTAATGCACAAATATTTCTACCAAAATTTAAATAGGGTTGTTAATATTAATGATGTCAAGTTACTATATATATTAAGTGTCTTTGAATTTTGAGAGAGTTTGATGGACCTTGACAACCATAAAACAAGCTAAATTTCTAGCTCCTACAAAGACTAGCCATAACATGAGTGGGTTTGATGATGAAAGTTTATTGCTCATATTTGAAGGTGTAAGCTATGTACACCTCATAAGTAGATAATATAACTAACATACCTATATTAATAAAAGGATCACTATTAACTCACTTTGTAGGTGGTGGAGAGTCTCACCCTCCTATAAATGAGATAGTGGTGTACTAACTTTGTTAGTCTTTGGATAGGATGACAACAAGCCATGTTGGGTAGTGGTTTTGGTTTCTTTTCTTCACCTAATTATCATTTTTTTGATAATTTTTTGATGTTTTTGCCTCCTCACATTCTTAAAATTTCAAAATAATAATAGAGTCGTGATTAAGGGGTATTTTGACATGCATCCTCCAAAGCACACATTCTAAAATTGATAATGCCAAAAACACCACTTTAAGTAGGGAGCTTGGTTGTATGATTAATTTTTAAGGTTTTTAATATATGATCACAACCCTAGCATGTATTTACACACAAGATATGAAAAACATGTCATTTGGATCGATGATTATGATTTTATAACCCTAAAAATGAAGAAAAAAAATTAACTTTAAAGAACAAGTTACTTTATTATATTTGCTATAAATACCCACTTCACACCCTCATTTTCTCACCATACATTTACTTGTTGATATTTTTTTATAGCTAACATTGCTTCCAATCTTCTTGCCTTTATTGCTATTGCACCATGCACCTATTTTGCTATCTTTCTCTCTCTTATCCTTGCAAGTACAACCAAAGCCATTGATCGTTGATTTATTGCCTTCCATAGAGGAAGATAGGACAATCTATCAAGATTTGCAGTCAAAGGTTAGTGATTGCATTTGAGAACCAATTTCTAAGGTAAATCAAACCCTTTACAAATATCCCAAGTGTGATATCTCTATTTTTACTATGGTGAGCTTGCAAGAAGAATATGGTAGGAATGAATAATATGGTCCTTGATTCCCTAGGCATTAAGTAATATGTTTATTGTATTAGGATTAGCCCTAGAATTAACATTTTGTGGATAATATTAGTGTAGCTTATACTTGAATACTCTACCTTCATTTTTGCTTGGATTGAGATAGTCTTTAGCTCTGTTATTAATTCACTATTTTTCAATGAGTTTACACAAGTTTTTATGAGGGATCTTGGTCCCATCATACTAAGTGGGGTTTGAACCTTGGACCTCTCAAAGAGAGGCCAAAGCCCTTACCAATGCAATAAGCTTGTAGCTATGCTATTAGTTTACTATTATTATGTCTTAGTTTAAGCATTTTGGTTTATCTTGTATTAGTTCAAGTAATTGTATGAGATCCTTTTTTTGAAAACATTTTGGTGAACCTAACATAAAACTACCTTCTAAAATTTTTTGCTTTCATTTTTTAACCCCTAGGGTTTTAGTAGGTGTGTTGTTGTAGGTTTTGTGTTAGTTGTGTTTTGTTATAAGTTGAATAATATTACTGTAGTTTTACTCTTTCTCTTAGGGCTACCTTGAAAATCTAATTTTATTTATTGTAAGGGTTTTCTGGTAGTTTACTTAAGGATATAAATTTTGGGTAAAACCCTAGTTGCTCTCCAGTAGGCTTTTTGCTTACTCTTATGGATCCTCCTACTTCTTCCAAGGGAATTGGAATGATTACTAGGTCTAAAAAGACATTTTAAAATATGTAGAAATAGAAGAGGATCTCCCATAATCTATCGACATAAAAATTGCACCATTCATCCTTTTACCTTAATCATAATAATGAAATTCAAATTAATGACTTGATAGAAAGATATTCTAATTATGAAGAAGAGAAAACCCTAATATTCCCAACCTCACCTAATCATGTGCTCACATCCTCTCCAGAATTAAGGGTTACCCCCTGTAAAAGAACCAACAATTCAAATTCTTGATAATGTTCTATTTCTCTTGCTATTGCCCAATGATGAAGTGCATTCTAGAGTTATTATAAGCTAGAGTGGAAATAATTCCCTAGAAATATCATAATAGAGGGATTATTCAAGAGCCCAATCTTAACTAGAGAAGGCATAAGGGATTTGACTATATTTTCTAGATTGAGATTAATTTTGAATTACAGTTCTTCTCCCTACTCTAGACCATTTTGAAGAAGGTAGTGTCATGAATGTCAAACCTATTATTGATGTTAACATAGGTAATCCCAAGAAACCATGCATAGTCAAAATTGGGGCTAGCCACCGCCTTACTTAAGGGATACAAGGATGTCTTTGATTGAGAATATTCTGACATGTTCAAAATGTATGAGGATTCGGTTGTCCATAATATTGTTACTTGTCCAACAAAATTAAAGAAAGATCATTTCCCCTCATTCAAGACCTATGCAAAATTGATATTCAAAATTTGTTATATGCCAATTTTATAAGACCTATTCACTATTTAGGATGGGTATTTAACATTATGCCTAAATAAAGAAAAGAATGTAATCTAGATTTGTTATGATTTTAGAAACATTAATCTCGCTTGTCTAAAGGATAAATTTACTTTGCCCTTAATTGATACTATAGTTGATTCTACCCTAAGGTATGAAATATTTTCCCTTATAAATGGTTATTTAGGATAAATCAAATCAAAAAAATTCCCAAAGATCAAACAAAATGGATGGGGTGTATAGGATGACATTAGCCTTTAATTTTGTAAATTCTAATTCAGTTGATGCCAATTGTGGAAGAAGGTTTGGTTGAAAGGATTGATACCAAAAATATGCTTTTCATATGGATAACAACTCATAATAAGATCCTTACTATTGATAATTTGAAGAAAAGAGGGTTTCAACTTCCTAATAGATGTGTTTTATGCTATAAAATGGAGGAATTAGTTGACCATCTATTTCTACATTGTGATTTTGCTAGGAATATTTGGGGTAGAATCTAGAATGATCTAAGAATTCAATGGGTTCAATCTGAAATTTATAAAGATGTTGATCCAATGGGATAGGAATTCTAGTAGGAATATTTCCAATGAATTTTGGGATTTCATTCCTCCATACTTTTTTAGGCAATGTGGAAAGAGAGGATTCGTAGTATTTTCTAAAATTGAACCAAAACTGAAGTAGAAGTTTACCAAATAATAAAATTTAGTATTAGTGAAAATTATTCGATTTGTAGACCCCAAAAGAATGGGAAAGAGAAGGAAATGATCAAGATATTGCAATTATTAAATCATGATGATGTGGACAATGAAGAAAATGTGAAAGTGGGTTGACAAGATATGGCTTGTCATTTCCAAGAAGTTCAAAAGGAATAATAATAATGAAACATTAAAGTTTATTAAAAAGTGTAATGATAAATTTAAGGAAAGGGATGTTAATAGAATAGGTTTGTGTAAGTTGAGAGGACGTCATAAGTGTTGGCATGCATGTCGTAAATGGTGGTTTAATTCTAAATCAAAATAAATTTATCATACTACAACAAATGTACTATCATGCTTTGTGGGAAATTTAGTTTTATGTTTTTTAAGTGGATTTGAGATATGTTCACATGCATACAAGCTGAAACAACCCAATTTGGAATTATTTTTTGTCAAGTACGATGGGATTTATAAAATATGATTGGAATCCTATACTACAATAAGCTTGTTTTGGTTTATTTAAACATAGTTTGGTAAGTAGTATATTGAAGCAGTATTCAAGGGTAAGGTATAAGTCTGGAGAATTATCTATGAAGAAGATTTGAACTCATTTCTAGAAGCATGATGTAGTTTTGATGAAGATTTAACTAGGAAGGCTATAATGACTTGGAAGGGGGGTTAGGTTAAGATTGGGGGAGTGGTATTTACCTTTTCCCTTTCTCTAATTGTTGAAGCAATAGTGTTGAATATCAATGGAATATTGATCAAAATTTTCCAAAAAGAAGTAGTTAACAATTTGTAATACTCTACTACCATTTTAGTATCTTAATATGCTTTGGTATTGTTTAGGTTTTGTAATTATGGTTGAAATATTCTTTATGTAAACAGGTTTTAGGGACCTTGTCAAAAAACCCACCTTTATAATATTATTTATCTGATAAAAAAATAGCTTTTGCTATGCCTTTGGGTATATATTGCTATGTTATTATACATTTTGGATTGAAAACATCGATGATATGTATTAGAAAGCTATGATAATGGTCTTTCATGATTTGATAGGAAAGATCATGGAATTTTATGTAGATAACTCTTTTGGGAAAGTCTATAAAGTAGGATGGTTTCCCAATTGACCTTCATGTCATATTAGAATGATTATGCATAATAAGGTTAGACTTAATCCCAAGAAGTGTGTGCTTGGGTTTACTAATGACAAGTTGCTAGGCTTCATGATGTTTCATAGAGACATAAACATTGATTAAGATAAGATAAAAGCCATTAATGTTATGCCTCTCCCTAGATCTATCAAAGATATCAAATTCTTCTTGGGAAGACTTGGAGCCATTAACTAATTATTTCATGAGTTAGCATGCAAAGCTTATATATTGAATCCCTTCCTTAAGAAAATTGGAAATGATATATTAATTCTTATAGTATATGTTGATAATATAGTGATTACTAGAAGCTATGGAAAACTAATAAGCGAGATAAAAAAGAATCTTGAGAAGGATTTTAAAATGATAGATATAGGACTGATGAATTATTGTCTTGGTCTAAAAATTTATCAAAATGAAGATAAAATTACAATTACACAGTCAAAATATGCAAAATTTGTACTTGAAAAATACAAAATGAATGATTGTAAGCCTAAAAATACACCTATGGAACAAGGGATTCAATTATCCAAAAATTATGGAACACCTTTAGTTTCAGCTACAAGGTATCACCAACTAATTGGAAGTCTTCTATATTTAACAAATACTCGACCTGATCTAGTTTTTGTTGTAAATTATCTTTTAATATTCATGCAAGAACCAAGAGAGAGTCATTGGAAAGCTACAAAAAAAATACTACAACATGTCAAGAAGACTACAGATTATGGACTATCCTATATGAAGAAGGTTAAAGATTTTTTTTTACAAGGTTATTCAGATTCAGATTATGTTGGTTCTATTGATGATAGAAAATCTACTTCATGGTATGTTTTTTTTTAACTTGGATCAAGATCAATATCTTGGTACAATAAGAAACAACACATAGTAGCACAATCATCTACTGACGCAGAATATTGAATATTAAGAGATACAACTTGTGAAGCTTTATGGTTACAATATATATTATCTAACATGGGAATCAAAATAACTCCAACTCTAATACATTGTGATACGCAAGGAGTACTCAATCTAATAAAAAAACCAATGGTACATGAACGAACTAAGCATATTGAAGCACAATGCCATTTCATTAGAGATCATTTTTATAATCGTCATATCAGTTTGAAATATATACCTACATAGGAACAACTGGTAGATATATTTACAAAAGCTCTAGGACTAAATAAGTTTCAAACAACCAAAGATTATACATGCATATCAAGAGAAGTTCATCCCAAATAATGTAATACAAGGGGGTATTAGAGAATATTACATTATTTGGTACATGCTAATGTACCACCTTGGGTACATCTTTAGATTAGGATTATATTAGAGTGTGAGTATTTACTTTATGTAATGTAATAATGTGCAAGAAATGCACAAGTGTCTTTAGTTAGGTGTGCATGTGCACAAGTGTCCATCATGCAGAATGCACGTGTCCTTAGAGTAGGAAAGTGAAGAGTCACATACTATTATATATTTGTGACAAAGCATTGTAATATGTATGAAGCATGAATTCCTCATAGCATGCAATAGTAGACCTCCATTCTATGTACTATTTTCGTGAGATTTCATTAATGGCAGTTTTATGAGTCGTTACAGAAGTTTCTTATGAGTTTTGCATAGTATATTACCATTATCATATATTCAATATTGCATGCTCATTTTATATCTTGTGGTTGATTTCTCATTAAGTATCTAGCTTTAAAAGCTAACAACACCTCCCTATTTTTCCTAACTCTTTGTACCCCATATTTTCTAGCAAATTCATATAGCTAAATTTAAATATTATTAATTGGAAGAAAGTAGTATTATGCAATGAATTTTATTAAAGTATTATTGAAAGTATAAAATAGATCAATGTTAACAATATTAAGAGTGATAATACAAACCTAATTATGTTTTAATTTGTGCTTATCATGTTTTGAAGTAGACTCCAATTCAATATTCCTATGATATGTAACATAGTATTAATATAGAATTTGATTCCAAAGCTAATAAATTTCACCTTTCACATGATCACAAAATAAAATACATGAAATTATGGAGATGAGGAAAATTTCCCATTAAACAAGTTGTTATAAAGGATTTATTATAAGTATTGACTTTACAATTGAAGCAACTGTATGCACTTAGAGACAAACAATTTTATAGTGTATTATGTACAAATACAACCATTTTGCAATTAGATTTTAAACACTTTCACAAGCATGGATGTCAAAAGAGACATATATCTTTAAACATGAGCTTATATTTTTTCATCTTAACTACAACACATCTTCACATTATGTAAGGTACTAAGTGCTAAAAGGTGCTCTAATTTTTGGTCATTTATTTCACTTGTGAAGTCTTTTATATACTATGTTTTAGTCATTTTTATTGACAATAATTTGGACTAAGTGACAACTATTATGGTTATTGATTAAGAATAAACTAAAATTTATTTTTTTCGATGTTAATATGCGTTTAAAAAATGATATTCTATATCTTGTTTGAAATTAGCTTTGCAACCAAATTATGCATCTTGCAAATTTGATTTTAAAAGTTAGATTTTATGTTTGTTTCTAAACTTGTAAACTGTGTACACCTCATATTCATATATCAATGGAATAAAAAATATATTAATACATCAAAATTGAAATACAACTTGACATCAATAAATCCATAAACATATTAGACTAGTATAATACTATATATATATATATATATATTTGGTTAGTATGGGAAACCCCTACAACTGACACTAAACGCTAAGCATCCCCATCCCACCATGTCCTCTCATAAGGAGAAGAGTTGAGCTTATCAATAGGGAATTTAACACACAACTACACACACCTATCGTGGTTTGAACCTACAATTTGAACTTTGGTTATCCCAAAGAAGATCCAAAGCCCAAACCGTTGCGATGTTCCCCCAAGACTAATACTACATATATATAATGTTAAAATTGTCTATGCAATTATAAGGTGTCTTAAAAAATCACACTACAATGGTGAGGGCTAACTTAATGTAATCCTTATAATAAAGATATTTATACTAATTAAAATCATTTAATGTATCTTACTACAATGTTGATCTTTATGGTTTTGTTAATGTAGCAACCATCATGATAACACAAAATGCCATTGTTTTTCTTTGATATAGTTTTTGAACTACTCAATCTTATCTTTGATGTGTAAATAAAAGGAAGATTAATGTTATTAGAAATATGTTTTATATGAAAAGCAAGTAAAATTAGTATCAAATTATTCTACATTATAACAAATTAAGAAATAATTTTTTCTCCCATTAGTATGAATAAATTAATTGAAGAAAGAAGAATATTGAAGATTGAATTATTGAATTGAAGAGGGAGAATATGACAAGGAGAAATGTTTTGAGTAGTTTTTGTTATGTGGTAGGGTTCCTATTGAGTGGTGCAATAGTGGGATACTATTTTATGGATTAGATCAGAAGGATAGGAGAATACGACAAGGAGCAACAATTTGAGTAGTTCTTGCTCTGTTCTATGGTAGGATTTTTATTTTGTGGTAGGTTTATTATTGAGTGGTGTAGCAATGGGATACTATTCTATGGATTAGATTAGAAGGATAGGAGAATACAACAAGGAGTAGTGGTTTGAGTAGTTCTTGTTCTATGGTAGGGTTCCTATTGAGTGGTGTGGTAGTGGGATACTATTCTATGGATTTGATTAGAAGAATGGGAGAATTTGACAAGGAGCAGTGGTTTGAATCTTTGGATGGTCAGGCAATAAATTCTTAGGTAGGAATTTTGAATGCTTCCAAGACAAGAGATGATCAGACTGCCAGGGTTTAGAACTGGCCTTTTGACCCAAGGGTGAGATCTTGATTGCATGTGATGAAAGGTAAACATAAGTCCCTTGATTGTAGTTTTAATTTATCTTCGATGGACGAAAGATTGGTAAATCCTGACGAGCTAGAAAAAATGGTTGATGCTCAATGTAACTAATGTCTGGTTGGTAAGTTCCTTGGGGTAATATTTGAACTAGATGCTATAGAAAAATGGGCAATGGAGAAATGGTGTCCTCTAGGGCACATGGATATCGTGGCAATACCCAAATTTTGTTTTCTGGTCCATCTTAATTACAAAGAGGATTTAGAATGAATTCTCCAGTAGGGACCCTAGTGTTTTGGGCATCATGATCTTTTAAGTGATAGACAATGAATTTTGACCCATACATAGAGCATCAACTAAGCTTCATTCTGGATCAAGTTACTCAAGTTTCCTCTCCACTACTGGCATGACGAAGTATTTGAGGGAATTGCACGAAATATAGAATAACTGATAGTAGTTGATCTTGCAATAACAACAAGGTCATGACTTATCCATTTGTTGTTATGTATGAACATGAATATGGAAGCACCTCCAACCTCAAAAATCAAATTGGTTTCAATGTTTAGGAAATGAAATCAGACTATTGAGTATGAGAACCTACCTGTGAAGTGTAGCTTATACCAAAGAATAAGGAACCTTAGCCATGATTATCCACAAAAAATATCCAGACTCAAAACCATCGTTGGCAACCAAAGAAGACCATAGGAAACAAAGATGGTAACGAAGGAACTTCAACCAAATATGTAGGGAGAATAAAGGAGAAGGTGGAGCCCCCATCACATCTAAAGGAGAATGCATGAGAAGAAGAAAAAATAATGGAAGAAGTGACAAAGGTAAGTCAACATCCTAAGAATCCCCCTCTATTTTGAATGAGCTAATTGTTCAAAACCATTTTAATTGCCTTCAATACTCAACAAAGAAAAAATATCAGGAAACTCAAATTATGGAAATAAACATGAACAAAATATCACTATGATGGTAACCCAAAATATAAATGATACTCCACTTATCTTGGAGGGAGGTGAGGAAGTGCATGATAAATATCCCAGAGGCAAAGAATATAGGAAGGACTAGGACATCCCTAACAAAATTATCATAAGTTCAAGGAAAGTAAAGGCAAATGTAGGTTATGATCCCAAGCGAGGTAGACCTACACAATATGAAATTAGACAAAGGAAAACAACTAGGGATGTAGCTAATGGAACACAATTGACCCTCAATCTGGGCAGAAGAAACACCTAACCAAATCTAAAAAATGAAGATCATTTCCTAGAATATTAGGGGCCTCAATGCCCCATCCAAACACCACCTGGTGTCATCGTTGAGGAAATACTTGAATCCACAAATTATTCTTCTACAAGAAACCAAATTGAAGGAGCAAAACATAGAGAAAATAAGAAGAGCTATTTGGAAGGAGGCTAGTTTTGTTGCTAGTCCTATGATTGGAGCCTCAGGTGGATTGTTGTGCATGTGGAATCACAATAATGTGGAGGGGAGAGTAATCTCTACCTCAAATAGATTGACTAATGTGTTTTTCTATTGCAAGAAAACTAAGATAAGTTGGGTGTTGACTAACATTTATGCCCCAAATACTAGTATGGGAAGAAGACAACTATGGATAGAATTGAGTATGATGAGAAGGACATTTCAAGGAATTGCTTGGGTCTTAGTTGGGGACTTCAATTCCCCTTTGTTCCCATCAGATTAGAAAGGTGGAAATCCTAATATTATAGATGGAATGGAAGACTTTGAACAATTTGTAAATGAGAATGGGTTGATGGATGTGGACCTCAGGGGGGTCAAATATACTTGGAGTAATAGGTGGTTAGGTGAATAATTAATCCAAATTAGACTAGATCTATTCTCGAGATCCCAAGTCACTAACCCTGATAGGATGGATGATTCAATGATTTGGAAGGTGCATAAAGGGGGACTTTACACAGTTAAATTAGCCTACTATCTTCTTGAAGGAGATGGATGGGGGTGGTTACCTGTCTCCAAAGTATGGCTCAAGAATCTAACTCCCAAAATCAATTTCTTTTACTGGCTTGCAATACTGAACAAGGTCCTCACCATAGATAATATTCTCAAAAGAGGAATGATGATTCCAAATAGATGCTACTTATGTGAAGAGAATTGGGAGAATGTCCACCACCTATTTATTGAATGCCCTTTTTCTCGAGAGGTCTTCAATATGATCCTAAGCAAATTTGGTGTTTCATGGGTTCCCTTGAATAGTCTCACTAACTTATGCATCCAATGGGAACCACCCTTTCAAAGTAAAAGGCTCAAAACACTATGGAATTTTAGCCTCCCCCATTTCCTTTGGGGGATATGGAAGGAAAGAAACAATTAGACCTTCAAAGATCATAAAAGAGATCCTAAATCGGTTGAGGTTAGAGTTAGTAATGCAGTGGCAAAAAATGTACAAGTGATAAATTTCAAAGACTCCTAGAAAAATGATAGTGAAAGAATGGTTGCTTCCCAATGGGGATTAGTAGGGGTGACAAACTCCTCAGGACCTCCCACACAACTCACTCAATCTCAAACTAAATGGAAGGCTCCTTCGTTGGGCTAGGTAAAATTGAATTTTGATGGGGTTGTGAAAGGCAACCTAGGGAAGGTTGGAGTTGGGGGTGATCAAGGATGATAAAGGTGACATCTTACTTGCTTATGCTAAAAATTTGGGAGTTCAAACCAACCACTTTGCAAAGGCAAAAACCCTATATCAAGGTGCCCTTCTTCTTGATAGGTTAAACTGGAACATCAAAAACGTAATCATAGAAGGGGACTTACTAAATATCATCAATTGTAATAAAGGCATCCTTGAGACAAGCTAGAACATTGAAGACCTGATTAGAATGGCAAAGCAAAAAATTCAGCTCTTAGATAATTCATAAATGAATTATATCTATAAAGAAAAGAACCAGACAAGAACCTCATAGCTAATATGGTTGTCAACTAGAAAGAATTAAGAATTTACACATATAATTGAAGTGCAACATTACACTATTAAAATAATCTTTATAATATATATTCAATACCATTAAAACAATCGTATGCCTATATAAGTACTTTACAATAGTGTTGTGCAAACGAATGATTAACACAAATTTCTGAATAATTATCTTTCCAAACTATAGTCGAAAAAGTGTTGGAAAACCAAGATGCATTACACCCGCTACTTTCACAAATATTGGACCTCATCAATCAATTATTGGGTGATGGGCCCTCTTTCCCAAACTTCTCACTACTTTCACAAATATTGGACCTCATCAATCAATTATTGGGTGATGGGCCCTCTTTCCCAAACTTCTCAGGCAAGGGAAAATCATCAACGTATCAACATTTTGTAAGAAACACTATGCAAACTTTTCAGGCAAGGGAAAATCATCAACGTATCAACATTTTGTAAGAATCACTCTTGCTATACTGCATATGCTTGGTTTTATAGATTGTTCCAGTATCAACCTCCTCTTTTACAATTGATTTCATTCTTAAAAGTGGCTTTCAAGGGATCTTCGAATTGATTCCTTGTTTACTTATTTAGTTAAAAAAAATAAAATTTAGAATAAAATTTAAATTTTTTTGATTATTAAAGTTTGTGTATAAATATATATTTAAAATAAAAAATAAAAAATAAAAAATAAAAAATGGACTTCTAAGAATCCAAGTAGGCACGTTTAATCAGAGAGAATGAATCATGGGGACGAAGACGAATACGAATATTTAGTAATGATGGGGGAGAAGAGGAGACTAAAAAGACCAAATCAATATCAATATAAAATATCATACACTAATTATGTACATGTTCCACTAATTATGTACATTCGGTAGTCTTTGTTTCACTGTATGTAGCCACTATGATTCATTCCAAACTCAAGGGAATCAATCATAGCCGCTCCATACTTAAACAATACATCTGCGTAGTACTTACGCATCTAATGATTATAAAGCAGGTAAGGCGCCGCCAGAGTTAACAGATAGCCCGCGCAAACGGAAAGGGACTCGACATGCTTCTATAACGTTTGATGTTATCTTTCCTCTGATATTTCCGTTGATGAAGCGCACCTCCAAAGCCTCTCCCTCTCATTCACAAACGCCTCTGAATTTACAATGCCCGCTACCTCTAAACCTGAATGACAGTATGCCGCATAGCTGCTACTTCTATTCAAACCAGTCGCTGATGATTCCATAACCCCTTCTGCAGAGTCCAAAATATATCGATCATCAGTCGACATGTAGAATTCAGAAGGTCGCTCTGGATTTCCTCCAAGCCTAACCAACGAATGCCCTGTTGAATGCGACCGCCTCAAGTTTTGGCTTCGCTTTTCCACAGGCCTTAGGCCATTTATTATTATTCCATCAATGGCAGAATCTGTAGCAGAGGACCTGCCCACACTCGTTCTAGGTAGCCCTGTGTTCAATGGATTCATTCCACCTTGATCATCGACTCCATCTTGCACTCCAACAACAATCACAACTTGCTCTGCCGGCTGAGGCTGGCGCTCTACATTAACCCTCATCCCCTGTTGTGCAATATTGGCTTCTGGAACAACCTTAGATCGACATAGCGGGCATGTAGCGTGTGAAAACAACCACATATCAATACATTCAGGATGAAATGCATGACAACACTTAGGCAGCAATCTGAGTGCCTCATCATCCTCGAATTCACCCAAACAAACTGCACATTCGAGGGCTTCCTTTCCTTGCTTCAACCCCTTAACCAAAGAATAATTAAACACAGGGAAGGTTTCGATTATACTCTTATCAAGTCCCCCCCAGGAGGCCCCATTCATCCTCCCGTTCCCACCTACCCTTCTGGAACTCCTTCCTGTGCATCGACAGCCGCAGAGGTGAGCAAGGAAGGAGCAAAAGCCCAATGAATAAAAAGCACTTACCATAACAACAAGGAGTATAAGCATCAAAGGATTGAATTCTGAACTAACATGATGTGGAACGCCATAAGAATTGGCGGGCGGAGAAGACTCCTCCGTGCTGTTGTCAAGCAAAATAAAATTGGGGGAGGAAGAAATTAAACTAAATTGGCCCTTCTCCCCTAGAAATGCATCAGAGGGAGCCCAGACAATGGAGCTGTCACTCTCCTTTATCCCGAGTATTCTTCTGCTCTTCATTATTTGCTTCGGAATCCTGAACCAGTCAATAACGTCTATCCTTGTTGCGCGAGAACTTGTAAGTGAAGCTCCCTACCACAGCCAAAATATTTCAATTCAAACGGAGACAAAAACAAATTTTCTTTTCTTTTCTTTTCTTCCTCTGTTCTTAAACCAGCTGATGAAAGCTACAAATTGGGAACCACAGAGAAAACGCCTGTACAAAGACCTTGCACGAAATTCAATGGAGAAACTGCTTCAAGGACCAGCAAATTTTCCATATGAAACAAACAGCAACAATTACAATGCAAGCTTCTTCCCCATATGGAACAAACCAGAAAATATCTTTACTTGTTCGGTTAATCACATAGGCCGGCGTAAACACAAAGCACCCGCCCCCACGTTTCCGTCCTTATCTGTTCTTCTTCTTCACCTACTACTCTGCCCACCTTGGAACGTTGCAGTTCTACCTTACTAAAAAAGAATACATGTCCTACACGAAATGCAAAACCTATAAGATATTCATGCGTGTTACCCTAAGAATACATCCATTTAGCAATGGCCCAGTCTCGTGGGCTCCACGGCACCAGCTCCAAACCACAGCAACCCTTAACAGCATCAAATTAAGGCTTAATATGCTTGAAAAATGAAAACTGCCTAAGGTAAACTTCCTCTGTGTTCTTAGATTTAAAATAAATCCTTTCGACATTCCTTGTTTCTGGACATCTTAAATCATGTGCATAATATTAAAAAACTTTTATTAGGTAGTCCTTGCCGACTTGCCAAAATCGTATTCCCCGAATTCCTCTCGCTATACCGCTTACCTGACGAATGCACACTGAATACGCTCTGCTTGCCACCACAATCTCTCGGCCTCAGGTTTCCCAAAACGTGACTGTTAATCTCAACGTTGACAAAACTTTATTAGGTAGTCCTTGCCGACCTGCCAAAATCGTATTCCTCGAATACCTCTCGCTATACCGCTTACCTGAGGAATGCACACTGAATACGGTCTGCTTACCACCAGCATCTCTCGGCCTCAGGTTTTCCAATACATCACGATTGTTAATCTCAACGTTGACGGAGATGAAAGGTCGCAAGAGTGCCCACTTGGAACGCACAACAGATAAGATTTGTTTTTTATTTTTTTAATATGTTATTTTAAAAACTACTAGTCCGATAGGTCTCATGTAAAAGATTATCTTAAAGGAAAGATAAAGACAAATTATCACTTTCACAAAACTCTTGTTAGTGGTAATATGCATCTGACCAAAACTATAGTTCAAAAAACAGAAACGTATTGATAGCTGTTTTTTTTTTTATTAATAGTGAAATTTAAAGTTTTGAAAGTTCGAGAATCTTTTGTATAAGAGGAGGTGGAGAAAGATAACGTATTAATAGTTTTTTTTTTTAATATTATTATTATTTTTTATACATAGTAGAATTGGTAATTATCTTATCTTTTTTTGAATGAAAAAGTCAAAATTGTATTAATAAAGCTTAATCATACAAAACAGTGTGGGTGGGATTAACACACCTAAATCAACCAAGAGAAACTATTACAATTAGGAAGAAAAGTCACACTAACTGCAACAAACATATCACCTAACATATCTCTGTACATAATAGCAGGAATCAGCTATCAGAAAACATAAGAGCAGCAATCATGTAGAAAGAACTGAGACCAGTGATGAGGAGTTGCAGATCCATGATCCCGAGGCATTTTGCCAGTGGTTCAAAAGTTGCCGAAGGTACTGAAACTCCATGTTGACTTTCTTAATTTGGGCAAAAATCTGCAACCAGCAATCATAGAAAACCTCATATTTATCAGACAGTGAAAAATACAAAGAAGATTCTTGTTGGGAAAAAATAACTTTGTTGCGGGTTTTCCATATGTGGAAGAGAATAGCAATTCTGAATATATGCCAAACCACTGAAATATTTGTGGAGAACTGAAGAGGGTCTCTCAATAAGATATGCCTCTAGGAGCAGGAACCAGCAATAAAAGGTCTGAAAAATGAAAGAATCCAAGACCAAGCCTGTTTAGCCCGAGAACATTCCCAGAATAAATGAACATAGTTTTCCTCCTGACCACATAACTTACAAGAGACATCATCAACTCCAAAGTATTTCAAGCGCCGACCAATAGGCAAACCTTGAAAAAGCACACTCCAAGCAAAAAAAGACTGCTTTGGTTCAATATATTTAGCCCATACAATATGAAACCGAGATTTCCAATCGGATCGAGAAGAATTTAAATTCCATCTTCCATTGAGCATGGCTGCCATAGGAACTGCAGGGAAAGCCGGGAATAACCCAAACAGGCGAGAATACTTAAGCAATGAAACATGTTTAGGCCATTTCCAGTCACACCACCATGGCTTTTGAAAATGTCTAGACAACTTGGACCATACGCAAAAGGGAGTGTGATCAATAACGACTTCATAAGTGGATTTATCATCTTGTTTCAAACCATAATAGTGTTTAAAATCTTCCCAAGGGATCCAATTCTTAGTATGAAAGGAAACAAAATCAGAAAGTAATGCAATTCCTTTTTTATACAAGCGTTGGGCTTTAACCCATTGAACTTGTGCTAGTGGCAAACCTTCATAAGAAATAGCCTGAGACCACCATACATTCAGAAAGGAGATAGAAGGGCCAACTTTCCCGCCAAATCCCATCCAGGATAACCAAGGTTTGAGAGCTTCCCAGGCTTTCCAAATGCTTTTAGCCACGAAGGACCCTGAAATCTTGACAGGAACAGGGGCAGTAATTATCTTATCTTTTAATAATTGGTTATATGTTTAAGTTGTATTACCTGCCAAATCAACAACTAGTTATATGGTCAAGTTGTATTACCTCTGATTCTAGTACCAAATCATGGTGCTACTACTAGTTATATGGTTAAGTTGTATTACATCCGATTCTAGTACCAAATCATGGTGCTGCTACTATAACCCCAATCGTACCTCAATAAACACAACACGGAATGAGGGAGACCCTTGGTGGCTCAGGGTTGTACCATCGTCATCAAACTGACGCATACTCAAGAGACTCAAGTCATATTAATAGCTTTGTCCATATTAAACATGCCTTTAAGTCTCCTCTTAATCAATGCCCAACATCTTACCAATCCATCTAACTTAAATTTTTTTAATATTATTTTTATATAATATACAATAACTAAGCATTTAAAAACTTTTTAATATTATTTTTATATAATATACAATAACTAGGCATCTAATTTGAGCATAAATATTTTATAATTTTAGTTTTAATAAGAAGGCATAGAATATATACCTTTGTAATATAATTTATAAACGGAAAATCATGAAAGGTGAGTGGCTTTTGAATTTTATAATTTTAAGGGGGATTCCCCATTAAAATTATTATAATTTTATATTTACTATTTAAGCTGGATTTTGATGGTGTTAGATCTATATTTAATAATGTTATAAAACATGTATCACATAATCCAACTTTTATAAGATTTGTGCAAGTTTTTTTTTATTTTTATAATTATTATATTTATAACATTTATAAGATTTGTAAAAGGGGTATGAGAGATTTTTTTAAAGTTATAATATTATTTTATTTAAATATTTAGAATTGTTTTAAAATTAAATGTTTTTGTGTTGATTTATGCGTGTTTAATGTTTTTGATTTAACTAAATTTGATTTAGATAAGTTTTTGAAAAAGTTAAAAGTATACATAAATTAAAGTTAAACATGGTAGCAAAATGGTGGTAATATGACCTTTAAAATTAAGGTTAATATAAATTAAGATTTACAAATATTAAAAAATAAAGTTCAAGTTTTGAATGGATGTTAATGTGTTAAGAGTGTTCTTTAGTCTATGAAGATGGATTCATCATATAAATCTAAAATAACTAGAATATCAAAATCAAACACACTTTAATCAATGTATTCAGAAGTTTAAAAGAATTGATAATGACCTAAACAAAACAAAATCACATAATAATAAATCAGTATTTACTTTTTAGACTGTGTTAAATTCCTTATTGATAAGCATAACTCTAGGTTTTAGGAAGGGTTATGGTTGGGGGAGCCTGCTCAGCCTTGTTAAATTCTCTATTGATAAGCATAGCTCTCGACTTTAGGAGGGGTCATGGTTGGGGAGCTTGCTCAACCTTGTGCGTTGGTCGTAGGGGTTTCTCACATTAACCAAATAAAAATAAATTATATATATATAGACATTTAATATTCCAACGGTTAACTTTTAGATGAGGAGTTTAGATGTCTCAATGAACTTTTTCTTTTGTGCTTACTTAAGTTTTTCACCTTCGTTGTTATGGCATTCGTTGTTAAAATGATTCAACCAATGAGAATGAAAGGAAAGTTACTTGTTCTAATATTTTATCTTGTAAAAGGTTCTAGATTAATAAATTAATGGAAAATTTACTTTAATAGCATTAAACTTTCTTTCAAACCACATTGGAAATTGAAACATTCATTGTAAACCTCCAAATGTAGTGAAGGTTTTTATCTTACAACAACCTTTGCAATAATAATAGTGTTTTTTATATGCAAATAAGTTACTAAAAATTGTGATTGTAACCAATTCATCTATGTAACCAAAAAAAAAAAATATGCAAATAAGTTGAACAAATTTTCACTAGTAAACATCCTTTGTCTAAAGTTTTTTTTTTTAATTTTTTGTTAGTTCAGTTCTTAGCTTAAAATAACATTTGGAGTAGAACAATGTTCTTTTCTTAAAAAGCAAATAAAATATTTTTTGTTAAACATCCCTTTTTAATGGGTTATATGGGATTAAAACAACAAGTCCATATTACCTCATGATCACATTACTACAATATTTTCAACAAACCAACTAGTGGTATTGATACAATGTTTGACAATTATAAATATAATGCTTGGTAAGATTTGAACCTAGGCCTCTACATTGAAATTATGTGCTTTTAACAACTTGAGATCATATCATTTGGTTATTTTAAATACTATTTAAGTATATTGGATGAATTTAATTTAGAGTCAATGACTTGAATATTAACAAATGGGTTGCACAACTCGAGGATATCAAACTCCATACAAGTGCAAAATGGACTTAAACCCACTTAGGTTTAAACCTAGAACATCTAAAAAGAGTAATTTTATTATTAGAAAAGAGGTCCATAATGATGATAAATTAAATTCTAATTAGTGCAACTTAACGATTCTTCATTAGAACCTTTAAAAACTTGGTCTATATCCTAAGAGAGGTCTATCTTGAATGTGGATTTCTTGATTTTCTAATGCTAAAAGTCCTAAAATAGTACTCAATTATACCACTTTTGAAGAAGTTGTCTCTTCAACATTCTAGTGCTAAAATTTTCTAATGTTACCTTAAACTTATCTGATTGTCCTTTATATTCTATAAGATTTATGTCTAACCTTTAATTGAATACCATGAGGAGTTGCATTCAACCTATAGATCATTTAAATTGTATTCAACCTAAAGGAAGATAATATGCTTAAAGATATTTTCTCTGTTAAATATAGAAATTGATATGGCTAGATATTCAAAATGACCATCCCATAAAATAAATGATGTAGATTACCCTTAAACATTTGGCTTATGCTAATACTTTGGTAATAATGAGATTGAGATCATGATAACAAAGTCTTACTATCAAATAATTCACAATGACCTTAATGGGATATGATTTTATTTTTGAGTCTAGTCATCAAAATATGGTGATGAGTGAATGGTGCTCATCTATCCTAAAATAATCAAGGTTTTGTCCCTTATCCCCTCTCCCATGTGTAATAATATATTTTTAAGTTACTAGTTAGAGTTATGACATGATTGCCTACATATTTGGAATTCATTTTTCACTTTGTCTTAAGTTGTTCTTAGTGGGATATCATATGGTTCATATTGATGCTTGGATGTGTTAGTTATAGAACTAATAAAGGATATCATGGTGTTTGATTAATGTTCATGTTTACAAATTACAATTTCTATCTTTTGGATTTTAGCTTCTCTTCTTCGGTTTAATAATGTTACTTATAGTATCATGGGTGGGATGCTTATTTAGGCATTCGATTAGAGTTTCAAGATATTTTATTTAAAGTGATTATCTTTTCTACTATTTTGTAGAATGGATCATAACCAACTATCATGATGAAGGCATAAAAAACCATAACTTTCTCCTAGTTATTCAAGTTATAGATACCCTACTAGAAAACATCATCAAAGGTAGAGCTGGTCTATGATGAGTGCATTTCAAAATAATATGCAAAATTCATAGTCAACATCCAAATACAATGGGCTAAACATATGCCTAAACACTTACTGAACAATGGACTATTTATTTCAAGTTTTAAAGTCAAGTATTCTAGTAGAATTTGAAATTAAACTTACAAAAAATTAAAGACATTGTGGTACATAACCATAATTTTTTTTTTTGTTTAACATGGTATGATGGATTCCCATTTTGGTACCTTTGATCATGCATTTGCTCTCTAGTTAGATTTGAGAAAGATATTTTTGTATATTGAATTTTATTCAGAAAGGATTAATAAATAAATAATATTTATAATCAATATATATTCAAAACAAGAATGATCCTTTTGTGAAATTTAGTATAAGATCCACTTAGATTTATTTGTTGTTATTTTTTATATACCAATGAAGTTAAATATATTGGTTTTAGTGGTGGTTGTAGGGTGCATAATTATTGTTATGTTGAATTATGATGATGTTTAATTTGGTGGCATATATCCTTTGTATGGTGGTATGAGAAGGAAAAAGGAGAAAAATATAAGTCATGGCCCTCTGATATGTGGCACCAGTGTTCTTCAAGCCAAAAGACATAAATTTATAGCCAAAGGTACCCCATGAAGTAATGAAAGTTATCTTGGCCTGGTCCTCAAGGGTAACCATTATTTGATTGTATCCTAAGAAACCATCCATGAGAAAAACATTCCACATTAGCAGTGAAATCTACGATCATATTTATGTTGGGGAGAGGAAAATCATCCTTGGTACACGCTAAGTTAATGTCCCTAAAGTGGGTATATATTCTTATTGTTCCTACCTTTTCAGTCATAGGAATGATGTTGGAGATCCAATCAGAATAGTTGATAGCTCTGATAAAACCAACATCAAGGAGTTTTTGGAGCTCCTCCTTGACTAAAAGGCTGACCTTAGGATGCATCTTCCTAACAGGCTTAGCACTAGGCTTGACTACTAAATGATGCATAATGTGTTAGAAATATTGAAGTTGTCATTGATGTCAAAGGCACGATGGTGTGCTTAGGCAAAGGAATCAAGGCTAGAGCTTGAGTAAAATATTCAAGGAAAATATATTGGTTTATGAGGGTTTAATATTTGAATATTTAAATCTACCCAAGGTTTAAATATTTAAGTATTATATTAGATTTTATAAAGATAATATTCTAAAAAGTAACATTAATGAGAAGTTTGCATGGGCCGACAAATTGGGTGCCAAACACAAGAGGGTGATATTTGCATATAAATACCACCAAAAGTTCTTTTCAAATATGAAAAGTGGCTTGTCCCTTTCCTGGTGCTTTCAATGGCGTAAAAGGTTTAAAATGATTGTGGCATGGTGGTTATAGGGGCAAACTGCGCGAAGATTTGTGTGGCGGCTTCTAGGGTAGACAACGCAAAATACTTTGGCGGCCATAAAATCTGGATAGCCTGCCCAAATTCATGGCAGCTACCGATTCCACCATGTAAATTCAAAAAAAAAAAAGAGATGAAAAGTGAGAAAGTGTCTTCGATATACATTTGCGAACGGTGCAGTGATCGTGATATATGAAGTAGAGTGAAGAGCGACCATGAAGGCGATACATGTGACTTGTCCCTGCAAACGTGTGGTGGAGAGCGAGTTGATTGGAGGATTTACACAACACATCTAACTGGAGGTTTCAATGTTCACCATCCATGATTCCTATGAAGGTGTTATAACATCCAATGACATATTTAGCGCATGTCTTTGAAATATAATAACAACCAACAAACGATGGTGAAAAGACACGTGCAGAGGTGAACTTGATGCGAGAGGTGGAGGGAGTAAAAAATTTATCACCAAGTGAGGAAAGAGGATACCATTGAGGATGTCGTTGAGGGCGTATTGTATGCATTAGAGAATGAACTAGCACTTGTAGCATAGGAGAAAGTGGATGACACAGGTGTGAGATTGATGAGCTGGATTGGTTGTAGTATTGGGGTAAGAAGGTAGTCAAAGGCGAAGGTTAGACTGTGTTGTAGTGTGTTGTTGAGGTTGGTGTCAAAAACATATAGACGAGCACATGAATTGAGTCACAGAACAAGCAAAATTTGATGTCATCCAGTAAATGAGGTAGAACGTCATTGCTGAAAAAGCAGTGTGAGAAGAGAAACTCAAAGTAAAACTAACCGTTGGATCAAATTTGTGAAGGTTAAAAGCTAGAGCGTAAGTTTAAATTATTTGGTGTTAATGAATCCTATTACATTTGCGTGCATAAAGAATGATTTACTGTCTAACACTCGGTCTAGAGAAGAGGAATATAGAGGACAATTGAAAACGTGTAAGGAATTACTATTTGTCTTAAATCATACACAAAATTACACTGTTGTTTGAAACTTCCAATTTTTTTGGTGTGACTATCAATGCTACAAAAAATACCGGTTCAAGAGGACATTCAAAGTTTCTTTAAGCTTATATTGCTTGGAAATAGATGCAGGTCAGACCGAGTCAAGTACACCAATCCCACCGTGAAATGAAAAGCGAGCACATTTTCATCATCTTGTCCAATGAGACGAAATTCAAGGTAATCTGAAACAACAAGAAATAAAGAGAGCAGAAGCGACAACGAGCACAAGAAATTGAAGGTTATGAAATTACCTTTCGTTGGACGGTGTAGCTAAAGTGGTTTGTCTCCTACTGGTAAGAATTGTGATCGAGAGACCTGGATTCGAGTCACACGCAAAGTCAAAATATTTTGATGGAAACCCGCCTCAAAAAGTTAAGATAAGTGTGCATTTAGTTATATTTTGGAAATAAACGTTTATAAAGTATTATTGAGGATGTTATGAAAGGTTCTTTAAAAAAGGGAAAAATAAAGGGAAGTTTGGAAAACTCATGCAAAAGAAGATCATCATCATTGAGGCAGATTTAGAGGTATGGTGATTTAATTCCTTTCTCAAAGTGGTTTTGTTTGAGGAAAATATTTTTGTTATCATATGGTTGGAGGTATAAGGAATTCTTGGATGTGCATTGTTTTTGCTTGAAATTGGAAGTAAATGTGCAAAAGTTATAGATCATATTTGAGAGAAAATTTATGCATTGTTCATGATTGATTTTGGGAGTAGATGAGAAGGAAAAATTTGTGCATTGTGATTGGTTTTGAAGTGAATGTGGAAATAAGAAAAATAGTATAGTCTCACACAAATAGAAGGATTGTTTTAAAACAAGTCAAGATGTCACATAGTGCAAGGATAGTGTGAAAGGATTTAATTGAAAATAAGGACATTATCAGCTATCTACAAAAGGGAAGGAAAAGGTGCAAATCAACAATTACAAGGTTAGTTATCAAGTGCTAGACTAGAGCTACCTTTAATTGTATTAAATGTGAGACATGTGGAAGCGATAGACTTAATGAATGTGAAGAACATATTGGCCATTTGATAGTGCATATCATTCTCTGTATATTCATGAAGATAAAAGAATTATGTGCAAAATATGTCTGAATTGCTTTAGTTGAGGAAAGCACATTGGAGAATAGGTGAAGAACTTGATGACATCATAAGAGAATAGATGAGCATTGTTTTATATGCAAGATTTGGAAATAGATGAAGATTGTTTGTATACAAGATTTGGATTAGGTTAGAACAAGATATGTGAATAGGTTTTGGAGCAGGTTTGAGCCGGTTTTATGAGCAGGTTTTAAAGTAGGTTGAGCAGGTTTTATGAGTAGATTTTGGAGCAGATTTGAGAAGGTTAGTAAGTATATTTTTGAGAAGAGTTGAGGATAGAGTTTGTGTAGAATTGAAGATATATTTTGAGTAGAATTGAAGACATAGTTTGATCAGAGTTGAAGATAGAGTTTGAGAATAGTTGAAGATAAAGTTTGAGTAGAGTTGAGGACAATAACTTGAGAGAGGAGATTGGTGTCTCCTATGGATTGGTGTCCACGAACCAGTGAGAGGGGATTGGTGTCTCCTGTGGATTGGTGTCCATGAACTAGTGAGAGAGGATTGGTGTCTCCTATGGATTGGTGTCCATAAACTAGAGTAGAGGGGATTGGTGTCCACGAACTAGAGCAGAGGGAATTGGTGTCTCCTATGTATTTGTGTCCATGAACTAGAGTAGAGGGGATTAGTGTCTCCTATGGGTTGGTGCCCATAAAATTGAGCATAAGGGATTGGTGTCTCCTATGGGTTGGTGCCCACAAACATTGTAATAGGGGATTGGTGTCTCCTATGGGTTGGTGCCCACGAAATTTATTGAAGAAATATATAAGCAATATTTTGTCGTGGTTTTCTTCCAAGAGGGAGTTTCCACATAAAATATTTATCTCTTATGTGTGTGGTGATTTGTGCATTATTTCATTATTGCATTGATATTATTTGAAGTTATTGTTTTGGAAAGAAAAGAGAAAAGTTTTATCTTATACTATTCACCCACCCTCTTAGTATAAGCTTGTGTTCTTCAATTGGTATCAGAGCGGGTTCCTTCATGAAAGTCTAACAACTTGAAGAAATATCTTACAAGAACACACATGGCTAAGAAGGTAAAAGAAAATACTTCTATTGTAGAAGATTCATAAAGTGAAGAGGAAGCCATAATTGACATAGAAGAGGAACTTATTGTTGCTCTTGAAGAGTTGAAAAGGGTTAGAAAGAAGAACTCAATATTGAAGGCTCAAGTACAAGAGGATGAAAATACAAAGGTAAATTTCTCTCAAGAACTCATTGACTTGAAAGTTAAAGTTGAAGAGGTAAAGCAAATTGAAGAAGGGATGGCTGAGCAGTTTAAGACAAAGGAGCTGGAATGTGAAAAATGAAACATGAGGTTGTCTCTCTAAGGATGGAAGTAGAAAAATCTAAGGATAAGTTACAACAAAATATGAGGTTTGAGAAAAACACATAAATATTGGATGATATTATCAAAGCACAAAGATCTTCATCTATAAATACTGGACTTGGATGTGAAGAAAGTCAAGAGAAAAAAAGGGGGAATAAAGTTCAAAAGGAACAAAGTAATCAAGGAAGTAATTGAAGAAGTGCCTAAGACCTATGTGGATGTGTTGAGAGGTAGAAGCATCAAGGATGAGTAAAAAAAAGTATCATCAAGGAAAAAGGTCCATCACAGCAACAAAAATGAGAGAAACATGTGACCATATCCTCTAAGGCAAGATGAATATTTGTTTCCAAGGTCACTGTTTTTCATGTCACAAATTTGGTCACAAAGCTATACATTGCAAGGTTTATAATAAGAATGATTATGGCTTCACCAAGAGGAACTTCAATTCATTTGCACCTTTCATGGACTACAACATCATTTGCTAAAACTGTAACAATTTTGGGCATAAATCTAAATGGTGTAAAACAGTGTTCCCCGAACTTCAAAAGTCAAGCAAGAAGAAAAATGGTAAAAATGTTAAGAAGGGTATGATATCCAAAGTTTGGAAAAATAAAGTAGATCAAGAAGAGGAACATTGTAATTTGGGAGTAGTTTTACTTCCATCCCATCACTAAAGTCTCAAGGAGAGTAGGGAATGGGGGGTATTGTCATGTCTCTTATCTTACAAGCCCCAAGGAGTCTTTGCCATTGATGTCAAAGGGGGAGAATTTCAGTGAGGGGGAACAACTATTCAGGGGGAGTAGTTTGTGATCATGTTGCAATAAAGGACAATTTCATTGTAGGGTTTCCATCAATGACAAAGGGGGAGATTGTTAGAAATTTTGAAGTTGTAATTGATGTCAAAGGCAAGATGGTGTGCTTAGGGAAAGGAATCAAGGGTAGAGCTTGAGTAAAATATTAAAGGCAAATATATTGGTTTATGAGGATTTAATATTTGAATATTTAAATCTACCCAAGGTTTAAATATTTAAATATTATATTAGATTTTATAAAGATAAGGTTTTAAAAAGTAACATCTTTATGAGAAGTTTGCATGGGCCGACAAATTGGGCACCAAAATCAAGAGGGTGTTAAAAAGTAACATATTAATGAGAAGTTTGCACATGTGTGGTGGAGAGTGATTTTATTGGAGGATTTGCACAACATAGATGACTGGAGGTTTTAGTGTTCATCGTTCGTGATTCCTATGAAGGTGAACTTGCATTCAACGACAAATTTAGTACATATATTCAAAATAGAAGAAAAACCAATAAACAGTGGTGAAAAAATACATGCAGAGGTGAACTTGGCACGAGAGGCAGAGGGAGTAAAATATTTATCACCAAGTGACGAAAGAGAACACCATTGAGGATATCGTTGAGGGTGTATTGTGTGCATTGGAGACTGAACTAGAATTCGTAGCAAAGGAGAAATTGGACGACGCATGTGTGAGATTGATGAGTTGGATTAGTTACAGTATTGGGATAAGAAGGTAGTCAAAGGCCAAGGTTAGACTATGTTGTAGTGTGTTGTTGAGGTTGGTGTCACAGAAATATAGATAAGCACATGAATCGAGTCATAGAACAAGCAAAAGTTGATGTCATCCAATAAATGAGGTAGAACATCATTGCTGAAAAAGTAGTGTGAGAAGAGAAACTCAAAGTAAAACTAGTTGTTGAATCAAATTTGTGAAGGTTAAAAGCTAGAGTGCAAGTTTAAATTTTTTGGTGTCAATGAATCCTGTTACATTCGTATGCATAAAGAATTATTTATAGTCCAATTCCAGGTCTAGAGAAGATGAATTATAGCAGACAATTGAAAATGTGTAAGGAATTAATGTTTATCTTAAAACATACACAAACTTGCACTATTGTTCAAAACTTCTAGATTTTTTGGTGTGACTATCAACGCTAAAGAATATACCTATTCGAGAAGACATTCAAGGTTTCCTTAAGATCATGCTGCATGGAGATAGAGGTAGGGTAGATCGAGTCAATTACAACAATCCCATCGTAAAAAAAAAAGTGAACACATTTTCATCATCTTGTTCAGCAGGACGAAATTTGAGGTAATTTGAAAGAAATAAAGAGAGCAAAAGTGGCAACAAGCACAAGAAATTGAAGGCAATGAAATTACCTTTCATCGGGTGATGTAGCTAAAGTGGTTTATCTCCTGCTGGTAAGAATTGTGATCGAGAGACTTGGGTTTGAGTCACGCGTAAAGTTAAAATCTTTTGATGGAAACTCGCCTCGAAAAGTTAAGATAAGTGTGCATTTAGTTATATTTTAAAAATAAACTTTTATAAATTATTATTGAGGATGTTATGAAAAGTTCTTTAAAAAAGGAAAAAATAAAGAGAAGTTTAGAAAACTCATGGCAAAGAAGATCATCATCATTAAGGCCTATTTAGAGGTATGGTGATTTAATTCCTTTCTCAAAGTGGTTTTGTTTGAGGAAAATAATTTTGTTATCATATGGTTGGAGGTATAAGGAATTATTGGATGTGCATTGTTTTTTCTTGAAATTGGAAGTAAATGTGCAAGGGTTACATATCATATTTGAGAGCAAATTTATGCATTGTTCATGATTGATTTTGGGAGTAGATGAGAAGGACATATTTGTGCATTATGATTGGTTTTGAAGTGAATGTGGAAATAAGCAAAATAGTATAGTCTCACACAAATAGAAGGATTGTTTTAAAGCAAGTCAAAGTGTCACATAGTGCAAGGATAGTGTGAAAGGATTCAAATTGAAAATGACATTTTCAGCTATCTACAAAAGGGAAGAAAATGTGTAAATCAACGAACAAGGTTAGTTATCAAGTGCTAGACTAGAGCTACCTTTTAATGTAATAAATATGACTTATGTGGAAGTGACAGACTTAATAAGTGTGAAGAATATATTGGGCATTTGATAGTGCATATCATTCTCTATATGTTCATGAAGATAAAATAATTCTAAGCAAAATATGTCTGGATTGATTTAGTTTAGGAAAGCACATTGAATAATAGGTGAAGAACTTGATGACATAATTATGCAAGTTTTGGAAATATATGAGCATTGTTTTGTATGCAATATTTGGGAATAGATGAGGATTGTTTGTATACAATATTTGGATCAGGTTTGAGTAGGATATGTGAATAGGTTTTGGAGTAGGTTTGAGCAGGTTTTGGAGCAGGTTTAGCAAGTTTTATGAATAGGTTTTGGAGTAGATTTGATTAGGTTAGTAAGCAGATTTGAGAATAGAGTTTGTGAAGAATTGAGGATAGAGTTTGAGTAGAGTTGAAGACAAAGTTTGAGTAGAATTGAAGACAAAGTTTAAGCAGAGTTGAAGATAGAGTTTGAACAGAGTTGAGGACAAGAAATTGAGAGAGGAGATTAGTGTCTCCTATGGATTGGTGTCCATGAACTAGTGAGAGGGTATTGGTGTCTCCTGTGTATTTGTGTCCATGAACTAGTGAGAGGGGATTGGTGTCTCTTGTGGATTGGTGTCCATGAACCAAAGCAAAGGGGATTGGTGTATCCTGTGGATTGGTGTCCATGATCCAGAGTAGAGGGGATTGATGTCTTCTATGGATTGGTATCCATGAACTAGAGTAGAGGGGATTGGTGTCTCCTATGGGTTTGTGCCCACTAACTTGAGCATAGGGGATTGGTGTCTCTTGTGGGTTGGTTCCCATGAAATTTATTGAATAAATATATAAGCAATATTTTGTCATGGTTTTATCCCAAGAGGGAATTTCCACATAAAATATTTGTCTCTTATGTGTGTGGTGATTTGTGCATTGTTTTATTATTGCATTGATATTATTTGAAGTTATTATTTTGGAAAGAAAAGAGAATTTTTTTATCTTATACTATTCACCCCCCTATCAGTATAAGCTTGTGTTCTTCAATTGGTATCAGAGCAGATTCCTTTGTGAAAGCCTAAAAAATTTAAGGAAGATCTTACAAGAACACACATGGCTAAGAAGGTAAAATAAAATGCTCCTATTGTAGAAGATTTAAAAATTTAAGAGGAAGCCACAATTGACATAGAAGAGGAACTTATCTTTTCTCTTGAAGAAAAGAAAAGGGTTAGAAAGAACTCAAGATTGAAGGCTCAAGTACAAGAAGATGAGAAGACAAAGGTAAATTTTTCTCAAGAACTCATTGAATAGAAAGTTAAAGTTGAAGAGGTAAAGAAAATTTAATAAGGATGGATGAGCAGTTAAAGGCAAAGGAGTTGGAATGTGAAAAAATACAACATGAGGTTATCTCTCTAAGGATGGAAGTTGAAAATATAAGGATACATTACAAAAAAATATGAGGTTTGAGAAAAGCATGGAAATATTGGATGATATTATCAAAGCACAAAAATCTTCATCTATAAATACTGGACTTGGATGTGAATAAAGTTGAAAGAAACAAAAGGTGGAATCAAGTCCAAAAGGAAAAAAGGAATCAAAGAAAGTAATTGAAGAAGCGCCTAAGACCTATGCGGATGTGTTGAGAGGTAGAAGAATCAAGGAGGAAGAAAAAAAAGCATCATAAAGGAACAAGGTACATCACAACAACAAAAATGAGAGAAACATGCGATCATTTTTTTTTTTTAAATAAAGGGGTAAAAATTTATTGATAAATAGTCTGGATTACAAAGTACAGCTGAGCCCCCACCCAAGACTCAAATAAAAAACAAGACAGGCTAAATCACTAGACAAGGTCAACTCCCAAAGAAAACCAAAAAAAAAACAAACCACATTAAGTCTGAACATCCTTATGGATCAACTCTCGTAGGTGTTGAGAATCCCCAGACGGGAGACTCTCCCAGTTATCAATACTCTGTCCTGAATAAAAACCACATCCGGAGAATGAACATGAATCAAATCATGAACAAATTTTTGTCTGGGGATGTTGTTCAACCCCCTTACATTCCATGAAAGTATAATCATTTTTTGGGGTTATAAAAATGGGAGTCCAATGTTCTCACCAAACCTGACTCTACCAAAGTCTCCCCCATTAACTTAATTTTATCCTAGTCTTTCTTCTGACCCACCTTCATATTCTTATCTGAAGCATTTTTTTTAATTATTTTATCTTGCAATCCCGACGATCGTAGGAGTTTTACGAGTCCATGGATGAGTCGCATCGGTGCTCAGGTAGGAGAGGGCACATCTAAATCTGTGCCATTTTATAAGATAACTTCACTTCCAGGGCTAGGGCCAACCATATCACCTATACTCGGAACCAAAGCCCTTTGTTCTTCATTTAAACCCCACATGTCTGGTTCCCTTGGTTCCACCTCATGAAGAGACAACCGATTTGGTCCTGTTATATCTATAACAGGTAGCGATGTTTCAGGTATCTCCATGCACTGATCAAGATTCTCTAGAATTTCAAAACGATTGAGCTAAGCATCTGGCTGGTTATCCTTAATGTCTCTTTTTGCCTTTCTTCCTTTGTTCCAAGGTTTTACCATAACAAAGCCTTCCTTATATTGATCCCCCTCCTTTATCGAGGCTTTTCCTTTATCCATATTTTGTACAGCTTGAGAGGGCCCAATATTTGAAGCCACAGGTAGGACAAACTTAGGGAATTTTATTTGTAAGTGGCCATATTCATGGAAAATCTAGCAACGAAATGGAAGAGCTTCATAGTCAAGTTTTTGAACCCATGTGGTTGATCCGAACTGTATTTCAATAAAATCTGGAATAGGATTGTTTAAATCAATTTCAACACAGATACGGGCAACAGAGATTACCTTTTTATCCAACGTCTGTCCTGACGACCCAACCGGCTTCCCAAGTAGAAGGGCAATCATATGCAAGATGTCATTTCTCCAAAATTCCAAGGGGAGCCACGGAAGCCGAACCCACATTGAAACCCATGATGGCCGCTCCTCTGATGGGTTGAAACCCACATGCCAGGGTTTAAGAAAGAGTCCCACTTGGTTATAGAAATAGGGACCTCCTTCAAATGCTTTGTTACGATCCGCAAGATAAGAAAAAACCACCATAAAATAGCTGTTTGCACTCAGCATCACCTCCACATCACCTTCAGGGTTCCAAGTCTTCCTAACCCAAGCCTCCACAAAGGGAAGAGAAATTCGGATGCCCATAAATTTACCAATAAGCGCATGTTTGGTTAAATACTCCACATCTTCTACCACCGAGTCTGGTTGAACCACTAGAACCGGCCTGGCTTCACATCGTTCCAAACATCCATTGTTCTTTAACAAATGATTCCTGACATGCAATGGGAAATCCTGTTCCTTCCAATCATTTTAAAAAGAAATACCATCCCTAGCATGCACGCTCTGTGACGGACCTGATGCCATCACTACATTCCTCCAGTTGTTCATACCTCCTCCAGAAACTGCTGCCATCCCCGTAGAGCCCACCAGATAGGTCTCAAAAAAATTCCAGCAAAGCAACTTTCCTCATCAAACCCTAGCAGAGCAAAAAACTAGAGAACCATGCGATCATATCCTCCAAGGCAAGATGAATATTTATTTCCAAGGTCATTTTTTTTCATGTCACAAATTTTGTCACAAAGCTATACATTGCAGGGTTCATAATAAGAATGATTATGGCTTCACCAAGAGGAACTTCAATTCATTTGAACCTTTCATGGACTACAACATCATTTGCTACAAATGTAATAATTTTGGGCATAAAGCTAAATGGTGTAGAACAATATTCCCTGAACTTCAAAAGTCAAGCAAGAAGAAAGATGGTAAAAATGTTAAGAAGGGTATGATCTCCAAAGTTTGGAAAAATAAAGTAGATCAATAAGAGGAACATTGTAAGTTGGAAGTAGTTTTACTCCCATCCCATCACTAAAGTCTCAATGAGAGCAGGGAATGGGGGGAATTGTCAAGTGTCTTATCTTACAAGTCCCAAGGAGCCTTTATCATTGATGTCAAAGGGAGAGAATTTCAATGAGGGGGAGCAGCTATTCAGGGGGAGCAGTTTATGATCATGTTGCAATAATGGACAGTTTCATTGTAGGGTTGCCATTAATGACAAAAGGAGAGATTGTTAGAAATATTGAAGTTGTCATTTATGTCAAAGGCACGATGGTGTGCTTAGGCAAAGGAATAAAGGCTAGAGCTTGAGTAAAATATTCAAGGCAAATATATTGGTTTATGAGGGTTTAATATTTGAATATTTAAATCTACCCAAGGTTTAAATATTTAAATATTATATTAGATTTTATAAAGATAAGGTTTTAAAAAGTAACATATTAATGAGAAGTTTACATGGGTTGAAAAATTGGGTACCAAAATCAAGAGGGTGAGATTTGCATATAAATACCACCAAAAGTTCTTTTCAAATATGAAAGTTGAGAAAGTATCTTTGATATACATTTGTGAACAGTGCAGTGGTCGTGATATGTGAAGTAGAGTGAAGAACGACCACGAAGGTGGTACATGTGACTTGTCCCTGCAAACGTGTGGTGGAGAGTGAGTTGTTTGGAGGATTTGGATAGCATAGCTAACTGGAGGTTTTAGTTTTCATCATCCGTGATTCCTATGAAGGTGAGCTTACATCCAATGATAGATTTAGCGCATGTATTCAAAATAGAAGAACAACAAAAAAATAGTGGTGAAAATATGTGTGCAGAGGTGAAATTGGCACGAGAGGTGGAGGGAGTAAAAGATTTATCACCAAGTGAAGAAAGAGGATGCCATTGAGGATGTTATTGAGGGTGTATTATGTGCATTGGAGAACAAAATAGCATTCACAGCGTAGGAGAAAGTGGATGACGCAGGTGTGAGATTGATGAGTTGGATTGGTTGCAGTATTAGGGTAAGAAGGTAGTCGAAGGCAAAGGTCAAACTATTTTGCAGTGTGTTTTTGAGGTTGGTGTCACAGACATACAGATGAGCGCAAGAACCTAGTCATAGAACAAGCAAAAGTTGATGCCATCCAGTAAATGAGGTAGAATGCCATTTCTAAAAAAGTAGTGTGAGAAGAGAAACTCAAAGTAAAACTAGCCATTGGGTCAAATTTGTGAAAGTTAAAAGCTAGAGCGCAATTTTAAATTATTCGGTGTCAATGAATCCTGTTACATTCACGTGTATAAAGAATGATTTGTAGTCTAACACCCAATCTAGAGAGAACGAATATAGAGGACAATTGAAAATGTGTAAGGAATTACTCTGTCTTAAATCATACACAAAATTGCACTATTGTTTGAAACTTCCATATTTTTTGGTGTGACTATCAATGCTATGGAATATACAGGTTCAAGAGGAAATTCAGGGTTTCCTTAAGCTCATACTACTTGGAGATAGACGTAGGGCAAACCCAATCAAGTATAAAAATCCCATCGTTAAACAAAAAGCGAGCACATTTTTATCATCTTGTCCAACGAGACAAAATTTAAGGTAATCTGAAATAACAAGAAATAAAGAGAGCAAAAGCGGTAATGAGCACAAAAAATTGAAGGATGTGAAATTACCTTCCGTCAAGTGGTGTAGCTAAAGTGGTTTGTCTCCCTCTGGTAAGAAATGTGATCGAGAGACCTGGGTTTGAGTTGGGCAAAGTCAAAATATTTTTATGGAAACCCACCTTGAAAAGTTAAGATAAGTGTGCATTTAGTTATATTTTAGAAATAAACGTTTATAAAGTATTATTGAGGATATTATGAAAGGTTCTTTAGAAAAGGGAAAAAGAAAGAGAAGTTTGGAAAACTCATGCAAAAGAAGATCATCATCATTGAGGTAGATTTAGAGGTATGGTGATTTAATTTCTTTCTCAAAGTGGTTTTGTTTGAGGAAAATATTTTTGTTATCATATGGTTGGAGGTATAAGGAATTATTGGATGTGCATTGTTTTTGCTTGAAATTGGAAGTAAATGTGCAAGGGTTATAGATCGGATTTGAGAGTAAATTTATGCATTGTTCATGATTGATTTTGGGATTAGATGAGAAGGACAAATATGTGCATTGTGATTGGTTTTGAAGTGAATGTGGAAATAAGCAAAATAGTATAGTCTCACACAAATAGAAGGATTGTTTTAAAGCAAGTCAAAGTGTCACATAGTGCAAGGATAGTGTGAAAGTATTCAATTGAAAATAAATACATTTTTAGCTATCTAAAAAAGGTAAGTAAAGGTGCAAATCAACAATTACAAGGTCAGTTATCAAGTGCTAGACTAGAGCTATATTTTAATGTAATAAATGTGAGACATGTGGAAGCGATATACTTAATGAATGTGAAGAACATATTGGGAATTTGGTAGTGCATATCATTCTCTATATTTTCATGAAGATAAAAGAATTATGGGTCAAATATATTTGAATTGATTTAGTTAAGGAAAACACATTGAATAATAGGTGAAGAACTTGATGACATCATTATGCAAGATTTGGGAATAGATAAGCTTTGTTTTGTATGTAAAATTTGGGAATAGATGAGGATTGTTTGCATATAATATTTGGATAAGGTTAGAGAAGGATATGTGAACAAGTTTTGGAGCAGGTTTGAGCAGGTTTTGGAGCAGGTTGAGCTGGTTTTATAAAAATTTTTTGGAGCATATTTGAGCAGGTTAGTAAGCAGATTTTTAAGCAGAGTTAACGATAGAGTTTGTGCAGAATTGAGGACAAAGTTTGAGCAGAGTTGAAGACAGAGTTTGAGAAGAGTTGAAGATAGAGTTTGAGCAGAGTTGAAGTAGAGTTTGATCAAAGTTGATAAGAACTTGAGAGAGGATATTGGTGTCTCCTATGGATTGGTGTCCACAAACTAGTGAGAGAGGATTGGTGTCTCCTATGGATTGGTGTCCATGAACTAGTGAGAGGAGATTGGTGTCTCTAGTGGATTAGTGTCCATAAACTAGAGCAGAGGGGATTGGTGTCTCTAGTGGATTAGTGTCCATGAACAAGAGCAAAGGGGATTGGTGTCTCTTGTGGATTGGTGTCCACGAACTAGAGTAGAGGGGATTGGTGTATCCTATGGGTTTGTGCCCATGAAATTGAGCATAGGGTATTGGTGTCTCCTGTGGGTTGGTGCCCACAAACATTGTAATAGGGGATTGGTGTCTCCTGTGGGTTGGTGCCCACAAAATTTATTGAAGAAATATATAAGAAATATTTTACCATGGTTTTATTCCGAGAGGGAGTTTCCACGTAAAATATTTATCTCTTATATGTGTGGTGATTTATGCATTGTTTTATTATTGCATTGATATTATTTGAAGTTATTATTTTGTAAATAAAAGAATTTTTTTTTATCTTATACTATTCACCCCCCTCTCAGTTTAAGCTTGTGTTCTTCATAATGAGGGTAGGATCAAGCCATAACATGTCAACATACGACCAACCAAAAATATCATAAAATTCCTTAAATAAATTGGTCAGTTTCTCCTGCTCATCCATGGATAAGGCTGTGCCTAACTTAAGGATTCTACGGCTCTCCTCAAGACCTATGTTAACATCTATGGTCTCCTTGATGAGAATATGAGACTCATCCTTATAAAGAGGAAGGGTGAGGATCACTTCTAATTGTTCAAGATATATAGAAGATATAGCGATGGAATACCCTTGAGAACTAGAAAACTCGAAATGCACAACATAAGGGATTGACCAGTCAAAGAATAAGTTGTTTTGAAGGACATCCTCATGATCCATGTTACAAAGAGTATCCCCTTCAACATACTTCCCTCAGGTTGCAACCAACTTAGGATGCACCAAATTTGCCACATTGCAAAATAAAATATCAATGGGATAAGGCATTCCATCATCCTCATCACTCCACTCCAAGCCTTTATGATCCAAATATTCAGCATAAGTAATGAGGTGATCATCATCATCAAATGGTAAAGGTTTATTTTTATTGGGTATGTAGTCTATGCCACATCTCCTAGGTTAAAACTCAACTTCCAAAATATATTGAATACCTTTTTGTTATGGCCCCAAATTTTTACCTATGTATCCCATGCTAGATAGGATTTGCTTGGGAAGTAGGTAATCATTGGATAAGTAATAATGGGCAAAAGAAAACTCTATGGGAAGAGGGTTTCTACCATGGATATTTTCTTTAAGGGACATACCCGTGAAGATAAATATATACGTGCCAATGTGTACTACTTCACTCTTCTTATGAGGAAAACATAGTCTTTGGTGGTGGTAGCTTGGCTAAATCCAAAAGAGGTTCTTGAAGAAATGGATTGACCTGATATTGTGATGAAGTATTGATTAGTGGTTCCTCACTCACATTTAGATTTTCAAGTTTCTTGGTGATGTGAGATGAAGAAACTTATGGACATAAATTGAGACTAGATTGATCTTGCTCAACCATTGAACAATATTGGAATGGATGAGGGTCACCCATAATGGTGACAAGTTGATATTTGAATTTGAACTTCAAACATTGATGAAGAGTAGAAGGGACACCCCTCATATCATGAATCCAAGGGTGTTTAAGAAGAATATTAAAGATGCAGGGTAAGGTACCACATAAAAAAAGGTATCTAAGATCTTTGGTCCAATCCTAAGGGGGAGGGATATAATACCGTAAGCCTCTTGGGACTCGTTGAAAGTTTTTATGATGACATTGGATTTAATTAGATCTTCCTCTTTTAATCCAAATTTTGGAAAATTTGATAATTGTGTAGATTGAGGGAGGAACCATTATCTATCAAAATTTGCTTGATAAACGTTTTCTCAATAAATGCAGTGATGTAGAGTGAAGAATCCCCTTGCAAGTCTAAGGAAGGAATATCGTCATTCGAGAATGTGATATGATGTATCTCAAGGGAACCTATGCCATCAACTATAGCACTAGGAAAAATGTCTCAATGAAAATATTATTGACTTAGAAGCTTTAACAAGTATTCCCTATGAATAGAAGTTTGCAAAATATTTAATAGGGAAATCTTGGTTGGGGTACTAGCTAACTATTATTGAATGTTCAAGGAGACTTTAGGTTGTGGTTTCAACATTAAGGGTGGGTTTTCTACTCTTGTGCTCCTTTTTTTGATACTCTTCAAAACTAAGGGTGGTTTTTAAGGTTGATTGGATGTAGAACTTGTCTCCTACTGAGAGTGTTGAGTCGATTGAGCCTAAGCTTGTTTCATTATAGTTGCTACTATCATATCAACCACGTTATTATATGGAGGTAGCACATTATGATATGATACTTGATTAGCCTCCTATTTCCCATGATTAGGTAAGGAATATTGGAATATCCCTATATCTTGATTAGTTGTGGGTGCATTTTGAGTAAAATGTTTATTGTTTGTTGGAGGATTAGGTTGAAAACCCTCTATAATAAGGTGACATGCATCAATTAAGTCTTGAACTACATGTTATAACCTCTTACAAGAATTTGTCATGTGTCCCTCCACTCTATGATATTCATAATGTTGACTAGGATTATACCAATTAGTTGTGCTATTGAATTTTTATATGGAAGGCAACTCAATCATGTGAGCTTCTAAGAGCTGCTTTAGGACCAAAAAAATAGGTTGGTTAAATTTTTTAAAATTCCTTGGTGGGCATTTTTGAGGTTGGCTAAGCACCATATTTTGTAGGGTGTTATAAAAATTATTAATAGGTCTACTATCCATCACCCCATCACCAACCATAGGCTTGTTCTTGTATTGAGTTTTCATGGTCTTATATTTTTATTTCTTTGGCTTAATTTGACCTCTTCAAATAAGGGATTGCTCTACCCTTCTTGCTAGATATATCGCTTGGTCAAAAGAGGTAATAGTTGATGTTTCCAATTCATAAGATATTTGCTCTTGTAAATTTCTAACAAATATCTCTAACATGTCATGAGGAGGTAGAGTATATCTTAATCGTCCAACTAATCTTCTCCAATGAGACAAGAATTCAAAAAAAAAATCTTTACCTTGTTTCAACATATAAACATCCTCCATAGTCACACTTTTTTCAACATAAGCTCCAAATTGTTGGACAAACAATTCTGTTGTCTCTTCAAAATTTCTCAAATAATGATGAGGCAGTTGATAATACCATTCCAATGCCATACCACCAAGGCTCTTAGGGAATGCCTTTAGTAACAACATGTCATCATATATAATATCATGACATGTTGTCCTAAATATCATTAAGTGTTCAATCAGATCCTTTATTCCCTTATAAATAGGTAAAAATAGCATTATAAAATGCTTAGGGGAGGGCCTAGAAGCGACAATAGGGTCTAAGGGTTGATTGTACATTTCTTTATAGTTGTAGGTGAAACGTGGAGGTTGAATCATATCCACTCTTGAGACAAGTTGTTTCACCACATTTTTCAAAATTTGCATATCAATATTGTTGTTGTGCAATGCCCCTAGGTTACTTAAGGGAGGGTTATAGGTAGGATGTTAAAAGGAAACTTGACCAATGTTGGAGGTATTAACACCTTTATGATATGGGTTATGGTATGTGGTATCTTACTATGGAGGATAATTGACATTTGGTGGATTAGAAGCATGAATGTTGAGATGAGCAAAATGAGGAGGAAATTGAGCATAATCTTGAGATGCACTACTAGTTGGAGGAACTCATGGAATTCTTCCAATATAGGTGGTTCCAATATTGACATATGTTGGTTTATAAAAATGATTAATGTGATGTGAATATTTAAACAACAAATTAGTGTGAATATTCATAGGAGAAATGGTTGGAGGATGAGATGTTCCAACCTCTTCAAGTTGGGGTTCCTCATCCATAGCTTTAACCAAATCATCCTTATGATGTTTCATGAAATTCCAAATATGATCATATGATTTAAAGGTGAGGTCTCCATTAGACCCCTCAAGAGGATCAAGGTCAATACCAGTTTCCACATGTTCTTCCTCATCTAGATTAGGGTTCTCCCTATCAATCTGGTCATATTATTGAAAAATATTAGATTCCAAAAGCCTTCGGTTACTCTTAAATTTGGGAGCCATTAGGAGAAAGAGAAAGGATAAAGGAGAAAAATAAGGATCTAAAAACTAGCAAAAACACACAAAAGATTCTTAATTTTTTTTAAATTTTTTCTAATTCTAAGCAAACAAATTTAGTGGTCTTGTTTAAAGTTTTCAAAAGGAAAGACAAAACGAAAAGGCTTCCTATATTGGCCACTAAAGACATATTTTCACGTTGGTTTCACCAAATATGTAGAGGGGGAAAATTGCCCTATCGCTTAGATTCTCAGTTGGATATGCTAGGAGCTGAGGTAACCACGAGAGTGTGTTATATTATCTACACTTGGGGGCTTGGGCATCAAAGGGTTCACTAGGAATGGTTTTAGGACTCGCTCCAAGTCCAGGATGTAGATGTTTAATGTTTATATTAAGCAAACACCTATGTTTGGCTTTTCTAATATCTAAGCTATAAAAAGTGAAAGAACAATGCAAGACAAACAATGATGCAAGAAGACAAGAAGCTAACCCTAGGATGCTTATTGATTTTCAATGATGACTAAACCCTAACTTGCAATAAAATAAGCCTTTCTATTTTCATCAAGGGTTTAAGAGAATTCATAAATAGAATTAACCCTAGAATGCAACCTATATGCCTTTTCTCTTTTAAATGCCTAGAAATAAATAAAAAAATATATATTTTATTTATGAGTTAGGTTTTGAATAAAAATGGATAGAAGGAAAAAAAAAAATAACTTAAGAAATTTACTTAGGGTACTTATCTAATATGATGGTTGTCATTAGATTTTCAACTTGCATCCAAATACATCCAATGACTTTGAATACTGCAAAATAACTTTACAAAACCCTAGAAAATGTGATCAGCATTTGGGACCTACTTAGGCCACTGTGTGACTGATATTGGAGGTGTAGCATTCAAGCCCCCTTGGTCCTTTTAGTTGACAATTAAAAAGCAAAAGTGATTGTTGAACCTTTTAGAAATGAACAAGAAAAGATGCAATTAAATAAAATAGTACAAAAAATAGAATGCAAACAGTGATATTAGGGCCTAAATGATGCATTCAAATGTAGATTGAGGGTTTGGGAGGAAAACATTACCCCTAAAATTGATGAATATGAAATCATGCCTCTTAAGGGGTGATTGTGACTTTGGATCTATCATAATAATGCCATATATATATGGGGAATGATTTTGCAGTAAAATCCCAAAAATGATTTATTAATGTAAAAAAAACTAATAAAATGCATAACTAATGACCTAGGAATATTAAAATACAAGAAAAAAATTGGTAGCAGTAAAAGAACAATCAAAAGGATGATGACCTCCACAAAATATTAGACTCCACCTCAAGGATCCAACACTTTCCCACCAATAACAACAAATTAAAGTAGAGCAATAGAAGAAAACTTGCTCTTGCTATGAGAATTTGTTAGAAACCAAAAATCACTAACACTTCTAGCAAAAGATCACTTCTAGAATTACTTCTTTGAAATTCTAGGGAAAAAGAGGATCCAAACCCTCTATTTATAAGAGGTTTGGAGGGCTAAAGTGTGAGAAAATAAAAGGGCAAACCTAAGGGAGGGCCGATGTCCTAGGGGTCAACCCAAAAGTTGGGTTTTCTTAGAGAAAACTCTAATTTGTTGAAATTGTGCCCCATATTAGGTGATCGTAATTTCAGGAAAAATAGGAAAAAAAGGAAGAGGAAGAGGGAAGACAGGTCCAAAATTGTGCTTTGACAAGTTTGAGGGTCTCTCTGAGGTCCTAGGGAAAATGAATCACTTGGGTGGGTCAATTTTCTATGTCTATAGATAGAACAACTGCAATATTCTATCAATTAGCAACAATAATCATTAAAAAAAATTAAATTTCAAAATAAAAAGGAGAGTTGACATTACTAGAAACAAAAATGTGTTCAATAAGAAAGAATCATGAAATAAAAATGTGATAAGGGATAAGTATACTAATATTATTTATATTTTAGTAGGATAGCAACCATTGCTATAGAAAATGCAAAGTATTACTTGTAGAGAAAATGCAATAAAAGCTTATGTAGTAAAGACAATAGAGAGAGTTAGTATTTTTGGGGACTTCTAGAGTTAGGATTAATGCATATATTTGATCATAAAATCATTCCTTAGATCCCTTTACAGTGGTTTTGAAAATAAATAAAAGTAGCAGAATATAGAAGCATGCAAGCTATAAATGAAATGAGAATATAGGAATAAGTTTTAAATGTTACTAATGCACTATAATAGTTAAATGTTCGTAATGAAAAAAATGTAGAATACAACTGACAAAAATGTAGAATGTAGCTAGCAAAAATGTAGAAGTTAGTTGTTTGAAAATGTTTTTGGTAGGGATTCAAAAATATTTTGTTAATGTGAGTTGTAGTTAGTTACCTACCCTTTTCTTAGGAGGGGTATTTATAGATAAAATTTTAAAATTCTCTTTTTGAACTGTTGCAAGAGATGTGACATCAATCTAAGACATTGTTGCATTAGATCAAGGATACTAATCCATGATGACTTAGCATGATAATCATTATGAGCACCTTATTACGATTGAGTGTGGTCGACTGAGATATGCTCACTTAAGCAATCAAGATCAATTTCTAAAATAGGTAAGACATTGTTTTCATAAAGATATTAGAAAAAAGGGTTTGATTTTTTTTCCTTATTTGGTTAACTAGTAAATATTTCAAGTGATACTCTATTCGAGCCACTTTCATCAAAGTAGTTGGCACATTTATTACTAGTTGTGGTTTAGAATACTTGTTTCATACATGCATTCATCCTTTGAAATTACTCTGTCTATCATAGTCCATCATAGGTGATCCTTCATTCTTCCTCACATTAAAGATCCTAGGAATAGATAGTGAAAGGGGAGAATAAAATAGATGTGTCTAAGTTTTTATTTAAAAGAATTTTATAACGATGAAACAAGAATCTATAGCTCAATGAAGGATCCATAGTCCAAGCACCATTCTATAGGGCAAAAGAAAATCCATACTAAGGAGGTCAATACACATCATGGGAACCATTTTGTAGTGAATAAGTCAATCTATAGTGCAAAAATTATCAAGTAGCATAGATAAATAATATGATTTCCAAGGGATAGATCAATGCTAAGGTTTACCAAATTTATGATGTTTGGAAAGACACCCTTGCCCTGAGTGTTAGGGTGTTGGTCAAGTGAGTTAGGTCAAGAAAAAATGAGTATCCATATTTTTTCCCTTTTTAATGTGTCCATTAGCATAATGGACATGTCAAAAACTAGTGTAGGTATCCCAATTTTGCGAGGAATCCTATGAAGTAATGTTCTTTGAATTTTTGTGGGAAAGACAAAATTTCTTATAGAAATAGGACCTTGAAACATGACATGAAACATGAAACTACTAGGTATTAGGGTAGTACCCCCTCATGTTCCGAGGAAAGGAAAAGGTTTTCATAAGAAATTGAAAATATATATTTTTTGAATGCATCACATGAAAGAAAAGGAGAGATAGGGTTAGGGATATTTTTTTTGAGAAAATAGATTGATTAAGACATACGAAGGAATACATTTATGACAAGGTAATCTAGGGATATAGTCCTAAGAGGTGGTATCAAAAATTCATGTGAGGTGACCATTAAAGAGTGGGTTTTAAGGAAACCAACTAGGAGAGGATGAAGGAGGATCAAAGAAGAATCCTACAACATGCGAGGGTGAGAAAAATTTGAGAAAGGATACACAATTTGTGAGACAAGTGTCGCAACCCAGAGGAATAGTTTGGTGATAGAAGGGAAGTGATTGTGCATTGAAAAGAATACCAAAGCAATTGAAAAAGGGGAGAGAAGGTAATCTATAACATGAAGGTGGAGATTGGGGTTGTAGACATGATGGCATCCAAGGTAATTTCTTGTGAGTCATCAGATCTATTAGATATGCTAGAAAATATAGAGATAGAGATGACTCTAGAGTGAGTAGGTTGGATGGGATACTTTCACGGGATGTATGGATATAATAATAAAGTAACAATGAAATTTGTAATAAAATAGAAAAAGGTCACAATGAAGTGTGGAGATTGTAGTTTGATGCCTTAGAGGTGGAGGATGAGAGAAAAATTTGGAATCGCTGCCAACCAAGTGTGCCCTTAAGGAATTCTTCCTTCTTCATGAACACAACACATGTGAGATCTTTGAGGATGGGATGGTGTTAACATCACCACCAATATCATACAATGTGATCGGATTGTATTACCTAAAATATTTTATCAAAAATGGGTAATTCTAAGTAGTTATGGGGAACTAATTCATATTTTTGCTACATGTAAAAAATTGTGAGGAGGTTGTGGAGTACAAAATAAAAGTGTCATATTATCTATTGTGAGTAGTGGAAGTCATGACCACACACTATAGATGGCATGGTAGCATTTGAAGTTTGTCCCATCATGGATTAATGAAATTGTTAATATTGATGTCTAAAAATGTACAACTATACTTTCACATGTGCACAACATAAAAATAGGATTATTCCTCTCGTGTGGGGTTGTACGAGAGGAAAAAACCTCTGGAGAGATCCAGCTCTCAAAAATAAAAATAAAAATAAAAATAAACTAACCTACTGACTTGCCAAAAAAATAAAAACACTTAAACTGAACTTAAACTAAAATAAAAATAAAAACTATTAAATTAAACCTGCTAAAAAAACATAAACTATTAAACTAAAATAAAAATAAAAATAAAAAAACATTTAAAAACTCACACGAAAATAAAAACTAATCTAAACAAAAATTAAAAAAACTCACGCATAGCCTAAAAAAAATAAAAACTATTAAAATCATCAGGAAAAAGGGGAAAGGAAAAATAAAAAAACTGCAACGACAAACAAACACAGAAATAAAAATAAAAAGAGGCGATTGCACCAAAATTAAAATGGTTGACCGATTTGTTGCAAATGCATGAAAAAATGATGGGAAACATAACACAAATGCCATGATAAACTGTAGGAGGTAAGGTTGGTCAAAATCCATGAAAATCCCTCCCAAGCTAAATATACACAGATGCAAAAGTCTCTACATTAAGTTTGCCCATGTAGTGCAACACACACAAAAATAACACAAATGCCACAACAACTACATGAGGTAAGGTTGGTTTGAACTCATGATATTCTCCCAAACTAAATATACACATAATACAACCATTTCTATATTAAATTTGTGGTGTTACAATGCTGGCACAATATTGGCAATGAATCAGCCCACCAGGGCCAAAAACTCGAGCAAAAAAAAAGGCCCAACCAAAAGATAAATTTTTAATGTGCACACGACGCTATTAAATAGAGCATACAACTTACAATTTTAATTTAAAATGTGGTATATGGTAGTAATTAAACTACATACAAGTTCTGGCAGTCTTTGACCATCCATCCCTACAAATTGAACATTCTTTCCTTGCAACCAGTAGTCTTAAAGCATTCAAACACCCAACGTATATCCAACATTGCACATTACATTATATGCCTCTTTAAGATAGTTGGCATCACACCAACTTGGTGACTCTACCATGTTGCTAGAGCTTCCTCTGCCGCCTATATTTTTAATTTTCCATGTGAATTAAATAATACAACAAAACTACAATTTTTTTTTACCTACTTACCAAATTACACAGATCTTCTTGACTGTCTGTCCAGATCCATAATATTTTCTATGCATGAAAATTTGGATAGCTCACAAAAGGAGAAGAAAAAACAATAATTAAAAATAAAAGCCGTGGGAGATTAACAAATATATATTAAAATATTCTTTACCATTGAAAACTGCTAAGGTCTTTAGTCAAAAAGCCTCCTTATGCTCTAATCAGAAAGTAAGCACCAAAAAAATGGGATATAGGTGCCCCTAGCTGCCTGAAACTAGAATATAGGCACCTCCAACTGCTTGAAATTGGAAGATAGACACCTGAAACTAGAAGATAGGTGCCTGAAACTAGAATATAGGTGTCATCTGATGGGATATAGGTGCCTGCTGATGGGATATAGGCACCTAAAAATGGGATATAGGCACCATATGCATGTACCAATCAACTTCTCCAACTACAAACATGAACTTGTCCATCACGTACCACCAGATTTTTGCAACTAGTACAACTGTTAATAAATTAGAGTGGGAGGCTCAAAATTTATTAACAATTAGTAGTGGATTAGTTGATACAAGCAAGGTTGGGATGGGAAACATAGTCAATAGGAGGATGTGGTGCAAGGATTACATGGAGGGAGGTATGAATGGAAGTAGAAATAGATGAGTAGACAATAGAAGAAGTGGAGCAAATGAGTAGGTTGTGGATGAAATACAGGAGTGGGCACAACGAGCCAAGATAAGCAAGTGCAAAAATCATGGTTGTGAGACAGATTCCACCAAGGGAGGAAACAAGGGAAGAGGGTCCCAAGGATATAGGGGAGAAAACAAGATGGATGGTTGTAGAAAAGAAAAAAGGCATGATGGAGGAGGAGATAATAGAATTGGAGAGACTTTTGTAGGAAGTGCATGAGTGAATTGTAGAATTGGAAACCAAAGTAGCATGATTGAAAAGGGAAGCAAAGTCACAACCAATGAGAACAATAATCAAGTTGTTGCAGTTTATACAAGGGTTGATGAAGGAATGAGGGTGGATAATAGGGTTGATGATGGACAAGTGGGGTGGGTCTTTCACAAGTGCTAGGATCAAAAGTAACTAAGGAATAAAGAAGCCTCAATATGGTCATAGTTTCTAGTGCAGTAAGTATGCTATCACATCTAGCTGAGTTGATGACACAAGCCATGACAATAGTAGTAGTACCTAAAGAACAAAAATTGAAAGTAATGGAAGAATAGATAGACAAGAAGATGGAAAAAATGCTGGTTAAGAACTAGATATTAGAGAAAATGATAGAAGAAAAGAAAGAGAAGACTGAAGAGTTGAAGGAAGGGAAGGAAAAAGTGAATTTAGGACTAGAGAGACTATAGAAATAGAGAAGTATGGTGGGACTATTGGTATCAAATCTTCTATAGTATAGAAGTCCATCATGCATGTATGCCATGATGTTGTGGGAGTGATGGATTCTATTCAAGATCTCAAAAGTACTATTGGATTCAACATACGAAATGGAAACACCAAATAAATTTTGCACACTCTTCTTCAACAATGTGTTGGAGCAATAGGATCTACTATGCAAATTATATTTACAAAATTTCACTGTGTATAAGGACACATAATGGAATCTAAACCCATTCATGGGGGATATCTAGTTGTGAGCTTTTCTATCAGCAATGAAATTGGAGGCACATGCATGTTTACATAGGATAAATTATCAAAAGGTGTAGCAAGAGGCTAGTATAGTGGTATGAGGGGAATACTAGTTCCTCAATTTAATCATCATAGAGTATAAAGCCCTAATATCATATCCATAGTGTTAGGAGAAGATGGAGTAGAAATGGATGGCATGTCTAGATATTTCATGAGGTATCTATAGAGTGCCAACAAGAATATTTGATTGATAGCCAATGATGATTCATAGGGCTATTGAAAGTGATACACATATGGGAGTCACTATCTATAGCAAATTGGGTAATAGTAGTGCTATGGATAAGGGTATTAGTGAGATGATTAAGGTATGACAAGTCAAGATGGATTGGGTTGCACTTCTTCCTGCTACCGTACATAATACTAGACTACCATAGACCATTTATTAGGATCCTATTTAAAGTGGAAAATGAATTCAATGAGTATGCCAAGGTAGATGGGTATCATAGTAGAGTGCTAGTAGGATACATTGATGTATATGATTTTAGCCAATGGACTGTATATAATTGGTCTCCATAATGATGTAAAAGAAATTTGATATTGTAATATATTTGTATCGCTCCAAATTTTTCGCATCCTTACCTTTAGGCTATAGGATCCGTACCCGGAAGGGGGATGTGAAAAGGATGGCATGGTACCTTGAACTGAGAGGCCTTGCGAAGGTCCCGCCTCTCGGGGGAGGTGTATTATGGTGATTTTTTGATGGATGGTGGGTTCACCAGGAAACGTTTGAATGGCAGTTTCCACGCCTAGGTTGGGAATGTGTTTAATGTGTTCAGTTTTATCTTTAAATATTCGAGTCCTAGGTTTTACCAAATGAATCTAAGTTGTTCTATTATGAAAATGTAGATTAAATGAATACAGAAAAACAAATTAGAACAGAAAACAGAGAAAGTAAGCAAGATTAAAAAGCCATACCTGATCTAGATTTCTGATGAAGATTCCGATTCTTGAAGCGATCAGGATCGCCTCCGATTTGACGAGGATCGTCTCCTATCAGACAAGATCGTTTGAGATTTGACAAATTTGTCAGAGACCTGCAATCAGAGAAGTAGACACAAAATGCAGAAAATGCAACTATTCTAACAGAGGGCAATGATGTAGAATAACAGTAATAACATTAAAATGATGATAATAAACAAAATACGAGTGCACTACAATGATTTGATGACAATTGGTGACCTAATTATGTATTTAAAGCTACATGGGTGAACTCCAAGATGCAGAATAGCAGAAGATAATAAATAAACTAGCTAATTGCATAATAAAACAGCAGATGAAAAGAGGAAAATGCAAACTCTGGGCACCGATTGCCCCCAATGATGATTGTAGTCGAAATCGTCTCGCATTGGTACGAAATCGTCTCGAATCGAACATGATCATCCAAGATGAACTAAGTTTGCTTCGGCTAAAAAATACTAAGGTTCCTGCAACCAAATTTGGATAGGACTAGTGCAAATAGTAATTTATGATGTCAATGCGTATAAAGTCAAATTACAGGAAATATCAGCCAGGGGGATGCCAAGGGGAGGGCCTAGGATTAAATAGGCTTAGGATGGAGGTTAGGAGGTTGGAGATCATCCCAATTTGGGAGATCTCCAACGACGAGGGTCTCTAACAGCTCAGACACGCTTCTACCTGGATTAGAGACGCTGTTGGAACAGAGGCTAATTGAGAAAAATTAGTTTTGGGACAAGATCATCTGGACGTCCTAGTCCAGATGAAATCGTTCGATCTGAGGCGATATCGTCTGATCGACGACGATATCGTCAAGCGATCAAAACAAACTCTAAAAATGGCATGGGAAAGGAGGAAACAGATTAAACGATAGTTTGGGAGAGGTTTTGGGGGTTGAAATTGGAATTTGAATATTTACTAGAGTAATTGTAATTATTAAGGTTTTACTGCGCCAATTTTAGGGTGCTACAATATTGAAAGAACTATGAATAAATAAAAAATTTATGATGTTTATTTTGTTGTATCAAAATTATGCATGGATGTGAGTGAAGTGATTGTGTTGTAATTGTTAGAAAAACAATATCAAAATGATAAATTTGCATGTAAATGTTGTATGTTAGTAATAGTAGAATAATCATAAAACATAAAAGAAGATAAGTTAGAATTGCTAAGAAAAATGATGCCAATAAATATTAGGTCAAATATATGATAGGATTATAGGAAGATGAGTGCATTCCATAATAGACCAAATGTATGTTGGTTACACTATATATATAGAAAATAGTTTTAGGAAGAAACAAACTTAAAAAGATGATGTGGATATGAGGTAGGGTGGACATGGGTATTAGGTACCACACACATGAGATTGAGTTAATGTAAATAAAATTTGGGAGGAAAGTTAATGCATATGGGAATCTAAATTAAGAGGCATGTGATAACAAATACAAACAAATGCAATGAAGTGGCAAATAATATCAACGAGTCATGAAGCTAGTGAGAGGATATACCTAGAGGAAATTGGAAGGTAAGTGGTAAGGATTTAATTTATGAAAAGTGGAAGGTAAAAATGAGAGAAACCAAGATTGAGAAAGAAAAGGGTGTAGTGGATAGAAAATAGGTTAATTTGTGTGTTTGTTTTCAATAGAGGATAATAGAGAGAATAGTGCACAAGGGGAATGAAGAAGGACAAAAATGAAGGGAAAAGAGAACATGTAGCATTGGGTTTTTAGGAGTGTATAACTATTGGGAATAGGATTTATTTCATTCTTTGGGTATAATGACTACCTAATTGCAATTGCCAGGTGCATCTGGTAATTGTGCCTCATCTGGAGCATATATTTTGGGAAGCCTAGGGAGTGTGGGACACAACTCCATTGAACAATCTCTAGGGATTTTTTCAAGGCTAGTTCCTTGTTTATGTGTGATATTGACACAAGTTTTTTCTAAGATATCCTATCCTACCAGGGTATTGTCTTGGAAAAGGGATGAGAGAGAAAGCAATAAATCTAACTAGCCTAACTACAGGTGGTTATGCACCAAGAATTACAAGTTCCTTCTAAGTACCAATAGGATTAGTGAATATGGGTTCCAAAACATGATAGCTAAAAGTGAACATGGTTCCAATCCAACATAATTGTTTATCTATTGATATTTTATGAAGGCCAAGAAAAATACTAGTCACAATCCCTCACAAAAAGACACATACATACAAAGACCAAGATAAAAATTCAAGTAGTCACAACTTCTTGTATTTATGTTTGCAAGTGATTTTATAATCATACATGAAATGAAAGATGCTTGAAGGGCCTGTACATGCATTGGCTTGAGGCTCAAGTCTAGATTGATACCAAAAAAATGAAAGAAAAACTCTACCTTAAGCAAGATACTAGGCATGAAAATATTCTTCTTCCTCCTCTATTTAATACAAAATTGGTCTATTTATAAATCCTAGCTCTAAATTATAAATTTAAAATTTCCCCCTAAATTTATATGAGCAAGAAGCCTATATTCTTTGGTTTCCAAGCTTGATGTGCCATGTTGCATTCATTTTTGGCAAATACAAAGTTGATCTAGGGTCTAATCATCATAAATGTCTTATAGGTAGAGTGGAATCCTTTATAGGTTCCATTAATGGCCATAATTTATTCATGAAAGCTAGAGCTTTAAGTGATCTCAACTTTAACTTGTTGGGGAAGCCTTGTTACTAATTCCAAGATGGTGTGGACCCCATCCTCATGTTTTTCTTGGTTACTATGTCATTATCCTCAACTTTTCATCAAATCCAGTTTACACCTATGATGACTTGTTCTTTCTCATGTTTGTAGTGATTAAGCCCTTACATATGGTGTGGCTCTTGAGATACCACCACCCCTCTAGTTCTACCTTATCCTAGTACCTCTTTCCCTTGAGGCCTAATTACTAAACTCTAGTAATGGACTTTGTCTTGAGGCTCGTTCTAGTGACCTTGTTGCCCTAGTAGTATTTCATTTATATTGGTTTTGTTGTGGAATTCCATTTTGGGTAGAGGGATACCTTTTGATCCTATCCATAATGAGTAATTCATGAAATATCAACATGGGTTTTGGTTGTCACCTTTTCTATCATTCCTTAGTCTAGTGAATGTCTCTATTATTGTCACCCTACATTTTGTTTGATTTTTTATGCTTCAAATTTGCCTTTATATGGGGATTAATGGACTTCTTAATTTTATGAGTGTGCCTAATCTATTCTCTTTGTTTGGTTTTGTTTGATCCATTTTGTTATTCTACCACAAATGTTTAGCGTGACTTGCCTATGGACCAGGAAGCTTAGAAAATCTTACTAACCTCTTGGCTGAACACCTTGCCCCCCTTATTTTCTTCATGTATGTTTCTTAGGTTTTATTTTTATTAGAATATTATTGGTGCCATTTTGTATAAACATCAAGGTATATGATGCACTGCAAAGCCAATTACCAAAAGAGAATGGTTCATATCCTAAATCCATCTATTTAGGGGATGGATATGTGGTCGTTGAGTATATAGAAACCCTACCAAAAAAAAAACCTCTTAGTTATCATCAGAAAGAATCTAGAGTCCCTAATTATGGTAAGGTCTAGATTAGATACCACTAAAAAATTTATGACCCTTTGTCTATTTAGTCTAGGTGTTTAGCGTCACCTCATGGCAAAGGGAGTTTTGAATTTGTTAGTTGCTTTCAACATATGTCTTTCTTTATTGGAATTCTTAGCACTTTTTCAACATAAACTACTTATACATGGAAGGACCTTTAGGTCCTCTCATTTTGATCAATTTTTGGTAGGTAATTTGCTCAAAATTCTCCTTTGAGGATGGATTTTCCTAATGTAGTGAGATTTCACTATAGTTTGGTGACTCATAGGGGTCTTCTACTTGCAGGAGGCAAAGAACCTAGATATAATAGCATTATCTATTGGGTGTAGACTCTATGGTGGTAAATACTAAGAATTTTAGGGCTTACAAGGATAGGAGGTAAATTTATTACTTGAAGGATAGCTTGCTTTGAGATCTCATGAGATGCAAAATGGGAAGCTCCTCTTTTATATACTTCTCTCATTTGGAAAGTCATTTGAAATACCTTGTCCCATTGTTCCTACTCATTGAATATCATCTAGTAAGTTGATGGGAAATGATCCTTTCAACATAGTTGAATCAATAAAGGTATGATTATCCACCATTTAACCTCCCATTCAATCATGGAAACTATCTCTTCTTTAGTTGTTTTGCTTATTATTAGGCCTCCTAATCCATGTGACCCTCCTTCAAACATACACATGAATCACCTGGTGCATATTCTAATATTTTTTTCATGCAAGCACCTTGAATTACTTTCCCCTCTTACATGTTGCTACCTAATATAGCCAATAGATATACAATACCTAGTTTTGTTTCACTTTAATCATAAATACTACTTATTTACAATATGATAAATAATTTTTATTTGGTCTTGCATGCTATATGTTTCTCATGGACCTAGTTTATTAGAACTTGCAATGTTTGGACCAAAGTGATCTAAGATTTTGTTATTCTTTCTTGTTTGTTGAATTGAACATATGACTCATTGTAGCCAAAGGTCATTGGTTGATTGGTTTTGGTGGACAATAAGTTCCTAGGTCCATGTGGATCATTGCATTGGATTCAAGCATGGAGAACTCATCCCCCATTTACATTTCTTCTATTAGCTCTTCCAATAATTTCAAACATTTCTTAATCATCTATAACCTAATATTTAACACATATCCTTAATATCTATAACCTGATATTTAACACAAGGTTGATTTAGGAGAAGAGAGGGACTGTGTATAATGAATGAATTTATGGAAGGGCATGGTTGAAACATAGTGGGTAGCATAGTGGGTAGGGTGGTTGAACATTGGGAGAAAAGAGAATTGGTGGTCTAGGATCCAATATTCCTATTTGTATTAGGTCCCTTTTGTTGTAATCACAATGACACTGAGAGGGGGGGTGAATCAGTGTAGCATTCCAAAACATGAATAGACAGCTCTAAAAAAAATTGCAGCAGATAAAACTTATAAACAGATATAATAAGTACCGCAAGAGAACATCACACAACACAGATTTTTAATGAGGTTCACCAAAATGGCTACTCCTCAAAAAGAATGGCTGCTTGGACTCCCATCCAAATCCAACCTCTTGCAAAGCACCAACTTTACAATTTGTTTACCAAGCACCAACTGGAAGAAGCACCAACCCCTTAACTTTATCTGCTTCAATCGAATGGAGCACCAACTCCTATTTTACTAGAACCTACTGGAAAGAAGCACCAACCCCTTAATTTTCCAGCACCAACTGGACAATTTGTTTACCAGCACCAACTGGAAGGAGCACCAACCCCTTAACTTTATCTGCTTCAACAGAATGGAGCACCAACTCCTATTTTACCAGCACCTACTGGAAAGAGGCACCAACCCCTTAATTTTCCAGCACCAACTGGACTTCAATATTAAATAAAAAATGTTTGACATATACCTTTGTTATTGCAAGACTCTAACTGGTCTACATCACCTTTGCAATCTTTGTGCACTCTGCTCTCTCTTGCGCAATCACTTCACACAGTCTGCTGCACTGCTACAGCCAGACTTTGCAATCAACTTTGCCCTTCGCGCTTCTCTGCACACTCTGCTTTCTCTACGCACATGCTTCGCACACTCTGTGTCATTTCACATTCTGCTCTCTGCTCAACATGAACTTCACTTTCACAAACACTATGCTCGCATTCGCACTTTATCTTAACACAACCCATTTTTCAAACTCGAAGAACCCTTGCTTTTATAGAAGAAATTTTAGAAACAAACCCTAGAAGAACGTCGACTGAGAAACCCTAGAATTTGTCAGCTGCCAAACCCTAAAATCCATCGGCTGTAACCCTAAGAATGTCGGCTGCAAAACCCTAGAAATTGTCGGCTGCCAAACCCTAAAATCCGTCGGCCCAGATTTAACTTTGTCGGCCTCAAACTCTTCTCCACCTTCGTCACCTTCCTGTAGCTTATTGCCGCGAAATAGTAACACGTCGGCCCTTTTAATTTAATTTAATATTTTAATTTAAATTTTAAATAAAATAAAATTTAAACTAAATATTTAAAATTAAATATCTTCATCATCGGGGCATCTTTTTCAACGAAACGAAGAGCCAACTTGGGTTTTAAGAAAAACCCATTTCAAATCTGTTATCCATGATTTTAAATAAAACTTTTTATTTTGACTGCCTTGGTTTTCACAAAAAAACCTTTTCGCTTCTTGACATCTCAGGTTCTGAAGACTTCTTCTTCTCATTCTGAATTATGTTTTCTGTTTCTGTGCATCTATCATTTAAGGACTCATGATCTGACTAAATTTTGAACTTTATCCTCTGCATCTGAGTGACTTCGAACTACCTGTCCATTGCATCATTAGATCTAACTGACCGTATTGACAACAATGACAATCCTCCTGCAACACCTTGCTCAACACTGAACTCCTATCCATTGTACTTTGGCTGCACCTTGTTGTTCAATAAACTCTTGTCCATTGCATCAATAAATGCTATCGATTGTGTTGACAACAATGACAATACTGTTTGTTGCACTTTGCTCAACAATCTCCCCCTTTGGAATTGTTGGCAACACATGTGCAATTTTCCTGTAAATCTTCTCCCCCTTTGACAATAATACCAAAGGGTTGCTGCAGACTCCCCCTGAGTCTATGCACAATATTCTTAGACACAAATTATTACAATTAGCAAATATTCCAAGCATGAACAAGAAGAAAAACAAATACACAAATGCTCCCCCTGAGTCCAAGACCACTTCATTTCACTGATTGACAACATCATGATAAGCATAATAGGCATCAATAAAATCAACAATGTGAATAGCAGACAATAACCAGTGAATGACACCATCACCGTCAACTTCACCAATATAACATGTGTAAGAACATGACTGAACCACTGTCTTCTGTGCAACTACCCTCTGTTACCTTGCAAACTCAAACTTGTCCCTTGTTAGTGAAGGCATACAATAATCTTATATAGCCGACTTTTTGTTCCGCAATGCCAACAACATCTGCATACAACTTCACCATGCATCTTGGATATATTCTCAACAAGCTTGAACCTAATGACAGCTATTTGTCTCTCTCTGCAGTGAGAATCCAGTAGGCTACCTCAATCCACTTTCAACTCTGTGCAAGTACCAAACACTGTACCACAACACAACCAACATCTTTTCTCAACCAATTAGGGCTTTAGCAACAATGCTTATAGACAAGGTTTAACCAACATCATTCAACTCAAGATTAACCTTGAAGCATTCAACCAATCACTACATGAAAAGGAAACTAGTAGACATCCTTTTCCTTCCAAAGGTATTTGAAAAAGACAGCCACCAACATAAATCACCAAGGCAAAGAATAACTTGCTCAAATCAAACTCAATGGAGTAAGCCCAAATCATGTATCAAGAAAAGCATTAACTTGATCAAAACAACCACTATGAAAGCAACTCAACTATTCATCACCAGGCTGGAAATCATCTGGCTGCTCATTAAAAAACTTTTTCTTCAATCTTCCCATTCAACATGCTGATTTCACTTTTGTCAACAGAATTGACAAGTGACTCACATCTGTACCAATTTTTGTTACTGCCAACTCTTACTTTCAACTATGCATGTCGAAAGAAGACATTTTGTCAAACACTTTATGGCCAACCGTAGTGCACCTTACTCAGCCTCAAGCTTCTTATCCTTGGAATGGCATTAAATCAATAGTTAAAACAAAAGCATTCTGTGAATTAAATATATTCACCAAGGTGTCATGAAAGATCTGGCAATCTTCACATCAAAGAGTAAAAACAAATACATGCTGCTCGAAACACAAATACACAACTAGGGCAAGCATTCTTTCGTTGAGCAAATTACCTGGACTATTATGATTCGTAATTTTGAACAGTGGTATTAAGAATCATCAACAGTACAATAGTGACATATCTCAAAACTACCAATGGTGACAACTCTCAAATTAAACACCACACTTCACGGCATTTCCACAAACCACTATATAAACTGAAAAACACACTTTAACAACTATACAACATTAACCCGACTGCTTACCTTTCATCCTCAGATACCTAGACAAATACATAGGAGCATTAAAATAAAACTTTAATATTGCTCCTCCTGAGGATGTGCCACCCGGAGTTGCTTAGAGCAATGGCGGAGTAGCCTCCTTCGAGTCCAAGGAGACACAATTTCCTTTCTTCTGTCTTCCTCTGGACTTTCCTGAACTTGGGCTTGGGTTTTTCAACAACATCCCTATTTTGCTCCTGTTCGTGAACTTGAACATTTCTCTTGTGGGGTTGTCTCTTGTGCATTCTTGATGGATGATTATTTTCTTTTCTTTTATGCACATGATATGTTCCTTGTCGGTGTTGTCCTCTTTGTGTCTGATGAAATCTAGGGTTTTGCCTTAGATTAGATATAGAAGTGCTTGGACAGAACCTTGCTATGTGCCCTTGACCGTTGCATTTAAAACATTGCACATGTTTTATTCCCTGTCTGTATTGCATTCTATGTGTATGATGAAATCTATGGTATTGCCTTAGATTGGATACATAAGTGCTTGAACAAAACCTTGCTATGTGCCCATGGCCATTACATTTAAAACATTGCACATGGTGTTCACTCAAAAAAATAGAAGTATTTTTATCAACATAACTCTTTGATCTATTGTTCAGTCCACAATAAATTGCCTTGTGACCAAAGTGGTTGCATTTAGAACAATAGCCATAAAAAGCATTATTATTAAAAGAGTGAGAGTGAGAGAACCTCTTTTCTTGTGGTTGCTTTGTTGTAGATCTTCTTTGATATTTTCTTCCTTTTGAGGATTCAACTTCAGACTTTTCTTGTTTCAATCCTTCAACCGAGGACTTCTTCTTCTCTGCATATTTGGAGGATGAAGGTTGTTCAGCTTCATATCCAAGACCAAACTTAGTTGTGGAGCTTCTTTGTTGATTTATCATTGTATCTAGCAACTCTGTGCTCTTCTCAAATTTGAGATTTATATTGGCCTCTTTTAGTTGTTTCTTCAATGAAACAATCTCTTCTTCTTGTTGGCAGCATAGAGTCTCTTTCTCATTGATTTGATACCTGAGAGTTTCTTCACTCTTTTTGAACTCTTCTATTTTTAGCTCCAGATTGTTAACAACTTTGTTAGATTCCTCTTCATGTTTGCTGTATATACCAACTTTATTACTCATTTCTTCCATCTGCATTCTTAAACCGTCAATTTCTTTTTCTAGCTTGTTGCAATACTCTGTTTTCTTAGAAGATTGCATTTCAAGATCTTCAAAAATTTTCTTGTAATCTTCTACTTGAATTTTCAAGTTGGTGATTATATCTTCTGCATCCTCAACCTTTTTACTCAAGTCTGAAATCAGTTTCTGTTCCTAATTTGCTTCGCATCACTTCCTTCTTCATCACACTCTTGTTATGAATCTGTTTCTTTATCAATTTTGAACGGATCATCTTCATCTTCACTGCTACTAAACCCATGGCACTGGCGTCCATTATGCCCAAGTTGACCACAAACAAAACATTCTCTACCTTGTGAGCAATCAGCTACAAAGTGACCGGTCTTCCCACATCTGGTGCAAAACTTTATTAATCTGGCTTGTTCTCCATTGTTTGATTCATCTCTTGAATCTATTTTCATTCCCAAAGCAGCAACATTGAGATCATCTTCATTTTCTTTTGTGCCCTTGTGAGATTTCTTCTTCTTGTGTCTTATGGTTTTGCTTTTGCCTTTCCTTGCCATTTGTGTTCTTGTAAGATCTTCCTTCAAGTTGTTAAACTTTTCGAAGGAACCTGGCTCTGATACCAATTGTTGTAATCACAATGACACTGAGAGGGGGGGGTGAATTAGTGTAGCATTCCAAAACATGAATAGACAGCTCTAAAAAAAATTGCAGCAGATAAAACTTATAAACAGATATAATAAGTACCGCAAGAGAACATCACACAACACAGATTTTTAACGAGGTTCACCAAAATGGCTACTCCTCAAAAAGAATGGCTGCTTGGACTCCCATCCAAATCCAACCTCTTGCAAAGCACCAACTTTACAATTTGTTTACCAGCACCAACTGGAAGGAGCACCAACCCCTTAACTTTATCTGCTTCAACAGAATGGAGCACCAACTCCTATTTTACCAGCACCTACTGGAAAGAAGCACCAACCCCTTAATTTTCCAGCACCAACTGGACAATTTGTTTACCAGCACCAACTGGAAGGAGCACCAACCCCTTAACTTTATCTGCTTCAACAGAATGGAGCACCAACTCCTATTTTACCAGCACCTACTGGAAAGAGGCACCAACCCCTTAATTTGCCAGCACCAACTGGACTTCAATATTAAATAAAAAATGTTTGACATATACCTTTGTTATTGCAAGACTCTAACTGGTCTACATCACCTTTGCAATCTTTGTGCACTCTGCTCTCTCTTGCGCAATCACTTCACATAGTCTGTTGCACTGCTACAACTAGACTTTGCAATCAACTTTGCCCTTCGCGCTTCTCTGCACACTCTACTTTCTCTGCGCACACGCTTCGCACACTCTGTGTCATTTCACATTCTGCTCTCTGCTCAACATGAACTTCACTTTCACAAACACTATGCTCGCATTCACACTTTATCTTAACACAACCCATTTTTCAAACTCGAAGAACCCTTGCTTTTATAGAAGAAATTTTAGAAACAAACCCTAGAAGAACGTCGACTGAGAAACCCTAGAATTTGTCAGCTGCCAAACCCTAAAATCCGTCGACTGTAACCCTAAGAATGTCGGCTACAAAACCCTAGAAATTGTCAGCTGCCAAACCCTAAAATTTGTCGGCCCAGATTTAACTTTGTCGGCCTCAAACTCTTCTCCACCTTCGTCACCTTCCTATAGCTTATTGCCGCGAAATAGTAACACGTCGGCCCTTTTAATTTAATTTAATATTTTAATTTAAATTTTAAATAAAATAAAATTTAAACTAAATATTTAAAATTAAATATCTTCATCATCGGGGCATCTTTTTCAACGAAACGAAGAGCCAACTTGGGTTTTAAGAAAAACCCATTTCAAATCTGTTATCCATGATTTTAAATAAAACTTTTTATTTTGATTGCCTTGGTTTTCACAAAAAAACCTTTCCGCTTCTTGACATCTCAGGTTCTGAAGACTTCTTCTTCTCATTCTGAATTATGTTTTCTGTTTCTGTGCATCTATCATTTAAGGACTCATGATCTGACTAAATTTTGAACTTTATCCTCTGCATCTGAGTGACTTCTGAACTACCTGTCCATTGCATCATTAGATCTAACTGACTGTATTGACAACAATGACAATCCTCCTGCAACACCTTGCTCAACACTGAACTCCTATCCATTGTACTTTGGCTACACCTTGTTGTTCAATAAACTCTTGTCCATTGCATCAATAAATATGTCTGACTGTGTTGACAACAATGACAATATTGTTTGTTGCACTTTGCTCAACACCTTTCAACCTAAGTGGCTAGCTGATAGACCTCTAGAAAGATATTTACTCCTATAGATTTCACCATCATAGCTATATATAAATTAAAATCCTTTAAATAGTAAATGGAACCCATACTTAGAGGTAAACTAATTTTGTTAGGGATCATGTATCAATTTTTGTGGAATCTAGTGTTAAACGCATCCATGGATTCCATATGAGTTATTTTGATGGTTGATAATTTATCTAAGAGAGACACCTCATCTAACTTTTCTCTAAATCTATCTATCAACAATTTGATGAGTTGAACCCAATCAATAATAGAATGTGAAGTTAGTGAAATATACCATTTTCTTGCCAATAGCCTAAGTACCACATTTTGTTGATCAACATTGTATAGTACACATAAACTAACCATGTGCTAGAGGTGTTTGATTGGAGCTATTACATATTCCTTGGTGAATTATGAAAAATAATTTAAAATTAAGATTGGAATATCATCCCATGTGGCTAGTGGTAATAGTGGTTGTAATGGGTCTCTATTATTCCATGCTAGCAACCTTATTTGTTACATGTTTTATGGTGCAACCATGTTTTGGTGTTGAACTCTCCATCTATGAACACATTTTAGTAGTGGAAACAATTGTAGACTCACCCTTGTGTTGGACCTTGTGATAGGCTCAAAATTCATAAATCACTAGGTTTTACTTCAAACAACAAATTCATCCCTCAATGAGTTCTTTGAATAGTGGTCTCCAGATGAACCTTCTTAATGCTTCAACAAGCAAATAATTGGGACTTTAAACAAGGTATAATTATAATATCATAGTCATGATATGAGTATCATGTGGTTCATCCCATTGAGAATGCCAGTTGAACTATTGGGAATTGAATTTGGTTCATGCTCTAGGAATAATGATCACTTTCTTATGATTGCTAGGTTTATTTGATGCCCATGCTTGGTATGAAGTGTACAATTCAAGAAGTAAAAGGATTTTGGGATGCAGATTCATCATATTATCTCTAGGATTTTTGTGAGGGCCAAATCCTTGTTTGGGTATGATCTTGATGCACTTTTTCCTAAGCTGGACTTGCCTATTTAGTTCTTGTCTTGGAAAAGGGATGAGAGAGAAAGCAATAAACCTAACTAGCCTACCTATTTATGGTGATGCACCAAGAATTACAACTTCCTTCTGAGTCCTAATGTGATTGGTGAACATGGGAACCAATATTTGATAGTTAAAATTAAACATAGTTTCAAACCAACATAATTGTTTATCTATTGATATTTTGTGAAGGCCAAGATAGATACTAGTCACAACCCCTCATAGAAAATACACATATACAAAGAATAAGACACAAATTCAAGTAGTCATAGATCCTTGTATTTATGTTTGCAAGGACTTTTAGAATCGTACATGAAATGAAAGACGATTGAATATCCTATACATGCATTAGCTCAAGGATTGAGTCTAGATTGATACACAAGGAAAATGAAAGAAAAAATCTACCTAAGGCTATATACTAGGCATGAAAATATTGTTCTTCCTCCATTTGATACAAAATTGGCATATTTATAAAGACTAACTCTAAATTTAAAAATAAAAATATCCCCATAAATTGTCCTATGTAGGGAGTCTATCTTGTTCGGTTGTTGAGCTCAAGGTGTCATGTTGTGTTCATTTTTGATATATCTAGAGTTGATTTTGGATCTAATCACCAGAAATATCTTGTAGGTGAAGGGGTGTCCTTTAGAGGTGACATTAATGGGTCTCCTTTATTCATGGAAACTCGATCTTCAAGTGATGTCAACTTTGCTTGTTAATAAAACCTTGTTGTTGATCCTAAGATGTTGTGGGCCCCATCCTCATGCTTTCCTTGTCTACCAAGTCATTATCTTGCTTGACGTTTTACCAAATCTAGTTGTGCCTGTGACAACTAGTTCTTGCGCATGTTTCCAATGATTGGGTCCCTACATATGGTATGGTTCCTAAGATAGCATAGCACCTCTAGTCCTTCTTTATTCTACTACCTCTTGTCTCTTAGGGCCTGATTATCGAACTTCAATAATAGCCTTTGGCTCAAGGCTCCTTATGAGGACCCAATTGCTTTGGTAGTTTTTACTTAATACTATATTTGCTACAAATTATGGTTTAGATAGAGGGATACCTTTGGATAATATGTGTAGTATGGAATTCAGAAAATATAAATCATAGTTTTGGTTGTTGCCTTTTCAATAATTCCTTAGTCTAGTGAATGTCATTATCACTATCACCTTGCTCCTTGTTTTATTTAGGATGCTTCAAAATTAATTTTATAAGGGGATCCTAAAAATTCTTCATTTGATGAGTGTGCTTGAGCTATTCTTTTTTTCTAATTTGGTTTTCTCCCTTTTGCCTTTATGCCATGAATTTTTGGGGTGACTTTCTTATGGATCAACAAGATTAGAAAAGCTTATTGACCTATTGCTTGAACACCTTATCCTCTTTATTTTATTCCTCCATGGTTCTTGAGTTTTATTTTTGTTGGCATATTGCTAGTGTTATTTTCTAACAACACTAGGGTATATGATGCACTACAAACCCAATTACTAAAAGAGGATGGCTCATATCCCAAATCCACCCATTTGGTTAAGGGATGGATCCATGGCCACTGAGTAGATGAAAACCTTGCCAATAGTGGATCCCTCTCAGTTACAACCAAAAAGGCTTCAAGTTTCCTAATTGTGCCAAGGTCCATCTTAGATACCACTGGAAAGGCTATAACCATTTGTCTGTCCAATTTAAGTGGTCAATATCTCCTCACGACAGAGGGAGTTTTGAATTTGCTAGAAAATTTTGGCACAGGCCTTCCCTTATCAATATTCTTAGCACTTTTTCAACATCAAAAACTTGATAAATGGAAAGAGCTTCATATCCTCTCATTTTATTTGGATTTTGGTAGTTATTTATCTTAAAATTTCCCTTTTAGGGTGGATTTTCTTGATGTAGTGAGATTTTTCTATAATAAAGGTAGCGAAGACATGCATGAAGTTCAAAAATTATTAGACTCCATAATAGAGAATCACACCATCGAGAACCAAATAACATAGTGGGACTAGAAAGGTATCCTAAAGTGGTTGCAATTTTTGAAAGGGAGGGATGGATGGAGTATTTCCAAAGGATAAAAGGTTATAATAATGAGGTCATGGTAGAGTTTTCTAGCAACCTAGAAAATGGGTAAACAAAGGTTTATAAGGTAGAGATAATGATATTATGGGAGGCAATTTATAGAGTTATTATATTATCAAAATTGAGAGAAGAATATTTTAGAGAGGCATTCAACATGACACATGAATTATAAATCTTGTTTTGAGGTGAAAATAAAAATTGCAAGGTGGTGAAGTGTGAAGTGGTAAACTCATTGCTACATGTGCCCTATTTTTTCTGAAGTACCCATAAAACAATGAGCAGTACTCAGTGCTAGCAAGGAACCAAATTTAGTTCTTGATAGACCTTAAAAAGGGAAGGGAAGGAGAGGAATTTAGACTAAATATATCATATTATATGACCCATGAAGTGGAGCACATCAATGACCAATTTTATTAGAGCAAATATAGGAGGGCGCTAGTGCATCATGGATTGATGGTACTACTGGTTAGAGACACAATAACACAAAGATGATCGTTCAAGGGTGTGTTGCAAACACCAAAAAATGGTTTTCCTAAGAAGAGGCAATATAGTGAGCATCTAGTATAAATATGGGTAAGAAAATGAGAAACACTAGGAAGGAGGTCAAAATCCTAACCATGAGAAAAATATCTAGTGGTTATAGAGCCATAGGGTATTAAGGAAGGATTAGACAAATTAGGGGCATCAGAGGCCCTAAAGGAAGTGTGGGTAGAGTTGAAATTTATCCAATTATGAGCGAAGGAGCTAGAAATACACATTATAGAGCTACATCAGTAGCTAATGGATCCATGAGGAAGAACTATAGGAGAAAGAAATGAATCAAATAAGTGGCTTAGGTAGAGATGGTTGAGGTAGTCGATTAGGTGCTTTGTTCCCTTTGCATAGTGGAGGATCAACAAGTCCATAGAGACTAGGTGACAAGAGATAATAGGAACTTTTGTAAAAGTTTTTTAGGCATGGGAATATAAATCTATCATCATGGTTGTAAAAATTATGGATTATGTAGACACCCATGCTATAGAGGGAGTAGGAGTGGAATAGAGGATAACAACAATCCATAATGCAAAAAAGGAAAGCATTGATGATGCTTCTGCATCTATTCACAATATTGAAATGAATGCAAGGGAGCTTAGGATGGGCAAAGGATATTTCCTAGTCACCTATTCATCTAGAAAATATTCTAGTAGGAGAAATGACATAGTCCTGCTAAGCAGAGGTAGCATCATCAAGATTTCAAGTAGCTCAATGTCACAAGAGAAATATAGAGATAACATACTACTCAATGATAGAGCGAATTATGAGAAGAGTGGGGGAAAGGAGGATGTACCAAAGGAGAAAGGAAAAACACCCATCATAAAATGACAAACAACATAGGTTGAGTTAGGAGCTAAAGAAGAGGGGTAGATAAAAAAAAATCCGCTAGAGTATACAGAGACTCAATGCATATCTTGGGAGCTATGCAAGAAAATAATTAGGTAAAATAAAGAGAAATGACTACACCATTATGAGAAGTATAATCAAATAGACCTACTTATGAAAGAACGAATAGAACCAAAACAAACAATAAAATAAAGGATTAATAAATGGAATGAATATTGTCAAAAGCAAAATAAATGTAGAGGAAGATGTCAACACTAGGTTGTCTAGTGTCCAAGTTTCTTAAATGTAGGACACCATCCAAGGTATACTACCTAATGCTATGAGAACAATTTATCATGTATCATATTAGCAGTATAATTTTAGGGTTGCCTTGTAGAATCAACATTTTGAGTCAATTCAATGATGCCTACTATTATAGTTTGATGCATCAACAAGACCTATTGTGTGATATATACATGTATAACTACATGGTAAAGTACATAACTAGGTGGACACATAATCTAATTGTGAGCAATGTGTAATTGAGGTCACATTTATCTACCTTACATATGAAAGCAAATAGAGATTGAAAAATGGAAGCATACTAAGAGTGGGAATAGATAGAGGGACTAATGGTATGAGAAAACATCTAAATCTAACGCAATTTATATAGAGGTATGAAACCTTACTGAGATATGTATAATGTATCAAGAAGATAAACAAATTAATCCAATACCTATAGTAGTACTAGGAAGTAACCATAGAGTTGGTTGAGGAAGCTCTAAGGAAAAGCCTTGAGAGGTTTGATGAGTTATCCCTATATTTGACGAGAGAACCAATGTCATCTCTCAATTGGCTGATAGCATGAATGAGAGCAATGTGTCTAGCATCATAGCTATGGGAGGAAGACATGGCTTGGATTGGGTAAAATTTTAGATTTCCTTTGTCATGATACCTAGTTTTGAATTACCAAAAGGAATTTGAATAAGACAAAGGATATCCAAGACAATTTTTGTAGCAACACCATGTTTTTTGGGTACTACAATATGATAGAAGAGCATGAGGAGGTATCATATTATTTCAATGAATGGATGACCCACCAATGTCCAAAAGGGTAGAAAAAGAACTAGATATATTAAGCGTTATGATGTAATCAAATTATAAATAAAAGGAATATATTAAAAAATTTAAAACATAAATGTTTGGTTGATATGTGCAGTTTGCTATTGTTAAAACATGAATGCATAAGGTTTGTGTTTGTTTTATTCTCTTACTTACATGTTCAATCAACTTATTTTCTATGAGAAATAGAAAGGAAATGTATGAAATAAATGTGAATGCCATTTCATCCTTAAGTGATGACCTACAGTCAAATAAATGGACTAGTGTTCAAGCAATAAAATTTAATTCCCAAGTGATGTGCTTTAGAGATTGATTCAATGTGTAATATTCTTACCCAAATGGGTGTTTCAAAGATGCCCATCCAAATAGGTGCTTTAGACTGCTCACCCAAACAAGTATTTCAAAAGTGCTCACCTAAATGGGTGTTTCAAAAGTGCTCACCCAAATGGGTGTTTCAAATTGCTCATCCAAATGGGTATTTGAGAAGTGCTCATTCAAATGGGGTTTTTCAGATTGCTCATATAAATGAGTGTTTTATAAGTGCTCACCCAAATGGGTGTTTTAGATTGCTCACCCAAATAGGTATCTTAGATTGTTCAACCAAATGGGTGTTTCAAATGTTCACCCAAAAAGGTGTTTCAGAAGTGATCACCCAAATAGATGTTTTAAATTTCTAATCCAAATGGGTGTTTTAGAAGTGCTCATGCAAATGAGTTTTTCAAAAGCACTCAATGAAATGAGTGTTTCAAATTACTCATCAAAATAAGTTTTTCAGAAGTGTTCACTCAAATGGGTGTTTCAAATGGTGTGTAATAATTTAAAATACAAGGATGGATTTCCCCTAGTGGGGAAATCACAAGTCCATGCTTTGATAGATGAGTTCAAGGAGTAATACTATTAAGTCCTTACAAGGAAGTTGAACATGTATATTTGTAGACATGGAAAAATGACCCATCAAAATGATTCATTTTTCCCTTGGGTCCCTAAGAAGTCACCCAAAATTGCAAAGTGTAAGATTGAGTTTATTTTTCCTCCTTTGCTTCACTTTTCTCCTAGCCTTGCCGACTTCACGATCATCCAAGATGTGGCATGAATTCAACAAATTTAGGTTTTTTCTCTTAAAAAGCCCAAGTTTTTGGTTAACCTCTATGACATTTACACTTGCCCAAGGTATTTTAAAAGTTTCCTACCTAAACACCTCCAAACATCCTATAAATAGAAGGATTTGGACTCCCTTTTTACCACAAAAAAATATCCTAGATGAGATCTATCTTATTCTAAATGCTCTCAAGACTTGATGCTTTTGGAATGCTTTGATGCTCTACTTTTGGTGTGTCTCTTGTGATTTTTTGTTCACGATAAGTAAGTGGAGAAGCCTTGATGATAGATTGTGCACACATTTGTCTTCTAGAGAAGGAAAAAAGGTTTTCCACCTTGGTTACTACATTTACTCTTGCTTCCTCCATAGGCTTATCAAGTTTTCTTTATGCATTATTAGCTCTTTATACCATTTTAATCATATTTTGCATTCATAGGTCAATTTTAAAAGACTTTCTACAAATTTGTGCCCCTCCCTTACATCGCATGAATTTAGTTTTCTTCTTTGTTTTCAAATTTGCGACCTCTAATTACGAGGTACAAATTAGGTTATAGTAGCTTGGGGACAAATCTATGCTCCCAAACCCTAGTTTTTCATTTGCATATTTATTCTCCATTGCATTTATTTTGTTTTCATTGTTACATGCTTGTTATATCTTGTTTTGCTTATTCCTAGAAAGACCAACACTCATTTTTATTTTCAAATATTTAGCTAAAAGGACCAAGGAGACTTGACTATTGTGCCTCCAATCTTAGTCACATAGCGGCCTAAGCAAACCCCCAGACATTGATCAAATTTTCCAAGTTTTTGTTGTTGATTTTTAGATTTGATAAAATTCATAGATAAGAATTTTAGAGCGTGAATTTATCTAGGATCAATTGTCTGATCAAGTAAGTGTTTTGATATCTCTTTTAGGTTTTTTGTTGTGTGTCTCCTATTTTTCTTCTATAGGTAAAAGGATAAATAAAAATAAATAAAATCTTATGATTTTAGGGATAGTCATCATTGAAACCAAGAATCACTCTAGGCATAACTCCTTGTTTACTTGCATTTTTGTTCTTTTCTTTCTAGGTTAGATCTTAGTCAGGCCAAATTTAGGTATTTTTTTCAATTAAAACATCAAAATTACAATCTCAGACTTGGAGTGAGTCCTTAAATTGCTCCTAGTGAACCCTTATGTAGACACCAAAAAATGGTCATCCACAAAGTCACCATTTGCCACCCACATAAAATATTGTATAATAATTTATATGCCTAAGTTTAGACTTAGGTTTATAAAATACTGCACATTATCCTATTTTATAGATTTATTAAGTCTAGAAAATCAGCCTAGGTACCCTACCTACCCACTAGACATGTGTCCTAGCCACCTCACCAACATCCCTTGCCACATCTCATACACTCTTGTCCCCCTATTCCCTTCACATGGGGTAACCCTCCACATAACACTCCACTTGCATCCACCTCAACATAGTTAAGTGAGACACCCTACGTGACTCATTCTAACTGCCCCCTCCATTTGGTAGCCTAGAATTACCACTTGGTAATCCTGGATTACCACCTCTCCTTTCCATTCAAAACCCTAAGGGGCCTATAAAGGCACCTTCACCCCATACACCAAAAGGAGGATAAACATTTATAGCATCAGGCTATCAAAATAAGACCAGAGCTCTAGATACATCTTGAGGAGAACCAAGATCTAAAGCCTGAAGGTCCTGTTTGAAGCAATCTACCATTTAGCCCAAACCGCAAGTCCATAGTTTCACAGTAAAAACCACATCTGCAAGGTTTCTCCATCACCCATGCATGGTTTAGCAGTATTCACCATAAATCCATGGTTTCTCAAAGATAAGAGCACACGATATATAAGATCAGTAAGTTTACATTTACATCAAGATATTAGGTTTCTTGTTTTTTGCTTTTTATTCATGCCATCATATCATTCAAGGGTTTTTATTACATAGATTTTATCTTCGTATGCAAGTGCTACTAAACCCCATTTATCTTTTTATGTATGTGTAGGAAGCAGGTATCTTGAAGAGCTACTGAATTTGGAGTGGTCCCCACATTAGATACCAAAGCCCACTCATTTTTTGGAGCTGTAGCAAAGGAAGGAAGAACACAAATTGATTTATCCAGAGAAGCCCCATTTTGTGATTTGAAAACTTGTCTCACATATTGTAACATTGCACCCAACACAGTTGGGGTAATTCAAGAGTAAATATCTTTAATATTGGGAGATTTAGGCTCCCCTATTTAATACAAGATACATCATTCTTTTGTTTGCAAAGTGTTCATTTTTGCATATTTTTTTGATGTTATTTCTTTTGTTACAAAAATGGTGATCATAGTGGGACCTCCTAAGGGCCCTATTTGTTTTTACCTTGCTTAATTCATTTTACTGATCTATATTTTAATGATTGTAGGTTTCAAAAGTTGGGAGTGCATGAAGATTCTATCTTGGATAGGCATATATGAGATATGGTATTGTTCATCCCTGTTACTACAAAACTATGCACCTACAATTTTAGACCCGAGGAACCATGCACTAGCGATGGATCAACTGATAAAATATGCATGGGTAGTGCAGATCTGTAGAACTACAATCCACTAGTGGAGTGCTTGTCAAAATGCACAAGGGTAGTTTCAGGACTGTGGAACCGTGGGCTTACGATGGAAGCAGACTGGAAGGAGAGATGAAAGGAACACAGGTCTATATCCCTGTAACCCCTTTTACCTCTATTTTTTTTGTTTTAGTATTTGCATCAAGTCTAGATTAGAGGTTTCTATCCTATGTGCCTTGTTTGCATATTAGGTCTTAGGATAGATATTTCTATTTTCAATCCAAGCATTCATAAAACATAAAAAAAGAAAATATAAAAGGATCTGTATATATATTTAGGAAATAAAGCATTCTGCATAGCCGGGTTAGAAATAACTCAAGCATATTTTTAGGGGTCAAGCCTGGTTTACCATATTCTATTATTCAATTAGAACCACATACCTCTAGTTGGGATCTCCCAAATGCTTGCACGCAGTTGGTAAACCACGCAAACATGATTTATCAGAACCAATCACCCACCTACAGTTTGGTCATGACAATAGAACTTCGCTAGATCTCACCTAAAATTAGCATCTCAACCCTTGATATGATTTTTTGTTGTTGTTTCCTATTTTTTGCATTAGGCATAAAAGCATAATTGCATTGTAGTTTGCATAACACAATAGTTTAAACAAACCTCACACACTCACATAAACATTGGAAATGATTGGATTTCATCACCACCAGGTTGGATTTCATCACCAACCACCAACAAACTATTACCCTATTTATTGCCAAGGTAGAATTCAAGAACTATCCTATCCATGGAAAATAGCATGCATTCCTCTTCAGAGGGTGTATCGCTACCCATGGTGTGCTAGGTGAGGATTGGTAGGACCTATGTTCCTTGATTGAATATGGTTTTCATATCCATATTTTGGTGGGTATGGCTATTTGGACTTCATCACCAGGCTTAGTCATTGTGAGTATACAGGTGAAATCCTAGAGTAATATTAGGTAAAAAATTTTTGCACATCGCTTTTATTTTTATCAAAAAACCTTCAAAACTCCAAAAAAATAATTTTTTTTCAAAACTTCAAAAAAAAAATTAAAACTTTGCACAGAATTAGGAACAAAAACCTTATTTTTTTGTTTGCTTTGAGTGCTATATTACATTGTGCTTCTCTCATGTATTCACACACTTACACTTGCATTTCATACATCATCACATCCTAGCGTATAGTAATGACCCATGGTTAGGCCAGAAAGTTAGCATTAATTCAGAGTCAGTTGTCTTCCCCTATGGATCCATATTAGGTTAGTCAAGTCCTTAAAAATTTGATGGTAGGGAAAGTTAATGTAGTCCCTATTATGTCCCAAAGCTTAAATTTAGGGCCCTCCAGCAGTGCCCCTATTTTGGATAGAGATATCATGCATAGGGCTACCCATACCACTATTCCTAAGACTCCTAGGAGTGAGCCACTCACACCAATGGATGGTCGTGTCACACTTGTAGATATGGACACCATTAGGATGTAATTGAATGTAGCTACTATGGTTTTTCCATTATTACAACCAATTACCATCCCATCTCATGCCATTTCATCATTACATTAGGAGTCTACCTTCACACATCCACAGTAGTTCAATATATCCTTCATAAATCAACTTTTTTAGCTGACTGGTGCCACCCTACCTAGTCATATATCATCATCTAGCCAACCAACAATAACATTACCACATCAAAAAAATATTTTCACCAACCCCCTTTATGAAGTGTCAACTCAGGTCGCTTTAGAAGTTCCCACATCCATTCCATCTATCGCCACTACGAGCCCCACACATCCTATAATACATAATTCAGTGGAAATATCTTTTGCCACCTACCCTCCACCTACATATAATGACATTGTTGCTTCACAACCAGCCAACCATCCACTTCATATGTTATTGTGCTTACATCATCTACGATTGCTATGAAGTAGGCTTTCTTGTAGTTGCAAAAAATGATCTTAGATAATGCTAACCGTAGCATTAATCCTAACCATCAATAGTAATTATAGAGGATTAATCAAAATCCACCATCAACCTCTCATCAAGACCACACATTTATCCAAGATCCATATTGTGTATTGCACCCCCCAACCACTACCATAGCAACTAACCTACTTCATCATATGTGTAGGCCCAAAATGACCACATCCTAAGAAAATTTTGAAAAATTATTCTAAGGCATGTAAATCTCTATTCTACTGAGGACATAGAGTATTTTGGAGCGGATCCATGCAAGAGGATCTAATTCCACTCAACAGTTAGTCTTTTTTTAGCAAAATTTCTATTCCGCTCAAGGCCTAGTGTATTTGGTAGTGAATTTTAGGTGAGGCTCGATTCTGTAAAAATTTTGAGCAAAGATGAATTCAGTGTGATAAAAAGTGAAGAATTGCAATTGATTTTCTCACTTCAATGACTAAGTGCTGGGAAGCCCGATTCCACTGAGTTCCAAGAGTATTCTAGAGTGAAATAATGTCAGAATATCAAAAGCATTGTAAAAGCTACGAAATGGCGACAAAGGCTATTTACACTACTTCTAGTGTAGATTGGTGATATTGTAGTCCAATTGAGTCAAGGATGATGTCAGCATATTTTTTGTGTAGATTGTGATTTACTTTATGCTATAGAAGGGAGAAATAAGAAGGCTAAGTAGCAAATTGATGACGGATTCGATTCTGCTCACAACCTAGTGTATTTCATACCAAAACTCGATTTCACTGGCCGAAGCCATTAAAAATGATGTTAGCATTTATATAGTGTAGAATGGTGTTTGGTATTTTCTTGTTGCTTTGTTTTTGAGATTTAATCACCATCATTCAAAAAAAGCATCGATGGTTGATATTTTGCTGATATTCTTATAGCATTTAAAAGTAGATTCTTGTTAGATCGAAGAACCGTCGGTTTAAGGGTTTCCAAGAACTGGAAATGGTTGTAGATAAAATGATGAATGGATTAGATGTAGTTTCCAATGGCTTGAACTCCAACTACCATGATTGAACCAGCAGGTTGTAGGGTTGAGCTGCCATGGTGAATCACTTCTAGTGGATTTATTGGACTTCACCAACCAATAAGATAAGACCAAAAAATCTATCTGCTGAGTTATCAAATTTTAATTTTTGTAATGTCTCTTTCAAATTATTTCATTTTTTTAAACTATAAATAGAGGTTGGACCCTCATTTTTAAGGTTCATCTCTAGTGCATTTGCTTGCCCTAATATATAAATACATTATGCAAACTAATGGAAGGAGCATTACTCTAATTTTTTGACTCAAGATGTGTTATCTTTACTATATTTTGATTAAGAGATTCGAATCTGTGAATTGCATTTCTATCAATGCTGTAATGGTTAATTCATTCCATTTCTGTTGGATTAATAGTTGTGAAGGTAGTTTAAATTTGTTCATAGTTAGATCTATTTTAATAGGAAGTTTATTTTTTCTAGATTTGATTATTGGTCTCTTCTGCTAAATTGGATTATTAGTATATTGGATATTGGAATTTCTTTCTGCAACATATCTTTGTTTTATGCTTTAATGTATGAAGATTTTATTATTTTGGGTGCCGCTAATTTTGAGTGATGGGACACTGGAAATAGTTTATTTGAAGCTTTATGTTGTATATGGCTATGCTGTTAGCCTATCCGTCCACTATCAATGCACATTTCTCTAAACCTAAACCTTTTTCTAACCCTACTCTTCAAACACTTATTGTGCTTTAATTGAGTCAACATATTACTAAGTTGACAAGGATCCAACCTACTATGGAGGTTGGATTGAAATTATATTTGGTCCATCCAATGTTGAGTGCTGATCTGTGACTATCGGGTGTAAGCCTAGATAGAGAATTAGAAGATAGACAGTTGCAGTGTCGAGTAAAACTTGATGTTAATTCAATGCCCAACAATTTTTGGTATGCCTGGTGGGACCTATTTGTAAGAAGCACTAAAACCCATCATATGATTTATTGTTTTATCTCTACCCAGAGGAATTAAGATTTGGTAAATTGTCTTGACCTTGCTAAGAGGATATTAGCAAATTTACCCAGTGACTCCCTGGTCTATTAACCCAAAAAAAAATGTTATCCTTGTAGACCATAGTTTTTCATGGATACTAGGTCATTCAAGATGAATAACCCTGACTCCTTTTTCTATTGTGAGTTGCCTTATAAAGGGTATACTGTTATAAGAAATTTAAACCAAGATTTTCATTCAAAAGAAAATCCTCCTAAGGAAAATCCTATAGTTAATCCCGCAGTTAACCTAGCAACACCTCCAACAGGAGTTACACCTAGGAACATGGCAAAAAATGTAGGTCCAAACCAACCCTTGTAGAAGTACCCCAACTAGAACATAGCTGGCCCCCTTAGACTAGCCCACATGCATGCCATTCCTCAAGCTGTGTCTAAGGCTATTCCCACTTATGATGGATCTGGAAAAACTACATATGAGCACTGCCAAGATATTTTAAATTTGGTAGCATTTTGTAGGACATTTTGAGCTCATTTAGTTGTCATTGATGTCAAGGTGAAAATTTGTCATTTATTCCAAAGTGAACACATGAAGCTATCATTACCACCATGGAGTACATCATCATTAACACCAGAAAGTAATGGAAAGAGATGGAGAAAAGTTGTCCAAATATTTTTTTATAAGGGTTTTTGTTAAAACCATGATGGCACATTAAAATGTTTTTATTAAAACCATAATGATAGTTCTCTAATATTGTGATGGCAGAGTTAAGGTTTTTATTAAAACCAAGGTGGCAAAATTAATTTTCATCAACCCAGTGAAGTGCAAATGACAATTTGATATTAACTCAAGAGGGATTTAATTTTTATTAAAGTCTAAAGTTTATAAATTAAATTTATAATATTTAAATTATTTTGAATTTAAATTAATTATAAATTATAATTTATACAAGTCGACATCATCAAATTGAATCATCCATCGATGTTGTATGCAAAGCAAATGAAGGGTATTTAAACCCTAAGATAAACCTTAGGGAATGGTTGGTATCGAATTCGAACAAAGCAAAAATCTGAAGCCTCTAAAATTTGTGAGTGGTGTATTTTTTGAAATATGACAACACATTGTAATCAGGGTAGAGCATCGTGATCGAGGCAACACATGGTATTCAAAGCAAGGGACATCACAAAGGGAAATGCGCTCGCAGTCCAGCTTGGCGCTAGACGTAGAAGAATGCCAAAGGCTTTGAAGCCTTTGTGATAAGGCTTAAGAAACCTTAGGGCTTAAGCTAAGCACGTGGAATGCTTAGATCACACGACTAGATTTCTACAGCTAAGGCACCAGTTGTGGAGAAGGTGTAGGTTCGAAACTCCAAAAATTGCAGAAGGGGGATTCACCAAAGGTTTTTATAATTTGATTTTTGATTTTTGCATAATACAAAGGTTTAGAAGGAATAAGAGAATATTTGACTATTTTATTGTTGTGCTAAGGTTTTAGGGGTGTATGTGGAATTTGATTAATTATGCTAAGGTTAGGGAGTTATAAGGTGATATTAATTTATTTACCTAAGTGGTAAATAGGTGCTTTATTAAGGTAAATATTATTTTACCTTAGGAGATAGAAATTAAGTTGGAATATCAATTTTGTGAAATAGAAAAATTGAAGAGGAAATTTCTATGAAGATATTATTGTTAAATATTGCTATTGAGAAGGAGATATAAGGTGTATTATGAAATTGAGCTATTCTTGTATTTTGTGAAATATAACACTTGTTATCTAACCCTTGGCAATTGGAAAAGATGAAAATATTCCTAAAGGCAGTTTTTGAAGATCATCCTTCAATAAAGAAAAGGTATGAGCATATTCTTCCATAGTTGAATTGATTGATTGGTTTTCTAGAAAATAAGTTTGGAGTGAAAAGGATTTGATTAGGGTTACCTATTGAGTGTGTTGAGTAATTGCTTCAAGGTTTTCTGGAATAAAGAAGTGTGGTTAAAACCTTGTTTGATAAGAATTGTTGTTGAAGCCATTGATGAGTGAAGAACATGAGTATCATTGTTATGTGAGAGTTTATTTAATAAGCATTGTTGTTGAAGCTATTTATTGAGTGAAGAACTTGAACTAGGGTTTGAAAAGAATATGAGTATCATTATTATGTGAGAGTTGTTTTATAAGCATTGTTGTTAAAGCCATTAATGAGTGAAGAACTTGAAAAAGGGTTTGAAAAGAACATGGGTATCATTGTTATGTGAGATTGGTTGTTGAGCATTGTTGGAAATATTTTGAGTAAGTGATCATATACTTGGACTAGGGTTTGTGAGCAAGGATTATCCCATTGAGTGATTGGTTGAGTAGAGTTGGTTAAGCCTAGTCAAGTGGATGTATGAAGTGATTGTTCAAGTTCCATAAAAAAAATTATTCTATATTCTGAATTGAGTTGAGAAAGTGATTGAGCATTGAGTTGAAGCATATTGAGTCTCTAACAATTCTCCTTATGTTTCTAAGAAAGTTATTGAAAGTATTTGAGCATATTTGAGACAAGTCTTTGAGAAGACTTGTGAATAGTTCTGGGTAAGCTTTTGTGGAAGCTTAAAATATAGATTGGAAAAGTTCTGAGGGGACTTGTTGAGCAGATTGGACAAGTTCTGAGTGGAATTGTTGAGAAGATTGGACAAGTTCTGAGTGGACTTGTTGAGCAGATTGGACAAGTTTTGAGTGGACTTGTTGAGAAGATTGAACAAGTTCTGAGTGGACTTGTTGAGCAGATTGGAAAAATTTGAGTGGACTTGTTGAGCAGATTGGACAAGTTATGAGTGGACTTGTTGAGCATATTGGACAAGTTCTGAGTGGACTTGTTGAGTAGATTTGAGCAAGTTCTATGTGGACTTGTTGAGCAGATTTGAGCAAGTTCTATGTGGACTTGTTGAGTAAATTTGAGCAAGTTCTATGTGGACTTGTTGAGCATATTTGAGCAAGTTCTGTGTGGACTTGTTGATCATATTGAGCAAGTTCTATGTGGATTTTTTGAGCAAATTTGAGCAAGTTATGTGTGGAATTGTTGAGCAAATTTTAGCAAGTTCTATGTGGACTTGTTGAGCAAAGTTTTGGTGCAAATTTGAGGATAGATTTATACCAGACCAGAGATAGATATTGAACATATTTGTACTAGACTGAAGGACTATGTTTAGTGTAGATTTGAGATAGAGATTTGGATGTGACTGAGCAGAGAGGACAAAATTCTCTAGTGTATAGAGATCCATCAGCCAGGGCAGTGAGGATAGTTCTTCTGAGTGAGGACAAGAGTCTTCAGTGGAGAGAGATCCACAAGCCAGTGTAGTGGAGGCAATTGTATTCAAGAGGATCACCAACCAGAGCAGAGGAAAAGGAGTTCTCCTATGGATAGAGATCCATGAACTTGATTTAGGGGATTGGTGTCTCCTTTGGAAAGAGGTCCATAAATATTGTAATAGGGAAAGTATTCCAAAGATATTGATTGAGTAAATTTTAGTGAAATATTTTCTCCGTGGAGTAGCCCACATTGGGTGAACCACATAAATTATGGTGTCTCTATTTTATGTGGTGATTTGTGCATTGCTTTGATTACTGCTATTAAAATTGCTATCTTTACATTGCATAATATTTATTGGGAAAGAAAAAGTAAAAAGTGGTCTTATACTGTTTACCCGTCTCAGTATAAGCTTGTGTTCTTCACAATTCACAATATAAAGAATGAAGATGTTATTGTTAGGATTCTAGCCCTGTATTTTAGAGGAAATATTTTGCATTGGTTTAGAACCCTTGAGGACAATACCATTACCTCATGGACAACATTGGATAAGCCCTTCATGGAATAATTTAATGCATATGCTGATCCATTCTCCCTCCTTAATCAATCCACATCTATGCAGAAACATCAACAAGAAACTATTTTAGATTTTAATATGAGGTTCAGAAGAACCTAGAAGATAATTCCCCCTATAGCTAGACCAGCTGCAAGCCTTGCTTATATGTATTATATTAGATATCTTGGATCGTAGTTAGGTCTGCAAATCCAAAAATTTGGAGTAGAGATATTTCCACTGGTCTATAATGCAATTGTTCATGCAGAAAATGTCCTTATTAATGTGGGAAGATTACCTCCAAAATCTGTGTTGCCCTACAATTTTGAAATCACTATTATACAAATTCAAACTGTTATTCCATATTATATGGACCCCCTCCATTATCATCCCCATTCCCATAGATGAATTCCATTCCTCAGCAAAAAGCACCATATGATGCAACTCATTTCCCTCCACTTGATTCTCAAACTCCTCAAGAATTTTTTGTCATCATTGATATACATAATACTTTAAAAACTCTTAGCAACAAAATTAATTCAATGGAGAAGAGAGATATGGAGAGGTCTCAACAAAGGAGATTTACTTATGTGAATAAAGATCAAAGATCTGGCCCTAGCAATAGTATTGGAGTCAGAGTCAATGTAGCATATGAAGAGCCTAAATGTTCTTTAGAGACAAGCTTGGTGAATATATGGTGCTTGGTGTGTAATGATCCTCATGATTCACAATATTCTGTTATGTACCAACACCATGTATAGCAGGCCATGGAACAAGAAAAAAGAATAATAAAGTAAGAGTGAATATACTTTGGCGACCTGACTAGATCATGGTTGGAAAATATTCTTATGAAGATGGACATATTGATATCATGACAAGGTCAGGAAAGAAAACACTACAAGTAGATCCACAGAAGATGGGTCAATTTTAGGTTCCCTCTTAGAAGAAGAGTGATCCACCTCCCCGAAGCAATGATACTTTCCCTATTCCATAGGCCAAGGAAAAATAGGTAAGTATTCCCAAGATATTTGAGAAAGAAACTGAAGGATACATAATGATATCTAAGGATGAAACCCAAGAGAGGCTTAGATTCTCTTCCATTACTAAAATGCAGAGAATTGAGGCCACTTAGTAGTATAAAAGAAAATATGGTGAGCCAAAAAGGAGGCCTGAGAGACCCACCTTGGCTAAATATGAATACAACACTATGGAGTAAATAAAGAATATACCATCCAAAGATAGTCTATACGATACCCTCTTCATTCCTTGAAAAATAGACCTACTAAAAACTTCCTTGAACAAATATTTGCAAGAAAAGCAGGCCACCACAATCCTTAGCATACCCTCTAAAAAGAAAGAAATGTCCCCTGCTATTTTAAAGAATAAACCTCCTCATTTTTATATTTCTTTAAGTATGGAAGGTTGAGTTGTACAAAATTGTATGATTGAATCAGGGGCATATACTATAGTTATGTCTAAATTAGTCTATGAGGATATGGGTATGGAATACACCAAATCTTGCTTCGAAGTTCTACAATTAGATGGGACACCTGTAAAGATAGTGGGAGTAATCAAAGATGTCTTAATGAGTTTGCATAAAGCACTTGAGGTGACTATGGTACAAGAAATAGTAGTGGTGGATCTAGATATGTCTTTCAAGATATTTCACTATAAAGTTGGGTGAATGCATGTATATGGACTATTCCAACATGGTTATTCCATTCAAAGGAAAGAGGATAATAATAACACCTGAGAAGCCAGTGTCTTACCACATTGAAAAAATTGAAGGAGACATGTGTAATATCACTCCTATAGAGGAATTTGAATTAGTGGATATATTTGAGGAGTTGGAAATCGAAGATGAACTACCTTTCATAGAGGATTACATCTAGTTTGGGACAAGTATGGGCACATACAGTATTTTTGTAGAGATAGAGAAGAAGGTTCCTGCTATATCTAATTAGTCTCTAAGAGAAAAATAAATATGGACCATGCACTTTGATGGTGCCATATGTAGAAAAGGTGCTAGTTCTGGTGTGGTATTACAATCCCAATCAGAACGGATAAAGACTTTCGCCTATAGGCTAACATGGTCATGCACTAATAATGCTGCAAAATATGAGTCTCTATCCCTTGGACTGATGCAATCTGAAAACATGGGCATTAAGATCTTGAAAATATATGGTGACTCTAAATTGATAGTAAATAAGGTAAGGGAAAGGTGCAATAGTAAACACCATTACCTGAAAGCATATAGAAATAAGGTATGGGATTTGATGAAAATCTTTCACGCCCTAAAAATAATTTTTTTTCCTAGAGGAAATAATACTTTGGCAGATTCCTTAGCAGTAAGGGGAGCTAACTTCAACCCTTCTGTAGATATAGGAGTTAAGAAAGACAAAGGTATAAAAATGATTTTTAGGCCTGCAATGCCAAATAAGTAGATTTTATGGTAGGTCTTTTAAAGTGATGAACAAATCATTGATTTTTTGGTGAGAGAAGCCTATGTATCCATTGTTCAAGAGGAAAATAGAGAAGAGATTGATCAACAAGATGTTATTCAACTTAAGAACAATCACATACCTAGAGGTTTGGTCACTCTAGAGAGTCTGTTTGACAATGAAGATAGACAAAAGATCAGATCAATGGAAGTCAATGAGAAAATCTATAAAGAAGTTGAAATAGAAAAAGAAAAGAATCTCAAGGTTGCATTCTGATATTCTCTAGAAGAAGAGGAGGATATAAAAGCTTTATGCTTAAAGTACCAAGATTTTGTAGCTTGGTCATATGAGGACCTCAAAGTATATGACAATAAGGTTATCCAACACACCATTGAGCTAGAGCCTCATGCAAAACCATTCAACCAGAAATAGAGGCCTATAAATCCTAGGATTGAAGCCATAATGAGAGAAGAAATTTTAAGTTTCTAAAGTCTAATATCATTTATCCAATAAAATATTCAACCTGGGTAGCCAAATTGGTACATATCAGGAAGATAATGGTGACATCCACTTATGCGTAGATTTTAGAAATATCAATAAAGCATCACTTAAGGACCACTAACCCCTCCCACAAATTTATCAAATCTTGTAGATTGTGGAAGGGGTAGAAAGGTTCTCATTTATAGATGGTTTCTCTGGATATAACCAAGTTTGGGTGAAGAATGAAGATTAGTTCAAGACAACATTCACCACAAAATGGGGAACCTTTACATATCAAAGAATACCTTTTGGGCTATCTAATGTAGGGGCCACATTCTAGAGAGAAATGGACTATGCTTTTGGAGAACTTATTAACAAGGTCATTATGATCTATTTAAATGACATGACCGTGTTTTCCTAAAATAAGTAAGACCACTTGGTACACCTAGAACAAGTGTTTCATAAGTGCAGAGAATTTGGCATCTCCATAAATCCTAAGAAGTCATTTTTGTAGCTCACGATGGAAATTTTCTAGGCCATGTGGCCTCCAAATAAGGTATGGCCATTGATACAGATAGAGTCAAATCCATTCTAGCTCTTCCACTACCTGTGAACAAGAAAACCTTTCAATCCTTCTTTGATCAGATAAACTTTATCAGGAAATTCATCTCTAACTTTGCTCAGAAGGTGAGGCCTATATCAGAACTACTAGAAAGATGTAGATTTCAAATGGACTAAGGTAAGAAAGAAAGCCTTTGAAATCATCAAAAAGTCCATTGCTACAACTCCAGTGCTAGTGAATCCATATTTCAGTAAAGACTTCATTCTTTACACTTATGGAGCTGAGAAAATCTATGCATCAGTGCTCACCCAGAAGAATGATCAAGGAGAGGAACACCTCATATTATTTTGGAGCCAGAATCTTCATGAATATCAGGTTAAGTATAATTTCATTGAGATATAAGTATTTATTGTAATGATATCATTGAAAAAATCTAGGCAATATTTGGTTCAAAGCAAGATCATGGTTTATGTGGTTCATTCGAATGTAAGAAGTTTTATTTTACAAGGAGTTCTCCTTAGGTTCTTAAAAGATGATTAGCAAAAGAAGGTCATAGAGGAGTTCCATGAAAGACTGTCTGGAGGACACTTCTTAGGAAGAGTAACAACTTTGAATATTATCAGAGTAGGCTATTATTGGTCTACCATATTTGTAGACACCTTCAAAGTCACCAGAGCCTATGATAAATGCCATCGACATATAGGGAGGACAAGTAATGCATCATTCCCACTTAAACCAATTCAAGTGGAAGAACCATTTCAAAAATGGGGTTTGGACTTAATAGAAGTTATTAATCCATATTCCTTAGCTAATCATAAGTAAATTTTTACTGCTATAGAATACCTCACCAGATGGGTAGAAGCTATTCCTACAAAGAAAGAAGAACAAGAAGTAGTGATTAATTTTATGGAAATATTGATTTCAAGGTTTGGTGTTCTAGAAGCCTCAGTGAGCAATAATGGCCCATAATTCGTAGGAGCCAAATATATTTATTTTACCAGCAAGTATGGTATTACCATAAAGAATACTTCAAATTACTACCCCAAGGAAATGGACTTGCAGAATCAACTAACAAAAATATGTTAAGGATTTTGAGGAGATCATTGGGGGGTAATAAAAAAAGTTGGCACCTATTCCTGGAGCAAGCTCTATGGGCAGATAAAATTACTATCAAAAAAATTATTAAAACCTCCCATTATGCCTTATTTTATGGTAAGGAGGTAATGTTACCTATCCATTTGGATATTCCAACACTCAAGCTGATAAACATAGAGGAGGAATCTGAAGAAAATCTAGTGGAAACAAGGCTGGAACACCTGCTGTAGTTAGAAGAGAAGAGGGCTCAGTCATATGAGGATTTTAAAAAGCATTCAGTTAACATCAAGGCATGGTTTGACAAAAGGGTAAGGTTCAAGAAATTCTAGGTTGGAGATGCTATAATTAGGTGTAATGTTGAAAGAGCTAAACCAGGACATCATCATACGTTTAATTCCTTCTGGGATGGTCCTTTCAAGATAGTAGAGGTTAAAGAAACCAATGTTTTCCAGCTTAAATGTCTGGAGGGAAACATACAACCGATTCTGATAAATGGTTTTCACCTTAAAATCTATTTTGATTGAAACATAGCTCATTGTAACATATGTACATACTTTGTATCATACTATTTTTGCATTTTTTATTTCAAGTTTTGTTTTGACGAATTTTTGTATAAAAAATAAAAAAAAAAGAAAAAAGGAAAAAAATTGCAAAATAGGCTAAGTGTCGCCATGGAAGCAACAAGTTTCCATTCCACACTTGAATGTACTAATAAAACAACAAAATGACGAGTGAGATTCAATCCATACTCAAATGAACTAAGGAGCTAGTAGAATGCTGCATGCGCCTATTCCATGCTTAAAGAGACTAAGGTGGTAGTGGAACAATGAAGGTTTCTAATCCATCAGAGTCATGACTACTTTTGAGAAAAAAATGAATTCCATGTTGTGCCACTTCCTAAAAAAGGAAAATGTTCACAAACTATTCCTCAAGTTTCTCGCATCGCTCCAAAAAAAGAGAAAAAGGACAAGCGATTCTATGAGTGTATGGAAAGTATTCAAGTTCTAGCCAATCAAAAAGTAGTGCAACATCTTCAAGCTACCAAAATGGATAACTTCAATTTGAAAAGCGTGCTAATAGGTAGTTCGTGCAATGATCACATTAATGGAAGAGAGTGTGCATGCATGGGAAATTAAAAGTGCTAAAAATTTAGAATACGTTCATTTGACAAAGAGCAAAATTTACCAAGAGGAAAGAACAAAATGATAGTCGAGCATTATCTACAAATTCTAGTGATAATATTTTTGAAAATTGCTACCAAAATGACTCCGAAGAAAGTGCTAATAGAAGTACAAAAAATGGGAGCAAAGCTAGATGGCCATGTGGACCAGAATATGCGGTTTGCAGATTTAGTAATGACCCAAGTAAGGAGGACCTTCTTGAGAAGTAATTTTAAATTTAGATACTTCAAAGGGAGACCAATTTGAATGCAAGGTATCGTTGCTATAAAATCCTTCTTATACATATGTGATTTTTTTCACCATTGTCCTGAGTTAGTTTTTGCAATGATTAAATTCTATGACCCTAAGAAGAGGATAGTGAAAAATCCTAATGACATACCACTATTCATAATTACCAAAGAACTTTGCCACGATTTGTTTTCCATAAGGGTGAGCCCACCCTTAGAGCCTAAAAAATTTGATATAATAGAACAATCGAGGGTTTATGCTTAATTATTGGCTTCAAAAGAAAATAAAGTCATGGAAATATGGCTTCATTTCTAGTTTAGAAGGATAAGAGAGAAATATGAAATGCCCAAAGTTCCAATACCCATCGACAAATTTGCTAACCCAAAGCTCTATTCCATGTTAGCTTGTATGGAGGGTTTGGATTCTGATCAAATGGTGACCAATTGGAAAATAGCCACTGCATATTGCATTTCCAATGAGAGAATGTATGAGGAAGATGCAAAAAAAAGGGCATTAGCATCATGTACTTTGACTAGCCAACTTTCCTTGCTCAAAGAATACATGAGAAATTAGTGAGAATCAAAAGGAGTTTTAATGCACCCTATTTCTGGCATTGCTCAAGCCTACTATAAAGGATATGATGCATTGGATTCCAATAAAGGAAAAGAATGACTAGGGAGACCCCATTCCTATTTACTATTGAACTTCTCATCTTAGGAGCATTGAGTCCTTTTATAAATTTAACTTGGAATTTTTAGGACCAGCACTGAAGATAATGTATGGGGAATGCCCTGGGTTACCACTGCTGACCAAGAAATTGTTAAGAACAGAAGGTGCCAAAGAAGGAGATTGGTACATCCTCATAGAGGGCATAGTCATTAGACTATATGGCTTCACTGATAAGCCTTTTCTTCTACCCAATTTTGTTACAGATAGATTATTCACCTTCGAATATTTGAGGTAAGCAAAATTTATAAATATGAACTATGGCTCTAGAAGGAAGAGAAGGTGTTCATTTACCTACCGTAGTATCAATGATATAACCATTACCAAGAAGCGACAAGGTGAAAAATTGACCAATATCTTGATAGGCTAGGCCTGTTTTACATTCCCTAGAGATGGAGTTATGACCCGGATGATATATTCTACAAGAGGAATATTGCCCTTAATGGGGATAAGGCCTACAAATTTGAGAAAAAATCTAGGCCTCATTTTGAACAGGGTAGAAATAATAAGGAAAATCCTCTTTTGGAGTGGAATGTTGCAAATATGGAAAAACTTCATCCATGGTTAAACTTCTATGAGTGAATTGTTGATTTTTATATAGACAGTAATGAAAAACATCGGTTGCAGGAGTCTACCATCAAATAAGTTGAGAAAAAAACAAATAAGAAAGAGGAAAATCAGTTGTAAGAGTCTACCATCAGAGGTATTGAAAGTAAAAATAAATGGAATGAAGCCAAGATAGCGGATTGGTGGAGGATGAGAGTTGAAATTGGTAAAGAGAAATCCAAGTTTGGATTGAAAATTGACGATAAATTTTTTGATAAATATGACAAAAATTTCACAACTTGGAAAACAAAATATCCAAGGAATATAGTGCTAATCTATAAGAAGCCACAAATAGGGTCAGATTACCCATCCCCACCATTGCAAGAAGAAGCTCAAGAAGAAGGAGTTGATACTCCATTAACTACTACTAAAGTTTTGAAGACATTTTAGCCTTCAACTAAACAAATAGAGAAATTTCCAAAAGGGGCACAATTAATGAGTAAGATGCACTATTTTGATGAGAGGGTTATTAGCACACCAATAATTCAGACAACAAGTAGGTCCAAGCACCTAGCCCTGGGTGGACATCCCTCAGATACACAGATATATTGGAATTAGAAGGATAAGGACTTTGTGTTCACACCGGAGAGTTTCACCACTGTAGCAACAGTGGAATTAAATCTTATTTTTGAGATATTGCAGGAAGAACCAATACAAGAAGGGTTGTCTAGAGAAGATACAAAAAATGAGAAATTAGGAGCCTTGCAATTCTTTAAGAGAAAGGTAAAAAGGGCATCAAAAAGAGCTAAGAAGGGTATTTCTAAGAAACATAAGTTAGATAAGGAGAAAATTATTAAAGAAAACCCTGTTTTAACTATAGAAAAAGTATAATCAGTCCATCAAAGGAGCACAGAGGCAGCTGCAGAACACCCTACATCAGTAGGCAAAGGTATGGTCTCCATATCCTCTTCTCCTCCTCCTCCTTTGTATTCCCAAAAGAAATCTCCCTCCCTTTCTGATCAAGATATTGTAACAAAGGTGCCTTATCCCCCTCATAATTCACCCCCTATTTCATCAGTCAGTACTGAAGGCCAAGTCAACCCATCTCCTTCGGGGTAACCTCAAATTCCTCCTTCATCATCTTCTATAATTCCATCCTTGCCAATTCAACTACCCCCATTATCTGAGCAACAAACTATTTTAAGCACACCCACTCATCCTTCTGTGAGTTTTGCTTTAGTTTCCATGATTTTGTCAATTACAACAACAACAATGGTTACAGATTCCACTATAGTCACTTCTACCAAGCCATTGTCAGTTGTTTATTCCACTCTTTCATACCTTATAACCTCTTCTCCTACTCCTGTGAGTTATCCTACCCAAGCAATTTTGCAAAAGGATAAGGAAGCTACATAAAAAATTCAAGATTTATAGGCAGAGAAGTTGTTAAAACCTTCCAAGAGGATGGCCACAAAGAGAAGAGGCATATTTGTTGATCCAGTTTCAAGGAAAAAAACATCTAGATCCATGATTCCTCTTGTGAGTAAGCCTAAAACTAATATGAATGCTCAAGACTATCGTCTAAAGGAACATACAGAAGATATTGAGAAACTACCTACAAAATATGAATTGGTCATGGCAAAAGCTCACTTGGATACTTTTTATGTTAAAATTGATAAATACAAAGAAAAGGTGGACAAGTTGGAGGGAAAAATAGAAAAGCTTCATAAGACCATCGATAATCAGAAACAAGTGGAGAAGGCCCTAAGAAAGGAAGAAAATAACTGGTAAGAAATTTTTTAAGAGGCTAATAAGCTTAAGGAGTAAATGGAGGAACAAAAGAAGAAAAATGAAGAACAAGCTAAGGAGATACAGAGCTTGAAGCATTAGATTCAAATAAAAAAGGCTAAGTATTTAGGTTTCTCTAAATCTGGGCTTAAGAAAGTGAGGAAAAAATTGTTCTTTGAAGTTCTAGAAAAATACTCAGAGCTACAGCCTATTATTGATTGATTATATGGATGATGCCAGCCACCTGCTTTAGAATGTTTAGAAATACCTGGATAGCTTCACTAGAGAGCTTCAACCCATGGTGATTATAGCTGAGTAGATTTACAAACTAGTAGATAGTAGGCTCAGTGAGACTACTAAACCTATTCCTAATAAAAAATAGAATACTGCCAGGTTGGCTTCCAAAGTTGTGGTAAAGAAGCACAAAGATCTCCAAAAGGCTTGGCTATTATTTGACAAAGTTGAAAATATGATCAGGTATGTAGTGGATATAAATAAGGAAATGATTCAGAATGGCTTTAAAGGGCTATGGATGGAATATAACACCTTGTTATCAATAGAAGAAATTAAGAAGAGTACTACTGAGAGCCTTCAATATGAGTTTGATATTGATGTTCTGGAGGAACCGATTGATAAAGAGCATACTTCACAAATAATTATTGATTTTACTAGAATCAAAGATCTCATGGAGGACTTGGTGAATAAAGGAAGTGCAACAAACTATGAAGACACTGGTGAATTGGAGTACATCCATAAGTAGCTAAAAGAAACTTCCAATCCTTATGAAATAGTTTGGAAGAAGGCCCTAAAAAATTTGAAGATGATGGTCCAACTATTTGAAAAATATGCATAAGAAGAAAATAAAGAACATGAATCACCTAAGGAGGAAGCTGAGCAAGAGCAAGAAGATAACGCTGAAGAAGAGGCTCAACAAGAGGGTGAAGAACTAAAAAGAGCTGCTATGGATCCTGAAGGGACACAAGAGTAGAATATTTTTGTTTTGTACATTTTTATAGTCATGCAAAAGTTTTGAATTTTGTTTGATTTGTTTTTACTCTGACATTGTCAGAAGGTAATAATAAAAGCATGAAGCTATAAGGAGAAAATGAGAATTTTGTGAAGGCATTCATCTCATTTTTGAAGAGGCTTTAAAATGAGGACACAACTATGTTTTTGCTTAAGCTAGAAGCAATTTTGAAGGAGTAGCGAAGATAGTTGTATTTCAAGCATGGTCTCGATATGAATGTTTATCCTCTTGGAGGTTTCATGAAGTTTTCAGAGGGTAGTGTTCATATGGAAATTATTACTTGAAGCTTTTTTTGAAGATACGAATTTTTACTCCTGATGCCCAATGGATAAGACTCTGAGTTTGATGGATTTGTGAGAAAATCCACCTGGGAGGCACCATAATGTAAGCCCAAAATGACCACATCCTAAAACATTTTTGGAAATTTATTCTAAGGCATGGAAATATCTATTTCGCTGAGGACATAGAGTATTTTGGATCAGATGCACACAAGAGGATCTGATTCTGATCAACAATTATTATTTTTTGAGTAAAGTTTCTATTTCACTCAAGGCCCAGTGTATTTGGTGGAAAATTCTAGGTGAGGCTCAATTTTGCAAAACTTTTGAGCAAAGATGACATCGACATGATAAAAAGTGTAGAATGGTAATTGTTTTACACACTTCAATGACTAAGTGTTGGGAATCATGATTCTACTGAGTTCCAAGAGTATTCTAGAGAGGAATGGTGTCAAAAGGTCAAAAGCATTGTAAAAGCTGTGGAATGGCAACAAAGACTATTTCCACTACTTCCAGTGTAGATTGACGATTTCGTAGTCCAATTGAGTCAAGGCTGATGTCAACATATTTTTTGTGTGGATTGTGATTTACTTTATGTTGTAGAAGGGAGAAAGAAGAAGGCTAAGTAGAGGATTGATGATGGATTCAATTTTGCTCACAACCTAGTGTATTTCATGCCAAAACTTGATTCCACTGGCCAAAGCCATTAAAGATGATGTTAGGGTTTATAAAGTGAGGAATGGTGTTTGGTTTCTCCCTGTTGCTTTGTAGAACATTTTTGAGATTTAATCACCATCGTTCACCAAAAGCATCGATGGTTGATATTTTATTGAAATTGTTATAGCATTTAAAAATAAATTCTTGTTGGATCGAAGAATAGTCAGTCTGATGTGGGAAGGAAAATCATCAGAGTGTTTCCAAGAACTAAGAACCATAAGTAGTTGTAGATCTACGGTGGAGCGAGGTTTTAAATAATGATGAACATATCAAATGTAGTTTCCAATTGCTTGAACTCTAACTACCATGACTGAAACAATAGGTTCCAAGGTCGAGCTGCCATGGTGGATCACTTCCAGTGGATTTCTCAGACTTCACTAGTCAATAAGATAATGCTAGCACAACTATCTACTAAGTTTTCAAAGTTTAATATTTGTAATGTCTCTTTCAAATTCTTTTATATTTGTAAACTATAAATAGAGGTCGAACTCTCATTTTTAAGGGTCGACCCTAGTGCATTTGCTTGTCCTACTGTGTAAATACATTTTGTAAACTAATGGAAGGAGCATTACTCTGATTTTTACTCAAGATGTGTTATATTTGCTATCTTTTGATTAAGAGGTTTGAAGCTGTGAATTGCATTTCTGTCAATGTTGTAATGGTTAGTTCATTCTATTTTTGTTGGATCACTAGTTGTAAAGGTAGTTGAAATTTTTTCATAGTTAGATTTGTGTTAATAGGAAGTTTATTTCTGCTAGATATGATTATTGGTCTATTATTCTAAATTGGATTATCAATATATCTCTATTTTATGCTTCAATGTATGAAGATTTCATTATTTTGGGTGCTGCTAATTTTGAGTGATGGGACACTAGAAATAGTTTATTTGAAGGTTTATGTTATAGGTGCCTATGTTGTTAGCCTATCCATCCACTGTTAATGCATATTTCTCTAACTCTAAATTTTTTTCTAACCCTACTCTTCAAACCCTTATTGTGCTTTAATTGATTCAATATCTTACTAAGTTGACAAGGAACCAACCTACTCTAGAAGTTGGATTGAAGTTATCTTTGGTCCATCCAATGTTGATTACTGAGCTGTGACTATTGGGTGTAAGCCTAGATAGAGAATTGGAAGATAGACAGTTTCAATGTCGAGTAAAACTTGATGTCATGCCCAATAATATGTATGCTAACTTGTTAGGTCAACATACTAACATACCCCCATCACCTCATAAATATTAGAACCTTCATCAACCATCATATCATCATGAATTTCATCCTAACATCCCCATCATCTGCATTCCACTTACAATGCATAGTACTACCTATAGCAGCAAGTAAACTAGGGTTTTAACCCTATGGAAGATCCTAAATTGTAGTTCCTATAGAACCAAATTGATAGCCTTGCCATGCATACACCAGGTTTGCTATATCAAAATCCCACCTTAAAATAGCTACTCAATCACCTGATCCATGCTTCAGTACCTCTACCACCTTATCCAAAAGATTTTTAGATGTTGTAGTTTGATACATTTAAGGGGAATGAGGATCCTCGAGAGTATGTGATAAGGTTTTATAACACATATTTCAAGATAAAAAATAATGACACACTCATGCTATACACCTTTCCTTAGACACCTGGGAGAGAGGCCCAAGATTGATACAACCACCTACTGCATCAGAGTGTTTACACTTTTGAGCAACTTGTGGTCCAATTCCTAGAGTGATTCATACTGAATGTCAGGAAGAAAACCACTTTGATTGATCTGCTTAGTTTGAAGTGATACGATGATGAATCGGTCCATGAATTTGAAAACCATTGGAGGGTGGTTATGATCAAATTACCATTCTCCCTCCCCATGATAGAATTGAAAAGAATTTTCATGAAGATTTTTTCCAAGCCCATATCTTTGTTGCTACAACTTCAACAATATAGAACATTCGATGAGGAACTCATCCAAGTTAGAGTGATAGAGGAGATAAAGATTCAAGAAGGCAAGATCAAGCCTATGAAAAAGGAGTGGCAAAATAAGAACCAAAAGGGGAACAACCATAGCCATTCCAAGGCCACACAAGTTAATCTGAAAGTCTTGGGCCAACCCTCACAGCCAAATCAACAAGCCCAAGTTTAGATCCAACAATCCCAACATCAACAACAACAATCACAACAACTAAATTATCAAGCAGTTCCACCCCCATAGCAGGTACAAAACCAAACACGACCTACATAAAGGAAATCACATCATTTTAGGCCCAAAAACAATTACACACCATTGCAAGAGCCCTAATCATATATCTTTTAGAAATTGTATGTGGCACAAATTTTTGCACTGCCAAATATTAAACCCAAATACCCTAGAAAGCCAAAATCAAAGGCCTACAGAGATAATTTATATTACATCTATCATAAAAAAAAGGGCATGATATCAAAACTTACCATGGGTTTAAAGGTATTGTGCAACATTTATTGGAAGCAAGAAAAATCAAAGTCAAAAATCTAGTAGCCCAACCTAATCAGAACCTTTGAATTTATCAAATACCTTTGCCTCATAATGAGGTAAGTCAACAAGCAATGTGAGTGTCAACTTCTATAGTTCCTCCTAGCCAAGTGAATTATGTGTCTCAAATGTACCAAGGTTTTGTAGGTGCTATTAGTGTGGTCACTCATGGGCAAAGATAAGATAATCGTACAACCCAAGCTCCTGCAGCACAACCAAGTGTGCCCATACAATTAGAGCCATCCATTCCACCTCCACCCATCCATAATCCAAGTAATCCATCTCACCCAACCATCACCCTAGATAGCCAGTTAACACAAATTTTGAAAATGACATCATCAAAACTATGAATTTATGAGCTAATACAACAATCTCCCCCACATCACAAGGCATTGATGGAGATTCTAAAATCCATACAAGTACAATCAAAAGACCCTAATGCATTCAATGCCTTTGTGGGGAGTGTACAAAAATGCAATGGAGCCCTCAATAGCATTTTATGATTTTGAGGAGAAGAGTGTGTCATTAGATTTACTAGATTCTCCATTGCACATAGTCACTCATATTGATAGAAAACCATTCAAGAGGGTACTTATTGAGATCAGCTTCTCCATCAACCTCATTACCACTCCCACCATCAAAACCTAAACCTACCATAATCCCACATTACATCATCCACCTTCACCTTAAGGGCCTTTAATGAAGCTTTATGCTCAACTATTGGAAGCGTATTTCTTCTTGTCATAATGGGAGTGAATACTATTCATGTGCTCTTCCACATCTTGGAAGGGGTGATGCAATACAACATACTTCTTGGTTGCCCTTGGATTAGGAGATCAAGTGTGTGCCCTCGACATTGCACCAATGTCTAAAATATGTACATGAGGGTAAAGTACATTGCATTCAAGCAAACACATATCCTTTTAAATACTACAACTTGATCTCAAATCCTTATGAGCTGCTGCTTCCGTCCACCCACCTCTCCATTCAACCTATTATCATCCAAAAAACTCCCACTAATATCACCTCAAAAATACCCCCATCCTAGGGGAATTTTTTATAGTTGATCCCACTTTTGCATCCAAAAGCATCGGCTCTAGTCAACCCTCATCCACCATATTTCATTTTTCCATCACACCCGATCATCCTGCTAACTAATCACCAACTTCATTAGCCACACTATCTACTTCAAAAGCACCTTTCACATTTTTAGCTCAACCCACTCCATCAACTAATAATCCCATCAAGCCTAATCCATCTCAAGCATCACCACCCATTGTCTCATAGATAGAATCACCTATTCGAGAGGAGAAATCACCTCCACCTGAACCACAAGACACCATAAAAATGCCCTCCTCATCCACCAAGCCATCATCATCCCAACCATCCCAAGTTGTAGTGCATTTTGCCAATCCAAGCATAGTTACACCACCTATTATATTAGTTAGATATTATGGTCACCCACATGACCCACACTTAGCCATAGATGTAGTGTGCATAATGGGTTTCAAAATAGATAGGATCAACTTCATATATGGGAGAATGGATTCTTCATCCAATCCACCTCCTTCTAATGAGGAACCCTTACAAAAGTTTAATGCAAATTTATAATATCTATCGAACCCAAATTTCCCTTTGCGATAATTTTGTAGGGTCAACTGGTAGGGATACAGACTTGGATGACATGAGCAAGGTCCACATCACATTGTCGATCCTGAATACTAAGAAGCAAATGATCACTATGGTCTAGGATACAAATATTCTACCTCAAACTCTTCCTTCAACCATGCATTTCAATAACTCACTCTTGAGTACAAAGAAGAGGATGACGAGAGCGATAATTATGATGATACTGATGATGAGTACCTGGACCCTAAATTTGTGCCTCATTTTCATGAGACCTTTTAGGATATTGTATTGCACACATTTATGATTGATCATATTCCAAATGATTACATCTCCAATGAATATTTTGGTGATTATATCTTCGATGAATATTTTCAAAAATTCCAATAGATGGAAGCAAACCTAGATTGGATCATTCGAATCTTTGATGGTCCCCAAGAATATGTGGCCTCTGTAGAGCCCATCAAGAGAGATGGATGTTTTACCAAGATGTTTCCCATATATCACACCATATTTCACTTCAACAAGGAGCATGAGCAACCTGAGCTAGATTTGCCACCACCACCTTGGCCGCTCTCGCAACATCACCATTCATCCACCTTAGGTCATTTGCAACCTAGAGAGAGTCATCACTCCTCAAATCACAACCACCTCATTTCCATTAAATAAATATTATTTTTGTTGACCTGTTCACCCCACTCCATAACCCATATGATTTTGCAAAGTTGATTTTGATCGATGCTAGCCTTATCAACATGGATAGGATTTCATCCCCACCATACATCATCAAATTTAGCATATCCGAAGAGTTGTTGTGAGCTTCAAACACTTACATTCCACAACAACCTTCATCCTCATCTACCTCAATTTTCCAAACTAAAGTAAAGGGGGAGTCCTCTGAGTCATTTGAGCATGTGGAAGATGATATCCATCTCATCCCAACTCCACATCAGCTAGAGGATGGTTTCCATATGCTCATCAAAGAATCTATCATTATGAACCTTAGCCAAGATGCAGACAATCCACAAATCATGAAAATTGTAAAATATTTATCCATAGAGGAGAAAGAGCATATGATCAACATATTAACAAGGAAGAAAGACATTAACATGGTCATACAAGGACATGCCTGGCCTTGACCCTGATTAGGTGGTCCACAACCTTACCTTAGCTCTAGATGCTAAAAATTTCAAGTAGAAACTAAGGAACTTCACCAACCATAGCATTAATTATCAAGGAAGAGTTACAAAAACTACTGGACGTGAATTTCATTGTCCCAATTGATTATATAGAGTGGCTCTCAAACATGGTACCCATTTGCAAGTCGAATGGGGGGGTACATGTATGCACCAAATTTTGATATCTAAATAAAGCATACCCCAAGGATGATTTTTTGCTGCTAATAGAATCTTGCGTATACCATGAAATGATTTCATTAATGGATGGTTTCTCAGGATACAATCATATTCGAATTAATCCTGAGGACCAACACAAAACAACATTTACAACACTTTGGGGGACTTTTTGTTATAGGGTGATGCCTTTTGGCCTTAAGAATGTAGGAGCTACTTATCAATGTGCCATGACATATATATTCTATGACTATATGCATAAAATCATTGAATATTATGTGGATGATCCAATTGCTAAATCTAAAACACATCTTGAGTATATTGAGGTTCTAGAGAAAGTTTTTGATCAATTTATTGAACATAAGGTAAGTTTGAATCCTAAGAAGAGCGTATTTGGCATCACATCCAAAACACTTATAGGATTCATTGTCTCCAATTGAGGCATTGAAGTGGACCTTGATAAGGTCAAGGTCATCATCAAAATGCCACCTCCAAAAAATCTAAGAGAGTTGCATAGTTTACAAGGAAAGATCCAATCTATCTGATGATTCATTACACAACTCTCAGACAAATGTAGACCTTTCAATCACTTGCTATAGAAGGGGGTAATATTTTCCTAGAAAATTGAATGTTAAGAGGATTTTGATGACATAAAGAAGTATCTAGATTCACCACCAATTCTTATGCTACCTCATCCAGGAGTCCCTTTTCACCTTTATATCTCTACAACAGATTTTGCACTAGGGATAATGCTTGCTCAGAAAAATAAAAATCACAAGGAGAAAATAATTTATTACATTAGTCGAACATTGGTAAGTTATGAGACAAGATATACTTATATCGAAAAATTGTGCTTAGTAGTGGTTTTTACCACTAAGTAATTCAAACATTACATGCTAAGCAACACTACCTACCTCAAAGCTAGAGAGAATACTCTACGTTACATGATGAATCGCACAGACAACAAAACCCATACCTCAAAATGGATAATGATTTTAATGGAATTCAACCTTGAATTCATTAGCTAAAAATCCATCAAAGGTCAAGTGATAGCCAATCAACTCACAAAATCTCCATTATCAAATGATCAACCAATACTTATTGAGCTTCCAGATGATTCGATCTTTTTCATCACTGGACAAGAAGAACTAGTCCCTCCCAAGGATGATATTGACTTGATGATATTCTTTGATGGATCAAAGTGCAAAAAGGAAAAAGGTTCTAGAGTCATGTTTTACATACTCGAAGGAATTTCAATTCCTTTATCATTCAAAACTGACTTCCCATGCACAAATAACAACGCACAGTACAAAGCCCTAATATTAGGTTTTCAATCAACTATAGCTATGGGAATTAAACAAATAAGTATTTTTGGTGATTCTCAAATTATTGTTTGCCAACTTAAAGGAGAGTACCAATACAAAGAACCAAAGTTGAAATAGTATCATGAAGTACCAATGAAGTTGCTAGCAAAATTTGACTAGTATGAGATTAGCAACTTGTCTCATTTGACTAAAAAATTTGTGGATGCAATGGCTTCTTTGGGATCATTGATTCCTAATAATGAACATGGATAAGTCCAACCACTTATCACAACAATATTATCCAAGTTGGAAATCAAGCGAGTGGAATCTAAAGGTGATAAGAGTGTTTGTTTGGTCAATGTGAAGCCATACCATTATTATATTGATGAGATAAGAGACTTTCTCAAGTCTGAGATCCTTCCATTAGAAATTATGAGAACTACAAAAAGATAATTCAAACAAAAAGTAGCTCGTTTTACTCTCTTGGGGGATGTGTTGTATAGATGTGGCTATTATGGAGTCCTACTTCGAAGTCTATATCCCGTTGAAGCACAATGAGCTATAACCGAAGCCCATGATGGTACTTGTGGTGGCCACTTTAGTGGAATGGAAATTACAAAGCACTTTTTGTGCATGGGTTATTATTGGCCCACCATGGAAAGTGATTGTTGTCAAAACATCAAGAAATATAAAAAATACCAACATCACACCAATTTTACTCATGTACCATCTCAAGCTTTACAACCCATTAAAAGACTTTGGTCCTTTTCACAATGGGGCCTAGATTTGATTAGAAAATTTTCACCTACCTCTTTGGGACAACATAAGTTCATCATCACTTCCATTGAATACTTCACCAAATGGGTGAAAGCAATTCCAATGACCACTACAATTGGACCTCGAATAGTGGAATTTATACTTCAGCATATTATCTATCATTTTGGTATTCCTTCCAAGATAATTTTGGATAATGTCAAGTCTTTTAAGAAAAGGATGTTCGAGCCTTATGCAAAAAGTACAATATCCAACATAGTTTCTCGACTCCTTACTACCCATAGGCAAATTGACAAGCCAAGGTGACCAATAAGACTGTGATAGCTATTCTCAAGAAACTTGTCAAGGAAAAGCATAGAGATTGGCATACTCAAATTTCCTTGGCACTCGGATTATCAAACAAGCATCAAAATTCTAATTGGAGAAACATCATTTTCATTAGTCTATGGTGCTGAAGTAATCATACCTCTTGAGATCAAGATCCCTTCTTTACAAGTTATATTACAAGAATTCATGGATGATGACACAACTAGACAAGCACATCTTGACCAATTAACACTCCTTGATGAAATACACTTAATGCCTTAGAACATCTACGAGTATATCAAGATCGCATCAAATGTACCTACAAAACAAAAATTCATCCTCATGAATTTCAAGTGTGAGATCTTGTTCGTAAAGAGAATCAATAGAACACCAATGCATTTCCATATTTGAGAGATAAATTTAAGGCTAATTGGTTAGGTCCATACATTGTCAAGTAGAAAATGGGTCAAGGAACGTATAGACTTTCCAAATTAGAAGGAACATTGGAACCTGAGCTGCTGAACATAGTACATCTAAAGAAATTTTATGCATAGTGCAGCTTACATATATGCACATATAAATGGCTAAAAAAAACAACTAAAAACATTTCATTTGCATATCAAACATTCATCCATGCATTCCATACATTCATTTAAGTCATTTTATATATACCATTTATGATATTGCATATTATGGTTAATTTGGATGATCGCTATTCCACTATGTCTAGTTGCATTAATCAGGGGCATCCAACATCACTAAACAATCCATCAATCACAATAATATGCAACTTTCCTTATTATATTTTTCTAATTGAGGGGCTCACACAAAGTAGAATAGATACCATATAACTGTTAGCAATAACAATTATGTGGCCACTGACTATTTTGTGTGCGTCTTTTTAATTTTCAAAATATTGCATAAAAAGCATCGCAAGCATCACAAATCACATCAACCATAAACATATTCTAAATGTTTTTAATCACTTGGCTACTCCTAGTTTTTTGAACAAACTTAATTCAAAGTCAATAGATCTTTAGATGCAACAAGATATTCTTGGTCAATCAAGTTTCCTATTGCACCACACACATCAAACACATTTAAAACATTGTGAACCTTGGGAATAACAAAGTAAAAAGTTGCTATCACCATAAGTAAAAATCTTCCTCTATTCATCCAATTATGCACATGGTTTAGAGTCCTACAAAGTTGAAAAAAGGACAAGATCCTCCTTTACCCTTCCAAAAAAAAAGAGGAAATCCCTTGCTCTTCCTCAAAGCAAGCAAGTATTCAAAAAAAAAAATATTACAAAAGCAATAAAATCTCTTGCTCTTCCTAAAAAATGAGCAAGTATACTGAAAATCATCTCAAAAAAATAAGTTCCCCTTGATCCTCCGTAAAATGAGCAAGCATACAAAAAAAAGCATGTTGCTCCATCACAAAAATGAGCAAAAAATCAAAATTCAAAATCCCAAAACCCAAAGCAATAAAATAAGGGAAGAAGATTGAATCCTTAGAACTCGTAGTGTCTCAAAAACCATGGGGTGATCCTCATTACAACAATGGGCTGAATGAATATTTCCTGATAATGGGGTATCCTTACGTGTGGTGCCACATTTGTCACATTAGAAACCTTATTTTGTATAGATCTAGTGCCGCTCTAAGATGAGTTATCTTGTTAGCATAAGTTATAATTGATTAGTTTGACCCAACTCATAATCAAAAATAAAAAATAATTACGCATATAGTTGGTCCTTGAGAAATTTGAAACCTCTAGGACAACACTAGAACCATGAAGATTTGCGAGATCATAAGCGAGTTTGTTCAAGGTCACTAAGATGTTTGAGTCTTTGTAAAACAATTACAGGTCATCAAAACCAATAATTCTACATTCATTTACAATATAACATATCATCATATAATTCATTCACAAATACCACATGTTAATGCCCCTAATTAAACAAAAAGATAATATTGATAAAGAAAGAGTCTATAAATACCAAATGAACATTAGAATATAGCATCAATAAACATTACATAACACATCACATCATTCCATATGCATCCATACATAAAATAAGATAAAAATGCAACACAAATTATGTAATAAAAGCCATGTGTATATATATATATGTAAATCGTTAAGTACAAAATACTCGTAGGCTATATACATCATAGCACCGAGGCTCATAACCAAAATAGAAAACTAAAAAAAAGAGGTAATAATGTCCTACTAGCTAGCACCTCCATGACCCATGCTAGACCCTTGAGCTGATTCCAAGGAAGCATGCGAGCCAAATGGTCTATAAGATCATGAAATTCCTAGCCTAGACTCAGTTAGCTTACTAGAACCTGACACTGAAGAAGAAGGTTGTAGTGGCAATTGAATTTGGTATTGGCACAAAGTATCCTTAAGGGATGCCACATATCATGTATGTCTCTAAGTAGCAACCAAATCCTAACCCTTACATGCTACCTACTAGGCTATCTTAGCTCTAAGAGTCATGATGGTAGCAACATTGTCACCCTTGCTTGGCCTAGCCCATAGTCCATCCACCTCACCCTACAGTTGGGTCACCTCACCCTGGAGTTGAGTCACCTCACCCTTCAACCTCATCACCTCCTCACCCAGGTTGTACCACTACACTTGGAGTATACCCCACTCCTCCTCCATGTGGTGAGGAGGAGCATCCTAGCCCTGATCATCTCCATCATCACCCACATATGCATCATCACCCACATCCACATCATGCCCTACATCATGGCCTCCATCACCTCCATTGCCACCATATTCACCAACCCTAGTACCAACATCTAACTATTGTATGCCAACAATAGATTACCTCCTACCACAACTTTCTTGATGATTCCTCTTCTGCCTAAGAGCTTGCTCACCAACATCAGGCTCATCCCTATTGATAGTGTCGTCCACTACCTAGCTTGGCCTCCAAGGAGGCTATGCTACAAACCAAGTGTTGTAGTCTATAGTCATTCCTACATCATATGTATAGGGAATATCTACAGTTGCATCATTTGCTACATCATCAACCATCCAAAAATTTAGATTCAAGGGAAGACTGAGCTCGTCTCCCCACCACCTGTACATCATGGAAGCATTTGTAACTCCTCACACTAGGCCAAAATATCTTATCACTTGCAAGAATTGGATATACTCCATCTCTCGTCCATGGCTCCCAGCCATCCATATGCCTTGTCTCACCCGATGAAGTTGCACAACATCACCCTTCCAAGTTAGACCTCCCCAAGGTCGTCAGCAAATTTCATCATAAGTCATACCACTTAGGCTGTCCCGATAAGTCTCCATAATACAAGGAGGGTGAGTAGGATATGACTCCTCACTAACCTGCCAGTAAAAATCATGAGGAAGTGAACCATCACAGGTACAAGATAGCCTCTCTGGGTGACCCAATCTGATGTGCTCCCGTACCCAAATCTAGAGCACCAAGTTGTAACCAAGGCCCTTTTCACTCTCATATCTTCATCTCATAAAGCTCAAAGTATAACTAACATAAAATAACAGGAGCCCATGCATATATATAATGCTCTGCTATCAACTAAAACATAATAGATACTTGGTTCTAGGGGAACCTCGAGCCCATACTATTATGCAACAACATGTTGCCTAGTATATACATAATAAAAGTTGAAAGTGCTCCCAAATTCTTACCTTTGTAAATTTCAAGGTAAGGTACACTACCCTTCCCAAAGTCAACGTCCTAGTCATCACCATAAATGGCTCTAATGTTGCCTGCTTATCATGACCCACCCTCAATGGGAGGCCCTCGACAAGCACATGGAAGATGTGATAAATGTCCTCCAAAGTCATAGTTAGATCCCCTATCAGAAGCTAAAAAGAACCCCTATCAGGGTCCCATATCTCCACTCGTGTGGATAGAAAATCCTCATCATCTCAGGTAGTCTCTATCCATCCATAGCCTTCCAAGCCCACAACCTCCAAATACTTTCACTCATCAGTTGTGAGAGCTTTTCTCACCTTGGATATGGTGTGGGGCCATCGATGTTTAGCAGTAATAAACTTAACCTAGAGCACAAACAAAGATAAAATTAATGCATATCCAAATTAAAAAAAAGACATTGTATATCATCATAGCATAATTTGCATGGCACATCATTTACATAAATTTCAAGTTCAAAAAAACACAAAAATATTGCATATCATCCTAACGTAAAATGCATTGCACATCATACATAGCATTTCAAAAACAAGAAAATAGAAAAAAAAACATTGCATTTCATCCTAGTGTAAATTGCATTTCAAAAACAAGAAAAACACAAAAACATTGCATTTTCATCCTATCATAAATTACATATCCAAAACAAAAACCTTCCCCATTTATGCATATAAAAAAAACAATTAAAAATTTTGCCAGCCCCTCTTAGTAGTTGCAAACACGAAAAAAATAAAAAAAACAAAAAAAATTATTATTTTTCTAGCCCCTCTTAGTGGTTGCAAAATAAAAAAAACAAGCAAAAAAAGCACCCAAAAAAAACAAACAATAAAAACCTAAACTAAGAGTTTAAGACACCTGCCTTGGTGTAGCGAATATCGACTTTCATTTTAACCAAGCCACCACTACCCACACCTATGCCAACTCCAATCCCCTCACCAACCTCCATATCACTCTCTCTTCTCAAACTGCTCAACAAATTTTCATCGCAGTAATGAAATGAAAATGACCCTTCACCATTTTATATAGCCACTTTTCATGGTAAAAACTGTGCGCTTGCATTTTCTGAAGTGCATGAAAATGTGGCCCCATGGCTTGCAGCTAAAACCATGGATGCATGGTTAAGGGTAGGAATAACCGCATGTGCACAACTACACAAAAATAAAATAAAATAAAGAGGACCACACCCCTACCAAATCAAAATATCATCAAACAACTGCAAAAAAAATTATAATCATCCAAGCATCACCAACATCATCATCAACAAAATCACATTCATTAGTGAGCCTCGTATCTAGTGAATTATCCTATACACTTGGCGGTTGCATAAACTAACAATCCATGCAATCCAGTAGGATGGATAGCTCACCATAAGGACACTCAAATCAAAATTTCATTAATCAGCTAGGTCCCTCAATATTTTGAGCTTGGCTATGTTCAAACCAAATTTGCACAAGGTTATCCTTCAACCCCTTCCATTGGGTCAAAAGTGGAAAAAAATCAATTCAATTTTGGTAGTAAAAGAAAAACACACGAGCATCAAATTCCTATTAAAAAATGGTTCCTTAAATCCATCATTTGGAAGGAATTTCTACAGTCACAAGGGAATGGGAACTCCAAATGTGGTTGACAGTTTTACCAGAATACTTGCCACAAACAAACCAAAGAAAAATTTGTAAAATACAAACAACCCCAAACTTGGGGCATCAAGTTGAGTCATTGTCATTCATTTCCATCACATTCACATCAATCACCAATCACCTCATCTCATCATCCACATTTGGTCAATTGGCTCATGGGTTTCATCCTTCACCCATTCACCAATTGAGGGGGTAAGCAAACAAATCAAAATTTCATCATTTTTTTTCAAAATCACTGGTTCTTGTGCATCGAGAAGAGTTGAGTCCATCCATCCAATAAAGACAAGTGTCATTGGTTTCTACACCGCATCATGTTTAACACAATGTGGTATAAAAGGGACATCTATAGACACCAAAATTTGGTCATCTACAAAATCACCATTTTTCTACCCCACATCAAATACTATGTAATAATTTATATACCTAAGTTTAGACTTAGATATATAAAATACTACACATTATCCTATTTTCCAGATTTATTAAATCTAGAAAATCAGCCCAAGATACCCTGCCTACCCACTAGACATGTGTCCTAGCCACATCACCAACATCCCTTACCATATTTCATACACCCTTGTCCCCTGTGTCCCTTCACATGGGGCAACCCTCTAGATAACACTCCACTTGCATCCATATCACCTCAGTTAAGGGAGACATCTTGAATGAATCACTCTAACTACCCCTTCCATTTGGTAGCCCATAATTGCCACTTGGTAATCTTGGCTTGCCACATCTCATTTCCCTCTAAAATTCTAAGGGACCTATAAAGGCACTTCTCCCCATCCACAAAAAGGAGGCTGAACATTTGTACTATCAGGCTACCAGAATAGGACCATATCTCAGCACACATCTTGAGGAAAACCAAGATCTAAAGCTCGAAGGTCCTGTTTGAAGCAATCTACCATTCAACCAGATCACAAGTCTGTGGTTTCACAGTCGAAACCACATCTGCACAGTTTCCCCATAACCCGTGCATGGTTTAGCAATATTCACCATGCATCTACAGTTTCTCAGAGCTAAAAGCACATGATAGATAAGATCAGTAAGTATACATTTATATAAAGACATTAGACTTTATTGTTTTTTGGTTTTGGTTTGTGCCATCATTTCATTAGAGGGTTTTTATTACATAACTTTTATCTTCGTATGCAGGTGCTACTAAACCCTATTTGTATTTTTATGCATGTGCAAGAAGTAGGTACCTTGAAGAGATGCTAAATCTAGAGTGGTCCCCACATTGGATACCAAATCCCACTCATTTTTTGGAGATATAACATAGGAAGGAAGAACACCAGTTGATTTATTTGGAGAAGCCCCATTTTGTGATTTGAGCACTTGTCTCATATATTGTAACATTACACCCAACACAGTTGGGATAATTAAAAAGAAAATATTTGTAGTATTGGGAGATTTAGGCTCCCTTGTTTAATAAAATATACATCATTCTTTTATTTGCAAAGTGTTCATTTATATGTATTTGTTTGGTGTTATTTCTTTTGTTACACATTCGATCCCCAAGCCCTGAGTGTAGAGAAATAATATACCCATGTTTACCTTGGCTCCACGTTTACCTTGGCTCCCAACGGATCCATAAAGAATCATCCACGGTGGGTATTTTTTCCCTCTACATATTTGGTGAACCTAAGATAAAACTCATCCTTAGTGGCCATATAGGAAGCTTCTTCCTTTTATCCTTTGGTTTTTCATTTTTTAAAACTGTAAGCAAGACCATTATAATATGTTTGCATAGATTAGAAAAACTAAACGAAATATTAATAAAATATTTTGTGTCCTTTGTGTTTTTGCATTAGCTTTTATCAATTTATATTTCTCTTAATCCTATGGATCCAAACCTTAGGAATAATTAAAAGATGATAGATCCATAAGAGAACCCTCTATGTCATGAGGATGATAAGGTTGATAGAGATAATCCAAATCTAGAAGAAAAAGAGGATATATATTGGTGATGAATTTGATCCTATTGAAGGATCTAATGGACAAATCACCTTCATATAACATATTTTTATCTTTAATTTCTTTAGCTAAAATAGGCAAGTCCTAAATGAAGCCTTCGATAGAGACATCCACTTTGAAGAAGCTAAAATATCTCATCATCAAAACATTCACATCAATCATTTGTTTGAATCATCTCATAATGTTAATCTATTTTGTAAACCTACATATGCTACTATGACAACCACCAACATTGGGAGAATTTCACAACCTCCTCCAACTAGTGGTATACCAAAAAAATAGCATTTAGTTTCCTTCTTCCAACAATGTTCCTCCTCTTAACATTCCTTCTTTTGTTACATCAATTGCAAAGTTTATACCATAACAAGATGCTACACAAAACATCCTATTCCATAACTTCTATCATAATAGTGTTAATGCCTCCAACATTAACAAACCTCTCTTTCAACAACCTACCTATAACCCACCATTAGGAAATCTAGGAGTATTGCACAACAACAATATAGACATGCAAGGTTTGACAACTATAGTGAAACACTTGGCATTAAGAATGGATACACTTCAAGCTCTAATTTTCACTTATAACTATAAGGAAATGTTCAATCAACCCCTAGATCCTATGTAGCCTCTAGGCCCTACCCCAAGTATTTTCCAATGTCGATCTTACCCATTTATAAGGGAACAAAGGACCCAATAGAACATTTAAGGATGTTTAGAACATGTCATGATATTATATATGATGATATGTTGTTACTAAATATGTTCCCTAAAAGCCTTGGTGGTATGGCATTGAAATGGTATTATCAACTACCTTATCATTCTTTGAGAAAATTTGAAGAAATAGTTGAGTTATTTGTTCAACAATTTGGAGCTTATGTGGAGAAAGGAGTAACCATTCAAGATTTGTATCTCCTAAAGCAAGGAAAAGATGAAAGTTTCTCATAATTATTGTATTTATGGAGAATTTTAGTTGGATGATTAAGGTACACCCTACCTCCTCAAGACATGTTAGAGATATTTATTGATAACTTACAAGAGCATATCTCTTATGAGTTAGAAATAACAACTATTACCTCTTTTGAACAAGCAATAGATTTGGAAAGAAAGAGTAGAGAAGGCTCTTATTTGAATAAGTTAACTTAAAATAAGGAAATAATATGAAAGGACCATGAAAACACAATATAAGAACAAGAATGTCATTGGTGATGGGGTAACAGATAACAAGTAAACCAACAATGCCAATGCCACTAGTACCTTGCAAAAGTTGATACTTAGGAAACCCAAAAACTCCCACCAAGGAATTTTACTAGATTCACCAACCTATTTTGTCAGTCATTATCTTTTGGAAGCTAATATGATCACACTGCTTCCAATAAAACAACCTAATACCATGACAATTTGGTATAAGCTTGATCAACATTGTGAGTATCACAGGGTGGAGAAGCACATGAAAAGTTCATGTAAGAGGTTGAAACACGTGGTTTAGGACCTAATAAATGAAGTTTACCTTATTGTGGATGATTCCCAACCCACTCCTGACCACAAACCTCCAATTGATCAACCTCCTATTTAAAAAAAACCTTCAACTAATCAAGATATGTGGATCTTCCAAAATCCCCTACCCAATCATGGGTAACAAATGACTAATAAAGTGTCATATCATAATGTGCCACCTCCATACAACAACATGGTGGGTATTATAGAAGCTACTACAAGACAACAAGCTCAAGTTCAACTGACTCTACAATCTCAGGAGATAATTTCTACATCCAATCAACCCTCTAGAACAACCCTAGTTCTTAAGAGTACCCAAAAAAGGAGTACAAGTGTAGAAAAACCAATATTAGTTTTGAAGCCACAACCAAAAGTCTCATTTGACCTCCAAAAAAAATTAAGTAACACACCTACCAAGATATCCCTCTTAGATATTTTATAAACTTCTATTCATAAGGAAGCCTTGTTGAAGCTTCTAAGTCAAAAATTTATCCTAAAATATCTCCCCCTAGTAACCTAGCCAATGTTGTAGGTACTCTTAGTATGACTCACATATCTTTTTATGATGGCAATATTCCTTCATCAACTTTACAAGTGGTTATCCCCTTTACATCACTAGATATATTGGGGAAATTTTCATCAAGAGGATATTGGTGGACAAACGTTCCTCCCTCAATATGTTCACTTATAATTTTTTCTAAAATTTTAAATTAAAAGAGGACAATTTAACCAAATCTGATGTCATCATAAAGATTTTCAATGAGTCCCAAGAGGCTTGCAACATTTTATACCTTCCCCTTAGGGTAGGAACCAACATATTAGACACTTTATTTTATGTGGTATCTTGCCCAACATATTTTAATATTCTTCTTGAATGCCCTTGGATCCATGCAATAAGGGTTTTCCCTTCTACTCTTCACCAATGTTTGATGTATGATTTCAAAAATCAACTTATCACCATCCAGGGTAACTCTCATCCATTCCAATATTGTTAAATGGTTGAGCAAGCTAAATATAACATCAATTCATGTCCATATATTTCTCTTCATAAAAATTCTTAGATCACCAAGGAGTTTGAGAATTTTAAAATAAGTGAGGAACCACCAATCATAATCTCATCACAAGATCAAATCAATCATTTTTTTGAAGGTCCTCTTCTAGATTTAGCTAATATACTACCTTCACCCTGATCTATGGGTTTACCTCATAAAAAGGGTGAAGTAGTACACATCGATATGTGTACCTTTGTCTATGCGGGTATGTCCCACAAAGAAAATATTTGAGATAGTAACCCCTTTCCAGTAGAGAGAAACTTCACCCATTGTTATCTCTCCAATGATTACCCACTTCCTAAGTAGATCCTATCTAGTATGAAATATGAAGGTAAGGATTTGGGTTCACAACAAGGAATTCAAGAGACTTTAGAAGCTGAGATTTGGCCTGGAAGATGTAGCATTATGTCCATAAAAAAAACCAATCCTTACCAACTGATAATGATAAAGTTATTACCTTTGCTAAATTTATGGACCATCATGGCATAGAGTGAGGTAACAAGGATGAGGTACCACCTTCTCCTTATAACATTTTCTTTTGCAATGTAATATTCTTAGTTCATCCTAAGCTCATATCTACCTTTGATAAGGTAACCATAGAGTCTATCCCTAGATCCTCCAACCACCATGCATATGCCATGGTTTTTGTTTCATCCCTTATCCCCTTGGAGTTAGAAGATGATAAAGTGACTATTATCATTCAAGAAAATCTAAGAATCCACAACCCTTAGCTCTAGATCCATTCTATTAGAGATATTAAACATTAAAGTTTCTTCATCTGAACCTTCGTTCACAAATATCTTTAAATTTATTGAGGATGGTTCAATTTTTTATGGCTTAGATCATAATTAATGAAAGCTTTTATAAAAAACAACATGTTGATTTATCATAATCAATGATACTTTATATTGAGATTCTTTTGAGGACATCCTCTTACGATACCTTAACTTTAATGAGGCCTAGATAGCCCTTACTAAAGCTCATGAAGGATCATGTGGAGGTAATTTAGTAGTAATTATATTATTAAGAAGCTCCTTCGAATTTATTACTATTGGTCTTCCATGGAGAAAGATGCATATGACTATGTTTGATACTATAACAAGTGTTAATGCCATGACAACCTTGTTCATTCTCCTCAAAAACTTCATGTTATTTATTTCCCTTGACCATTATTCATGTGGGGATTAAATATTATAAGGAAGATTAATCCCATGTCATCTAATGGTCAAAATTTTATCATAACAATAATGGAGTACTTCACCAAGTGGGTAGAAGCCATTCCCTTGGCTACAGTGACTGGAGCCCAAGTCTCTAAGTTCATCTTAAACCAAATTTATAGATATAATATTCCTTCGATAATCATCTCTATCAATGAAATTCCTTTCAAGAATAAGGATGCCCATAAAATTTGTGCTAAGTATAAGATTCAACACAAATGGTCAACTCCATATTACCCATATGGTAATGGTCAAGCCAAAGCATCCAAAAATCCTTGGTTAAGATTCTTAAGAAGCTGGTAAGTAAGACCAGTCAAGACATGCATATCTGGTTGTACCCTATATTATGTCTATCATACTAGTGTATGAATTCCTATAGGTACAACCTCCTATATCTTTGTCTATGGCACTAATAAAGTCTTACCATTTGAGTTAGAAGTCATTTTATTTCATATATTTTTGCAATATGCCTTGGTTGGTGATGAATACCATTTAGATCGTTTAAACCAATTAGAGTTGTTGGATGAGAAGTGCATCCATGCCTTGGAGCATCTTCAAGACTATCAAAATAGGCTCAAGTAAACTTACTCTAAGAAATTTTGTGCTCATTCTTTTGAAGTTGGGGATCTTGTCCTCAAAGAGAACTAGAAGAACACAAAATCTTGGATAGATATGAAGGGCAAGTTTTAGTGCAATTGGCTAGGTCCCTTTGTCATAACATCCAAGTTTGGCTCGGGAGCCTATCATTTAGTAACATTAGGTCGTAAATAACCAATGAAAATAATGTACTTAAAATAATATTATGCATGAATTCACATAATATCTCTTCTATTCTTCCCCTTTTGTTGATAGTATCTCTTCTTATCTTGTCTTTAATTTTCCTTTTTATTTTTCTTTTATTCCAACTTGCATAAATTTGCTTCCTTACTGCATAAATTCCTATTATACATTGCATGGACTGCTTGACATACTTATCTCTTTTGCATATTATAGTTGTCATATAGTTACTTTATTACCTAATACTACTTGCATGGCTACTTGATCATATAGATTTTTGAGGACTTCACAATGAGGTAAGTGATGACACCCAGTTAGGTTTTAGCTCATATACATTGCACTCATACTATGTCACTGAAGCTTAGCAAGTCCCCAACCTAGGGCATGTTCCTTGACCTTGAAAGTTTCAATAATTCTAAATTTATCCAAGTCAAAGGATATGGTTCTTCATCTCTTATATGTCCTTTATCCTTTGCAATTTTTCAATCATTTCTTCTTTTCTCCAAGATAAAGGATATATGTTCTTCTATCTATGCATCTTGTTTTTCTCACACTTTTTCTTATTGATATTTTGATTGTTAAGGGATCCTCATAGGATAGGATAGATACCACATGAATATCATTTATGGTGTTCATACGACTAGTAACTATGCTACACATATCCCTTAGCTCTTAAAATTTCAAAAAATGACACACACACATTGCTTTTCATAACTTTGTTCTTCTTATCTACTTTTTTTTGTTAGCACATGCACACATGACAACTTCTTGCTTTTCTTTGATTAATATTCATCTCTTCTTCAACAAGATAATACCCCTATCAGGTTACGCTTATTTTGGCTCAACAAGCACTACACCCCATTACAAGATAACTTTATGGTTGCTAGTTAGCATCAGCCTCCACTTAGGCCATTTATGAGCATACATCCTAGTGGTTATCACTCCACATACAACCACTAGCAAGAACACACCCATAGCAGGTATCACTCTATATTTTGGTCACTAGCGAGCACACACCCACAATAGGTATCACTCTACCAACTTGTTCTTTTCAATGAGCATTACACCCTCATAAGATAGCTTCATGGCCACTCACGAGCACTACATCCATTGTGGGTTTTGCTCCATCCTCAACCATTTGTAAGCATACATCCTCGCAAGGTTTTGCTCCATATTTTCCATTCCTTTTTTGTTTAGCTTTTGGTTGTTTGATCACACTGACCTCTTGCAGTATACGTTGATTTAAAAATCATACTCTAAGCATATTTTTGCTTTCTTTGACCTTTTGTTAACATTCTTCTTCTTTTTCATTTTGTTCTCTTCCTTTTTCTTCTTTTCTTCTCTTTTGCCAAATTTGTGCCCTGTCAAATTATTTAGGGTAGCACCAAAGAGAGGAGATGGAGCAGTGGAGAATCGAGGTGAATGTAGTGGGTGGGAAATAGGTTTTCAAAAATATGGTACTGAGAAGAACGAAAGCAAGGTTGGATGGAAGGATCAAGATAATAGTAAGGATGATGGTGTAGATGCAGAGGATGGACGACTGAAATCTATCAAGATCCTCGATCGGACTGAATCTCTTTGGATGGAAGAACCTCCCAACACTAAGCCTCTTTTCCAACACCAAAAGGGACCCATATTTTATACCACCAAGGAAATATCCTTTGCTAGTGTGGTGTCAAAAGGAGGAATCCATGGTCATGAGTATTCCATAGCAACCCTCATTCCTACCAATGGGAAGGACATTAACATCCCTGACTGTGTAGCTAAAAACTATATTTCAATGGAAAAGTATGCATTGGTGGGTAAGTTTGTTGGGGGAAGGCTAGATATGGAAACCATCCGTAGATGGGCCTTCTCCAAATGGAAAAACCTAGAAAGTATGGAAATAATATCTCTATCCAGAGGGTTTTTTGCAATAATATTGAACAACCATGATGACACCAGTCGCATCCTCACTGGAGAACTGTGGTTCCTCACTGGAGAACTGTGGTTCCTTGGTCGCAAGAGCATGTTCCTTTGAAGGTGGGTTATTAATTTAGATCCTAAAATTTAGGATATAAACTATACCCCCATTTGGGTTCACATTCCTAATATCCCTTTTCACCTCTAGCATGAAAATATCCTCTAAGCTATTGCAAGAGTTGTAGGTGAGATAGTGGCAATAGACCCTATCACGCTTGCTCACAAATGCATGAATGTTATTAGAATCTATGTTTAATGCAAATTTGGCATCTGAGATTCCTACTTTTATCAATATCAAGTACAAGTCCTACTATAGGAAACAACCTCTAGAATATGAAAACAAACCCACTTTTTGTGTGGAATGTCAAACCCAGGGACATCTCAGGATCCAGTGCCCTAGTCCCAGACCTATCAAGGAAAAGGACCAAGGTCGAGAAGAAGGCAATCCTCTCCACCAAAAATCCCCCATGGATTAAAACAAAGGGATTAGATTTCCACTGAAAAACAACTATCCCAAATATAAAAAAAATTGGCAAAACCAATACAAGTTAGGAAAAGGATCCTATCAATAGCAAAGGTCATCAAAAGTTCAAGGCATCCCATCTACCCACAAAGGAAAATAAATCACCACCTTGATAATGAATCCAATGCAAGAAAAAGTAAGTTCCCTTTCTATTTCCAATAAGTTTAGTATCCTAGGTGAATCTAATCTCATACTTGAGGAAGCTAAAGATGTTTCATATCCAAATCCATCTTGTTATAAAACCCAAAAGTAAGTTATTCCTTCTTATAAATTGGATCCTTACTTTCCACTCGAATATTTGAACATTGATCTTAGTTTTGTTGATTCCCCTTCTAAGTCAGGACTATATCATAGTACTAGAGATAACCCTAAGAGTATCCATCTTGGCAGCCCTGATAAGCAAGCCCCTCTTTCTGAAAACTTAGTGTTAGATATGATGACCTCTTCTAAAATTCAAGACAATACTAGACCCTCAAGCCCTATCCTCAAACAAATAATCCCTTACAAGTTCAGTCCCAAGCAAACCCAAAGTTCCACAAAGTCACCCATTGATTGTGGTAGTGACAAAAAAAGGGGAAGGGTTTCAGCTAGTGAGCAATTTAAGAGAGGTATCGAGGATGACATTGCCAATGGAATTTAAAAAACTTTATTTCCTAATGTTGTTTGTCAACCCAGAGAGGAAAGCAAAAGTTCCAAACCCCCCAACCACAAAGTAGGGGAGGTAGAAAGGCATCCAAACCTTCTAAATGAAGATCCTCTCATGGAATGTGAGAGGCCTAAATGGGCCTGTTAAGTAGAGACTTGTCAAATCAATGAGAAAATACTTAAATCCCTCAATATTCATCATGCAAGAAACTAAAATTGATGCAAATAGCTCCCTAACCATAGCTAATAAAATTTGGAAAATGACAAATGCAACGTTCAGTCATGTGAGAGGATCTTCAAGGGGTCTCATGTGTTTATGGGACAATTAGAAAGTTGAGGGCAGATTAATCCACTCTAGTGATAAAATACTAAGCATGTTATTCCATGACAATAACAATAACACATCCTGGATCCTCACCAATATTTATGCTCCAAATACTCTAGCTGGGAGAGCACAACTATGGGATTACTTGAGCAGGATAAAGGAATATTTCCAAAACATTCCTTGGGTTGTAGCTAGATATTTCAATAATCCCCTCTACTCTTCAAAAAAAAAGGAGGGACAGAGGTCCCAATCAAAATCATGGAAGAGTTTAATGACTTCATCAATTTAAATAATCTCATGGATGTAAAACTCAAAAATGCAAAGTTCACTTGGAGCAATAGAAGAATAGGGAACCAAAACATTCAAGTCAAACTGGATAGAGTTTTTCTCTCAGGAAGCCATCCAATTGTTTGGTAATGCTTGTCTCCATTATTTACCTAAAATAGGATCAAATAATAGTCCTCTCATGTTAGAAATTGAAAAGTCCAACCCTTACAAAAGACCTTTCAAGTTCGAGGCAATGTGGATACATCATCCAGACCTTAGGCAAAGGGTTTCCCAGTGCTAGCAATAAGAATTTCAAGGATGGCCTTCCTTCAAACTTACCCAAAATATCAGAATCCTCAAATAAGACTTAAAAATATGGAACAAAGAAGTCTTTGGCAACCTTTTTGCCAAAAAGCAATCCCTCAAAGATAGACTGGAAAGGATAGAGAATAAAATTCAAAATGGGCAGATTGATGAACAAACAAGAGCAGAAGAAAAATTGATCCTTTTTGAATTCCACAATGTCCTTACCTGTGAAGAATCCTTCTAGTGGCAAAAATATAGAGCCTTATGGCTCAAAGAGGGAGATTAAAACACAAGATTTTTTCATGTATCTACTCTAAAAAATAGAAGCAACAACATAATTAAAGAACTTATTAAAAGTGATGGTACTTCCACTACAGATATTGAGGAAATTAGAGATGAGGCAATTTCATATTTTAGCTCTCTCCTTGAAGATGATAATTCTTGTTTAGCCTCTTATCAAGCTTCCATGCTCCATCATGTCCCCAAATATATCCATGAGAATGTCAATTCTAGTTTAATTGCACTCTTTCATGATGAGGAAATCAAAATCGCCCTTTTCTCCATGCATCCTGACAAATATCTAATACCTGATGGCTTTCCTCTTCACTTTTTCCAAACCTTCTGGGACATAGTTGGTCTTGACGTGTGTATGGCTATAAGAGAATTCCAATCCTCCAAAAGAATTTCATGAAGCTTTAACTCTACCTTTATTGCCCTTATTCCTAAAAATCCCACTGCTAAATATTTGTCTGACTTCAGACCCATTAGCCTTTGCAATGTTGCATATAAAATATTGAACAAAATCATGGCTAATAGGATGAAAAGCATTATTCCAAACATCATTTATCCCTACCAAGGAATATCTATTGAATTTAGATATATTTTAGATGGTGTCATTTCCATTCATGAAGCTCTGCATTCTATATCTCAAACTAAATAATATGCCTTTGTTCTCAAACTCGACATGAATAAGGCCTATGATAGATTTAGATAAGACTTTCTATTAGCCATCCTGATCAAGTTTAGATTCTATCCTACATGGATTGAGTTAATCAAATATTGCATTTATTCACCCTAGTTTTCTATCCTCATCAATGGATCCACAACGAGTTTCTTTCAGAGCAACAGAGGGCTAGGGTAGGGGGATCCCATTTCCCCCTCCTATTTATCATTGTTGCTAAAGCCTTAGAAAGGACCATAAAAGCAGCTTGCAGAATAGGCCTCCTATCAGGAATTAAAGCTTCCTCCTAGACTAATCCTATTTTACACCAATAATTTATGGATGACACTATTTTATCAACTAATGCTTATGTGTTTGAGGTGTAGGTTATCAAATTCATACTCCATATTTATGAGGAAGATTTCAGGCATAAAATAAACTTCAACAAGAGCAAGTTGTATTTCATCAATACACCCATCAAAAGATAAAACAAGATCACTAGAATCCTTGAATGTTGTGGCTATCCTCCCAACCACTTAGTTAGACCTCTCACTCTTATTTGGTCAACCCTCTGCTTCCATGTGGAACAACGTCATAGAAAGGATCCAAAAGAAACTTTCAATATGGAAGGGCAAACTATTATCCCAAGCTACCAAAAGCACACTCACATAAGACTCCCTCCAAAATATTCCCATGTATTTCCTTTCTGTGTTTAAAGCCCCTGCTGTAGTGTACCATAGAATTGAACAAATTCAAAAAAATTTCTTGTGGTCGGGAATTGAAAACAAGCAACGGTTGCACCTTGTCGCTTGGGATAAAGTGTGTAGACCTAAGGACAAAGGAGGAATTGGGCTTAGAAGGATTTAGTCCCTAAACATAGCACTGATAGCCAAACAAGCATGGCATCTGGTTATCATTACCAAAAATGAGTGTATATCCATAGTCTAAAGGAAATATCTGCAAGGTAGCAATTTCCTCAGTGATGCAGCCCCTACAAGAGGATCCACCTTCTAGAATTCTATTATAAATACTAGGTCACTATTGAAGAAAGGCCTAAGATGGAGACTAGGGGATGGAAGTAAAATAGACTTCTGGAATGACAAATGGATTACAAAAAAACCTCTCATTGAAGATCCTATTCTATCCAGACTAAAAGCCTATATAGACCTCAGAATAGGACACAACGTTTCAGAATTCTTAAGGTTTTAGAATTACAAATCCAATTGGAAAATCATTAGATGTACTAATCATCCTAACAAATCCACTAGCATGAAATCCCTCCTGTACTCCACCATCATTCCCTCCTAAAATCCCAAATATCTCCTTATTTGGGAGCCTTCAGAGAGTGGAGAATTTACTTTCAAGATTGCTTACCAACTTCTTGAAACTGAGGATATTTTATTGTCTTGTAACCTTGTGTGGATCAAATCCCTCATCCCTAAGGTGTCCTTATTCACTTGGCTCACCATTCAAGAAAGGATCCTCATGATTGATAACTTGATCAAAAAAGGCCTCACCGATATGGAAAATATGAAGCTGAATATTATTAAAAAAACATAGGACTTAAATAAGCCCAAAAGGAAAACCGTAATCCTAGAAATCATGAACTGCTCCAAGGATTATCCGGAAAGGCTAAAAATACAAGCCCTATAATGCCGAAAACAAAAACACCTAGACCTAGACCATTCAACGGAGGAAACAAACAACTCACGTTGATTATTATGCAGACTAAGTCCTAATTACAATATCCTAGGTCTAAAAATAAATTAGCCCCTAGGTCTAAGATTCCTCATCATTCGTCCCAACAAAAGAAGCATTGGACTCCAATTATTTTAACAATGAGGGAAAATCTCGGGATAGAATGTGAGCAGAAATCCAACGAGCCTGATGTGGAAATTGGCCTTGTCGGGCCACAAGATATGAAGTAAAAACACCCTGGCATGTTTGTCGAGTCTTTGTATCAAAGACTGTATCGGTGTCAAGCGGAAGCTGAGCATCAGGAACCACATCAACTGGATGTATGATGGCTGGAACTGTCTCCAATGTGGAATCATAGTATGGTTTGAGAAGATCAACATTGACAACATCGTGAATGCCAAGATGTGCTGGAAGGTCCAAGCGAAAGGCATTCTTAGAGATTTGCTGAAGAATAGTATAAGGCCCATAATGAAGATGCTTGATTTTGCTATGTGCCTTATCTACAAATCATCATTTTTCAATATACTTTGTCACCAACCTAAAAGGAATGAGGAGTGCGGTGCTTGTCCATATGTTGTTTCTGCTTTTGCTGAGTCTTCTGAAGAATTTGAACCACTTTGGCTTGAAGACTCTGCAAATGCTGCACAAAATAGTTGGCCTTATCTTGTTCCTTCTGAATGTGCATTGTGGCTGAAGAAGGCAAAGACAAAGGTAACTCATAAGGAGCAAGTGGTTGAAAACCAAAACACACTTCAAATGGAGAGTGCCCTATAGAACTGTGGACGGCCCTATTGTAGGTGTGCTCAATGTGAGTGAGGCTTAAGTCCCACTTGGATGGAGTGGAATTATGGTAAATCCTCAAACTCTGCACTAGAGTATGATTAACTACCTCTGTCTGCCCATCGAATTATGGATGATAAGCAGTAGAGAAGTTAAGAGATACTCCCAAAATATTCCAAAGTGATCACCAAAAGTGACCCACAAAGTGTGAGTCATGATCAGAGACAATGCTGGTAGGAAGACCAAAAGAATGCCATACCACCTCAAAGAAGAGTTGGGCAAGATCCTGTGCAGTACTTGTCTTGCGACAAGGAATGAATTTTGCCATTTTGCTAAATCTATCCACCACAACAAAGACACAATCATGCTTGCGTACTATCATTGGAAAATCGCTCAAGAGATCCATGGAAATGCTTTCCCACAGATGAGAAGGAATGGGCAAAGGCATGCTCATTCCCAATGTCCTATTGGCTGATTTGGAGTGATTACATACTGCACATTGTCGCAAGAAGCGAAGAACATCTCTTTGCATGTGTGGCCAAAAGAAAAACCTCTGTAGATGATGAAGAGTTTTCTGCCTACCAAAATGTCCCCCATAGAGTGTGGAATGAGCCTCCTTCAGAGGAGACTCCCTGTTCCCATGAGGAACACAAAGTTTTTCCAATTTGTACAACAGTCCATCCTGAATATGAAAGTCCTGAAGAGCTCTCAAATTTGAAGAAGAAGGATTGGAAAGTTGGTGGAAAACTTTGCCAAAATCTGGATCCATAGGATACTGTGTAGGCCAAGTTTGGAAGTCAAGATGAGAAGTAGTGACAATTGTCAAAACAAGAGTAGAAGGAGGATGACTCAAACAATTAGCCACTACATTGTTTTGTCCTTTCTTGTACTTGATTACCAAATGGAATTATTGCAAGTACGATGCCCATTTCATGTGCCTAGCTTCTTCAAATTTTGTTTGAGATTGAAGAAACTTAAGGGGCATGTGATCTGTATGAACAATTGTCTCTGAAAATGTCTCTAAACAAGAGATAATGCCTCTGAAAATGTATCTAAATGATAGGCCACCGGATGGCCATTCTGCATGAGAACAGCTCCAAGTGTAACTTGTGAAGCATTAGTTTCTATCTCAAATGGTTGAGACAAATCAGGAAGAACAAGAACTGGTGCAGTACTCAATTTGTGTTTCAATGTGTCAAAGGCTTTTTGTTGATCCTTTGTCCACTGAAACTAAACTTTGATCTTTGTCAAATAGTGTAAAGGTGTAGCAATAGAAGAATATCCTCCAATGAACTTGCGATAGAAATTAGCAAGTCCAAGAAAACTCCTTAACTCCGTGATCGAAGTAGGAGTTGGCCAAGAGAAGATAACTTCAACTTTGGAAGGATCTACTTGCACACCTTTTTCACTAATTACAAATCCAAGATAGGCAATGAATGTTTTCCCAAAGGAACATTTAGGAAAATTTGCATACAATTGGTTCTTTCGAAGAGTTTGAAGAACCATTTCCAAGTGTTCCAAATGATTCTCCCAAGTAGAAGAATATATAAGAATGTCATCCAAATAGATGATTACAAATTGATCTAGACAATCTCTGAATACTTCATTCATCAGCTGCATGAATGTAGCTGGAGCATTTATAAGGCCAAAGGGCATGACAAGCCACTCAAAGAGCCCCATTTTGGTCTTAAATGCTGTTTTCCAAGTGTCTTCTGCTTGAATTCTCACCTGATGATACCCACTTTTGAGATCTATCTTGGAGAAGAATTTTGCACCTTGCAATTGGTCCAAGAGATCATCAATGCGAGGAAGTGGATAACGATTCTTGATTGTAATCTTATTGAGTGCCCTGAAATCAATGCATAGTCTCCATGTTCCATCCTTCTTCAACACAAGCAAGATAGGAGAAGCACAAGGGGAAGTACTGGGTTTGATGAACCCTTTAGTCAACAATGCTTGAATTTGCTTTTTAATTTCTTCCATTTGCACTATTGATTGTCTATACATTGAAGAATTAGGAAGAGAAGATGCAGGAACAATCTCAATACTATGATTAATCTGTATTTCAGGAGGAAGACTTGTGGGTTCTTGAAAAACATCAAAAAATTATTGAAGTATTGAATGAACTGAAGAACTCCTATTATTAGTGTGCTTAGGTGCTTGCTTTTCTTCTTGAATTGGTCTGATGAAGATGAGTGCTAATTCCTTTGCTTGATTTACAGCTTTGCGTGCTTGCCTACAACTCAACATCAAATTATGTGGTGTTTGTTGTGTACTTCTGATTATGAATGCATTATTATATTTGTGCAAAGTGTATGTATTTTTGTACCCATCATGTATAGACCTCCTATCATATTGATAGGGTCTTCCAAGCAACAAACCACAACAATCCATTGGAGTTACATCGCACACAATCGAGTCCACAAAAGAAGGACTGAAAGAAAAATTCATAGTGCAAGTGTGTGTGATGTCGGATGTAATCCCATTATCCTTCCATCCCAAAGGATAAGGATGAGGATGGGGATTCATCGGTAACTTCAGTTTGTCAACAATGGACCTCACAATTAGATTTTTTTGTGAGCTGTTATCAATTATACAATCAACCATAAAGGTGTCACTGAGATGGACCGTAGTCACAAACAAATTTTCACGATCACCTTGTGAAGTATTCATAAGGGTCAATTTGTTTAACCCTGCCAATTCCTTATAAGGCTTACGTTCCCTTGTAGCCTCAATGGGACTTTCTTGTGAGTCCTCATTGGAAGGCTTTACAAATAGGGATTGTTTCTTCACATTTTGCAACTTAAAACACCTCTTTTGAGTATGCCCTGGCTTTTTACAATAATTACAAATCAAAGGTGACTTAGAAGAAGAAGATTTTTGTGAAGAATAAGGGGAAGATGAAGAAGAGGGAGAAGGAGAAGAAGAATATTTAGCCCCCTTGGAAGGTTGTGGAGAAGCCTTCTGATTTCCTCCCGACGTAGAAGAGCGAGTCCCACACGATTGCTCCCTCATTTCCTCCTCAGCAAGAAGGGCTTGATTGAAAGCCATGTCAATGTTAACAATCAACTTGTATTTCATATTCCTGTAAATGGGTTCCTACAAACCACTTTTGAATTTGTTAACAAGTTGTGCTGCATTATCCTGTGTAGAATTCAAAATTCACAACTTGCTAAACTAAAAAATATAATCATGAATAGTCATATTGGAGGTTTGTCGAAGACGAAGCCACTTGATCTCAAGCTCAATGGCATAGTTTGAAGGATAAAAATTATTCTTCAATACTCATTGCAATTCATCCCACGTGTCAATGGGATTTTGGGTCCGTTGTCGATCAGTGACAAGGACCTTAGCAATGCCAGAAATTTTCAACTTGGCAAAGTTAACTTACTGATCCTTTGCGATCTTAATATACGCAAACCAACTGTCCATGTCCAAAATCCAACTATTTAGGACCTCTGGATCTCGTGAACCAGTATAAACAGGAACCTCACATTGTTGTTGAACTTCATTAGAAGTAACCTTATCAGCCAAAATGCTGACAAGTTGGGTTACTTGAGCCAACTTGTCGGCTAATTCGGAAGCCATTTGACCCCGAGTGATCGCCAGCAAAAATTGTCACAAAAAGACAAGTTACAAAATGTGCAAAATAAAAAGTGCCCAAATTAATTTGCAAAATTGCAAATGTACAATGGAAGGGCAAAAATAAAAATTTGCACAATGTTGAACAAGTCAAAATTAACTTGTTAAAATGACAAAAAGGAATATTTTGTTTTTTTTTTTAATTTGTTTTTAATTCCTTTTTTTTTTTGTTTTTTTTTTTAAATAAAAAATGGAGGTTTTGATTTTATCGAATGCAACTATACCAGGTCAAATACTGACCACACAAATGCAGTAAGAACCAATCAAATGAACACAAAAAAGCATGAAGCCAAGCAACTTTTAATGCACCGTGGACAAATCACATGCCTGTAAAATGTGAGACGAAGAATCCATCGTCGGTGACTTCGCCCTACGCGAATTAATCAAATCGTTGCCCTCGAACGTGAAACTAGCAACTGTCATCGGTGACCTCGAATGTGGGGCCTGACACGTAGAAAAACAACCACGACCACACTCTGGACGTGGTTTGCAACCTTTCAAGCCCTGCACTATTTTGCGAGCGTTTTCTAAAAACAATGTGCGACCGCCTACGATCATTGGTATTTGTTGGTGGCTAGAACCTGTCGTATGCGATCTCTATGCATTGACAGCAGGAATCAGAAGCTCCTCACCCAACAACGTCGAAACATGTAGAAATCCATCACGACAGGAACGTCCAACGGCTTTAGAAAATTTTGGATCGTCGTCCAACGCAGTAGGTACAACAACAGTGACAAAAAGTTGATAGGGAAAGAGATCTGTTAGTAGCAGCGTTCTGGAAGGCAAGATTAGTTTGGGAATGCTGAATTTGTGTCATGGCATCATGGAATCATAGCAACAAATGGAATCACCCACCCGTCCTAATAGCGGCAGCCGTGACGCGAAAAGGGCAACTAGATGATCTATGAAAAACGTAGATTGGAGTGGTCGGTGGCGTCGTCGCGATAGATCTTTGGGAGAGGGCTACAAACAACGCAGATAGCCAGTGGAAAATTATGCAAGCAACCGATGCGTGTTCCCCAAAACACATAGAACCCTGACATGATAGTGGTGAATGTCGGGCCAGCGGTATGTGTTGCAGGTCATAGAGGAGGGTCTGTGCAAAATGACGAATTGGATGGTTCGAGCGTGGTTGTCCGTAGTGGCAGATCGACCTCCCTTTCTGTGGTCATCAAGAGGGCATCGAAAATCAAAGAAATTTGCAGACAATCGCAGCCGCAAATATGAATCGCCCTTAATTTTTTTTTTTTTAAACTTCAAAAGTTGTCGACAATTTTTGTATTGTAGAAAACTTGTCAACAATTTTTGACAACAAAAGAATTTGTCAACAATTTGTTGCAAATTTTTGACAGCAAAATTGCATCAATTCCTCCTGAGCTTCAAACAGGAACGAAGGTGGTGACAAGTTTTCAAACCACCCTATGGAGAACAAAAATTACCCAAATCCTCCACAAAAATCCTTCGCTCTGATACCAATGATATGGAAATTATGAAGCTGAATATTATTAAAAAAACATAGGACTTAAATAAGCCCAAAAGGAAAATCGTAATCCTGGAAATCATGAACTGCTCCAAGGATTATCCGAAAAGGCTAAAAATGTAAGCCCTATAATGCCGAAAACAAAAACACCTAGACCTAGACCATTCAACGGAGGAAACAAACAACTCACATTGATTATTGTGCAGACTAAGTCCTAATTACAATATCCTAGGTCTAAAAATAAATTAGCCCCTAGGTCTAAGATTCCTCATCACTCACCATCCCTAATACGTTTCCCTTATGCTTAGCTAGATGGGAATCCTCCCCTCACCTCTTCCTCCATTGCCCCTATTCCTCATCCATCCTTGATTCCATTTTCCAATCCTTCCAAATCCTGTGGGCCAAATCTTGTTCTATCATCTATATTTTTCTCCAATGGCCTATCCCCTTCCATAACCTTTGGATCATGTTCCTTTGGAAAACTTGTCTTCACTATTTCCTCTGGCAAGTATGTCTTGAAAGAAATCATAGAATCTTTTCCCCACATCCTTCTGTTCCAAAGTTGATTTCCAGTAAAATCCTAGCCTATGCCAATGAAAATGCCACCCTCATTCCCCCCTCCCCTAGGCCTTCCTCCAATTTTGAGCTTACCTTGGGTAGATCCCTTGACCTATCCTTGGAGGATTTTCATCCTTCAATTAATCCTAAAATTGATTCCAAATGGATTCCTCCACCGACAGGTTGGTTTAAACTGAATTTTTATGGGGCTACGAAAGGAAACCCAAGAAAAGCAGGAGAAGGAGGTATTCTTAGAAATCATTAAAGAGAAATCATCCTTGCCTTTGATAAGGGATTGGGATTCCACACCGATCATGTTGTCGAGGAAAAAAGCATGTGAAGAGATATTTCCCTTGCCAAGAATTTTCCCAACAGGTTAATTGTCAAAGGAGATTCCCTCAATATCATCAGTTATCTCAAGAACAATAGCGATCCTTCCTGGAGAGTTGGAGATTACATTGAAGGTGATAGCAACTTGATTATTGACATGTAGGAAGTTATATTTCAACATGCTTTAAGAGAGGCCAATGGAGTTTCGAATAGATTGGCTGACCTTGGAGTCCATGCGCCCAATATTCTTACATGGACTGATGACATCCCTAATGAAATTTGCACCATTGTGGATCAGGAAAAGCCTCAGGTTGATAATCCTAATATTCTTCCTCATTAGGATTTATTTCTTTAGTATCCTCATCCTGTGTTAGATGCATAAATTCAGTGCCACCGCAAGTAGGTAGCCCACATGGACAGGGAATATTCACCAAGAGCTTGAAAGGAGTGTGAACCAAGCAATATTCATTATGATTTGGCATCGTGTATCCTTTCAGACCATTTTCCATCGTAAAAAGATCATGTTTGATTGGTCCGGTTTTTTGGAAATGTACACTAACCTCTATTTCAATTTGTGGCAAGTTTTGTCATTCGTGTGCAGTGACCTAGGTGGTGTTTCAACTTCCAACAATAAGTTGATTTACAAAGAAATTTATTCCAATGACATCAATTATCTCCTGCATCGGTATTGGCAGTGCATCAACATTGGACCAAACAATAACCAAGTCCAAGATAGAGTCACAATATCCAAAGGGTAAATTTCCAAGGGCATTGTGGCTCGGCTGTGGCTTCTCCTCATGAGAGAGGGGATCAAGAATGGTCTCATTTCCAAGATCATGCACTGGAGTCTTGAGCATATCCTCCCGAAAGTTACTGGTGGTAATGGTGATGTGTGTAATCATTCTAGAAATATCTTATGCAGCCCTATACCCAATCATCATGAAGCTCAAAGGATCATCATTATCAATTCTCCAAATATCCTTGGGGATCATCCCTCTCTAGGCAATAATTTTCAAAAAATTCTTGAGACTTCCAATTTTCTAGTGATATATTTGAAGTGCATTGATAATTTCAATAATAACAACTCTCGAAAAGGGGGGTGTTTTCTGCATGCTTCCTCCCATAAATCCACCACAGAAGTCCTATGCATCCCCATTGTTTGTGAAGCCAACCTCCCTCTTCTGTTGTTCTTCCCCCTTACTCACTGGTGTAGAGAATTACCTACCATGTTTTCCTCTATTTTTCCTTATGGTTCACCTTTTGTCCTCAACCTTCAGCCCACCATGAGTTTCATCAAGCCCAAAAAAATCGAATGCGAAATCCTGGCCAAGAGAATCCTTATTGAACGAAACTTTTTCCCCTTCCTTCACTTGTTTGCAGATGAGGAACTTGATATCACTATGGCATTTCTGGAATATTGGGAGAATGAAATTGTTATGGTTCAAGGAAGGAGCTTCTGTATCGATGTCAACCTCCTGTCTCTCATCACTGGTCAGCCAGAAAAAGGGTGCTCAATTCATAGGGAGAAACACAATTGGGAGGTTGAACTTAAAGAGTTCAAAGACAATGACAGAATCTTCAAAGGAGCTAAGCAAGGAATCTTCATGAGGGATCTCCTTACCCCTTGGAATGACGTGATGAAGCCCGTCATGGAGTTCATTATGGTCGATGACCCAAAGAAAGTGCTTTGTAGTTTTCATCTGGCTTTCATTAACCACTTCTGTGACGTCAATCCTATAAAAATTCCTCAGTTTCTAGTCAACTCAATGAACTACTCCATTTTATCTTGTAGGAAAAATAAAGGTCTTGACCTTCCCTCCCACCAAGGACTATTCAAATTTATTTATACCCACATCCTAGCCCATAGCCCTCAGGCCAATCCAAGTAAACCTAGCCCAACTACAAAGTCATCTGGGCTTCCTTCCTGCCTCTCCCTTGCAGATAGGAAAAGGAAATCCATTGAAGCTATCCATGAGCTTAATGCAAGGAAGAGAATCAAATTTTGTGTGACCCCAGGAAGGGCGCACCGCAACCGACCCGAATTGCAATGCATTTCTTATTATATCCAATTGAAAGGAATGAACATGCAAATGATACGTAAATAAGAAGAACAAATAAATATGCTTATCATTGATATTTCCAATCCACAATTACATATTCGTCCCTCTGAGGGATACCCAATGTGTGATACAATCAGTTACAAGCGGGGCATAAACAGTGGTGGAATAAATCCCCTCATAAAGAGGAGGTGCACTTTTGCAAGCTTCTCGATACCGCACACGAAACTGTACGAGGGCTTATAGATGCCTCCTTCTCTAGATATGGTCATGGAGGGATTCATGTGCTCCTGATGCTTTGATCCGATCCTATAATCTTGTACCTACATTCATGGAAACAACAAAGCACGATAAGTAGAATGGGCAGCCTTCCTAGATGAGACCTTTTGTTAGCACATATGATAATATAGATAAATAAGCATGAAATGCATTAAAACAAAGCAAATATAAGTAATGTGCATATGGAAACCAAGAATATTAATCTAAATATGATAAAATATTCAGATCTATGCTAAATATATGTAAATGAAATAATAATAAATGCAGATCTATTACTAAGAACAAAGGAATCGACAATTTTAAAACTTGGCTATGGTTATGGGCTGCTGTCAAAGACAGTGACCTCTAACTTAAAGGTTATCTCAGGTCTTATGGGTTACAAAAATTGATCCCTTGCTTGAAATTATGTTCAAGGCTCGTCGGATGTGTCTCCTACACTGATTTACGGTTAAGAATTATGGATCTGAATACACATGTGTGGGCATAGCTCAACTGGACAGTGCTCCAATACTCCTCAAGGGGTGTGGATTGGCTATTCATTTTGACAGGGCTCCACTGCACACAATTTGAACTTTCTGTATCTCCTTTTGCCTTACTGGAAATCTACATATATAGAATTTTAGGTTTTAGGTCTAGATCTAGGGCTTGAGATCTGCATGCCAACTTACTGTTCCAGAGGGAAGGTTCAATATTGACTTGGCATGGAAGGGTCAGTCAAGAGGAAATCTGGGAGTTCCTTGCTGAGATCCCTTCAAAATACATGCAAACTACTATTTTAGCCCGTGATTTGAGAAATACTTCATGACAGTTCATGTTTCAGGGCTAGCTGTTGTTATTAGTAGTGTCTAACTATGGCCACTCTAGCCTATAGCAACCAAGATTATTGGCAACTATAGTCTATAGCTGTCAGTTGGCCACTCTAGTCTATAGTTGTCTATTGGTTGCTCTAGTCTACAACTATCGACTGGCTACTCCAGTCTACAGTTTTCGACTGGTCGCTCTAGTCTACAACTACTGGTGGACACTCTAGTTTATAGCACCCAAGACTAAATAGACTAGAACTACCATTTTGAGTGGTTAGGACCACTACTTGCTCTTGGAAAGGTCCAATATTGGTTATATGGTCTATAGATGTGCCCATATGAGTAGTCTCCTAAACATGACACATTTTAAGTGTCTACAAGTTCAACAAAATGGAAGAGCCTGTTAGGAAATTTGTCCGTATTCAAGATCAGGCTATAAGAGGAAGCAAGAAAGTGATAGATATCAAGATAGATGACAAGGAAGCAGAAGACGAGGTGAGGAAGCTAAAGGATTTTATTATTTCAACCATGATAGGCATGATGAATGCCATGGTAAACTCTATCATTGATCTTAAGGAAGCCCTTTAGACGTTGTTCTTTGGAGTACAAATTGGTTGGGATATCGATGGTGGTTTTGATGTGGAGGACATGGTTGCTATGAAGGAGGAGCCTAAGGATGCTATGAAAGACAGTGCCAAGGATGAGGATGAGGAAACCACTAAGGAATAATTTCCTCAACCCTCTCTATTTTGTTCCTGTGGCTACCCTGCGTGGAGCCTATTTATTTTTGTTCTATGGCCTGTCCTGCTAAGGCAGTGCCCCCTCTTCTCTTCTTTCTCTTTGTCTGAGGCTGCATCCTATGTATTTTTCTTTGATGGTTCAGGATCGAGGTTGTGTCCTCTATTGAAAATCCATTTTTCTAGCAACAACCAGTGCTATTTTTATATCAAGGTTTTGGGATCCTTAAAATCCGTTTAGTAATAAAAAATTTAATTTACCAAAAAAAAATTGTGCCCTGTCCTTATGGTACATGAATTCACTCTATGATGAATTTGTGGTCTATTTTTATGGGGTGTGAATTTGGCTAGAGTGTTGTTTTTGTTTCTCCTTCTTGTTTCTCTTCTTATTTTCTTTCTTCCAATACCTTTGTATGCTTCCAATCTAGACATCTAGTCATGCATTCATTAGTTAATTTTATATAGTATTCATTCTTTAGTTATGTGCATTTGTTATATCTTCATGCATTTTTTATTTTTTCTCTATTCATGCATAATCAAAAAATTTGCAAACATAAATAAATCACACACATAATTATAATTTACAACATGATATATTACTCAAAATAGAGCATGTCAACTGGATCTGTGTGCCAAAATATAAGCTTGACACACTCAACCATAACCTAGCCTAGGGATGCATACCACACTCAAAACTAGCATGTCATCCTGATCCCCACCCTAGCTCTATGAGCCAGTATCCTTTACTCTACTTTCTACAGGTGGTCCTAGTGGGGGTAAGTCCTTGGATCATGAAGAAGTCCATGACCTAGAATGAGATCTACTTTGTGACTATAAGAAGACCAATACATTAACCCTCTACTCTGTTGGCACTACCTAAAAGTATAATGCTTGGTAGAAAGTCTCCCTTTGTATAGATGGCTTCAGCATCTCTCCTACCCTTTATAGCTCCTCCTATAGTAGTTGGATCCCCTCACCCTATTTGTTGTCAATGATGATAGCCATCTCCTCGATCTAGACCTACTATCACTCTTGCTCTAGTTGGTCCATTTCTCTCTTGAGGTGGTCTACCTTAATCCTCACTGTGTCTCTCTTAGCCACTATCATACCCTATGCAATGATGACCTGGTATTGCTCTGCAAGTATCATGTTTAGGGCTTCCTGTAGCCCCTCTAGCCTCTTGGACATGTGCTCTCGAAATAGGTCCATATCCCTCTACATGGCTGGCTTGTAGAACCTCAAACTCCCTCATTGGATCATCCTGACTCATAATATAGATACGTTCAACCATTATAATTGTGGGGTCATATACCACTATTCTACTTGATCTAACCTCTATCGCTATGGAGGAACCTCCTAATGCGCCTGCTCCACTTATGCCTTGGATGGTGATGATAGTCCTCACTATTATCACCACCTCCACTTGAACCTGCACCCATGTCTTCCTAGGTGGGTCTGCACCCCTCTGTCATCACTTAGTCATGCATTAAGTGGCCTCTTGAAGCACCAACTAAATCCATTGGTCCATGATTTGGCACCTATACACTAGCATTAATGGGGAAATACTCATGGGCATAATACTCCTAAGCCATATCTTATAATCAAAAGCCACTCTAACATCATCCACTCTTAGATTGACATATAATGGGTCATATAGGTCCTCCTTTATGAACATCCCCACATCAATACCCCCTTTAACTCCTAATGGGTCCCTCCACATCTATCTAAACTAGTAGTCTCATAGGTTTGGAATCTCCTATAGGATTTCAAACTGTCATTGTACTCGATTAAAATTGCATAGATCTAGCTTACCCCTCTCTGTAGAGACCTATAAGATCCTCTGAATCCAAGCTAGATCATACCCATACTTTGCCCATATAGGGTGTATATGTTATAGTCATAATATGATATGGTGCTCTCACAGCTTATTTATCACTCACCTCCCTAGTGATAGGATGTCGATGTATGTCCTTCGGATGCGCTCAAAGTCTCAAGCCCACATGTATGCTATTGGCCATTCTAGGTTGGGTAGTGACCCTAGTAGTGCATGTGGTCTTCAAATGGATATGTGTTCCCAACACCATACTTGGAGCAACATAGTATAGAGTAACCCTATTTTTCACTTGTACAAAATATTATACAATATCTTGTACAAGCAGGCCAATACATAAGGACCCCATGCAAACCTCATATGTTGGTCTTGCATGTTTTCCATGACCCCTACTAGTGCCCATGGAAATTGTTTCCTACTCATGTGGAACACAAGAATCCCATCCACTGCCCCATAGTGTACAATAATCAACACATCAACTCCATCTAGTGCAGGCATGTCATCTACATGGAGTTCACTCTGTTGGATCTCATGAGTTAGATATCTCAACAACCTCTGTAGCACTTATCAATGCACTTATTCCATATAAAATTTCCTACCCTTAATTAGAATGTGTAAGATCTACCACACATCATCTAGCATGATAGTCATCTCCCTTATGGGTAATCAAAAGGTCGATAAATTTGGATACCATCTCTCCACCAATACTCATGTCAGTAGAACTCTATCCACCTTCACCTAGGGTATCTCTACTAGATGTAGTAGACCCACCATCCACAGAGTGTCCCTCTCTACCACTATGAGTTACCACTCCCTGCTCTCGAGTACATTGTGCTACAAGAAAAAATATTAATCATTTTTTAATCAGTCATAATAAAAATCATAATAAAGATAATCAAATCAGCTCTCTTATTCTTCTTCTCTTCTTTTTTCCCTTCTTTCTTATTTTTTTATCTCTCTCTCTATTTTTTTTTCAAATTCATGCCTCATATTTTTAGGGTAAGAATTTGCGAATTCACACCCTATATTTCCAGGGCATGAATATGATCATCGTAGAATTACAACCAAATTTATGGTTGATCCCCAAATTCACAATTGGGTCTCATGTGGTGACTTCCTCTAAAAATATAAAAAAATGCTTAAAAACCTAATCTAACATAGTTTAGAAGTTGGGTTTTGGTCCTTACCCATGCTCGCTCTATTGTTGCATCGAAATTACCCCTCACAAAAGTTGAATGGTGTGTTGATGCAGGAGCATCCGACAACAACAGGACAATCTGGCAGCAACCGGATTTTCTAAGTAATTTGTTTTATTTTCAAAGGCCAAGTTTGGGGGGGTCACAAAATCGTGACCCCAAAGGCAGCAACAAGGCAGAGGGAAGTTTTCGTCGCGATATCGCGACATTTTTGCGGCAAAGGCCCGAGGGGAGTTTTCGTCGTGATATCGCGACGTCACGATATTGCGACGAGTTTGAAGGCAGAGGCCAGAGGGGAGTTTTTGTCGTGATATCGTGACGTCACGATATCACGACGAGTTTGATGGCAGAGGCCAAAGGAGAGTTTCCATCGTGATATCGTGATGTCGCGATTTGAAGGCGAAGGCGGAGTTGATGAAGGGTTCAGAGAATAGCGAAGGCAGAGTTGAAAAAGAGTTCGAAGCAAGGATCAAAGGTAGAAGGCATGAGGTATGGGCTCGAATGTAGAAGGTAAGGAGTCTGTTTTCATCACGATTTTGCGACGCCGCGATACCACGATGATTTTTGAAGCCAAGGTTCGGAGGAGGTTTTCGTCGCGATATCACGACGTCGCGATGTCGCGACATTTTTGAAGCTTAGGTGCGGAGGGGCATTTTGGTAGTGATTTCGCTATGACTTTTGCGGACAAAGGCAAGGTGCCAGTTTGGTCATGATATCGTGACATGTCGTGATTTCGCGACCGGTTGAAGACAATTTGAAAGTGGACACGTGGATGGTCCCACGCACGGGAAAAGAGGTAGCGGGTGCAGATGGAATTTTTTGACAAGGTAACAGTTCCCGAGGGACAGTCTGGCAAAGCAGCGGTTGCAGGGTAAGGGCCTATTGAATGCATGCCTTCATGGCGGATCGGGAGTGGTTGGCCAATAACAGGTGGAAGATCGAAGACTCGGTGGGAAAGGCCGATTTTGCAGTTTTTAAATTGTTATTTTTTTGTGCTGGTGGAACATTAATGGCGAGAGGGTCGAGACCTCGATAAAAAATTGTTTTAATGTTTTATTCAGGGACGGTGGACTGGAAGGTGGGAAGATAGAGAGTGTGCTACATGAAGAATACCAGACAACTCCTAGTTATTGTAAGCCTGTGGGCTATTTTCATCGGGATTATAATTAATTTACAGCTAAATCGAAGAAATATTTTTAGAGTTTACGTGTGTTTGACACTTCTGGTCCTTGTCAGTGATATCAGAGCCGAAAGTTCCTGAGTGTGTGACAGATCGCCGAACGTGAGGCAGTCACACCAGGATCTATGGGAAGGCTCGTGAAAAGTGGATAGAATGCCTCCAAGAAGAAACCCCGTTGGCGGGAGAGGCATGGCAGCAACAAATTTTTGAGCTTTGCAGTGGCAAGTTCAGGCCCTGCAAGAAGAACTACGCAGAGGACACAAACCGAGAAGAGATGCAGACAGTGAAGATGAAGCAGATGAAGAAGAAAATCAGTTTGAAGAAGAAGAAGAAGAAGCTATAGATCCAACACAAGCCAGACTGTACAAGGCCATATCCCAGATCGGGAAGAGGCCAAAGATGGAAGTTTCCACGTATTTTGAGAACTTGAATCCGAAGGAATTGATCGACTGGGTCAATGATCTGGAAGAATACTTTGAATATGAAGAAGTTGAAGATCCCGAGTAGGTCAGGTTTGCTAAAACCAAATTAAAAGGTCATGCCAGCATATGGTGGAAGGGGTTACAGCTAGAATAGAATAGAAGAGGAAAAGAACGGATAACAATATGGGAACAGATGGTAGAAAAATTAAAGAGACAGTTTATTTCAGCAGATTACGAGTTGGATCTACTAAGAAAAATGCAGGGTTTAAGACAGATGAATAAAACTATCCAAGAATATACGGAGGAATTTTATAAAATCTCCATCAGAACCGACCATTTAGAAGCAAGCAAGGAAAAGGTGGCCCATTATATTAATGGGTTGAGACCCAGTGTCCAGGAAGAGTTGAGCTTAGTTTGGGTGAGCACCATTGAAGATGCTTACCAGTTTGCTCTGAAAGTTGAAGAAAAACTAAACAGAAAGTTTGAGAGTAAGCAAAGAGGAAGAGAGAACGGAGGAAAGACTAGTGGAAGAAAAGAGGAAGGAAAGGAAGAGAATAAAGAAGAGGTTAGCAGCAACCGAGATCAGAAGGAAGATGAGGAACCCAAACCGCAAGTTCAGAACAATGGCTACCCAAGGGGAAGAGGTAGATCTGGACATGGGTATGGAAGAAAAGTATTTCGGGGAACATGTTTCCACTGTGGAGAAGAGGGACATTGGGCATATGAGTGTCCCCAGCACCCCGAGAGAGTGAAAAAGAAACAGGTGGGTCCTACCAGATCTGTTGTGGCAGTGAAAGATGCTGACTCAGAACATTCTGAAGAAGCTAAGAAAGGAGAAGCAATGATTGTGAGGAGAACCATGCTGATTGAGGAAGACAAACCAGAGCAGAGGAGAAGCCTGTTTCGCACATGGTGCAAAAGTGCAGGCAAAGTCTGTAATGTTATTATAAACAATGGGAGTATAGATAACTTAGTCTTCGAGGAGATGGTAGCTAAGTTACAGCTGGAGAGAAGGAGACACCCGCATCCATACCGGATTGCATGGTTACAGATGGACAACAGAGCATGGGTTCGTGAATAGTGCTTAGTCACGTTCCAGATTGGGAGATACCAAGATGAAGTCCTGTGTGATGTTTTCCCCATGGATGCTTGCCATTTGCTGTTAGGGAGGCCATGGCAGTTTGATCGGAGTGTGGTGCATGATGGTCGTGCAAATACTTACTCCTTGATGAAAGATGGAGTGCGCCACAAATTAAAGCCATTATAGACAGTGGATGAGAAGGTGTGCAACAATGCCAGAATTTGTCTGGTAGAGGGCAAATTTTTTTTTTGCCAAGAGACAGGATTTGAGCAGGTTGCAAAGGTTGATGAGTGTTTGGAGATATTACAAAAGACGCAGACCGAACAACATAGAAGTGAAGGTCACTTCTCCTTTTTACCTGGGGTGTCTGATGCAGGAGCATCCGGCGACAGCAGGACAATCTGGCATCAATCGGATTTTCTAAGTAATTTGTTTTATTTTCAAAGGCCAAGTTTGGGGGGGGTCACGAAATTGCGACCCCAAAGGCAGCAAAAAGGCAGAGGGAAGTTTTCGTCGTGATATCGCGACGTCATGATATAGCGACGTTTTTACGACAAAGGCCCGAGGGGAGTTTTCGTCGTGATATCGCGACGTTGCGATATCGCGACGAGTTTGAAGGCAGAGGCCAGAGGGGAGTTTTTGTTGTGATATCGCAATGTTGTGATATCGCGATGTCACGATATCATGACGAGTTTGAAGGCAGAGACTAGAGGAGAGTTTTCGTCGTGATATCACGACAAGTTTCAAGGTGAAGGCAGAGTTGACGAAGGGTTCGGAGAACAGCAAAGGCGGAGTTGAAAAAGATTTCGAAGCAAGGATAAAAGGTAGAAGGCATGAGGTATGGGCTCGAAGGCAGAAGGCAAGGAGTCTATTTTTGTCGCAATGTCACGATTTCGTGACGTCACGATATCGTGATGGTTTTCAAAGCTAGGGTTTGGAGGAGGTTTTCGTCGCGATATCGCGACGTCGCGATGTTGCGACATTTTTGAATCTTAGGTGCAAAGGGGAATTTTGGTAGCAATTTTGCTATGACTTTTGTGAATGAAGGCAAGGCACCATTTTGGTCACGATATCGTGACATGTCACAATTGTGCGATCGGATTGAAGTCAATTTGAAAGTGGACACGTGGATGGTCCTATGCACGGGAAAAGAGGTAGCGGGTGTAGATGGAATTTTTGACAAGGTAACAGTTCCCGAGGGACAGTCTGGCAAAGCAGCGGTTGCAGGGTAAGGGCCTATTGAATGCGTGCCTTCATGGCGGATCGGGAGTGGTTGGCCAATAACAGGTGGAAGATTGAAGACTTGACGAGAAAGGCCAATTTTGCAGTTTTTAAATTGTTATTTTTTTGTGCTGGTGGAACATTAATGGCGAGAGGGTCGAGACCTCGATAAAAACTCATTTTAATATTTTATTCAGGGACGGTGGACTGGAAGGTGGGAAGACAGAGAGTGTGCTGCGTGAAGAATACCAGACAACTCCTGGTTATTGTAAGCCTGCGGGCTGTTTTCATCGAGATTGTAACTAATTTACAGCTAAATCGAAGAAATATTTTCAGAGTTTACGTGTGTTTGACACTTCCGGTCCCCGTCATGTGTGGGAAGCATTAAATGTTATTTTTCTCCAAAGCTTCTTTCCCTTCTTTGTGTGATGGAAATGAATTCATTTTCACCCTACTTCCTCTTTTATTACTCTTTTTCTCTCCTTATTTTTTTTTCTTTGCTTATTTGAGTTTCTTTAGGAATTCTACATTCCTTTTGAAACTTGAGGGGGCACCCTAGCCTTATGGGTATTAATGTCATTAATTCCACATTTAGCATGAAAAAATTTAAAGTGTTTGAAATGACACCATTTTTTCACCATCCCTCCATCTAAACCTGCCACCCATTTTTTTGTTCATCATTTTCACCTATAGGTGTCTACATATTTCCTTAATGCATTTATTAGGCCATAAATGCATCAAAGAGGGGGTAACATATAGACATGGAAAATTGGCCCATAAAAATGAGTCATTTTTCCCTTAGATCCCTAAGAAGTCACTCAAAATTGCTAAGTGTAAAATTGAGCTTCTTTTTCCTCCTTTGCTTTGCTTTTTCTCCTAGCCTTGTCAAATTCACAGTTGTCCAAGATGGGGCATGAATTCGGAAAATTTAGTTGTTTTCTCTTAAAAATCCTAAGTTTTTGGCTGATATTTATGATGTTGGCTCTTGGCCAAGGTTGTTTTTTGTTTCCCACCTAAACCCCTCCAAACCTCCTATAAATAGAAGGATTTGGACTCCCTTTTTACCATAGATAGATATCCTATATGAGATCTATCTTCTTCTAATGCTCTCAAGACTTGATGCTTTTGGAATGCTCCGGTACTATGCTTTTGGTGTGTTTCTTATGATTTTCTACTGATCATAAGTAAGTGGAGAAGCCTTGATGATAAATTGTGCACTTCATTTATCTTCTAGAGAAGGAAAAAAGGTCTTCCACCTTGGTTTCTACCTTTAATCTCGCTTCCTCCATAGGCTTATCAATATTTCTTTGTGCATTATTAGATCTTTAGATCATTTTTATCATAGTTTACATTCATAGATTAATTTTAAAAGACTTTATGTAAATTTGTGTCCCTCCCTTATGGACATAAATTCAGTTTTCTTCATTGTTTATGAATTTACATTATAGTAGAAAATTTGGTCGTAGTATCTTGGGGGAAAATTCTACTCCCAAAATCCTAGTTTTTCATTTGCATATTTGTTTTCCATTGCATTTATTTTGATTGCACTCGATTTTCACTATTACATGCTTGTTATATATTGTCTTGCTTATTCCTGAAAAGGTCAACAATCATTTTAATTTTTGAATGGTCAGCTAAAAGGACCAATGAGGCTTGTCTATTGTGCCTCCAATATTTGTCACATAGAAACCTAAGCAAGTCCCCAAACACTAATCAAAATTTCCAAGTTTTTGTTGATTTCTACATTTGATCAAATTCATGGTCGAGAATATGGAGTGCAAATTTGGCTAGGATCAACTATCGGATCAAGTAAGTGTTTTGATAGCTCTTTTAGGTTTTTTTTGTGTGTATCCTATTTTTCTTCTATAGCCAAAAGGATAAAAACAAATAAAATAAAATTTTGTTTCTTGTAATTTTAGGGATAGTCTTCATTGAAACTAATAATCACTCTACGAATAGCTTCTTGTTTGCTTTCATCGTTGTTTGTCCTACATTGCTATTATTTTGTTTATAAAATAGATCTTAGTTAGGCCAAACTTAGGTGTTTTTCTTAATAAACACATCAAAATTTCCACCCTGGACTTGGAGTGAGTCCTTAAATTGCTCCTCATGAATTCTTTGATCCTTAAGCCTTGAGTGTAAAGAAATAATAACCCCACGGTTACTTTGGCTCTTGGAAGATCCATTAAGAATAATCTATAGTGGGTATTTTCCCCCTATATATTATCTAATGTAGTAATAATAAGAGCATATTGACAAAGTGGTACCCCCTAAAATCATCTACAAAGTAAGGATGTATAGGGCATCATAAAAAATATGTTTTTTGTGTTGGTAGATGTCTTTAGCATGCAAGGGAGATATCTAAAATCGATATAATGCAAACAAAGTAAAATCATTGTATGAGTGAGTTAGGAATGTTTAATGACTACTACTTTCAACTACTATACAACATAAAATTACCACCATAAAAACACTCACAACACAAGTGCATAATAAAATAAAATATCATAATACAAAAAAATATATGCAAAGAGGCAATCTCATGTAAATCCATAAAATCACACTATGTGAAAGTTACACAAATAGATATAAGGAAGTGTGAAAATAAATTTGACATTGCTATTAAGATAGAAGGCAAAGTGTTGAAGTGCAAGAATAGTCTGTAGTGTAGAGGATGACTCACAGTGCAAATGCAATTTGTAGTGTGGTCTAAGATCTACCATGCAGATCCAATATGTAGCATGGATGCACATCTATAATATAGAAAGAATCTACAATATCAAATAATTCTCTTGTATAAATGGATCCACAATATAGAAAGAGCCAATCATAATTACCCCAAGAAACCCTCAAGATATTTTGGAATCTAGAAGGAGAATCTAAGGCTTTGAAAATTTTGCTGCACCAAGGGTTGTAATATAATACAAAATCAGATCAACAAAATCTCAAACTTCATTTTAGATTCCAAAAGAACAAGAGGATTATGAGGAAGTGAAATGCATGAAAGCATTGTAAAAAAATGATAAAGAGTCAGGAGGTTTGCTTGCTCAATGACCTAGTTCAAATGCAATGTAATTGTTTCTTTTTGCTATCTAGGATCATCATCACCTGATTGTAGGGGACCCAAACTTTATGGTATGAAGTAAATAAGATCAGGAAACCATGCATTCAAGATTGTGAGTTCAATAAAATATGTTATTCAGGTAGTCATGCATACAAACAACCATGCAATCAAGCACATGAAAAAGCATATCATGTATATTCAAGCACAATATCTTTTGAGATGCATTATATTCATTGGTTCTTACAATTCTATGCCATCAAGGGTAGACAATCAATATACCCTTGAGACAAACTTAGAGGTGATGGAAAAGGGTGAAGAGAAATAAAGAGCCCTGATAAACTAAAATAGAAAAGCAGTAATAATAGAATCAAAAGAAGATCATAGATTCACACATTACACAATATTTATCCTAGAAACCCTCAATCGGGAAAAAACCAACATAGTATTATCTTATTATTGCATTAACTTGACCATATTAAATACAATAATATTCTCCTTCTATCTCTCCTTAAACCCTAATGCAAGTATGATATATATAACAAAGGCACATGCACAAATTTTACAATATCATGGGTGAAAAAGCATGGGTTCAAATATAGTAACCCTAAAAGCCCATATGGGTCTAAAAATAACTTAAGAACCCTAAAAATCTGGCGAGTATAGGTATAGAGTGTCTAGTACCTTTTAGTGTTAGCCCTACTAGAATAATATGGAAAATGTTCAACATATTTCCAATAAAGGCACCTCGCCAATTAGGTTCAAATTTTCCCTTAAGTTCATCCTTAGCATTGGTATTTTTTTATTTTCTCCCAAAACTACATCACTAATTTTAAAAGAGTATGGTGGGAACTTTTATGATAGGTTAATATATGCCTATAATTGTATACCCTCAAGTGTTCCATGATATTAATCCATCATTCATCAAGTATCTCAAGATAAGATAGGTAACCTAGATAATATTTTTCACAAACAAATGAGTCTTGAAGCAAAAACCCATAGGGACTAGATATGTAGACTAAAGCATAAGGGGTGGCTCCAATTGGATTATAAATGTTGGTTTGATAGGCCTATAGGGAAGTATAAAATTGTAAATGTCAATCCTAACTATATTTATTAACAAGTTTCTTCAAGATTTTAATCAAGATTTTGTTTGATGCTTCATTACCTTAGGGGTAACATGGTGTAGACCAATTGTGTTGAAATTTATATTTGAAGAAAAAATTCTCTACTTATTTATTCTTAAAAGGAGTCCCATTATCAAAGATGATGGTTGAAGGTATTCCATACCTACATAAAATTTGGTTGAGCAAGAACTTAGAAACTTGGATAGGAAGAAGATAAGGTATAGCTTCTAGCCACTTAGTAAAATACTAAATAGCAATAATGATGATATTATGTTTTTTAGAGGAGAAAATATTGATTTTAACAATGATGTCAAGACCTCAAATGGATAAATGTCAAGGAGAAGTAATCGGTTGGAGGTCCTAAGAAGGAACATAGACCAAATTGTCATATCTTTAGTATTTATCACATTTCTTGATATACTCACAAGAGTCCTCCATGGTGGGCCAATAATAGTTCATCCATAGAATATTATGAGTGATAACGACACCACTAAAATGGCCACCACATGAGCCATCATGTGATTCTTGTATGGTTGTTTTAGCTTCCTCAAGTTTAGACAACAATGCAATATACCATCAAAGGACCATCAATAGAGAATGTATTTGATGGCAACATAGCAACAAGCACATTAGGAATATTTTCTATGTTCATTGTAATTGATACCTTCAAGCATAGTTCCATCCTTAAGGAAAACAAAAATGTTGTTATAATAGGGGTCCAACGAAGGGGATATGTCGATAGAGAGAACATCAAGAGGTGCTAGATCATGTGAGACCATGGATAGTTCTTTGATTTAATGAATGATAATGGAAGCCTATTCATCCTCAAGTTCTAAAGGAATCAATGATGCAATGGTGGCCATGGAATCGACATGGCAATTGATTGACTAAGGAAAAAATTTAGTGGTGATCTTCTCAAAAGATAATAAGCTTTTTGATAATGACTTTATAATATTTTAAGTTATCATCCTCAATATGATACATACCATTAATCTAGTTGATAACCAATTGGAAATCACAAAATATAGATAATATATTGATCTTTAGAGTGAGTGTGATTCAAAGTCCCAAAATAAGGGCCTCATACTCAATAGTATTGTTAGTACAAGAGAATTTAAGCTTAAAGGATAATGGGATAAGCTACTATTATGTGGTCTTCAAAATGATGCCTACCCCTACTCTTTTAGCATAGTGGGAATCATCAAAGAATAGAATCTAGGTGTCCAAATGATTGGTCTCTATAGTAAAGATAAACTTATCAAAAAATTTGATGATCGTAGGTGATTGTGTTGAGCAAGGTGCAGCAAAAGTATTGTCATTGTTGTCAACACAAATAGATAGATTAGTTGATGCAGTGGATAGGAGTTCAGAGGTCAGTCAGAACATGTATAGTGAATTTCCAAGAAGACAAAAGTGGCCCAGATTCAAAAAATCAAAGAAAAAGACAAGTAAGAAAACTGTCGCGATATCGCGACATGTTTTCTGTCGCGATTTCATGACATCTCGAAGGAGAGAGAAAATGCTATCAAAATTGTCATGATTTTGTGACATCTTGGAGGAGAGAGAAAATGCGGTCAAAATTGTCACGATTTCGCGACATCTCGAAGGAGAGAGAAAATGTTGTCAAAATTGTCGCGATTTCACGACATATCGAAGGAGAGAGAAAATGCTAGCAAAACTGTCATGATTTCATGACATGTTGGAGGCAAAGAAGCCAAGTGGAAAAACTGTCACGATTTCGTGACATGTTGTCAGAGAAGAAGGCAAGTAGAAAAACTGTCGCGATTTTGTGACATGTTGGAAGCAAAGAAGGCAAGTAAGAAAACTATCATGATTTTGCGACATGTTTGGAAAGAAGGCGCAAGCAAAGAAAACTGTCGTGATTTCATGACATGTTTGGAGAGAAGGCACAAGCAAAGAAAACTGTCATGATTTCGTGACATGTTCGGAGAGAAGGAGCTTGCAAAGGAAAGTGTCACGATTTCATGACAATTTGCAAGGACTATACGGATGAAAAAGTGTCACGATTTTGTGACAGGATCGAAGAGAAAGTGCCAAGGAGAGAAAGTGTCACGATTTCATGACAGGTTTGAAGAGAAAGCGCCAAGGAGAGAAAGTGTCACGATTTTGCGACAAGTTCGAAGAGAAAGCGCCAAGGAGAGAAAGTGTCATGATTTCACGACAGGTTCGAAGAGAAAGCTCCAAGGAGAAAAAGTGTCGCGATTTCGTGACAGGTTCGAAGAGAAAGCGCCAAGGAGGAAAAGTGTCATGATTTCGTGACATGTTCCATTTTTGTGGGCCAAAGACAGAAAAGGCACAAGGTAGTGAATGTGTCATGATTTTGTGAGATGTGTTTTTGCGGGCCAAAGACAAAAAAGGCACAAGGCAGCGAATGTGTCACGATTTCACGACATGTGTTTTCACGGGCCAAAGACAGAAAAGGCACAAGGCAACGAATGTGTCATAATTTCATGACATGTGTTTTCATGGGCCAAAGACAGAAAAGGCACAAGGCAGCGAATGTGTCACGATTTCGTGACATGTGTTTTCACGGGCCAAAGATAGAAAAGGCACAAGGCAGCGAATGTGTCGCAATTTCATGACATGTTGTTTTTGCGGGCCAAAGACAGAAAAGGCACAAGGCAACGAAAGTGTCACGATTTCGCGACATGTTCCGTTTTCACGGGCAAAAGGCAGAGAAGTGCAAGGAAGTGAAAAGTGTCATGATTTCATGACATGTCTAGTTTTTGCGGGTGCAAGACAAGAGGTAAACAAGGAGGTAGAAAATGTCACGATTTCGTGACATGTTGAGTTTTCACGGGTAAAAGGCGAGAAGAGCATAAAGAGACAGAAGTGTCACAATTTTGCAACAGGTCACAACAGCACGATCATTGACAGTTAACTAAAGCAGAACAATAGTTAAAGGGGCAGTTGTAGAGGAAAAGCATGCAACCAAAATAAGAAGAGTTAACTGGAGTCAATGCGACAGTTATAGGAGCAATTACAAAAGAAAAGCATGCAGCTATTTTAAGAACAGTCAAAGAAGGAGAAATCGAATAGTCGCATAAATAGAATCAAAAAATGCATGCATGCACAAAAAAGAATACGAACAGTCATGACCAAGAAGACTAACAGTCATGGTAGAGGTATATGTTGCATGTAACATGTTTAACGAAATGCCCACTCTATAAATACAAAAGGAGTTACATAAAGAAGTAGTTACAATTGACAAGTGGCAGAAGAGAATATTAAAGGAACAGTTACGGGTTGCATGCGTAAATATGGAAGTTAAAAATAGAGACTAATATGTTATAAAAGCAGGTCTACGTGAAGAATAATGTTGCTGCTGTATGTGAGAAATTGCTATGTAAAGAGGGTTAGAAGAGGGCCGAGAGAGAGATAAGCAGAGCCGTGAGAGCATGCAAAGTTTGATTAATTGCAGACTAGTCAGGGTCATGTAAACAACGAAGGCATTTTTATGTCATTAAGATAATTCAGAATTGCAGTCCAAGTTGGTGCTTGGCATTAGGGGTTGGTGCTCCTAGCTGTTGTAATAGAAAAATAAGGGGTTGGTGCTCCTTCCAATGGGTGCTGGTAAAGTGTTTGTAAAATTGGTGTTTTGCAAAGGCTGGATTTGGATTGGAGTCCAAGCAATCATTTTTGAGGAGTAGCCAAATTGGTGAACCTCATTACATTGTGTGTTGTGGTGTGCTCTCTTGTGAAAATTGCTTTACCTATTTTTAAGTTCTCTTTGCTTCAACATTAAGTGTTGTAGATTTGAATTTTAATAGCTACACTGATTCACCCCCCCTCTCAGTGTCATTGTGAGAATATCAATTGGTATCAGAGCAAGGTTCCTGAACAAGCTTAATCAGCTAAGGTGATCTTGGAAGGAACACAATGGCAGGTAATGAAGGATTCTCATCAAACAAATCTCCTTTGTTCAATGGAACTAATTACTCATTCTGGAGACTCAGGATGCAGACATATCTGAGTGCATTAGGATACGACATTTGGGAGTCAGTAGAAAGTGGATACACAGTACCCGCTACTCCTCCAACAGATATTGTTGAGAAGAAGAAGTTTGAGAATAACTCCAAAGCAAAGAATGCCATAATGTGTGGGCTAGTAGACAGTGAACTGATAAGGATCATGAGCTATAAATCAGCAAAAGACATGTGGGACAAACTGAAGAGCATCCATGAAGGAGACAGCAAGATCAAGGAAGCCAAACTGCAAACTCATCGAGCTCAGTTTGAAGCATTACAAATGAATGACGATGAGAACATAGAGGCCTATATGCTGAGAGTCAATGGAATCATTAATGCAATCAGAGGACTCGGCGAAGAAATCGAAGATGCGGTTGTCATGAAAAAGGTACTTAGAACTCTTCACAAAAGATTTAATTCTAAAGTTTTTGCAATAGAAGAGGCTAAAGATCTAAATAATTTTAGCATGGATGAGATGCATGGTTCTTTGACTGCATACAAAATGAGAATAGGACAAACTAAGCCCATAGATAGAGAAGCTACTTTTAAAGCACACAAGAATACAAAAGCTGAACAAGAATCTGAGGATGAAGAGACATCGGATGAAACGAAAGCCAACTTTGTTCGAAAACTTACAAAGGGAAAAGGAAAGTATAGAGGAAAGTTACTCGTTTAAGTGTTTCAATTGTGGAGGGGTCGGTCACTTTGCAGCTAAGTGTCCAATGAATGAGAAAACCAAAAGTGATGAAGGGTCACACCAAGAAAGAAGTGACTGGAAGAAGAAACCAAATTTTAGGAAAAGCAACTTCAAAAAGAAAAGTTTCATATCAAAGAATGTTAGCTCTTCTAAGATAGCTCAGGTGAAGATTCTGAAGAAGAAACAGGTGAAGCTCTGTTCATGGCATTTGAAGAAGCAAAAATAAAAGAAAAATAGGAAGGTGACACAAAAAGTAAGGATGAGGCTGAAGTATATCTGGAAGGAGAGTTGGTTGCTGCACTTAAAGAGTTGAGTATAGAAAGGAAAAATAATAAAAAGGTCTCAAGAAAACTAGAGGATGCGAATGACATAATAAGCAGTTTGAAAGTACAGATAGAAGAATTTAAGAAAATGTCTGAAGAACTCGAAGTTCAATTAACCATGAAAATAGATGAGTGCTGCAAACTGGAAGAAGAGATTGTTGTCTTAAGAATGCGGCTAGAAGAAAAGAATAAAAAATTAAGTTGCTATCACAAACTTGAAGGAAGTTCTACAAAGCTTGAAAATATTATAAATAGTCAGAGGACTACGGGCATCAAATTTGGCTTGGGCTTTGTCGAAGGAGAATCGTCAAGTGGATCAAAGGCCATAATTATAGAACAAGTAAAGAAAGAAGATAAGATCAAGGTTGATCAAGGAAAAATGAATCAGGAAAAAGAAAGCAACAGTGCCAGGCATGAGAAGAGTGCTGACAATGAGGGATTCATAAAAGTCACACATCAAAGGAGAAGAAAATTTGTGGCTCCTACTACAAAATGGCAAAGACCAATTCCTAGGTTCAATCATTCCTTTTCTGGTTATTGTTTTAAATGCAATGCTTACGGTCATAAGATTTTAGATCGCATTCATAATATAGGACAAAGAAATTTCACCAGTAGAAATGTCTTTTCACCCTTGATGGATTATGCAGTAGAATGCTATAACTATCATAACTTTGGACACATTGCAAGAAACTATAGAAGCACATATGCAACAAACAGATATCAAGGAAGAAGATCTCAACCAAACAGTTTAAGGCAAAACAAAAAATTCCTAGAAAAACATGCACAGGCTACTGACAAAGAAAAGTCTAAACAAGTGACCAAAATTGTAGCCAAACCAGAGTGGAAAGAAAAGGAGCGACCCAAGGAAGAAAAGGAATCCTTGATTGTTCAGACAACTTTCAAAGCATAGAACAAATCTGCACCATGGATATTGGATAGTGGATGCTCTAGTCACATGACAGGAGATAAACAAAAATTTGAAAAATTACAGAAATATGAAGGGGGCTCTGTAAAGTTTGGAAATAATGATGGAGCCAAGATAGTTGGAAAAGGATCAGTCAAGATAAGTGATGGACAGGATCAATTCCAAAGAAGTTTTGTTTGTGGTTGGTTTGAAGCACAACTTACTAACGTAAATCAAATGATAGGGGAGGTCATGAAGTCATCTTTAAAAAAGGGGTGGGAAGTCAAAAAACACACGGTGGGGGGGTGATAGCTATTGGATTTAAGGACTTCTGGAAATCTATATACTCTCTCAAAAACTTTAGAAGGAGCGTGCTTGATTGGACAAGAAGATGAAAATTGGCTATGGCACAAGAGGCTCGGTCATATTAGCTTTGACAATCTGGTAAAAATAAGTTCAAAAAGGGCAGTAAGAGATATACCCACCATTGGCAAACCAGTAAATAGCATTTGTGCTTCATGCCAAAAAGGGAAGCAAACTAGAGCCACATTTAAATCAAAGGAATACTTCACTAGTAAGCCTTTAGATCTAATACATACTAATTTGTGTGGACCCATGAGAACACAAAGCATAAATGGTGACAAATACTTTATGTTGTTCATAGATGACTACTCCAGGATGACATGGGTACTATTTTTAAAGCTTAAATCAGATGCCTTTGAGATGTTCAAGATTTTTAAAAAATAGGTTGAGAATCAAACTGGAAAAAGAATTAAATGCCTAAGATCAGACAGAGGAGGAGAATTTATCTCAGAAGAATTTGTAGAATACTGTCAAAAATATGGGATCAGAAGACAGTTTTCAGCAGCAAGAACACCTCAACAGAATGGTGTTGTAGAAAGGAAGAACATGATAGTGCAGGAAATGGCACGGACAATGTTGGCTGAGAACAAAATAGCTGACAGATTTTGGAAAGAGGCAGTCCATACTACGGTTTACATCCAAAATAGGTGCATGCTAAGAATGCATGAAAGCAAAACACCATATGAGCTATGGTTCAGCAGAAAGGCAACAACAAGATATTTCAAAGTGTTTGGCAGCAAGTGCTACATCAAACGAACTAAAGATAATCTCGGTAAATTTGAAGATAGAGCTGACAAAGGTATTTTTCTTGGTTACTCAACAAAAAGCAAAGCCTACACATGTTACAACAAGAGGCTAAAGAAAATTGTGGAGAGTGCAGATGTTAAAGTTGATGAAGGTAGAGATCGAGAAACTACTTATCAAGAAAACTACCCTATTTATGAAGAAGTCATTGAAGGAGATGAAGAAATGGAAATAGAAGAGAATCAAAAAATTGACCCAGCTGATTTAAGAATTGACTCAGAAGAAGAAGAAAACAAGAAATTCAAAATAGGCAGCTGGCAAAAAAATCATCCCAAAGAACAGATTATTGGGGACCCAACAGTTGGTATTCAGACAAGAAGAGCAGTAGTACAAAACTACTCTCTATTATCCAACATTGAGCCCAAAAATGTTGTTGAAGCAAGCACAGATGAAAGTTGGATGAAGGCAATTAATGAAGAACTAGATCAGATTGAGAAAAACAAAACCTGGGAGTTAGTACCAAGGCCAACAAATAAAAATGTAATCGGTACTAAATGGATTTTTTGAAATAAATTGAACGAAGATGGACAGGTTGTAAGGAATAAAGCAAGACTAGTCTGTAAAGGCTATGCACAGGTTGAAGGTATTGATTTTGAGGAAACCTTTGCACCAGTAGCTAGACTAGAGGCAATCAGAATGTTTTTGGCCTTAGCAGTTCATAAAAATTTCAAAGTATATCAAATGGACGTAAAATCAGCATTTCTGAATGGAAAACTGAAAGAAGAGGTTTACATTGAGCAACCAGATGGGTTCCAACTCGGTGATAATCCCAACTTTGTTTGCAAGTTGAAGAAAGCTTTGTATGGCTTGAAACAGGCACCCAGAGCATGGTATGCAAGGCTGGATAACTATCTGATTCAACAGGGGTTCAAGAAAGGTTTGGTGGACAACAATATATATGTCAAAACAGAGAATGGCCATCTTATTGTCCTTGTTGTTTATGTAGATGATATCATTTTTGGCAGCAACAATGATAAGTCCTGTAGTGACATAGCAAATAAAATGAAGAAAGAATTTGAGATGTCTATGATTGGTGAACTTTCTTATTTTCTCGGATTGCAAGTCAATCAAAGTGAAAAGGGCATTTTTATTTCTCAAGTTAAATATGTGAAAGAAATGTTGAAAAAGTTCACAATGGAGGATAGTAAACCTGTTAGCACTCCCATGACAACAGGTTGCAAGTTGAGCAAGGATGACAAATCTCCAGATGTAGATCAAACCATGTATAGGTCTATGATTGGAAGCCTACTGTATTTGACAACTACCAGACCAGATATCTTACAGGCAGTATGCATGGTGGCAAGATTTCAGGCTAGTCCCAAAGAGACTCATGTGACAGCCGTGAAGAGGATTTTTAGGTACCTCAAGGGTACTATGGAGTATGGGTTATGGTACCCAAAAGGTAAGGACTTCACTCTTATTGCATATTCTGATGCAGATTGGGTAGGATGTATTGATGACAGAAAGAGTACCAGTGGAGGAGCATTTTATCTTGGAGACAGGCTGGTAGCATGGCACAACAAGAAACAAGAATTAGTCTCTCTATCCACAACAGAGGCAGAATACATTGCAGCAACAACATGCTATACACAGATATTATGGATGAGACAAACCCTGAAAGATCTTGGTATTCACTTCAAAGAGCCAATTTTAGTTAAATGTGATAACACTAGTGCTATTAACATATCAAAGAATCCGGTTATGCATTCTTGAACCAAACATATTGCAATCCGGTATCACTTCTTGAAGGATAAAGTTGCAGAAGGTGAGGTCAAATTGGATTTTGTTCCAACTACAGAGCAAGTAGCAGATATATTCACCAAACCATTACCCAAGGAAGTTTTTGAGTACCTTCGGAGTAAGTTGGGAGTGGTCACGTTTCCCAAGAACTGACTATCAATTGGGATCACATTCTCAGGGGGAGCATTTATGCCTATGCTTATAGTTTTGCTCATATTCATGATTTTTGCTAACTATAACAATGTTTGTCTGAGAATAGTGTGCATAGACTCAGGGGGAGTCTGCAGCAGCCCTTTGGTATTATTGTCAAAGGGGGAGAAGAATTACAGGAGAGTGCATGAGTGTTGCCAACAATTCCAAAGGGGGAGATTGTTGAGCAAGGTGCAGCAAAAGTATTGTCATTGTTGTCAACACAGACAGATAGATCGATTGATGCAGTTGATGCAGTGGACAGGAGTTTAGAGGTCAGTCAGAACATGTATAGTGAATTTCCAAGAAGACAGAAGTGGCCCAGATTCAGAAAATCAAAGAAAAAGACAAGTAAGAAAACTGTCATGATATCGCGACATGTTTTCTATCGCGATTTCGCGACATCTCGGAGGAGAGAGAAAATGCTGTCAAAATTGTCGTGATTTCGCGACATCTCAGAGGAGAGAGAAAATGCGGTCAAAATTGTCATGATTTCGTGACATCTCGGAGGAGAGAGAAAATGCTATCAAAATTATCATGATTTCGCGACATATCGGAGGAGAGAGAAAATGCTGGCAAAACTATCACGATTTCACGACATGTTGGAGGCAAAGAAGCCAAGTGGAAAAACTGTCGTGATTTCGTGACATGTTGTCAGAGAAGAAGGCAAGTAGAAAAACTGTCGCGATTTCGCGACATGTTGGAAGCAAAGAAGGCAAGTAAGAAAACTGTCGCGATTTCGCGACATGTTTGGAAAGAAGGCGCAAGCAAAGAAAACTGTCACGATTTCACGACATGTTTGGAGAGAAGGCACAGGCAAAGAAAACTGTCATGATTTCGTGACATGTTCGGAGAGAAGGAGCTTGCAAAGGAAAGTGTCACGATTTTGCGACAATTTGCAAGAAGGACTGTACGGATGAAAAAGTGTCATGATTTCGCGACAGGATCGAAGAGAAAGCGCCAAGGAGAGAAAGTGTCATGATTTCGTGACAGGTTCGAAGAGAAAGCGCCAAGGAGAGAAAGTGTCACGATTTCGCGACAGGTTCGAAGAGAAAGCGCCAAGGAGAGAAAGTGTCACGATTTCGCGACAGGTTCGAAGAGAAAGCTCCAAGGAGAAAAAGTGTCACGATTTCGTGACAGGTTCGAAGAGAAAGCGCCAAGGAGGAAAAGTGTCACGATTTCGTGACATGTTCTATTTTTGCGGGCCAAAGACAAAAAAGGCACAAGGCAGCGAATGTGTCATGATTTCACGACATGTTGTGTTTTCGTGGGCCAAAGACAGAAAAGGCACAAGGCAGCGAATGTGTCACGATTTCGTGACATGTTGTGTTTTCATGGGCCAAAGATAGAAAAGGCACAAGGCAACGAATGTGTCATGATTTCGTGACATGTTGTGTTTTCATAGGCCAAAGACAGAAAAGGCACAAGGCAGCGAAAGTGTCACGATTTCGCGACATGTTCCGTTTTCACGGGCGAAAGGCAGAGAAGTGCAAGGAAGCGAAAAGTGTCACGATTTCATGACATGTCTGGTTTTCGTGGGTGCAAGACAAGAGGTAAACAAGGAGGCAAAAAATGTCACGATTTCATGACATGTTGAGTTTTCATGGGTAAAAGGTGAGAAGAGCATAAAGAGACAGAAGTGTCACGATTTCGTGACAGGTTGCAATAGCACGATCACTGACAGTTAACTAAAGCAGAACAATAGTTAAAGGGGCAGTTGTAGAGGAAAAGCATGCAGCCAAAATAAGAAGAGTTAACTGGAGTCAATGCGATAGTTACAGGAGCAATTACAAAAGAAAAGCATGCAGCTATTTTAAGAACAGTCGAAGAAGGAGAAATCGAACAGTCGCATAAATAGAATAAAAAAATGCATGCATGCATAGAAAAGAATACGAACAGTCATGACCAAGAAGACTAACAGTCATGGTAGAGGTATATGTTGCATGTAACATGTTTAACGAAATGCCCACTCTATAAATACAAAAGGAGTTACATAAAGAAGTAGTTACAGTTGACAAGTGGCAGAAGAGAATATTAAAGGAACAGTTACGGGTTGCATGCGTAAATATGGAAGTTAAAAATAGAGACTAATATGTTATAAAAGTAGGTCTACGTGAAGAATAATGTTGCTGTTGTATGTGAGAAATTGCTGTGTAAAGAGGGTTAGAAGAGGGCCGAGAGAGAGATAAGCAGAGCCGTGAGAGTGTAGAGTTTGATTAATTACAGACCAGTTAGGGTCGTGTAAACAACGAAGGCATTTTTATGTCATTAAGATAATTCAGAATTGCAGTCCAAGTTGGTGCTTGGCATTAGGGGTTGGTGCTCCTATCTGTTGCAACAAAAAAATAAGGGGTTGGTGCTCCTTCCAGTGGGTGTTGGTAAAGTGTTTGTAAAATTGGTGTTTTGCAAAGGCTGGATTTGGATTAGAGTCCAAGCAGTCATTTTTGAGGAGTAGCCAAATTGGTGAACCTCGTTACATTGTGTGTTGTGGTGTGCTCTCTTGTGAAAATTGCTTTACCTATTTTTAAGTTCTCTTTGCTTTAGCATTAAGTGTTGTAGATTTGAATTTTAATAGCTACACTGATTCACACCCCTCCTCTCAGTGTCATTGTGAGAATATCAGATTGTCTTCCAGAGGTGACGTTGCCAATAAGTTGGCAATCACTTGGCCTTTAATGGTATTTTGATTAATAAATTCAAGGTCAAATTCATTAAGTGCTAAGACCCATTTAGTAGTCTATCCTATAAATTTGGTTTAGACATTACGTATCATAAAGGATCAACCTTCACAATAACATAAGTTTTTGGCTAAGCATATAATGTTGTAGCTTCTAGGTAGCAAAGACAAAAACTAAGAAAAGCTTCTTTAAAAACTATATTAGATTTCATAACTAACCAAATTCTTGCTGATATAATAAATGACTCATTCTCATCATTGATCATCATACCAGACCAACATAGCACCCAAATTATGGGTTTATGCTAACATATATACCAAGAATGAATTGGTGAGGTTAGGTGGAATTAGAATAGGTGGAGACAAGAGATATACCTTCAAGGATTTCAAGACCACTTGGAGTTCATTATCCTATTTGAATTTATTTATTTTGTGCAAAATATTGGAGAAAGTTTGATGTTTGTCAACTAGTTGGGAAATAAACTATTATATTTTGAGGATATATGTAGTGGGAGATATTTATCACATGTCCTAATAAAGTGCAAAAAGTATGAAATAAAGTAATTCTGTAATATGACTAAAATTTACTATAAATAGAAAGTGGCAAAAATACAATGTAGTATGGAGGTGATGGTCACTCCATTAATATAAGCTAAAGAACTACATTGTACTCCATATATGAGTTCTACCACTATCTACTACTATATGATATAATGCACTTGATATGCTTGATATAAACTTGATATGAACGATCACTATGAGGCCCTTTATATGAGAAGATAGATTCCTTGGCCAACACCCTACCTAGATGTACAAGGGGAAACCTTGCACATTACAACTTGCACATTGACACTTGTCCATTTATTACATTGATTGAAGTAACTAGCTAACTTCCTCCTAAAGTAATCTCCTACTCTAACTATGTACCAAAGGTGGTATATTTACATGACCCAAATGATATAATATACCCTAACTATAACATAAAATTCCAAAGGGATTACACTTTCCTTGAAAAATCTGTAACTCGATCAGATTCTTAGGAGGAGGTATATCAGTGATGGACATAATATTATTAGGGTCCACCTCAATGCCTCTATGAGAGATGATGAATCCTAATAGTTTACAGGAAATGACACTAAAGACATATTTTTGTGGCTTTAAGTGGACCTTATATTTTCTCAACTATTCAAATATTTGATGAAGATCACATACATGATCTTCTTAGTTAGTCAAGCACACAAGGAGGTCATCAACACAATCTTCCAAATATCATGCATAATATCATGAAAGATATAAGTCATTTCCCACTAATATGTAGCACTGGTATTCTTAAGGCCAAAGGACATGTTGAGTGGTATTTTCACCCGATTGTGAAAACACACTCTCCGATAGGATTTGGGTTCTAAATCCTCTGCTTGCAAAGAAATTAAACAAGTAACTTCTCCAAGGTTCCTGTTATGTTAGCATTTTGCATCTGTGTATTAATAATCTCAAATAAAGATATTTAATTAAAATGCTTGGAACACCTTAGTGGTTGCAAGTAACTGAAAACAAGGGGCACTGTGGTTTATTTTACTGTGAAACTTTAATGATTGTTCATTGAACCCGAATAAAGCAAATGTGATTTGGTCTCTATATGACCATGCTGTAACTTCAAAATAAAATTTAATGAAATGCCATAACATGAAGGAATTATTTATGGATTTTGAAGTTTTTTAAATTTTTTATTTTATTTTAATGCTTGAAAAATTAAAATTGGAACTTCTGAAAAATAAAGTGCAGCAAAAAGAAAATAAAATGCAAAAGAAAAAGAAATTAAAATTGCATTCAGTTTGATGCTATCCCGTCCTGGAAAAACCGAAGATAATGAGGTTTCCATGCATGCAACCTAACTTATTGAACCTGCAAACACGCACAATCCAGGTAAGTTAAGTGCTGGTCTCTGGGGTTTTGACTGTAATTTCAGATTTAGACATTCGCATGAAGCAACCAAGAGAACTTGCATTAAACTTCACCTATAAGCCTAGAAATCTGAAAAGGGAAAATAAAACAATTAAATCTTGCATGCAGAAAATGACTCCTTCTTTCTTGCCAACAAGATGCAAATTTCTGAACACTCCTGCATTAAAAATAAATCATGTTACAATAGCAGACTCTCTGGTTTTCTCAAAACCAGAAAAAGGAAGAAAAACACTCCCAAGCAGGCCCAGAATGGCTTCTCGCCTTAGGCACTTGCAACTCTGCCCGCAATGGTTTTCGACCCTCGTACCAATCTGTGCTTCCACTTTTATACTTCTGGTAAATTGCTTCTCCTTCCATGACGCTTCGTTTCATCTTCCAGATTGCTTCGTTTCACCTTCCTCGCCTTTCGAATTGCTTTTGACTTTATGCTCGACATCGAGACGCTTGATCTTCTCTGTGACTGTAACGCTTGCGGCCTTTACACATGTACGCCACGTGTTCCGCACTTTTGCATTTTGTAATGGCCCCATGTAAATCGTGACCAAAAATAGCATGTAGCTTTGCTCCTTTACTTTCACCGTGAAAATGCAGACATGTCGCGATATCGCGACATTTTCTCAAGACACTTGTCCTTCATGCAATGGAATGTCAAGATTCTTGTGTCGGATCGTGAACTTTTCATTTCCTTGCTTTTTCTGATTTCTTTTATGTCTTTTCTTTTCTTTAATTTTTTTTTTCTTTTTCTTTCAGAAATCGCGACGCTTTTGGCCCGGTTGTCGCGATATCATGACGTTTTTCACTTCGTGCCCCTTTGCTACTTTTTGTCACGAAATCGCGACGCTTTTAGTGCCTTGCCCTGTTTGACTGGTTTGACCGCGATTTTGTGACATGTCACGATTTCACGACAATTTTCCATTCTTCTTTCTCTCTCCTCTCTGGACCGCGACGGAGCAACATGTCGCGATATCGTGACACTTTTCATTTCGGCGTGACGGAGCAACATGTCGCGATATCGTGACACTTTTCATTTTTCGGCAGCGATGGCACAACATGTCGCGAATCGTGACACTTTTCATTTTCTGCCAGCGACAGCGCAACATGTCGCGATATCGCGACACTTTTCATTTTGGCGTGACGGAGCGACATGTCGTGATATCGTGACATTTTTCATTTTTCGACGGCGATGGCGCGACATGTCGCGATATCGCGACACTTTTTCATTCTTGCGCAATTTTGCCTTTTTCTTGATTTTTAGCATCTGGGTCATTGAGATCTTCTTTGAAAGCATGCAAAAAATGTGGGTCCCCAATTTTGGGGTGTGTTGTGGATCAGCCACAACAAATGGTGACTCTGTTGTCAAATGCTCTTGAGCATTTTAGTGAGAACCCAACCTGGAAGTATACAAACTTGGAAACCAGCATTAGCACATAAGAAATATAAACAAATGCCCATAGATCAAAAATACATGAATCATCAGAATTATTAAGTATCAGCTCGGTGTGTGCAATGTGTTTTCATTCCCTATCGTTTGAAATTGATCAACATTCCATCGTCAGTTTTACATGAATGCATATGTGAGATTGTGAATGATTTGTGTAACCTAATAAATATGCTAAGAGATTTTGCTTTTATAAAAGGCATAGTCTTTCTTCTAGTATCATACACAAACATTCAAGATTATCAAACCCTCTTAGGATCAACTATATGTATAATGAATTGCTTTATTAGATCCCAAAGTTGGTTATGAGTCCCTACTATCTTGAACCCATGTGCAAGTGAAAGTGAAATCAGAGCTTTGGGAAATCAGACTCCCAACCTAATCGAGATGGGAGTTTAACCCTATCCTTACTACTCTGATTTGGAATTCATTACCTCACTTTGAGCAAAATAATTTAACCAATTATGGAAGAAATGGTCATGCTAGTCTAACCCTTTGAACAAAGAGTGGTCTTGTTTTTTAGACAAGACATGTTGCCATGCATGGGCATACTTAACCCCATAATCCAAGACTTACCTTCATTTCTTTGGACCTTGGGGATGACTACCCATCCTTTGCAGAGGACAAGTAGTACGATCCTTCCAATCCAATATAAATATGAGATGGGAAAAATTAATTTTTTACTTCTTGGACCTTGGGGATGACTACCCATCCTTGCTAGGGACATGTAGTACGATCCTTCCAATCCAAGCTTTGGATAAAAATGGAAAATATTAATTTTATTGCTTAGACCTTGGGGATGACTACCCATCCTTTGCGAGAGGACAAGTAGTACGATCCTTCCAATCCAAGATTTATCATGAAATGAGACATAGGAGCTTTGGGGAATCAGATTCTCAACCTAAGCGAGATGAGAATTTATGCCCTATCCTTACTACTCCATGTAGGTCAAATCAAAGCTTTGGGGAGTTGGATCCTCAACCTAAGTTCGATGAGGATTTAGCCCTATCCTTACTACTCCGATTTTAGGCTTTAAGCTTTATGGAAGTGGTCAAAACCACTGTTTTAAGGATCATGTTGCATAATAGGATAGACATGAAATACTTCTTTCGCCCAACCTTTTCTTCCAAGCAAGGTTTTGATCATTTTGCTCAAGATCCTTTTTAATGTGTATAAAATGTGCTTGGTTCTAGATATCTCAAGACTCGGTTCCCAACCTTAGGATTTTCTTCTTATTTATGTGATAGCATAACCTTAAGAGGATTTGACACACTTTAATGATTTGTATTTGAAATGCATTTGCAACTAAGATGGCATGTATGTGCAAAGTGAGATGTAATATGAATGCATTGTCTTTTGAATTGCAGATGAAATATTGCCATATAAAACTGACTACTTCATGCATCACAAGTTTCAAACGATATTATTAAATTGTTTGTATTTCTTGTGGAGCTTTCTACCACATAATTCCAATGTTCCATATTTCCCCGATCTAGAACATAAGTTAGCATCTCAAGGCAACTTTTTCATCATTTTTTTTTTTTATAGACAAACAAAACATGTCAAATAAACACACAACTTTAAATTAAAACTTATTCAATCCAAAACCAAGCTGCAATCCCAAAAATGAAAATTTGAAAACACAAACCAAAACCAAACCCAAAGTAACTTCAAAAATGATCTTGAAAACACAAACCAAAACCCAAAAAACCAAAATCTATATACAAATGTACAATATAATACAAGATGATGCAAAGCTTGGATTATCACTTTCCTGGATCCCAAACATGATTAGAACATTTCAACAAAAATATAACGTGATATGCATGCCAAATGTTGTGGGAATCCCACAAAAACAAGACAAGACCAAACAATGCAACAAATTTCCACTTGCCATGCTCACCATACCAATTTGATTTAGTTCCAATAATACTCCCATAGGTGAGCATCAAATTACTAAAATGATTAGACAATAAATGATTTTCAATTTTATCATGTCTATTCTTTAAAATGTAAACTTCATAATTCCCTCCTTGATTTAGAATTAGGCTATCCTTTTCAAATATGCAATTTTGTAAGTAGTAGCCTATTTCTACAAATTTCAAAGCCAAATCATTTTCCAAATTTGTAGGCCAATCAAATTTGTGTAACAATTTACAAGCATCTAGGATATTTACTAAATTAGGATCATTAAAAGTTTTTATCCTAGATTCAATTAGTAATTGTTGATGAATTTGGTTTAACAATTCAAGTGCATCAACTTCTTTTCCATTCATTAAAACAATGTTATTAAAGGTGTGATTAGAAATTATACCTTGTTTTTCATTTACCTTTAATGACATTTCATCATAACATTTCTAAATTCAAAACATGGTCATGCAAATTTTCAACCCTCAAATGTTCTTGGTCAAAGTGTATGTCCCATGACTCATCTTGATGATCCTTCATTTGAGTTGCTTCCAATTGATCAATCTCTTTGTCATTTGGTTCTAATTCTTTGTTCACTATCCATGGTATCTCTTCATGTGAGGTGGAAGTTTCCATATCTTGCATATCAAGTGAGATATGAGTTTCATCTATAGAGATGTGAGAAAAGAATGCATCATCATATCTCCCCCAACCATTGTAAAAATCGTCATCCAAATCCATAGAATGAAATTCCATGATGTTTGTGACATGATCTCTTGATTCATTCATCAATTCTTTTTCTTCTTTGTCCTTGGTAATAGAATCATCATGATCTTTCAAAATTTGATGAGATTTGAAACCCTCTTCCAAAACATCCTCAAATTGTACAGGAGTTGTAATATCTTCCTTTGAGTAGGCGATTATGTTGTCTTGTATATCAATGGGCACACAAGTTTCATTAGTAGTTTTGGAATGAGTGAAGTCTTCCCACTTCTTCCAAGCATCATAATAATCATCTTTCAAAATCAAGTGGTGACGTTCAACTACTTCTTCAACATCTTCCAATTCATCAATGTGTTTCTCATCAAATTCATCTTCACCTTCCTTAGATGGTTCAATTATTTCCAAAAGTGGGTTGTTTCTTGAATTCAAATTTATAAGGCTATCATCGTCCAAATTAGTAACCCATGATTCAATTTTATCATAATTTGGAGGGTGAAGAATTTCTTGATCTTTAATTTTACACATCTCATCAATAGTATCTTCCAAGAACAAGTGGTGAAACTCTATCATGTCTTCAAATTCATTTATTGGTTTTCTCCCAATTTCACTTTCAACCACTTCATTCAATTCTATGGTGGGTTCCATCTTATCACATATATCAAACATTGTTGAATTTAGAACCCCTTCATCTAGATAATCGTGTATCTCTATGAATGAGATCATTTCTGCATAATCCTCACTAGTGGATGTTGGCTTAGCAATTTGCACCTCCTCTTGGACTACATCTAAGGTGGTTGTAAGATTTGGATATTCAAATTCATCCCCTTGATCATTCACCTTAGGTATCATTGGAGTGGAGGGTGCTATGTTTGATGGTTGGTGTAGGTTGGCATCAGAAGAACAATCTCTCATGTGAACATGTTGTGCCTTTTCTTCTTCAAGACCTTGTCGTTCTATCTCTTCTAAGACCTCATGGAATTTATCTAGGGACAAACCACTCAGTTTTTCCTCAATGAGTGAAGCAAGTGTGGGGTGTATGGCTCCTAGGTATACTTCCATGGCTTCCTCTTCTAATGTGTTAAAATTTTCCCACATTTGGGAGTGCAACTCACGAAATCTTCCATTGAATTGACTCAAGGATTCATTAGGCTCCTTACATATGGAGGTAAACTGATTTTTCAGGATTTCTAAGTCAACTTGATTACCAAAATGGTAAAGATAGGCTGCTTCTAGTTGTATCCAAGAAGTCCTAACCTCCATGGGTAGTTGGCTGTACCAAAAGAATGGTTTATCATCCAAAATGTATGCAAATAACTTACAAGCCACCTCCTCATAGAAAATCTGGAATTGACATAATGTATCCTTGTAGACATGCAGTTTTTGCAAGTATCCTAGTGGCACCTCTTGATTAAAACACCGTAAAAAATCCAATAACATTGTAGGAATTTGATAGGGTACCACAGGTATAGATAAACCCTTATAATGATCCTCTATCATTGATACCATTCTCTCTCTTAGAGACACTATTTCAGCTCTTAGGGATACCATTTGCTCCTCAAGTGTTGCCATTAGTGAAACTTAAAATGTAATTTTAGAACCAAATCTGTTGAATATTCAACCTGCAAGGTAAAAAAAAATCAAGTTAGCATCAACCAAGAGATGTACTTATTAAAATCAAATGTCAAGTAATTGCATGAGACCAAAATTTTCAAAATTAAATCAAATCACATATTTCTGTATGAACAATCAGAAAAGTGTTAGAATAATATACAACATACCTGAATTGCTTAAAATAGAACAAGTAAATAAATTCAGGCCGTCCTTTTAACAATCGACTGAGTGTTAGAGGACTAAAGCATAAAAAATTTAAATTTAAACACTAAAATAAACCCGTTCGGCCCTCCTAGCACCAATCCGTTGAGTGGTGTTAGAGGAGGCCAAAGATGCTAATCAAATGGACTTGAAATATTTAGCAATGTAAAGCTCTTAAACAATTATAAACCCGTAGCATCTAAAATCATGATAAAATAAACCCTTTCATGCCCTCCTTCTAGCGCCAATCTGTTGAGTGGTATTTTCACCCGATTGTGAAAACACACTCTCCGATAGGATTTGGGTTCTAAATCCTCTGCTTGCAAAGAAATTAAACAAGTAACTTCTCCAAGGTTCCTGTTATGTTAGCATTTTGCATCTGTGTATTAATAATCTCAAATAAAGATATTTAATTAAAATGCTTGGAACACCTTAGTGGTTGCAAGTAGCTGAAAACAAGGGGCACTGTGGTTTATTTTACTGTGAAATTTTAATGATTGTTCATTGAACCCGAATAAAGCAAATGTGATTTGGTCTCTATATGACCATGCTGTAACTTCAAAATAAAATTTAATGAAATGCCATAACATGAAGGAATTATTTATGGATTTTGAAGTTTTTTAATTTTTTAATTTTATTTTAATGCTTGAAAAATTAAAATTGGAACTTCTGAAAAATAAAGTGCAGCAAAAAGAAAATAAAATGCAAAAGAAAAAGAAATTAAAATTGCATTCAGTTTGATGCTATCCCGTCTTGGCAAAACCGAAGATGTGAGGTTTCCATGCATGCAACCTAACTTATTGAACCTGCAAACACGCACAATCCAGGTAAGTTAAGTGCTGGTCTTTGGGGTTTTGATTGTAATTTCAGATTTAGACATTCGCATGAAGCAACCAAGAGAACTTGCATTAAACTTCACCTATAAGCCTAGAAATCTGAAAAGGGAAAATAAAACAATTAAATCTTGCATGCAGAAAATGACTCCTTCTTTCTTGCCAACAAGATGCAAATTTTTGAACACTCCTGCATTAAAAATAAATCATGTTACAATAGCAGACTCTCTGGTTTTCTCAAAACCAGAAAAAGGGGAAGAAAAACACTCCCAAGCAGGCCCAGAATGGCTTCTCGCCTTAGGCACTGCAACTCTGCCCGTAACGGTTTCGACCCCTTGTACCAATCTATGCTTCTACTTTTAAAGCTCTGGTAAATTGCTTCTCCTTCCATGACGCTTCGTTTCATCTTCCAGATCGCTTCGTTTCACCTTCCCGCCTTTCGTTGCTTTTGAATTTATGCTCGACATCGAGACGCTTGATCTTCTCTGTGAACTGTAATGCCTCTGCAGCCTTTACACATGTACGCCACGTGTTCCGCACTTTTCTGCATGTTCTATAATGGCCCCATGTAAATCGTGACCAAAAATACTCACTTTGCTTCTTTACTTTCATTGCGAAAATGCGACATGTCGCGATATCGTGACATTTTCCTACCAACAGCCTTGTCCGCCTTCATGCATAAAATGAGCACATGTCGAATCGTCCGACATTTTTGCCCCTTTCTTGCCTTCATGCACAGCGAAATGGCGACATGTCGCGATATCACGACAACTTTTCATTCCGTACACTTTGCTGTTTTTCTGTCGCGAAATCGTGACATTTTTCTTCTCCTCTTTTCGTCGAAATCATCGACGCTTTTCATTTGGAGCGTATCTTGCTTTTTCGCGAAATCACGCTGCTTTTCTTTGCTTTTCGTGAAATCGTGACATTTTTCACTTGGTACGCTTTTGCCAGCTTGTCGTGAAATCGTGACGCTTTTCTATTTGGCCCTTTGCTGCTTCCTGTCGCGAAATCGTGACGCTTTTTCGCTTCGTGCCCCTTTGCTGCTTTTTGTCGCGAAATCGCGACGCTTTTAGTGCCTTGCCCTGTTTGACTGGTTTGACCGCGATTTTGTGACATGTCGCGATTTCGCGACAATTTTCCATTCTGCCTTTCTCTCTCCTCTCTGGACCGCGACGGAGCAACATGTCGCGATATCGCGACACTTTTCAATTTTGGCCGCGATAGAGCAACATGTCGCGATATCGCGACACTTTTTCATTTTCGGTCGCGATGGCGCAACACGTCGCGATATCGCGACACTTTTCATTTTCGGCCATGGACGGAGCAACATGTCGCGATATCGCGACACTTTTTCATTTTGGCCGCGACGGAGCAACATGTCGCGATATCGTGACACTTTTTCATTTTTGGCCGCGACGGAGCAACATGTCGCGATATCGCGACACTTTTTCATTTTTGCACAATTTTGCCTTTTTCTTGATTTTTAGCATCTGGGTCACTGAGATCTTCTTTGAAAGCATGCAAAAAAGGTGGGTCCCCAATTTTGGGGTGTGTTGTGGATCAGCCACAATAGGACATCACTTGAAAATAAAAGGTTCCCCAAGGGGTTGTAAAATCCATTGTCGCTAGGTACTCAAGGGTAATCCAAATCTGGTTATACCCCAAAAATCCATCCATGAGGAAAGCATTCCATAACTTGTAGTAAAATTGACTATCATATTTATGTTAGGTAAAGGAAAATTATCCTTCAAACAAGCCTTATTAAAATCATGGAAAGTAGCGTATATGTGAACTACATCTTCCTTCTAAGTGATAGATACAATATTCGAAATTCAGTCAAAATAATCCATTGCCTTGGTAAATTTAACATCTAAAAGATTGTGGAGCTTAACCTTGACAAGAAAAGAAACCTTAGGGTGCATTTTACATAATTTATTCTTAATAGGTTTAGAATTAGGTGGAAAACTAAGTGATGAACAACAAGGAATGGATCTAGACTAGGCATGTTAACATAGGTCTAAGCAAAGACATAATGGAATTTTTTAAAGAGATCCATGTACTCCTAGAATTCTACAAGAATTATGGAAATGCTAAGTTTTAGGATTTTGGATTGGTATCAATACCTATGTTGATATCCATAGTGTTCTAAATGAGGAGATGAGACTCATATTTGAATTAGGGAGGTGCTAGTAGAACCCTTAAGTCTTCAAGATCTATCTGGCTAAGAGGTGATAGTTTAGAGGCTTTTAAGATGGTAAATATAGATACTATAGATATTGATTTCTTGATACAAGAGAGGTTTAGGGTGGTAGAGTTGAAAATAATGAATTCCATCTTAGAATAATGTATATCAACAACTAACTTTGGAAGATTCAAGGTAACAAGGTTTACATTGGCAAAACCCATGAGTTAGCAGGGACCATTGTGTAGAAGCGACCATAGCTCTTTCTTGTCCTCACTCTATTGCAATCCATGGAGGTAGTAAATATCATCACAAGAACTCTATGTGAAGGGGGTGCTTTCATTGTCATGATTGGATGATGTCAAAAAGGATAATGTATTAGTCTTACTGGGAATATGCCCAATCCCATAATGACCTATATAGGTTTCCACTTCTAGGGGCACTTAAATATCATGTTCATACTGACCTAGGCCCTTTTTGTGGTACCCCATGTTGATGATAATATATTTATGGATTAGATAAGCAAGATATAAATAACATGAGGTATGTTATACTTAGGTGAATAACATTTTCGTCATAGACATTCTTGTCATTAGTGGTTCTAATGCAGACAAAGAAACAACTTCCTATTTGCATGGTTGCATATTTTGTAGTAGGTAATCCATAAAATCATGGTAAAAGAAATAGGTTAGCAAGATCTAAGAAGAAATCATGGTTGAGCTAAGCATAGTTAGCCTTAGGAGTATTATTCATTGAGTAGTGGCATTCAATAGTTGTAGACCAGTTATTATCCGTTTGGATCTTCTAATCTAAAGGAAATTTCTTTGAGGTATTGCACATAGTCTAATAGGAAGACAATAGGGAGGGATAAATCTAAAGATATGGATAAATATTTTCTAGGGTTGAGACCATATGAAAATAAGATAAGGGCTCAATATTAGTAAGGATATAAACAATTTTACCTTGGTACTCATAATTAAGACACTAGTGATAGGTAGAAGGAATAACTTTCATAGATTGAATCCATGGGTGCCCTAAGAGGACATTGTAGGAGACCTCATAAGAGATGACATAATAGAGTTTTGAGGACCTAGGTACCAACCTTTAAATGTAAGGTTATGGTATAATAAATGTTAGCTTTTGATAATGTAGGATATGAGGGAAAGCAATCATAAGATGTAAAATATGCAAAAAAGGAAGATAACGTAATTATGCAAAAATACTAAAATATGATTTTAATGGAAAGTTATGAAAATAGTACAATGCAATGTAATGGAGGAAATGAACACTTCAAAACTCTTAATTGAAACTACATTGTACCTATTCACTACTCAATAGTAGTCTCACTTCTACTACAGACATATCTTCTATTCACTATGGGGTCTATATATATGAAGATAGATTACTTGGCCCTTACTCTTCCTAACTACCTTTCCTATGACTCATGTACAAGTAGACTCCTCGCACATCTACATCATTGCACATTAACACTTGTGCATTTATTACTTCTTCCTCAAGTAACCTAAGACAAACTCCTAGTCTAACAATGTACCCAAGGTGGTACATTGACATGTACCTAAATAATGTAATATATTCTAACACACCTGTATTACATTATTTGGATATTGAATACTTTAGTCTTCAATATGGATATTTGATATTCAGATGTTTTTCAGGTTGATCTGGTCCTTTGTATTATCTTTAAATCACATTGCATTGTATGCCTCCTTGATCTGATTCCTCTTCTTCTTCTTCTTCTTCTTTATTCTTATATTTTGAATCAGTTTTTTCATATGTGGATGTACTATCACATAATTATTGCAAGAGTATATTCTCTTTTCCTTTGTACTTTTCATCATTTTCTAGGTTATGTATAGAAGCTTCTGAACAAACACTTAGGGCATCAAGATAATATTTTGTTTTAGGATAACTTGAAGTACCAATACTACATGAGGATTGAAATATCTTCTATAGGTATGATTCATCCATTTCTGTTTTAAGTTTAAGTAATTATATAAATCCTTTTAGTTCTATATTCTCATCCTTGTAACATTCGAATGTAAGTAGTGCCATGTATAATATGCTACCAAATTCTAAAGGAATTTGAATGTCACTCTTTCCATTATCAATTGCTTCGGTGAGTTGAGCATGTAGATAATATTCCATGATTTCAAAGTTATCTTTTAAAGCTTCACTATGAATCCTTTTTGAGGTAAGGTCCAATTATCCTTCAAATTTTATAAGTTCTTGATTCCAATTTTTATGACACTTGCTCTTTCCTTTTTAATAGTATTGTTCATATCATTGTTAGTTGTATTCTTTGAGGTAGACATCCTTATAGCTCCCTAGATAAGGGTATATGAACTAATTTGATAAAACATTTCTTAGATTTAGGTTATGTAGGATTCCTTATATCTCCCAAGTAATTTAGAATTTGCTATAGAATTTAGTAGTAATTAGTTCACCTTTTGAGTTGATTTTGTAATGTTTTGAGAATAATAATCAACCTTTAATTTTACCTTATTTCTCATAATGAAGTATGAACTAATGAAGTTCTTATAATTGGATTTATTTTATCTCCTTCGTATGAGTATGAGATAAGAGTTACAAATAAGTTCCAACTCTATATGTAAGCAATAGATTTGCTTATTTATTCAATAATTTAATTTTATAATTTCCAAGTATGTATAGTTTGGTGTAGTATGCCTTATAACTCCCTAATTTTGGAATATTATAAAATAATAGTATTTGCAAATTGATATTGAGTTTACCAATGTTGATAGCCTTATATATCCTACTTGGTTATTTGAAAATATTATAACATTATAATGTACTTCAATTATGATGCTTCAAAATGTTCTTGCTTTATAATTTACTAATGCTCGATTATTCCAATACAGTAGTAATTTTGACCATATATGTTGCACCTAATAACTCCAATGTTACTTTAACTAAAGCAAGCAAATTTAATATCCAAATTACCTTAGTAATATAGTACGTCGTATTGCTTAATACTTCCCTCTTCTCAATGGCTCTTTGGGCATTGTGTTCATTTTATGGCGACGAGTATTCAACACATTGAACTTTGTATCATTGATGGGTGCTTGAATAACTTGAAACACAATGTATCATTTTGTTGGTTTATGACATGATTTTAATGAACATCCTTACTTGCACCTTTGACTCCTTGGATTTAGTATTTGAATATGTTCTCTATTGAATATGTCTTTGCTTTGATGCTGACTACAATTTTACTTACAATCCCCTTGGATGTCGCTTACACTTTTCTTGGACTTCGCTGTGTTTTCCATCATTGTGTTTTCCCTTGGTAGGTTGGAAACTTATGTAGCTTCTATTATCCTTGGAGTTGCACCCACATGTCACTACAAACTTGAGAGGCATTACTATGATGAATAATGCTTTAGTATTGAGTAAAGCTCCTTCCTTATTTAATCGGCGAGCTATGATAAATATTCTTTGAATGATACCTTTTAACATCTAAGACTTAGATGTTACCTTAAGTGTTTCTTTTGTGAAAGTTAGGGCACTCTATTGACTATGACAAGTGGTAGCCTTCACAATTGCATGTATAGTCTCTTCCAACATCTATCAAACCTTATAAAATTTCTTTCCAGTGAAGACATAGCTATTTATTGCTCTCAATGCTTCCTTTAGGTGAAAGAATTTGCTCTCCTTCTAGTTCGATGAAGATGGTTCTATGGTGCTACTATTTTCTGGAAGTTCTCCCATGGTAATGCACATTTTATATTATGTAAATATCCCTTCTCTTTGCTATAATGAGATATAATGTAATAAATAATAACTACCCTAATATGTTGTTCTTATGTTGGCTTTGATGCTTGTAGACATTCACTGTTGTAGACGCTCGATGTGGTGGATGATAGGGTGTCTTTTAACACCTCAATACGAGCTATATTTTAATCCTTAGGATGGCTCTTTGATCTAGCACCAACTATGGATATTTATCCCTTCAATTGCTCATCTCTTATGCACTCTTAACCTAGTGTTTGCTCTTCACAAATGGTAGATGTTGATCCCATTTCAAATGGATCCTGCTAGTGCTTCTAGCGGATGGTTGTATCTAGGATCAAGAGCTATGTAAAGTGTCCTTATTACACTTAATATATCCCTTTGATGTAATGGTAGGAGGTGAGTTTGGTGCTCAAGTATCAACCTATAATAACCTCTATTTTCACCTTAAATCTGAGACACTCCAAATCTCATTTTTTAGCTCATTACTATGATTTTAATGGTTGCCTTCTTCTTCTCCACTCATTGGAGAAATTTTGATCTACTTGGTGGTTTCGTTAGACCACAATAAATTGTAGGTTTTGTGCACTGAATAATTTCTTTAGACACTTTTATATATGTAAATTTTGTACCCTTTGGTTTTCACCTTAAGTTAACAAACAATGCACATAGTGATCTCTAAGAGTAATAAGTTAAACAATATAGAATAGTAAAATAGTATTCTCACCTTAATGATCCTTCAAAGCACTAATAAAAAGTCTTAAATAATGCACTAATAATATCTGCAACTAAGAATAATATCCTATTTATAAAAATATTTTAGGAGTAATTAAAAAATTGCACTACAATAAATGTTGTAGGATGTAGTATTATTTAGATTTTAGATAGAAAATAGGTAGATGATATTTTTCTTTCTAAAAAAAATATATCCAACTCCTATTCTAATGTGCAAGTAATAACCCTTAACAAAAAATATGTTTTGCACTTCCCTTGAAGACTTTAAGATACAACCTTATTCTTGCAACTTTTAGATTCTAATAAGGTGCTTAATAAAACTAAGTAATGAATTGAATATAAGTTTTCAAGTAATGAACCCTTTGCACCTAAGTTGCATACATTCAATGATATCTGAATATGATGTAGATCTTGGTGTTTTGATTCACCAGGTTGTTTTCTAGAATGGTAGTAGATGACTTCAACTTATCCTTCAGGATGTACCCTATAAATATAAAGTGTTGTAGTTGGGATTCTTCTCCAAGATCCCTTCAGTATTTTGTTGTATATTTAGCAAACCCCTATCTCTGAAATGTACCTTCTTAGCTATGAAATCCAATATCCAAATCTCTTAAATTTGGTTGGCTTCTTTTGTCTATGTTCTCCTTCAACCTCCTTGTCAAATTTTGGCTTCAATCTAGGCCTTATTCTCAATATTTTTTAAGTCTTGAGGTATTCACTAGTCTCCTTCAAAATTTGGCAAACTTCTTACCAAATCCTTCTCTCTTGGGATTGGTGAATGGTGACAATTGTCACAATTTATTCACTATTAGGAGCTTCTGCTTGGTAGTAAATTTATTCAATGATTTCTTCTAAGGACTACTTTAATGGATTCTATGAACTCTAAAATAAGGTCTTCCAAGCCTTCTCCTTTTTTTCTCTTTGAGAACTCTCCAAGGTATTCAATCTTGCAACTTCTCTAGTCTTCTCAATGAGACATTTCTTCGAACCTTCTACTGTGGAAGTGTTGGCAATGAGATATCTCATATCTATAGAATCTACTACTTCTATAATCTAGAACAAGACCTTGCTAGTCCTTATTCACATCTACAATCTACAAGCTTCAATGTAGATTATTGACATCCAATTTTCTAGAAGTGGGAGTTCTTTAATGGGACCTTCTATGGGTCTCTTTAGCTTCTTCAGGATGATTTATTCAATCTGTGATCTATAATATTTGATGAAGATCACCAATATCCTATCTTCTTTTAGACTTAAAGTCTCTTGAATCAGCAATGAGGCTACTATGGCCTTTTCTTCTTTTGCAATGTGCAGGTCTGTAACAAGACTTCCCTCAGGTTCTTGGAATCTTCTTTTCTTTTGTTTGTTGTTTCTAGTGTTGGATTGATTTTAAATATGATATTCTTCCTAGCTCTTCTGTAGGAAGCTTCTCAACTTTATTTGAATCTCTTTTTTTTCCTGTAAAAAAGTATTAGGACTATAATGGAAGGAATTCTAAGTGACGAATCTTCACTAGTTAATTTACCAATCTAGTGGAATGAATTTTGAGCCCTAGTCTTCATGAGTTTTTTTGCAACTTTGTGGAAAGACTCTAGCCAAATGCAATCTTAAAAATTCTAAAAATAATATTTTCTTCTCTCGTCCCAGTGGCTCTCCCTCTTCCTATCTTATCTACCATAGATTTGATACCAATATTACCTTTTTATAATGTAGGATATGGGGGAAAGCAATCAAAAGATGTAAAATATGCAAAAAAGTAGGATAATAGAATTCTACAATAAGACTAAAATATGATTTTCATAGAAATTTATGAAAATAGTACAATGCAATGTAATGGAGGAAATGAAAACTGCATAACTCTTAATGCAACCTACATTGTACCTATTCACTACTCAATAGTAGTCTCACTTCTGCTACATACATCTCTTCTATTCACTATGGGGTCAATATATAAGAATAAATATTAATTGGTCCTTACTCTTCGTAACTACCTTTACTATGACTCATGTACAAGTGGACTCCTTGTACATTTACATCATTGCACATCGACACTTGTGCATTTATTACTTCTTCCTCAAGTAACCTAAGATAAACTCCTAGTCTAACAATGTACCAAAGGTGGTACATTGACATGTACCTAAATAATGTAATATACTCTAACACCCCCCTGTATTATATTATTTGTGTATTGAAGACTTTAGTCTTCAATATGGATCTTTGATCTTCAAATGTTTTTTAACTTGATCCAGTCCTTTGTATTATCTTTAATTCACATTGCACTGTATGCCTCCTTGATCTAGTGCCTCTTATTCTTCTTCTTATTTATTCTCGTATTTGGAATCAGTACTTTCATATGTGGTTCTACTATCACCTGATTCTTATACTATCAACTTATCATTTTAACCATTTTCTAGATTCTTTATAGAAGCTTTTAAACATAGACTTAAGGCATGATGATAAGATTTTTTTTTAGTAGAAATTGAAGTACCAATACTGCATGAGGATTGAAATATCTTCTCTAGGTATGATTCATCCATTTTTATTTTAATATTAAGTAATTCTATCTATCCTTTTAGTTCTATATTCTCATACTTGTAACAATTGAATGTAAGTAGTGCCATGTATAATATGCTACCAAATTCTAAAGGAATTTGAATGTCACTCTTTCCATTATCAATTGCTTAAGTAAGTCGAGTATGTAGATAATATTCTATGGTTTCAAAGTTGTCTTTTAAAGCTTCACGATGAATCCTTTTTGAGGTAAGGTCTAAGTCTCCTTCAAATTTCATAAGTAAAATCTTGATTTTAATTTTTATGAAACTTGCTCTTTCCTTTATAATAGTGTTGTTCATGTCATTGTTAGTTGTATTCTTTGAGGTAGACATCCTTATAGCTCCATAGATAAGGGTATAGATTTGATAAATCCTTTATTATATTTAGGTTATGTAGGATTCATTATATCTCCCAAGTAATTTAGAATATGATATAAAATTTAGTAGTAATTAGTTCACCTTTTGAGTTGATTTTGTAATGTTTTGAGAATAATAATCAACTTTCAATTTTACCTTATCTCTCCTAATGAAGTTCTTATAGTTGGATTTATTTTATCTCCTTAGTATGAGTATGAGACAAGTGTTACCAATAAGTTCCAACTCTATATGTAAGCAACAAATTTCCTTATTTATTCAATAATTTAATTTTCTAATTTCTAAGTATCTATAGTTTGGTGTAGTATGCCTTATAACTCCCTACTTTTGGAATGTTAAAAAATAATAGTATTTGCAAATTGATTTTGAGTTTACCAAGATTGAAAGCCTTATATCTCCTAATTGGTTATTTGCAAATATTATAAATATATAATGTACTTCAATTATAATGTTTCAAAATGGACTTGCTTTATAATTTACTAATGCTCACTTATTCCAATATAGTGGTAATTTTGACCATATATGTAGCACCTTATAACTCCAATTTTACTTTAATTAAAGCAAGCAAATTTAATATCAAAATTACCTTTGTAATGTAGTACATAAAATTTCTTAATACTTCACTCTTCTCAATGGCTATCTAGACGTTGTGTTCGTTGTATGGCAATGAGTATTCAACACTTTAAACTCTATATGGTTGATGGGAACTAGAATCACTTTAAACACATTGTATCCTTTCAATGGTTTATGATAGGCTTTTAATGAACATTCTTAATTGCACCTTTGACTCCTTGGCTTCAATATTTGAATATGTTCTCTATTGAATGCACCTTTGCTTTAATATTGGATGCAATTTCACTTACATTCCTCTTGGATGTCGATTACACTTTTCTTGGACTTCATTATGTTTTTCATCATTGTATTTTTGCGTGGTAGGTTGGGCACTTATGTAGCTTCTTTTCTCCTTGGAGTTGCACCCACGTGTCACTACAAACTTGAGAGGCATTACTATGATAAATAACGCTTCAATATTGAGTAACGCTCATTCTTCAACCGATGAGCTATGATAATTATTCTTTGAATGATGCCTTTCAACATCTGAGACTTAGATGTTAATTTAAATGTTTCTTTTGTGAATATTAGGGTGCTCTATTGATTGTGACAAGTGGTTTCCTTAATGATTGCATGTACAGTCTCTTCTAGCATATATCAAACTTTATAAACTCCTTTACCAATGAATACATAGTTTTTTTTTTGCTCTCAATTCTTCCTTCAGGTAAAAGAATGTGCTATAATTTTGGTTTGATGAAGATGATTCTATAATGCTACTCTTGGTTGGAAATTCTCCCATGGTAATGCACCTTTTGTGTTAGCTAAATCTCCCTTATCTTCATTTTTATGAGCTATAATGTAATAGATTATAACTACCCTAATATGTTGTTATTATGTTGGCTTTGATGTTTGTAGGCATTCAATGTTGTAGATGGTTGATGTGGTGGATGATAGGGTGCCTTTGAACACCTCAATACGAGTTCTATTCCAAGCCTTATGATGTCTATTTTCTCTAGCACCAATGATAGATATTGATTCCTTCGTTGGCTTGTATCTTATGCACTCTTAGCCTAGTGCATGCTCTTCACAGATGGTAGATATTGATCCCATTTCAAATGGATCATGCTAGTGCTTATGGTAGATGGTTGTAGATAGGAAAAAGAGCTATGTAAAGTGTCCTTATGACACTTAATCTCTCCCTTTGATGTAACGGTAGGATGTGAGATTGGTTCTCAAGTACAACCTGTAATAACCTCTATTTGCATCGTAAATATGAGACTCCAAGTCTCATTTTTTATCTCCTTTCTCTGATTTTAATAGCTACCTTCTTATTCTCCAATCCTTGGAGGAATTTTGACCTTAAGTTAAAAACCAATGCACATTGTGTTCTTTAAGAGAAATAAGTTAAACAGTCTAGAATAGTAAAATAGTATTCTCACCTTATTGCTCCTTCAATGCACTAATAATAAGTTAAACAATCTACAACCAAGAATAATGTCCTATTTATAAATAACTTTTAAGAGTAATATGAAACTTGCACTACAATATTGTAGGATTTAGTCTTATTTAGCTTTTAGATAGAAAATAGGTATATGATATTTTTCTTTCTATAAAAAATATATCCAACTCCTATTCTAATGTGCAGGGAATAACCCTTAGCAAAAACTATATTTTGCACTTCCCTTGAAGACTTTAAGATACAAACTTCTTATTACAACTTCTAGATTCTAATAAGGTGCTTAATGAAGCTAAGTAATGAATTGAATATAAATTTTCAAGTAATGAGACCTTTGCACCTAAGTTAAATGCCTTTAATCATATCTGAAGATGATATAGATCTTGGTGATTTGATTCACCAAGTTGTTGTCTAAAATGGTAGTAGATGACTTCAAATTCTCCTTTAAGATGTACCCTATAAATCTAAAGTGTTGTAGTTGGAATTCTCCTCCAAGATAACTTTAGTATTTTGCAATATATTCAAGAAACCCCTATCTTTTAAATGTGCCTTCTTAGCTATGAAAAAAAATATCCAAATATTTTGGATTTGGTAGGCTTCTTCTATCTATGTTCTCTTTCAACCTCCTTGTTGAATTATAGCTTCAATCTGGGCCTTTTTCTCAAGATTATGTAATTCTTGAGGTCTTCAGTGGTCTACTTCAAAATTTGGAAAACTACTTGCCAAATCCTTCTCTCTTGGGCTTGTTGTTGTATTTTGATAATGGTTTATATTTCTTCACTATCAGGAGCTTCTCATTGGTAGTGAATTTCTTAAATGAGTTATTCTAGGGAATCCTTTAATGGCTTTTATGAACTCTGTAATAAGGCTCTCCAAGCCTTATCCTAATTTCTCTTTGAGACCTCTCCAAGGTCTTCAATCTTGTAGCTTCTCTGGTATTCTCAATGATACCTTTCCTTCAACCTTCTACTATGGAAGTGTTGGCATTGAGATATCTCAGATCTCTAGAATTTGGAATAGGAAATTTTTGGTTCTTCTTCACTTCTATAATCTATAGGCTTCAATGGAGATCACCAAACTCCAATATTCCATAACTAGGAGTTCTTTAATAGAACCTTCTATGGGTCTCTTCAGCTTCTTTAGGTTGATTTATTCAATCTACTATAGGCAATCTTCAATGGAGATCACTAATCTCATATCTTCTTTTGGACTCTTCTTTGGAGTCTCTTGAATCAACAATGAGGCTACTATGGCCTTTACTTCTTCTACAATGTGCAAGTCTACAACTGGACTTCCCTAAGGTTCCTAGAATCTCCTTTTCTTCTATTTGTTGCTTCTGGTGTTGGATTGATTTTGAAGATGATATTCTTCCTAGCTCTTCTGTAGGAAGCTTCCCAAATTTATTTAAATCTCATATTTCTTGCAACAAAGTATTAGAACTATAATGGAAGGAATTCTAAGTGATGAATCTTCACTAATTGACTTGCCAATCTAGTGGAATGAATGTTGAGTTCTATTATTCATGAGTTTTTCTACAACTCTATGGAAAGAATTTAGCCAAATGCAACCTCAAAATTTCTAGAACTGAGATTTGCTTCTTTCCTCTTAGTGGCTCTCCCTATTCCTATATGATCTACCATATATTTTATACCACTATTACCTTTTTATAATGTAGGATATGGTGGAAAGCAATCAAAATATGTAAAATATGCAAAAAAGTAGGATAATGGAATTCTACAATAAGACTAAAATATGCTATTAATGAAAAGTTATAAAAATAGTACAATGCAATGTAATGGAGGAAATGAACACTCCATAACTCTTAATGAAAATTACATTGTACCTATTCACTACTCAATAGTAGTCTCACTTATGCTCCACACATCTCTTCTATTCACTATGGGGCCTATATATAAGAAGATAGATTACTTGGTCCTTACTCTTCCTAACTACCTTTCATTTGAATCATGTACAAGTGGACCCCTTGTATATTTACATATTTACTTGAACACCCCCTATATTACATTATTTGGGTATTAAAAACTTTAGTCTTCAATATGGATACTTGATCTTCAAATGTTTTTTCAACTTGATCTGGTCCTTTGTGTTATTTTTAATTCACATTGCACTATATTTATCCTTGATTTGGTTATGTAGACACCAAATTACAACCACTAATCCTCCATCCTAACCATTCCACCACCCACTTGTCCACCATACACATTTTTTGCCAATTATTTGGCCCAATTCCAAATTTCTTGCCATTTCCTAACCCAATTGAGATTATTTTAATATTATTTTATATTATTTTTTATTTAATATAATATTTTATATTATATTATAATATATTTATTATAATATATATTTATAAACTCAATTAACCACATTCGTTCGATCCAATATAATGCCTACTGTCCATCTTCATTAATCCATGCCAAATCTAAAAAGTAATCTCAACCTTAGGATCTAATTTAATCTTAGCCACATGATAAAAAGTGTAAGGCTAAAACCCTAAGAAAACCCTAGGTTGGATTATAAATAAGAGCATTCATAATGCTCAAACCTTGGAACTGGAACTAGAACCTTGAGATTAGAATTTGTATCCTGGAGGAGTCATTGGTGAAGTCCTAGAGAAGTCGAAAGAGATAGAATCCCGAAGATCCAAAGCCCTAGCTAGCCAATAAGACTTCTATTGTTCCAGCCATCCCCACATCCATTCCCTTGCCACATTCTGCCACCTCCAAATTAGAGCCTGCTGCATCACACCATCTGTTATCAAATATGCAACAATGAAACAAAATCACGGTGTTATTAACCCCCCTTTTTGTTTTTGTGCATGCGGATCTATAGATTCCACATATTTTTGAATGAATGTTGAAGCTGGAGTGGTCCAGCATCAGATACCTGAAGCCCACTCAACCCTGTTGGAAGCAAGGACACATCAATCTAAAGACACTTCATGGTTATAGCTAGGGTTTCGGAGAACCCTAGCATTTTTGTAAATAATTGTATCAAATACTCTCATTGAGTACAGATTGTATCAAAGGAGTTTATTGGATCCCCATTTTTTATTGAATATATCCATTTGTGCAATCTTGTATTTCATTGTGTTATTTGATTTCCTTATTTTATTTAAGTGTCGTGTTCTTGTCTTCACAAATGGTGATCACGGTAGGACCCCAGAAGGGTTCTTTATTTTGATATATCTTGTTGTATCATTTATTTTTTGTTTTGCATTTATTGATTTTATTTTGCTGGTTTGTATTAAAAGGGTTTTAGGGACGAAAAATGTACAGGGACAAAAAACATATTGTTTTCCTGCACAAACTACCCTCATGATTTTGGCCATATCTCACTCATGCGGAGTAGGATTGGGATGAAATTTTGAGGGTAGGTTCCTGACATGCCATAGCATGTCTCCACAAAATTTTAGGTCAATCAATGTAGCAAATATCTCAGAATGACTTCACCAAAACGTAGTATTTCCTGGTAAGCCCTACATCCATTCAACTTAAATTTTTGTGTTATTTATTTATTTATTTACTTATTTTGTGTTCTATGTGTAATTTCAAGTGTTGGGATAAAATTAAACACATTAAAGAAATATGGAAAAACAATCATCATAAGTTGCGTTTTCAAGTTACATCTTGCATGTTAAAACATTTAGTTTTAGGTTTCATGTTTAATGGTGTGACTGTTTGCATCCATGTTTACATTTAAATCAAAAATATCATACCTAGTTGCATTATTAGGGTTAAAATATGCTTGCTTTCTTTGTTTAAGCTGGAATAACATGAACATACAAAAAGTAGTCCTACTCTAGGGTGGCACCTTAGCAGGGAAGTGGACAAACCCTCTGGTGGTCTTTTCATACCATTTGGTATCATTTGTAGGTAGAGGTTTCAAGTGGTGTACTTCACTTCCATTGACAAAATTTTTATCTTTATGTTAGCTTCTAGTTTAAACTTAGGAATCTTGTTACTTTTAATATTGCTTGGAACACAATAAATAAAAAAAATATATAAAATTGACATCACACACTGCACGTTGCACTTTTAAATAGTAATAGTTGGATTTCATCACCAATAATTGCTTGAGGTTTGGTGATGGTGGCATTAATATCCATCCACCAAATCTCTGCCCCTAGACACCTTAGGACATACCCCCGAGCAAACTTGTTGGAGGTCATTACCAACAAGAATCTCGTTGCCTCGGCCAGCCTTAGTTTTTACTTTTATTTTACATTAAAAAATATTAAGTAATCATCAAAACACATAAAAATATCACTTAAAAGGAATATCACATTAATAAAGAAAAATAAAAAAACCTGAGGTAAGCCACATGGTTCAAAATTAGGACTGTTTGATTATTTTCTTTCAATAATTTAAATTTTGACCAAGTGTTAAGTTTTGTGTTTACTTTGGCATATATTTAGTAGTTTTGATTTTCATTAGATTAGAATAGTTTAATGGAAAATAAAACAAACCCACTTGCTACTTTAGTAGCCAACCCTTCCAATTCTATTCAACTTAGCTTGCCTAGACAATCCTTAGCCATATCATCATTTACATGGCTCAACCTTAGCCATCTCATCATTAACATGGATCAACCTTAGCCATTTCATAATTAACCTGGCTCAACCTTAGCCATCTCATCATTAACATGGTTCAACCTTAGCCATATCATCATTAACATGGCTCAACCTTAGCCATTTAATAATTAACATGGCTTAACCAATAGCCATTTGATCATTAACATGACTCAAAATTAGCCATTTCATCATTAATATGGCTCAACCTTGGTGATATCATAATTAACATGGCTCAAACTTAGCCATATCATCATTAACATGGCTCAACCTTAGCCATATCATCATTAACATGGCTCAACCTTAGCCATTTTATTATTAACATGGTTTACCCTTAGCCATATCATCATTAACATGGATTAACCAATAGCCATTTGATCATTAACATGGCTTAACCTTAGCCATTTCATCATTTACATGGCTTAACCTTAGCCATATCATCTTTAACATGGCTCAACCTTAGCCATTTCATCATTAAAATGGCTCAACCTTAGCCATCTCATAATTAACATGGCTCAACCTTAGCCATTTCATCATTAACATGGATCAACCTTAGACATATCATCATTAAATGGCTCAACCTTATCCATATCATCATTAACATGGCTTAACCAATAGCCATTTTATCATTAACATGGCTCAACATTAGCCATATCATAATTAACATGGCTCAACCTTAGCCATCTCATCATTAACATGGCTCAACCTTAGCCATATCATCATTAACATGGTTCAACCTTAGCCATTTCATCATTAATATGGCTTAACATTAGCCATCTCATCATTAATATGGCTTAACCAATAGCCATTTCATCATTAACATGGCTCAACCTTAGCCATATTATCATTAACATGGCTCAACCTTAGCCATCTTGTCATTAACATGGCTTAACCAATAGCCATTTCATTATTAACATGGCTTAACCTTAGCCATTTCATTATTAGCATGGCTCAACCTTAGCCATCTCATCATTAACATGGCTCAACCTTAGCCATATCATCATTAACATGGCTCAACCTTAGCCATTTCATCACTAACATGGCTCAACCTTAGCCATTTCATCACTAACATGGCTCAACCTTAGCCATTTCATCACTAACATGGCTCAACCTTAGCCATATCCATCACTAACATGGCTCAACCTTAGCCATATTCATCACTAAAATGGCTCAATCCTTAGCCATTTCATCATTAACAGAGATGGGTAAGGTTGGCTAGACAAGCTAGGTTGGACAAAATTGGAAGGGTACTCAACCCCTTTGGTAAAAGTTCAAAAAAAAAAAAAACCCTTAAGGAGAACTCAATCCCTTGGGTCACATTCCAATTTCATTTCATTTCCAAAAATCCCCTAAGGTACTCAATCCCTTTGGTCACATCAAATTCCAAAATCAAAAATCCCCAAAGGTACTCAATCCCTTTGGTCACATCAAAATTCAAAATCAAAAATCTCCAAAGGTACTCAATCCCTTGGTCACATTTCATTTCCAAAAAGCTCCAAAGGCATTTAACCCCTTTGGTCATCAACTTATCAGGCTAGGGGGAGTAAAACACCCTGAACCACTAAGCATCATACACTTGAAAAGCATTCCATGCTTAATGTGATTGATATATGTGTATATATACATGGCTTAAAAAAAAAACCAAATCATTCACATAGGCATTACCACATGGCATACATTCCATTGGAATTTACATTTAGGCATTTGACATGCATTTTTATTTTTCCATTCATGCATTGTTTCATTCGCATACATTAAATCATACATATTCCATTGCATTGTACAATTTCCATTTGCATATCAAAAATCCATTGCATTAGGCATATACATTTTCATCCATACCATCCCATTTCCAAAGATCATTTATAGTAATGATGATATGGCCATAAAACAAAAAAAGTCAAGTTATAACAATTGGGGATACCTAGTTTAAAGAAATCATGCAACCCTCACAAAAGTCATATGTCAACCACATCATGTGTCAAAAATTCATAAGGCCTAAAATTTTCAATCACTCAACCATTACTAGTGTAACAAACAACTTCCAAACGGATGTCTGATTTTCTTTAGGACCAAAAACACACTTTACAAACTAAGAAAGTCTTGAGCATGCCCAATCGATCATGAAATAGTCTTGAATAAATCACATTCCATCACATCTTAAAAATATTATGAGATAGGGGGGCTAGTACCATCCTTGGGTAGTACCTCGAGGTGAAAATGATATATTCCTCACTTGTCCCATCATGCAACATAGTAAAAAAATAGTGGTTCTCACCACTACCATAATTTCTCTCCAAAACATAAACATAAAAAAAGATATATAATAAGGATAAGGTCAAAATTCTCATCACACCTTGGTTGAGAATCTGATTCCCCTAATCTCTATACAAAAATTAACAAATCAAATTCCAAACACCCTTGATCCCTAAAGTCATAAGAATTTATACTACATGTACCTGACCAGGATGGGTAGTCATCCCCAAGGCCTAAAAGATCAATTCCATAGGACTATGGAGTGAATCTCCATCAGAGCTATAGATGCTTTATTGGTAGTGGAGTAAGCTCATGTGAGACGACATGTCTCTCCTCCAAAAAGGTAGACCTCTGAATGCACATAAGGATGGGCTAGCCTCAAGTCATATCCATAATAGGTCACGCCTAAAAACCACTCATAATGGGCTAATGAACTTCACATGTACACACACTGGTACTTGATTGGATAGGGTCATTGTCTTGCTCAAGACCTGGTAATTGAACATCACTCGCACACACATTTGGTTCTAAATAAAGGTAGAAAACCTAGTGAGTTTGGTTGGTGACACTAGTACATTTTAGTCTTTGAAAATATTTCCATTTTCCATATCAACATCCATGTTTTATTCCATATAAACATCCATATCTTCTTTCGTATAAACATCCATATGTTCTTTCATGTCAACATCCACATCTTCATTGCAATTCCAAGTCGCATAAAACCACTAAATTGGGTAACTTCAACTGACAAACAATGGACAAAGGAAAATGACCAATAAATTTTTTGAACTATAAATGATCACCAGTATATCATGCATATCCACATCATTTAGTTGCTTTAAGCATCCACAAAAGCAACCATTCACATTTCATGTAGTTACATTAATCATCCATATAGATTACATTTTCATGCATACATACATCATGTCAGTCATCCATATACATTTAGCTTGCATACATATATCATTTAGCTTGCATTAGGCATCCATAAAAATATTCTTAAACATGCATTGCATCCACAACAAGCATTCACACAACCATAACACAAAAAGTATAAGTCATGTATATGTATATATATATATATATATATATATATATATATAATTCACATATGCAAATATTTCTAGAAAGTTCAAACAACATCATAAGTTGGAGGTGTTAAATGTATTACACTTTTTCCTCCAATAAAACAAACAACACAAACTTGCTGGTGTTCAAGGTATCATACCTTTCCCACCAATTTCAACAAACAATTCAATCATGCATAAGCATTACATAATCATAAACAACAATTACTAGGTTCAAAAGGTTGCGTCATTTTGTCAAAGGTTGCACCCTTTTCCTTGCATTCACACCATAATTCATCATCAAAAACCCCTTTATCTATTAAGGGCAATGAACATACACAAATCATTTCAAAAACCCCCTTTCAACCGTTGGGGCAAAAATGACATCACATTTTGCATGGTATTATACACCAACCCCCTTTCAACCATTGGGGCAAAAACGGTATCACATTTTACATGGTATTATACACCAACCCCCTTTCAACCGTTGGGGCAAAAATGGTATCACATTTTGCATGGTATTATACACCAACCCCCTTTCAACCATTGGGGCAAAAATGGTATCACATTTTGCATGGTATTATACACCAACCCCCTTTCAACCATTGGGGCAAAAATGGTATCACATTTTGCATGGTATTATACACCATCCCATTTCAACCGTTGGGGAAAAAACGACATCACATTTTTCATGGTATTATACATCAACCCCCTTTCAACCGTTGGGAAAAAAATGACATCACATTTTGCATGTTATTATACACCCCCCCTTTCAACCGTTGGGGCAAAAATGGTATCATATTTTGCTTGGTATTATACACCAACCCCATTTCAACCGTTGGGGTAAAAACAACATCACATTTTGCATGGTATTATACACCAACCCCCTTTCAACCATTGGGGCAAAAACGATATCGCATTTTTCATGGTATTATACACAAACCCCATTTCAACCGTTGGGGCAAAAATGACATCACATTTTGCATGGTATTATACACCAACTCCCTTTCAACCGTTGGGGTAAAAACAACATCACATTTTACATGGTATTATACACCAACCCCCTTTCCACCATTGGGGCAAAAATGGTATCACATTTCACATCATTCATGTCATCCACAATCACATGGTATTATACACCAACCCCTTTTTCACCGTTGGGGCATAAACAACATCACATGTTACATAATTCATATCATCATGGTATTTTACATCAACACCCTTTCCACCGTTGGGGCAAAAATGGTATCACATTTGCATTTCACACCATTCATTCATCATTTGCACAAATTCATGACATCATCCATTATTCACACATTTTTTCAATTGGATTGTGAGATACATTCATAAATCATTCGCCAATTGAGGGGGTAAGCTACAAAATTCCAAAAATTCTTTATTCTTTTGTCTTCAACATCAGTGGTCAAATCCAACGATAGAGAGATGCTACTTCTGTGCCCATAGCCCAAGCAGGTGTCTCGTATTTTTGCACCATATTGTGTTTCACACAACATGGTACAAAAAAGGGCATCTGTAGACACCAAATTATAGCCACTAATCCTCCATCCTAACCATTCCACCACCCACTTGTCCACCATACACATTTCCCACCAATTATTTGGCCCAATTCCACTTTTCCCACCTTCAAAAGGCCCACTTTAGCCCTTTCCCGCCATTTCCTAACCCAATTGAGATTATTTTAATATTATTTTATATTATTTTTTTTTTAATATAATATTTTATATTATATTATAATATATTTATTATAAAATATATATTTATAAACTCAATTAACCACAACCATCCGATCCAATCTAATTTCCACCGTCCATCTTCATTAATCCATGCCACATCTAAAAAGTAATCTCAACCTTGGATCTAATTTAATCGTAGCCACACGATCAAAATTTTAAGGCTAAAACCCTATGAAAACCCTAGGTTGGATTATAAATAAGAGCATTCATAATGCTCAAACCTTGGAACTGGAACTCGAACCTTGAGATTAGAATTTGTATCTTGGAGGAGTCATTGGTGAAGCCCTAGCGAAGCTAAAAGAGATAGAATCCTGAAGATCCAAAGCCCTAGGTAGCCAATAAGAATTTTGTTGTTCCAGCCATCCCCACATCCATTCCATCACCACATTCTACCACCTCCGAATCAGAGCCTACTGCATCACGCTATCTTTTATCAAATATGCAACAATGAAATGAAATCAAGGTGTTATTACCCCCTTTTTTTGTTTTTGTGCATGCAGATCTGCAAATTCCACATATTTTTGAATGGTTGTTGAAGCTGGAATGGTTCGACATTGGATACCTGAAGCCCACTCACCCCGTTGAAAGCAAGGACACATCAATATGAAGACACTTCATGGTTATAGCTAGGGTTTTGGAGAACCCTAGCATTTTTGTAAATCATTGTATCAAATATTCTCATTGAGTATCGATTGTATCAAAGGAGTTTATTGGCTCCCCCTATTTTATTGAATATATCCATTTGTGCAATTTTGTATTTCATTGTGTTATTTGATTTCCTTATTTTATCGAAGTGTCATGTTCTTGTCTTCATAGGTTCCTCTTCTTCTTCTTCTTCTTTATTCTCATCTTTGCAATCAATACTTTCATATGTGGATGTACTATCACCATATTATTGCAAGAGTATCTTCTCTTTGCCTTTGTTCTTTTCATCAATTTCTAGGTTTTGTATAGAAGCTTCTAAATAAAGACTTAAGGCATCTTGATAAGATTTTATGTTAGTAGAACTTGAAGTACTAGTACTGCATGAGGATTGACATATCTTCTCTAGGTATGATTCATCTATTTCTATTTGAAGTTTAAATAATTCTATCAATCATTTTAGTTCTATATTCTCATCCTTGTAACATTTGAATGTAAGTAGTGCTATGTATAATATGCTACCAAATTCTAAAGGAATTTGAATATCACTCTTTCCATTATCAATTGCTTTAGTAAGTTGAGTATGCAGATAATATTCCATGGTTTCAAAGTTGTCTTTTAAAGCTTCACTATGAATCCTTTTTGAGGTAAGGTCTAAGTATCCTTCAGATTTTCTAAGTAAATTCTTGATTCCAATTTTTATGACACTTGCTCTTTTCATTCTAATAGTGTTGTTCATATCATTATTAGTTGTGTTCTTTGAGATAGATATCCTCATAGCTCCCTAGATAAGGGTATATGAATTAATTTGATAAATCCCTTCTTGGATTTAGGTTATGTAGGAATCCTGATATCTCCCAAGTAATTTATAATATGCTATAGGTTTTTTTAGTAATTGGTTCACCTTTTCAGTTGATTTTGTAATGTTTTGAGAATAATAATCAAATTTCAATTTTACCTTATCTCTCCAAATGAAGTTCTTATAGTTGGATTTCTTTTGTCTTCTTAGTACGAGTATGAGACAAGTGTTCCCAATAAGTTCCAACTCTATATGTAAGTAATAGATTTTCTTCTTTATTCAGTAATTTAATTTTCTAATTTCTAAGTATCTATAGCTTGGTGTAGTATGCCTTATAACTCCCTACTTTTGGAATCTTAGAAAATAATAGTAATTGCAAATTGATATTGAGTTTACCAAGGTTGACAGTATTATATCTCCTACTTGGTTATTTGCAAATATTATAATATTATAATGTACTTAAATTATAATACTTCAAAATGGAATTTCTTTATAATTTACTAATGCTCGATTATTCCAATATAATAGTTATTTTGACCATATATGTAGCACCTTGTAACTCCAACATTACTTTAATTAAAGCAAGCAAATTTAAAATCAAAATTACCTTAGTAATGTAGTACGTTGGATTACTTAATACTTCACTCTTCTCAACAACTCTTTAGGAACTGTGTTCATTATATGGTGATGAGTATTTAACACTTTAAACTCTGTATGGTTTATGGGCACTGAAATTGCTTGAAACACATTGTATCCTTTCACTAGTTTATGATAGGCTTTTAATGAACATCCTTAATTGCACCTTTGAGTCATTGGCTTCAAGCTTTGAATACGTTCTCTACTGAATGCACCTTTGCTTTAAGGTTTCCTATAATTTCACTTACATTCCCCTTGTATGTCGCTTACATTTTGCGTGGACTTCATTGTATTTTTTGTCACTATGTTTTCCCTTGGTAGGTTGGGCACTTATGTAGCTTTTGTTCTCCTTGGAGTTTCAACCATGTGTTACTATGAAATTGAGAGGTGTTACTATGATAAGTAACACTTTAGTCTTGAGTAACACTCCTTCCTTTTCCAACTGATGAGCTATGATAAATATGCTTTGAATGAAGCCTTTCAACATTCGAGACTTAGATGTTACCTTAAGAATTTATTTTATGAATTTTAGGGTTCTCTATTGACTATGACAAGTGGTAACTTTCACAATTGTATGTATAGTATCTTCCAACATTTATAAAACCTTATAAACCCCTTTTCTAGTGAATATATAGCTATTTTCTTGCTCTCAACGCTTCCTTTAGGTGAAAGAATATGCTTTCTTTCTGGTTTGATGAAGATGGTTCTATGATGCTACTCTTGGCTAGAAGTTCTCCCATGGTAATGTACCTTTTGTATTAGCTAAATATCCCTTCTGTTCACTAGAATGAGTTATAATGTAATAGATAATAACTACCCTAATATGTTGTCCTTACATTGGTTTTGATGCTTGTTGACAGTCGCTTTTGTAGATGATCGATGTGGTGGATGATAGGGTATATTTGAAAACCTCAATATGAGTTAAATTTTGAGCCTTAGTATGGCTCTTTGCTCTAGAACCAAGGTTGGATATCGAGCCCTTCGTTGGCTCATCTCTTATGCATGCTTAACCTAGTTCTTGCTCTTCATAGATGGTAGATGTTGATCCCCTTTCAAATGGCTCCTACTAGTGCTTTTGGTAGATGGTTGTAGATAGGATCAAGAGCTATGTAAAGTGTCCTTATGAAACTTAATATATCCCTTTGATGTAATGGTAGGAGGTGAGTTTTGTGCTCAAGTATAAACCTATAATAACCTCTATTTGCACCTTAAATTCAAGATACTCAAAGTCTCGTATTTTAGCTCATTTGTTTGATTTTAATGGCTGCCTTCTTCTTCTCCACTCCTTGGAGGAATTTTGATCTACTTGGTGGTTTCTTTATACCACAATAAATTATAGGTTTTGTGAATTGACTAGTGTCTTTAGACACTTTGATATATGCAGATTTTGTACCATTTGGTTTTCATCTTAAGTTAACAACCAATGCACATAATGATATTTAATAGTAATAAGTTAAAAAATCTAGAATAGTGCAATAGTATTCTCACCTTATTGCTCCTTCAATGCACTAATAACACGTCTTAAATAATGCACCAATAATCTTTGCAACTAAGAATAATGTCCTTTTTACAAATAACTTTTAAGAGTAATCTAAAACCTGGACTATAATCAATGTTGTAGGATGTAGTCTTCTTTATATTTTAGATAGACAATAGGTAGATGATATTTTTCTTTTTGTCAAAAATATATCCAAATCCTATTCTAATGTTTAGGTAATAACCCTTAACAAAAAATATCCTCTACACTTCCCTTGAAGACTTTAAGATGCAACCTTCTTCTTGCAATTTCTAGATTCTAATAAGGTTCTTAATGAAGTTAAGTAATGAATTGAATATAAGTGTTCAAATAATAAACCCTGTGCACCTAAGTTGCATACCTTTAATGATCTCTAAAGATGATTTAGATCATAGTGTTTTGATTCACCAAGTTGTTATCTGGAATGGTACTAGATAACTTCACCTTCTTCTTCATGATGTATCCTGGAAATATGAAGTGTTGTAATTAGGATTTTCCTCCAAGACCTCTTTAGTATTTTGTTGTAGATTCAATAAACCCATATCCCATAAACCTTTATTTTTCTCAAGATTTTTTAAGTCTTGAAATATTCACTAGTCTCCTTTTAAATTTTGCAAACTACTTTCCAAATCCTTCTCTCTTAGGCTTTTTGTTAGATGATAATAATTATCCCAATTTATTCACTATCAGGATCTTCTCCTTGGTACTAAATTTCTTCAATGAGTTCTTCTAGGGACTTCTTTAATGGATTTTATGAACTCTGCAATAAGGCTCTCCAAGCCTTCTCCTTGTTTCTCCTTGAGACCTCTCCAAGGTCTTCAATCTCATAGCTTATGTTGTCTTATCAATGAGACCTTTCCTTCAACCTTCTACTGTGTAAGTGTTGGCAATGAGATCTCTCAAATCTCTAGAATATGCTGCTTCTAGAATCTAGAATAGAACCTTGCTAGTAATTTTTCATTTTTTCAATCTATAGGCTTCAATGGAGATTACCAACCTCAAATTTTCCAAAACTAGAAGTTCTTTCATAGGACCTTCTATGGGTCTCTTCATCTTCTTTAGGCTGATTTCTTCAATATGCTATTTGTAGTCTTCAATGGAGATCACCAATCTCCTATCTTCTTTTGGAATCTTCTCTAGAGTCTCTTGAATCAACAATGAGGCTACTATGGTCTTTTCTTCTTCTGTAATGTATACGTCTGCAACATGACTTCCCTTAGTTTCCTAGAATATTCCTTTCTTATTTTTGTTGCTTCTAGTGTTGAATAAATTTTGAAGATGATATTCTCCCTATCTCTTATGTAGGAAGCTTCCCAAATTTCTTCGAATCTCCTTTTTTCTACAACAAAGTATTAGGACTATAATGGAAGGAATTCTAATTGATAAATCTTCACTAGCTGATTTACTAATCTAGTGGAATGAATGTTGAGTCCTAGTCTTCACGAGTTTTTTTGCAACTCTGTGGAAAGACTCTAGCCAAATGCAATCTCAAAAATTCTAGAACTAGTATTTGCTTCTCTCCTCTTAGTGGCTCTCCCTCTTCCTATTTGATCTACCATATATTTTATACCAATATTACCTTTTGATAATGTAGGATATGGTGGAAAGCAATCAAAAGATGTAAAATATACAAAAAACTAAGATAATGGAATTCTACAATAAGATTAAAATATGCTATTAATGGAAAGTTATGAAAATAGTACAATGCAATGTAATGGAGGAAATGAACACTCCACAACTCTTAATGCAACCCACATTGTACCTATTCACTAAATAGTAATCTCACTTTTGCTACACATATCTCTTCTATTCACTATGGGGCCTATATATAAGAAGATAGATTACTTGGCCCTTACTCTTCCTAACTACCTTTCCTATGACTCATTTACAAGTAGACTCCTTGTACATTTACATCATTGCACATTGACATGTGTATTTATTACTTCTTCCTCAAGTAACCTAAAATAAACTCCTAGTCTAAAAATGTACCCAAGGTAGTACATTGACATGTACCTAAATAATGTAATATACTCTAACAATAAAATCCCCACTCTTTGGGTCTAAGGGCTTGGTTCAAAAGTCAAAATGCTTTTGTAGGAGCGTAGAGACCAGCGTTCTAATCCTTTGTGACCTATAGTACTGGTGGGCATGTCGTGTTAGCATAGTCGGATATATAAAAATTTTACCCGATGTAATTAGAGGTTATAGTGGTGACAAGGAGCGAAATTCAAATACACGAAGAGGCATAGAAAATTATAACGAGTTACTGATTCCTCTAGTGTAATAAAAAAAATAATCCCCACTCCCCATTATTGAAGGCACAAGGATCAAATATGATTTCTATAGATCTTTTTGTGTCAATCCAAAATGGCTAAGGAACTCCAAGTTACAAATGTTGAGGGCAGCCAAGACCTTGCTGATGTAGTTTTCACTAATGTGATAAGTGATTTAAAGAGGATGGTCCACGTAAACAACATATAAAGTAATATCATTTTCTTGGAAAGAGATGAGATGATGTACTCCTAAAAAACCCATAATACTATTGATATAATCAAGCTACACATTATGAGGGACCACCCACTCACTTAAGAGTTTGGGAAGCATATCTTAGTGGGAAGAGAATGTCTTTAAAAGATCAGGGAAAATTGTAGTAGGTGCATCCTATTGTTGTTGATATAGATTGAAATGTCCAATATTAGATGATGGTATGAGTATCGAAGGCATATTAGCTATGGGGTTTTTATTTTTCTATCATAAGACTAAAGGGGGTTGGGGAGATTGATTAGAATATTGGCGCTTTTTTTGTTGTTGGGTTATAACAAGGATTGAGACTACACCTACCATGTTTTTAAAATTCACATTATTGGTAGCATTTTGATGGCTTTTTAAGCCTTAATACTACCACAAAATATCATAGGTTATATTTCACATGATCCAATATAATATAGCCATAATATAATAAGGTCAAAATAATAATAATAGTAGAATAATATGAGCAAATTAATATGTAAAACAAGGCTTATAATAAATACAATAACATTCAATAATATGCAAAAATATGAATGTAAATAGCCTTAATCATTCATGTACTATGCATGAAATATAACATACAATATTAATTGCTCAAAATGTATACAAGCTTTATTGCTTCTATTTCTCTTACAAATATGACAGTAATATTCTCATTTCTTGTGATCCTTGTGATGGAGTATTATCTCCATAATATAGCCAAGTAGTGTGACTCTTTGGATATTTGATTATTCCTTTCCATATGTGAAGTCTCACTCTTGGCTTGACTACTTTTGACTTGCATACTTGATGAAAACTTGACACTATAACATATTCACACCTAAACATAAATCTTACACTTCTATAACATGCACACTCTAATATAAGAAACTTGTACACATATTTACATTATATATTTGATCTCATACATACAAGATACTTGCACACATAGACTCAACATACACTTGCACTCTAACTTACATGACACTTGTGCATTTCCTACACGTTCACACTTACATAAAAGGGAAATATAACTCACACTCTAAACTATGACAACTCTAATCCATTATTTACAAATGTACCATGAAGATATCATGGGGTACATTAGCATGCACTAAATAATGTAATATGCTTCAACACATTTTAGTTATGATTAGGTAAGGGGTTCTAGAAAATCCCAAGATCTTGATTAGAGGAAGACTAAGAGCTAAAATCATCGTCAACAATATAACCTCCATCTCTGAAGTTTTGGATGATGTTACATAAGGTGTTACACCTATCAGACTTATGACCAATGAAACGATGAAAATCATAATGCTTATTGGGATTATACCAATGAGGTGTTTCTTGTGATTGGTCTATGGGTTTCAATTGTGGAAGCTCTATCATTTTGGCCTCCAAAATTTATTTTAAAATATCATATGGAGGTAGCTCCAACCTAGTTAAATTTTTCTTAGGCTTTTGTTATTTACCTAAGACGATCTTGTGGGGTGTAGGGGCCATTGTATTCATGTTGTTCATTTGGAAGTAACCGATGACCATGTCACCTACAACATGCTTATTTTTATATTGATTCTTAGGTTTATATTTATCCTTTAGGATTATAAGTTGCCCTCTCCATAAAATAATTGCCTCTACTAATGAGTGTCGTTATTGTCATTATTTAATTTCAATGTTTGTCAAATCCAAGGTGGTGTCCAAGGCTCTCTAAGATAGAGGAGTTTGACAAGTTATACAATTTAATCATTAGTTCATAGGATTTATTAAATTAAATAGAGTTTTATTAGGTCTTTCAAAGGTCACACTATTCCTAATTTATAGAACTGAAATTACCTCTAAATTATAGAATTGACACTTAATCTAAATTTGCATAATTGAAACTTAATCTAAATTTGCAGAATTAAAATTATTGAAGGAACTAATTTACGCTTGCTAATTTAAATAACATGAAAATAAAATACTAATTTTAATCCAACTAATTTTAACCATGTTGAAATTGAAAATGCTAAAACTGTCAGAAAAGTTGTAAAAACTGTCAAAAACGTTTTTGCAAAAAATGTCAAAAAAGTTGCTAAAATTGAAATATAAAAGGAGAGGTATAAAATGCATAAAAAATAGGGGTCATATAGCTGTAAAAAAAACTCACACACATCACACTTAAAACATAAGGAAAAACATGGTAAAAACAAAGAAAATATTGTTTACAAAATTTAAGCAAGAAATTGACAAAAAATCTACAAAAAATAAAAAACTATCAAAAACCTACAAAAATACTTCCTTCCTCTAGCCTTGAGAGTGGGCCTTTGATCCCTGGTCTATAATAAGGTGTAATAAATCCTAAATATAAACTCTAAAATGCTCACTCACTCACAAATCAACACATTTAGATAAACTACACTTTTATTGAAAACTATTGTAACCTTTACAACTCTATCAACTTCATGTTATTTCCTATTTTATGACTAATTCTCTAACTAACTTAACCAATGGGTGAGTGGACCTATTTATACTACTTATTACATACTATTTTCAATTACAAAATTAAATAATACACTGGTGATGCTTGATTTATTGGTCTATTGCAGCAGACTTGGTCTATTTCAGGAAATAATCTGTTGCAACAGTCATCTGTGCACCTATTCATGACTTCAATCTAGTGGGAATCAGCCAAGTGTTGGAAATATGTTGAATATTTTCCATGTCATTATGGTGGGGCTAACACTAAAAGATATTGAACACTCTGTACCTATACTCATCGGGGTTTAAGTTATTTTTAGACCCATATAGACTTTTAGGGTTATTATATTTGAACCCATGCTTTTTTGCCTATGATAATGTAAAAATACGTGCATGTGCCTTTGTTATATATATAACACTTGCATTAGGGTTTAGAGAGATAGAAGGAAAATATTATTGTATTGGAGACGGTCAAGTTAATGCAATAATAAGATAATACTATGCTGGTTTTTTCCCATTTGAGGGTTTCCAAGATAAATATTGTGTAATGTGTGAATCTACGATCTTCTTCTTTTGATTATATTATTATTGCTTTTTTGTTTTAGTTTATTAGGGCTATTTATTTGGTATCAAAGCTAGGTTTTAGAGTTTTTTGAGGAGTAAGGGTTTCAACCTTGTGATAAATTAATTCTTGAGTGGGAGCCATACGCGAAAGGATCCAGATAAAGGAGAAATATGGGAAGCACACGGATAAATATTAAGAAAATTAATTAATAGAATTTTGAGCTATGGAAACTCAAGATGGAGGATCTGTTGGTTGATAGAGATCAGTGGATTACGGTCTCGAGAACAAAACCAACATCGATGATAGATGAGGATTGGCTAAAAATAAATAGGAAGGCAAGGAGCTCTATCAAATTGTGCTTATCAAACTTAGTATTATTGAATGTATCTATAAATCCCATGATAAATATGTTATGGGAGAATCTGGTAATATTGTATCAGAAAAAGTCACTGGTAAATAAATTTTTTTCCTAAAAGAAATTGTATCCACTTTGGATGAATGATGGTGACTCTGTGGTTGAACATCTGAATGTTTTTTACACTGTGGTAAGTCAAATAACCTCTATAGAAGTAAAAATGGATTGAGAGAAAAAATGTATTACTTAAATTTGTTTATTACCTAATTCATGGGATAATCTAGTTATGGCTATCACCAATACTACATCTACATTGAAATTGAAGGATATAGTAGGAACTTTGATGTCTGAGGAGATGAGACAAAAATATTTTGAGGATTATCATAAAAAGGATGTCTTGGTTGTGAGAGGTAATTCTCAAGAAAGAAGCAAAAAGAAATTAGGATAAAATAAATCAGGAGAAAAGAAATCAAAATCTAGGGGTAAATCTGTTGCTCCAAAAAAGAGTAAATACTAGAATTGTGGTAAAGCAGGGCATTATAAAAGAGATTGTAGATCTAAAAATACTGATAATAATCGATCATATGATGAAGGAACTTCTACAAAAAAGAAGACCACAAATGAAGATTCAGGGGACTTATTCTTAGCTATAGCTTGCTCAAGTGAATGCCATGACTCATGGTTGATTGACTCAGGTGCTTCTTTTCATATGAATTCTCATAGGGAGGGGTTCAGTGAATATGAAAAGATAGATGAGGTAAAATCTTCTTGGGAGACAATTCGACATATAAAATAATAGGTTGAGGAAGAGTCTAGCTAAGGTTAAAATATGGAAGAATTAAAACCCTTCATGGTGTGTTGCATATTCTAGGTTTGGCAAGGAATTTGATATCTGTGAGTAAGATGAATGATGTAGGTGTGAATGTGGTATTTAATAAGGATAGATGCAACATGGTTCATGGATATTTGGTGTTGGTAAGGAGATTTCACACGGGAACTTTGTTCAGACTTGAGGCTAGCACTGTAAGTATTAATTGCAATAACTCTTCAATGGTACAGGAAAATAATACGACTAAAATAGCTTCGAGTATTCCTACAAAGAAGAAAATATTGTGGCACCAACGCATGGGGCACATTGGTGAGAAAGAAATTCGAACATTGAAAATGAAAGGTATGGCTGAAGGAATTTATGATTGCCCATTAAATTTTTATTTTTATGAGCACTGTATTTTTGGGAAACAAACTAGAGTCAAGTTTCCAAGTAGTGCTACAAGGTCTAAAGGAATTCTACATCTAGTTCATAGTGATGTGTTTGGACCTGTAAAAGTACCATCATTAGGTAAATATATCTATTTTGTTACATTTATAGATGACTTATCAATAAAGACATGGGTATATTTTATAAGGAATAAATCTAATATTTTAAATAAATTTAAAGAGTTTAAGGCTCTTGTATAAAATCAGATAGAGAAAAAGATAATTTTTTTGAGAAGTGATAATGGTGGTGAGTATTGCTCTAATGAGTTTGAGTAGTTTTGTAATGAATGTGGAATAGAAAGGTAGAGAAATTCATATAATCCACAACAGAATGGGGTTATAGAACGGATGAACAGGACATTGATGGATAAGGCTAGAAGTATGCTAAGTGGTGGAAGGTTAGAAAATAAGTTCTAGGTATAAGCTGTGTTAACAACTTGTTATCTCATAAATAGATCTCCTACCTCAAATTTGGTGGACAAGACTCCACAGGAAGTATGTACTGGTAAGAAACTCTCTATCGAACATATAAGGGTTTTTGGTTGTGATGCTTATATGTATGTACCAAAAGAGAAAATGACTAAGCTAGACTATAAATCTAAAAAATGCATATTTGTGGGTTATAGTACTAGTGTTAAAGGATGTAAGTTGTGGAACCCAAAAACACATAAGGTTGTTTACAATCGTAATGTGATATTTAGAGAAACAAAAGGGGTTTTAAAATAGGAAATGCAACCAAGCAAAGAACCAAAAATAGTGTAGGTAAAACTAGAACAGGAGCAATAACTAGAGGTACAACCTAAATTACAGAGAGAGTCTGAAGAGGAATATTCAAAGGAAGAAGGTGAGGAGAAAGTTGAAGATGCAAAACCTAGAACTCCAATTTTGAGGATATTAGATCGAGAGAGAAGACTTCTAGACAGGTATAGTCCTTCAAATTTTTATTCTACATTTAATTTATTAGTTACTGATGAAGAAGCCAAGACTGTAAAGGAGGCACTTTAGTCAAGTGATAATAATTCTTGGAAAAGGGCTATGGAAGAAGAAATGGAGTCCTTGGATAAAATAAGACAAGGACTTGGTGAAATTACCTCCGAGCAGAAAACCTGTTAGTTGTAAGTGGTTATTTAAGAAGAAGTACAATGTCGAAGGAAAGTTGGAGAAGTACAAGGTTAACTTGGTTGCAAAAGGACTTTCTCAGGTTGAGCGAATTGACTTTAGTGAGATTTTTTCTCCTATGGCTAAACTAACATCAATCAGATTTTTGTTGGCTATTTCTATTGCTTTTGATTTTGAAATAGAATAGATGGATGTAAAGATAGCTTTTCTACATGGTGAACTTGATGAATATATATATATATATATATATATATATATATCATAACTAGAATGCTTTAAGGTAAAAGGTAAGGAGGACTTGGTATGCAAGCTAAAGAAGTCTCTTTATGGGTTGAAGTAGTCTCCAAGGATGTGGAACCAAAAATTTGACAGGTTTGTCTTGACACTTGGGCTTGGAAAAAGTAAAGCAGATCCATGTATATATTTCAAAAAGGAAGGTGAAATTTTTGTTATCATTGTATTGTATGTGGATGACATGCTGTTAATTGGTAACAGTAACGAGATGATAAAGTTACTCAAATCTTAGTTATCTTCTAAATTTGACATGAAGGATTTGGGTGCTGCAAAATTTATTTTTGGTATGGAAATAATAAGGGATTGTGCAAATAGAAAGTTATGGTTAAATCAAAGGAAATATGTTGATTTGATACTACATAAGTTTAAAATACATGATTGTAAACCAGTATGTTCTCCATATATTATTGGTCAAAAGTTATCTACTGAACAATGTCCCAAAACAAATGAGGAATTGAAGAAATGCACCATGTTCCTTATGCTAGTATTGTGGGCAATTTGATGTATGCAATGGTCTGTACTAGACCTGATATTTCACATGCAGTGGAAATAGTTAGAAAATATATGTCACATCCAAGAAAGTAACATTGGATTGCTATGAAGAGGATCTTCAGATACTTAAGTGGAACTACAGATTATGCTATCTATGGAGGAAATTTTGAAGGTAATAATATTGTAAGTCTACAAGGGTTCGTGGACTTTGACTGGGCTAGATATCTTGACAAGAGAATATCCACAAGTGCTTATGTGTTCAGGATGTTTGGAGGGGCAGTAAGTTGGATGAATAAAAATCAATCATTTGTTGCTTTATCCACTACAAAAGCAGAGTACATTGTAGCAACTCATGCCTGTAAAGAAGCAGTGTGGCTACAAAGGTTGTGTTCAACAGTTGGTATTAAACATAAGGCTATGATAATTAACCTAAAATTTGTAGGGTTTAAGTTATTTTTAGACCCATATGGGCTTTTAGGGTTACTATATTTGAACCCATGTTTTTTTGCCTATGATATTGTAAAAATTCGTGCATGTGCCTTTGTTAAATATATCACACTTACATTAGGGTTTGGAGATATAGAAGGAGAATATTATTATATTGGATATGGTAAATTTAATACAATAATAAGATAATACTATGCTAGTTTTTACCTGATTGAGGATTTCCAGGATAAATATTATGTAATGTGTGAATCTACGATCTTCTTTTGATTATGTTATTACTGCTTTTCTATTTAGTTTATCAGGGCTCTTTATTTCTCTTCACTAAGAATGGGTTAAGATCAACTGTTGAACCTGTATTTATGCTAAACTCTCTTATTCCTTGTGAAATTGATGCAATTTTCATTTTTCTATTGAAATTAATTAATTCTGCCTATCATTCCAGAGCAGCTTTGAAATATCAGGCAAAATACTTGAAATGTCTTGTTATCAATTTGATCATGTGTGGGCACTTCCAGGTGTGTGATATGTCCTCATTTTCCACCTAAGACTTGTTCCAACTAGTTACACTTATTCCTTTTGATGCTTTCCATGCTCTCCTTTAATGGTGTAGGTGGTTGCCATATATGTTGTAAACAACTATAATACCCTATTTTACAGAAAAATGGTTGATTTGAAACCATTCCACCTCAACAACTCATTTTATATGTTAAATATCATATAAAATACCTCATCAAATTACAATTCACAACAACCTTTATTTACTACCAATTTTACTATGGTATTTATCACTAAAAATCATGCAAAACCAAGACAAAAATGTAGAAAACAATCAAAATAGGGGTATAGTATTTAAAAACATTTAATCATGAAAAAATTAACAAATAATGTGATTTAATCAAATATGTGGCATAGAATTATATTATATATTGTCATATGATAATTTTTATATGTTAGAAATGCAACAAAAATGAGGTATTATTTTGCCTCATCATTCCCCCTAACTTAACCTGATGTATGTCCTCATGTATTTTTTTGGGCTATAAATGCACTTAGGTCTAAATCCATGTCCCAATTCATCCAAAATTTATATTCTCTAGGATAATATCCTGTATTCTATCTTAAATATCTCAACCAACTCTGAATTTACTAATTAGGCTGGGGATCAGAATCAAAGTAAAATGGAGTGGTGTGATAATAGTAGGTGGCCTAAAAATTAAGCCTATCCAATGATGTTTTAGTGGTAGGATTACTTCCATCACTATTTCTACCCTCCTATGTGACCACAACAGGTTTTTTGGGGACATGGATTCCCTTTTTACAAAGATATGGGTAATTTTGCCCACTTGCTTCTACATGCTACCAAGGAGTTTGTAAAATTATCCATATAGAATTGTTGAAAACAAGCCAAAATTTCCTAAATGTTCTTTAGATAGGTGAGTTTTATGTTTTCCCTATTCATCAAAGTAAAATTTTGGCTTGTTAATGTAGAAGTATTAAGCTAGATATGTCTCAGCAGAAGCCCAGATCCTAATTCATCCTCTTTGTTCTATTTCTTCCCATTATCCTAATAAATTTGATTTTGCAAAGTAGAGATAAAGGATCGAAGCTATACATCACCTATATATATTTGTGATAGGAATTGTACATCCTCTGCTATTACAAACTTATGCAAATAGAACTAGCATATCAAATTTCTCTGATCCTCTGGACTCTGTAGGTAAGCTTCCAAAAAATCCTAAGAAATAGATAAATCATATGACAAGCCAGAGCAAATACGCATCACCTGCCATATAAGGAATTTTTCTTTGAGGAGTAAGTTGTATAACCTAGAAAGTCTTTTGTATTGTACCAAAAATTCTACAATCAGACATAAATCCCTCACCTTAGCCTACAGTTATACAATTTCTATAGTTTATTTCTTTTTTCACTCTTCCATAGGTTTTAGTGCTACAAGGTGCAACTCAAGGGCTTGGTAGTGTGTAACCCATATTGAAATAGCCTCATTGTATTTTTCTAGTGGGACCATATCTGGAAGATGCACTACTACTAGTGGGGTTTGATGTACTGTCAACAATTCAACCTGAATGCCTACTTCTGCAGTTTGCACTGTTTGAACAATTTATGTAAAATTTTGATTTTTATACTCCTTGGATGATGTACTTACATGTATTTAAGTATATTTTATTTCAATAACTTCATATTAATGTGTGCATTGCTCCTCATGCTATACTAGAGCTTCATCTTGACATTCTATTTTGTCATTCTGAAGTTGCTTCAAAATGTACTTGTTCATCTTCAGAACATTTCAGAGCTACTCTAAAATGTTATTGAGCTACATCCAAAAGTTTTGGGATGTATTCTTTTTCAAACTCCTAAAAATATTGATGTTGGTCCAACTTCGGAGTATCTCCTCTCTGATGAGAACTCTCTCTGGCATCCATGATTTCCTTACCATCCCTCTTCACAGGTGTAATATCCTCTTCTGCCTGTTGTCGTTCTCTTACAACAACAACCATGGTAGGAACTAAAATGCCAAGTCTCTGCTCAAAGGTGTCTTCTTTAATTATATGAGGCAAGTGTGGGATGTGTTCTTATGTTGTCCTCTCTAGAATTTTGTCTGCTAATCCAAGTAAATTTTTTGCTATATCTTCTTTGGAATCAATAATTGTAGGCATACTCTTCATTTGTGTCATTTTCCCTTTTAAGTTGCTTATTTCTTGCAACAATTGGTTAATGTATTCATATTTTTATTTAGGTGTTGCTTATCCTTTCTCAATCTAGGTCTATTGGGTCTTAATGATCACCCTAGCAATATTCATTGGGTCTTCTGGCTCATAAGCCTCATATTATTTAGATTTTGAGGAATATGTTAGAAAATCCATTATAGGTGGTGAATTTGGTTCTTCATGCTATTAAACCCCTACAAGTTATTCTTCCATATGATCAGGTGATCTTGGAATAGATGTGTCCTCTGTAGTAATTTCATCTTCATCCTTCTGCACTATTAATTTTCTCCTTCTTAGTCTGGATGGTTTAGTAGATGTTGTTTCAGTTGTTGCAGTTGTGTCCTATTGGTTTCTCCTTAAACTCCTTATCAAAGGAGGAGGTGGAGGTGGATATGTCTGTGCTTTAATATTTGTTTTCCTTACATCAATTGAATCCTCTGCAACATATTTTCCTCTTTACCTAGTGGATTTTCTCAATGGTTGTGCACTTGTTTCTTCTACTCCACCAATTTGCATTGTATTTGTAGTTCTTTTTGTTGCAAACCTAATTGTAAAGCTAGATTCAACTTCTTCCTTTGATGATGAATCTACTGCTTCATCTAGTGACCCAATTTTTTAAGAATTAGAGGGTTTTGATTGTGCAAATTTCTCTACCTGGGAAGAAATATTAGTAACTTTATCATTGAAAGTGACTTTCTTGGTCCTTTATCATTCTATAGGGCTACCTTCACCTTTCCTTTTTCTCTGTGCCCTAGTTCTGGTATCTAATGGACCATGGAGGTATGAAGGGGTCCCTACCCTATATGTAACTATTTCTTCTATGTAACTCTTTCATCAGTATCTTCTTTAGGGATCCCTACCCTATATGTAACTATTTCTTCTATGTAACTCTTTCATCAGTATCTTCTTTAGGGATCCCTACCCTATATGTAACTATTTCTTCTACCTAGTCTAGTTGCTCTTCAATAGGAACTTACTCATTCCAGGGTGCAAAGAATCTATTGAAAGTCTATGGATGTTTCCTAAAGTGATGCTTGCAAATCAATTTAATGAAGCCATGGTGTCTAGGAGATCCTTGGCCTTTTTGGTATCATTTTTTCATATTGTGCAAATCCTAGTGCAAATACAAAGGAGTATTCACCCTTAATTTTATGTGTTGTATGTCATGCCTTAGATGAGTAAGAAAATTCATATGATGGCTAGATAACACAATGTATTGCCCTTCACAAGTCAAATATTTAATAAACCATATTGTAATTTCATCCTAGGGTGTTTGTAAACTAACTTGTTTAACTCCTTTGTAGACATTGTTATTAATTTGCAGTCTAAACTTCACATATCCCTCTACTGAAATTTTTTTAACTACCTCAGGGACTGTGTCTTTAATAGTTATAGTAATTATTGTTCCTTGTAATGTAAACTTAGTGGTTTAGCTCAAAACTAAGGGAGTTACCTCTATTATCATGCCATTTATGATTACTCTATCATTATTGAGTGTGTGGGAAATTTTGGTTGCTAACCCCTCAAAATATCCATCAAATTTATCCAAGAATGGCATTAGCCCAGCTTGTTGAAATACTCGCACCACCTTAGGGTTTTTTCAAAACTTTTTTAGAGTATCTAGTTTGATTTTTTTTTCTGCCCCATGTTAGCTAAATTTGGTGTGCCAATGTCTATTGCTCTTTTGCTGCAATTTCCTACAACCTCCTACTTTTTTTGGTAATGTTACTGCAGTCCAACGATTTTTGAATACCATATTTATGTAATGGAATACTTTGAATTATCAATTTCATAACTTGTGTTTAATTTCAATGGCCTCTACAATTGTGGTGATTACAGAGCTCAGGTATTCTTGAATTTGGCATATAGGAATCAACTTCGAAATATGGTGCAGAGTATGCTACGATTTGCATGCATCAATTGAACACATGGTGCATGGTGAATTGGTTTTACTTCAAAATTTTGGTTTTTGGTATGCATCGAAGGTTGGTAGACCAACATCTCTTTGAATTACCATGCATGAGTTAAAAACCTATTAGGCTAAGTTGGATGGTCAGATTTGGTTGACTCATATTTACCCTATGAAAATCAGATGTCCACCTCCTCGATCTGTATGATTGCTCATGTCGAAGTACCATAATCACATGGGTTCGAAGCAAGTTATGAAAACTAAGTATGACAAGCACTTAGAAACGTGCTGGATGATACCCATTTGATGATTATTGTGTGTGTCTGTAAAATTGTGCCTGAGTTTATGGTGGCCATGTGAGGTGAGTCACATGGGTTTTTTCTTTTCATAATCCACAACATGTGCACTGCTCACATTCAAATTTTCATGTGCCTGTGCAGTTTTAAATTTTTCCAAGCCTCATTCTAGAGCTCTATAACTTTTCTATTTCTGTACATCTAGACCTAAACTTTTCACGCAACCAAGGGCAGGATAGGGTGCTTCTTAACATTTTGAATAGAATGTTCCATTTTATTTACCAATTTGTTAAATAATTAATGTCAAATATCAAATTATCATACATTAAATGCTAAATGCTCACTATGACTAAATACAAGAAACACATGCCTTGCTGCTCTGAAACGTTATCATACACCTTGCAAGTCACTAATTTCGATCATTATTAGCAACCTATCTAAAAATAAAATATAACATGTGTGTAGTAAGTGATCTTTGTACAATGATGGATAGTACTAAGAAGATAAATCATGCCAAAAATTGGTTTTCATGTAAGCCTTAGTTCAATAGCACCTTTGGAAAGGTTTTCACTATTTAATTATTCTTTTTTTTTCTTTTTATTTTTTCATATATTTTTTTCTTTTTCATCTCTCTTTTCATTCATTTTTCTCATTTATCTTGTTTTTAATTTTTTTATATTGATTGTGCCCATGAAGGAATTTCACAACCAAGATTATTCCTCTTTTTATTTTCTTATTTGTTTTTCTATTTTTTTTTTAATTTTCAAATCACTTGGAATCTGTTATGGGAGAGATAGTGTGTTCCATCATGTGTAACTCTAACTATGAAATTTGCTTCAAAAAATATTCCTTATTTAATGGTTCATGGTAAACTTGAAGGTGATGTCCATATACCACTAAATTTCTCCTTGAATAATCAATGGTAGAAAGACGAACTACATTTTCGAACACTTCTTTAGTCAGGTGTGGTCCAAGCCACCTATTTTGCAATTTACCAAGAAAATATTCATAATGAAAATTAAACAATAAAGCCCAATCTCCTTGATCGATTTTTCTCTGCTGAATGTGACTATCATGCCACATATTTTGCTATTCTTGGATAACTTCCATATGATGTAATGGTTCCAATTCAATACCAATTTCCAAATATGTGTGAAGTGTTAGTAACTCAAATTCAATAGGAAAAAGATGTTTCTTACCATAGACCAGTTCATAAGGTGTGAAATCTATGGTGGATTTCCATGTTGTGTTGTATGCCCAAACTGCTTCTAGTAATTTGTTTAACCAATTTTTTCTATTTGAAGCTACTATTTTGGTTAAGATTCTTTTGAATTCCCTATTAGATACTTCAACCTAACCATTCACTTGAGGATGATAAGGTGATGATTTTCTATGTTTTATTTCATAGAGGCCAATAAAAGCCTTAATGACTCTTGATGTGAATTGGGATCCATGATCTGTGGTGATATATCGCAAAGCTCCAAATATTTAAAAAAAATGGGTGTAAAGGAAATTAGCAACCTTCTCTTCACGAGCATGTTTATAAGCATGCACCTTAGCCCATTTAGTCACATAATTAGTACATACCAAGATATGTACCTTTCCTTGAGATGGTGGGTCAATGGGTCCCACAAAATCTAACCCCCATTTCTTAAATAGTTCTAAAACCACTTAAGGTTGTAGAGGCATTTCATTTGTGTGTGTGGATTTACCCATTCTTTGACATGCATCACAATGTCGTATGTACTTTTTTACATCCTCGTGAAGGGATGGCCAATAATAACTAGTTCCAAAAAAAAATTGAATTGTACTCTTAACTGAATAATGTCCTCTTGAGGGTTCATCGTGACAAGCACGAAGGATATCATACACTTCATCCTTTCGAATCCACCTACATAACACATGGCTAGGTCCATACTTTAATAGTAGACCTTTGATCCATTTGAAGAATGAGCTTTACCTTATCAATTGTTTCTTTTGTTTTAAGGTGAAATGAGAAGGAATTTTCCTGTTGATAAATAGTTTGAAGTGTTGACAAACCATGGTGATTGTACTGATATGGAAAACAATTTTTCATCTAGAAATTTATCCTAAAGTAACTCTTCTTCTCCTATGCTATTTATTCTTGAGAGAAAATATTCTACTACATTAACCTTTCCTGGTTTGTTTACTATTGTGATATCAAATTCTTGTAATAGTAATGACCAACTATTGGATATTTTGAGTCCCTAAGTCAAAGTTGTCATTGATGTCACCAGATGAAGTCATCATTAATAACAAATATTTCAGTAGGAAACAAAGGGGATAAAATGGTTATTTTATATCCAAGAAGAAGGCTAAAGATCAAGTGAAACAGTGCAAAAGACAAAAGTTAAAAAAGAGTTATAATATTTATTTTATAAATAAATATTAAAGGCACTTTATCAAAGGTATAATATTATAATAATGGTTATTATAATATTAAATGTGCCATGGTGAAAACCCAAATAAATATTTATAATTTTTATTATAATATTTTATAATGTAAAGAGTGGGTTTTATAAAGTCTAAAGATATCTTAATAAACCCAAAGGTTGGGTTTAAGACCAAAGGCATTCGAAGCCTTTATGATCTTTGTCGACGTCATAGAAAACAACAAGGAAAGCACCGATGTTTTCAAAGTAATGGAGGAAGCATATAAATACTATGCCTAAAGTTTAAATTTATTATCCTTGCTCTAAAGTAAAAATATTGGCCTACAAAAGTAAGAGCTCGTGAGTGTATGCAAAAAATGTGATAGCAAAGTGTTGAAGGGAGGAAGCTTCGATTTTTGAAGTTGCATAAGACAATGTGGTCTAGTGGCATTTTGAAAAGTGCAAAAGTGCTAGTGTGCAAGGGAGTTCATGTTTGAATCATGATGGGTGCATCGTGAGGTGTGTTGAGTGAAGCGCCTATGACGCACATTCTTTTGCCAAGGCGAAAGGAGAGAGTGGAGATTAAGAAGCACATGGTGCTTCGTTAATCTCAAAGAGAACTTGGCTCGTGTGACGACTTTGGCTATGGTTAAGGCACTCATAGGGGGCAACATTGAGGGTTTGATTCCCTCCAAAGGCAAAGGTAATATTTTGATTTTAATTTTAATTAAATGCCTCAGTTGGAGGTATAAGGTTTTTTAGGTTGAGTTTGGAAAGGTTACTTTGTAATAAAGTTGTGGTAGTTGAGAATTACCTTTAGGAGTTATAAGGAGAATTCTATTTTTATTTTTAAAAGTCTTAAATTACTATTGTGGAATATTATAAGATTAAGACTTTGTGGGTAGTATGTTATTTTGAATTAAGGGTTTTTGTGATTATTGTGAGGATATTGATTACTAATCAAGTTGGAGTGATAAGGTGTAATTTTGATATTATATTTGTGATATGTTTTGTTGAAGAGATTATTATCTTCTAACCCCTATTGAGATTGGCAAAGAAGTAATTGTGAGTGTGGCAGATTTGTGAGATCAACTCCTTGTCAAGAAAAAAGGTATGGGTAAATTCTTCCTTGGTTGAGTTGGTTTATTGGCTTACTAGAAAATAAAGTTTGGAGTGAAAAGGATTTGGTTAGGGTTTCCTTTTAGAAAGTATTTGAGTTAATGCTTCAAGGTCATTTGAATTGAGAGTTGGATTAAACCTTATTTGATAAGCATTGTTGTTGAGACCATTGGTTGAGTGGAGTGTTTTGAGTTAATACTTCAAGGTTTTCTGAATTGAGAGTTGTGATTAAAACCTTGTTTTATAAGCATTGTTATTGAAGCCATTGGTTGTGTGAAAAACCTAAGTTAGGGTTTGAAAATATCATGAGTATCATTGTTATGTGAATAATGTTTTATAAGCATGGTTTTTGAAGTGAGTTGTTATGCAAAGAACTTGAACTTGAGTTAGAAAATAACATGAGTATCATTGTTATGTGAGATTTGTTGTTGAGTATTGTTGGAAACATTTTGAGTGGGAGTATACATGTTTGGACTAGGGTTTGTGAGAAAGAGTTGTTTCTTGAAGTGATTTGTTGAGTAGAATTGATTGAGCCTAGTCAAGTGGATGTATGAAGTGATTGTTCAAGTTCCATAAAACAAACCATTATATATTCTGATTTTAGTTGAGATTGAGCTTTGAGTATAGAAAATATTGAGTCTCTAAAAATTATCTTTATGCTTCTATGATATTGAGTTAAGAAAGTGATTGAGGTTTGAGCATAGAACATATTGAGTCTCTAACAATTTTCTTTATGCTTCTATGATATTGAGTTAAGAAAGTGATTGAGTTTTGAGTATAGAACATATTGAGTCTCTAAAAATTCTCTTTATGCTTCTATGAGATTGAGTTGAGAAAGTGATTGAGCATTGAGTAAAGAACATATTAAGTCTCTAACAATTCTCTTTGTGTTTCTATGAGATTGGACAAGGTTTGTGTGGACTTGTTAAGAAGATTTGAGGTAAGTCTTTGAGAAGACTTATGGACTGAATTTATGTGAGATTTTGTGGAAGCTTATAATACAAATTTGAGCAAGTCCTAGAGAGGACTTATTGAGTAGATTTGGACAAGTTCTGTGTGATCTTGTTGAGCAGATTTGAATAGGTTCTGTGTCGACCTGTTGATCATATTTGGACAGGTTCTATGTGGACCTATTGAGAATATTTGGACAAGTTCTATGTGATCTTGTTGAGCAAATTTTGATAGGTTCTATGTGGACCTGTTGAGCAGATTTGGACAGGTTCTATGTCGACCTGTTGAGCAGATTTGGACAGGTTCTGAGTGGACCTATTGAGCAGAGTTGTGCACATTATGTGTGGACCTGTTGAGCATATTTGGACAGGTTTTGAGTGGACCTATTGAGTAGAGTTGTGTAGGTTCTATGTGGACCTATTGAGAAGATTTGAGCAGGTTCTATGTGGACCTATTGAGCAGATTTGAGTAGGTTTTGAGTGGAATTGTTGAGTAGAGTTGTGCAGGTTCTGAGTGGACCTGTTGAGAATATTTGAGTAGGTTCTAAGTGGACCTATTGATCAGATTTGTTCTAGACTGACTAGACTATGTTTAGTGCAGATTTGAGTGGACTTATGCTAGACTGATTGGACTGTGTTTAGTGCAAGAGTTGAGGAGATTTGTGCTGGACCAAATGGACTGTGTTTAGTGTAGATTTGAGTGAGCTTATTGAGTGGACTTGTGCTAGACCGACTAGACTATTTTTAGTTCAAGAGTTGAGTAGAGTTGTGCTAGACCGACTAGACTATGTTTAGTACAACATTGATACAAAGCTTTAGAGGTGATAGAGTAGAGAGGATAGAGTCTCTAGTGGATATATATCCATAAACTAGGACATTGAGGATAGGTCTTCTAAGTGAGGACAAGAGTCTTCAAGTGGAGAGAGATCCACCAGTTAGTGTAGTGGAGGTAGTGTCTTCTAGAGGATCACCAACCAGAGCAGAGGAAAAGGAGTTCTCCTATGGATAGAGATCCACAAAACAGATTTAGGGGATCAACATATCCTTTGGACAAAGGTCCATAAACATTGTAATAGGAAAATGATTTCCAAGAGATTTATTGAGAAAATTGTGGTGAAAGATTTTCTTCATGGAGTAGCCCACATTGGGTGAACCACGTAAATTGTGGTGTCTCTATTATGTGTGATGATTTGTGCATTGCTTTGGTTATTGCTACTGATATTGTCATTGATTATATTGATTAATATTGTTTGGGAAAGAAAAGTAAAAAGTGGTCTTATAATGTTCCTCCTCCTCTCAGTATAAGCTTGTGTTCTTCACCAACAAATTATTCTCACACTAAGCATGGGTTTGTTCATCAAGTATTTAATAGCTAAATGATTGATATGGACAAACACTTGCTAACCAATGATGTAGTGATGAAATTTAATTAATGGCATATACTACTGCTAAAAATTCCTTTTTAGTAGTAGTATAATTCTTTTCTGCGCTAATGATATTTTTTCTCATGTAGTAGGTAGCATAATGCTCTAGATTTTCTATCTAACCTAATGCTACTCCAATTGCAGTATTGGATGCATAAGTTTGTATATGGAATGATAGTTCCCAATTTGGATCTCGTAACACATGTGGAGTCATTAATTATTATTTTAAAGCATCAAAATATTCTTGGCCTTTTTTGGTCTAATTAAAATCAAAATCCTTTGTTAACAATGCAAACATGGGATTTGCGATTATACTAAAGTCTTGAATGAATCATCGATAAAAGCCAATGTGTCCTAAGAAACTCCTAACATCAGTATGGGTTTGTGGAGAAGGAATGTTCTTAATGATTTCCACTTTCTTAGGATCAACCTTGATTCTATAAGAAGAAATGTGATGACCAAGAATAATTCCTTATTCCATCATCATGAAACACTTGTCAATATTTAAGGACAAATAATAAGTTTCACATTGGGTTAAGACCTTTTCAAGATGTTCTAAGGTGAATTCAAAGGTTTCCCCACAAACTGTTGAATCGTCCATATAAATTTCTACATTTTTGGTGGTCAAATAAAAAAAAATAGTTAGAAAAACTCACTGGAAAGTTGTTGGGGTATTACAAATACCAAAGGGTAAGACCCTATAAGAAAAATTTCCCTGTGGGTAGGTAAAAGTTGTTTTCTCCTCGTCTTCGAGTGCAACCTGTATCTCCACTAAAACCATCAAGAAAACAAAAACACTTCTTTCTTACGAGTGTGTCTAACACTTGTTCAATGAATGGTAATGGAAAATGGTCCTTATGTGTGACTTTATTTAGTTCCTGATAATCTACATAGACTCTCAATTTTCCATTTTTATTTAGTGCAATAACCAATGGAGAGACCCATCGACTATCAAAAATTAGATATATGAATCCAACATCTAAGAGTTTTTCAATTTCTTCTTTAACAATATCTCTTAGAGGAGGATTCAATCACCTTTGAGGTTATTGAATAGGTTTAACATATTCAATATATATCTTATGGGTATATACATCACGATGAATTCTCATCATAGCTTTGTATTTCCAAGCAAAGGTATTGACATATCTTTTCAAAATAGCAAATAGTTTTGCTTCTTGTTCATCGGTCAACCAACTCTTGATGTTTAAGAATTTCTTGGTTGTACCTCAATTTGTTTCATTTATAGATGAACATAATGAACTCATTCATATGTGCTTAATAACGAGTTAAGTGGATAATGGTGTGGCAAAAGAGAGTGAAAGATTCATGTCTCAGTATCAATTATAATTCTTGATGGAATCATATCTGATATAGGATTATGAAGAGAGGACAACAAATGATGATGCCACTCATGTAGCAATTTGAAGGTACTTTCTTGTAATGGAATTAGTGCCATTTGTTTAAATGTTTGACCCTCATCATTTTATAACAAGTGATAAATAATGATTGGTTCATCCTCAAGTTCTAATTCATGCATTGTATTTACCAAAATGGTTTCATCTTTAAATGCCTCTCTTTCATGTGAATCTATATATTCTATATGTTCTTTCACTACTATAGTAGCTAGTGTGGAAATGGTTTCTTCATATTCCTCATAAAAATCAAGAAAATATAATTGATCTAAAACTTTTATTGATGGCTTCATAGGAGGGTACAAATAATTTTTCTTTGAATCTATGTCATTAGAAATGGTCATTTCGTTTGACCTACAATCAATGAAAGCGATTTTCGTAGCAAACCAAGGCCTTCCCAAGATGATTGTATAACCATTCATAGAATTACGAGGTTGCAATACCATAAAGTTAATGGGATATTACCATGAGGAGACCATCATAGGAATATCTTCTCTGATTCCTTCTAGTTTTTCAATGGACCTGTATCGCTCCAAATTTTTCGCATCCTTACCTTCAGGCTATTGGATCCGTGCCCGGAAGGAGGAAGGGAAAAGGATGGCGCGGTACCTCGGACTGAGAGGACTTTGCGAAGGTCCCGCCTCTCAAGGGAGGTGTATTTTGATGATTTTTCGATGGATGGTGGGTTCACCAGGAAACATTTAAGGGCAATTTCCACGCCTAGGTTTTGGAATGTGTTTAAATGTGTTCGTTTTTAACCTTAAGCATTCATATCCTAGGTTTGGCCGAATGAATCTAGATTAATCTACATGAAAATGCAAATTCCATGAATACAGAAAACAAATTTAAAGACAGAAAATAGAGAGATTACAGAATGCAAATGAGGAATACCTGATCCGGATGTCTGAAGAAGATTCTGATGTTGAAGCAGTCTGGATCGTCTGAAATTCGACAGAATCATCTCGAATCGATAGAATCGTCGAGATCGAGATCGTCGAGATCTGACGAATTCGTCCGACGAATTCGTCAAAGACCCGCAACAAAAAAATAAATGCAAAATACAAAAAATACTACAGTGCTAACAGAGGGAAATGATATAAAATGGCAGGAATGTTATCAAACTGAAACTTAAACACAGATTCAAAAATGAATCGTGCTAATTAGATGATAATTAGGATTTAATTATGCACTTAATCTAAATGGGTGAACTCCAAATGCAAAATAACATAAACACCGAATAGACTATCTAATTTGCGGAATAAAACAATAGAGAAACAAGGTTGAGAAGTGCAAACTTCAGGCACTGATTGCCTCAATATGGATTGCAGTCGAGATCATCTCGCATCAGTACGAAATCATCTCGAATTCGCCAGGTTCGCCTCCGATCTAAACAGGTTCGTCGACGACGATGTGTGCTGGCTTTGGCTGAAAAATAGTGATGTACCTACAACAAAATTGATATGGAACTAGTGCAAATGAAGAATAGGGATGATTTAACGTAAATGGAGTTAACTTGCAGAGAATTTCAACCAGGGGGTGCTAAAGGGATAGCTTAGGATTAAATAGGCTTAGGGGAGTAGTTAGGAGGTTGGAGATCATCCCAATTTGGGAGATCTCCAATGAGGGAGGGTCCCTAACGGTGCAGTACACGCTTCGCCCGGATTGGAGACCCGTTGGAACAGAAGCTAACTTTGCAAAATCAGTTTTGCGACAAGATCGTCTGGACGTCCTAGTCCAGATGAAATCGTCAAATCTGGGGCGATATCGTCTGATCGGCGACGATATCGTCAAACGGTCAAAACAACCTCTAAAAATGGCACGAAAAAGGGGGAAACGGATTTCCCGACGGTTAACGGGCGGTTTGGGAGGTTAAATTTGAATTTTAAATTATTTACTAAGGTGAATGTAATTATTGTAATTTTACTGCGCCAATTTTAGGGTGCTACATTTTTCCCCCTCTTTAGCGAATTTTCTGAAGAAAATGCGTTAAAGATGAGTTCTTCTCGATCTACGAGAAAGCAAAAAATTATTCCCATTTTTAGGCGACGATTCTTGGTCGAATCGTACGACAGCTTACTATGGTGCCCCCTCCGTGTTTTTACCCAAATCGAACGTTTGAGGTAAAAATGCGAAAAAGCAAAAAATTATTTTTGAATAAAATTAAGAAAAATAGGGTAAAACCCTAATTCATTTTTACTGTTCATTTTCTGGTTTTTGGAGCTCTGAAGCAAAAATGGTGGAGACGACGCACAGATCGACAGAGGTCCGACGCGGTCTACGGGTAAGAGTCTAGACTTATCTAGGATGCTTTAATTTAACTTTACATGCTTTGTAGGTAATTTTTAGATGATTTTTGAGCATCGCGGCCGTTTTTGGGCCATCGACGTCGTCGGGACGAAATCGTCCCGATTTCGACGAAATCGTCTCGATTTCGACGAAATCGTCTCAATTTCGGCAATTTCGCCCGAGGGTGAAATCATTCAAATTAGGGACGATTTCGAACTACAAAATCGAAGACGATTATGCTCAAATTTGGGACGATATCGTCCAATAGTGGGCGATATCATCAATTGCATAAAATTGAATTTTTAACTTGCATTATTATTTACTTGAATTGTTATTAATGATTGTTTGTTGTTTTGTTGTTTATGTTTGCAGAGAGGATTACTAAAGAGCAGGGAATGGAAGTACGGAGGGTTGAGAGATGACTTGGCCGCTCTCACACAGGCAGAGCGGGATCAGCTGGCACAGGCCGGCTTACTGCATGTGGCAAAAATGCCACAGGTGTCTACAGATATGGGGCTACTAACGGCCCTAGCAGAGAGGTGGTATCCGGGCTCTTCATGTTTTCGGCTACCTACAGGGGAGATGACTCCCACTTTGGAGGATGTATGGAGGATTCTGAGAATCCCCATACAAGGACGGCTCATTACTCCTGCGGCCAATCAGGGCCGTGCTATGGGACGATTGTGCGGTGACCCGAGCTTCACCCTGGAGAAGGGCAAAGTTAATATCGAGGCACTGCGCCAGATGCCTGGGGCATCTACACTCACACGGGTTCTAGCTGGAGTAGTTGGTGGACTTCTGTTGTGCCACCAGAGTGGGTGCAGGGTGCCATGGATGCTCACGGATGTGGTCTGCGACATGAGAGACCACGGCTACAGGTTTTCTTGGGGCAGTTTTGTTTTATGCCGATTGTACAGGATCCTGTATGGGGTCGTGTACAAGGGCGGCCGATGTCTGGTTATGACATCGCTACTACAGGTTTGGTGCTGGGAGCACATTGCGGTGTGGAGGCCGATAGGGCTTCCTCTGATAGGGGTTGACGGGGAGAGGCCCCGAGTCTTCTACTGGTGGCTCCGGAGAGGGGCACAACGACGGATAGACCTGCCGATGTCTCGGAGGCTACTAGATGACTTAGTCCCGGACCAGATCACCTGGAGGCCATGGAGGGAGCATCCAGGGTGGGCCGAGGATGGACAGGAGTTGGCTCATGTTAGGCGAGTTTGCTGGCTGAGGATGGAGAGGGGAGAGGTGGAGCTCCATAGGTACGATCAAGTTTTGAGATAGTTCGGTCTACAGTAGGGGATCCCATCTCTGAGGGACTACGAGTTTTCTCAGACTGTCCGGGATAACACTACGGTTAGCGGGGCTCCCGACATGCAATGGTTCTGGAGCCAGGACACGGATGATGCCCCCATCCAGCCAGTGGATGGGGACGACGCAAGAGTAGCCGATGGCTACGATGCTTGGTACGTAGGCATCCGCCCTCCTCGGATGACGAGGGCACAGGGTCCGATCCACGCGGTTGTGCGTCGGATAGGGAGGCGGTGCCAGGCGACGATGGAGGCAGCCCAGGGTCACGGCGGGAGAGAGGTGAGGAGGCCACAGGCACAGGAGCGGCCATGGCAGAGAGAGAGGGAGAGGAGGGAGGCGAGACCCCCATCTCCACAGAGGCCACCATCGCCCGATAAGGGCAAGGGTGTCGACACAGGAGAGAGTAGCGAGATGGCTACTCTTCGGGCGAAGAGAGATCATCTCCAGGCTCAGGTGCAGATGCTACAGGATGAGGCTGCACGCCATCGGGCTGAGGTGTCACAGTTGCGGGATGAGATTGCACGCCTCAGGGCACGGGGCGGAGGGGCGAGCTCTAGGGAGTTGACATGGGCTATTGCCCAGCTGACATTTTATCAGACACTATACTTCCAGCTGGTGCCAGAGGTGGATAGACTACCCCTGCCAGCTAACATCGCAGATCCGATCAGGATCGGGTCATCGAGGACCACGTCCCGGTCGAGGACGAGGACTACACAGATGGCGATGGGGCCACCTCGTCCACCTCAGGGCAGGGGAGGAGATGAGGCAGAGAGCTCGAGGGGCTCTCGAGGCTAGAGGGCTGCACTGACATTGTACAGACTGACATTGTTGTATTATTATTTTTATAGAGGATTGAGTATGCCGAGGTACAGATTGTGGCATACCAATCCAGTTTTGATGATGTATATATGTTGTTGATATATATATGATATATAGTTTTGATCATATGACTTGTATTATGTGATGCTTATGATGCTTTTATGTTTGATTGATTGATTTAATAATTGGATGTAATTATGTCATTGGAAATATTATAATTTTGATGTCATGCTGTGATATTTTGAATGAAATAATCTGATGTGACAAATTGGTTGTTTGTGATGAAATGTGGTAAAAGATAAAGAGAGACTTCTAACAATAATTTCAAAGGACATTGTCGCTATTATAGACCATTTCATGGAGTCGTTGCTCACTCGGTCGTCAAGCTAATCCCAGGATAGAAATATTGTTAAAAGTAAAAGAGTGCTTAAGAGGCTGTCTTAAGACTTTGGTGCAATAGTGCAAATGATGATGATGATGATGGTTTGTTTTCAGATTTTCATGAAAATAGTATGCATGAAATAATGTTCAAATGATTTTTGCTAGGCATAAATTCCTAAGTGTGATAAAATTTTTGGATAATTCGTTAGGAATTATACCATCATTACAAAATTAAAGGTTGACATAATGACATGAAATAATGAAAATGTGTTTGCTTTTGAAAAGCATAATTTGTGTAACGTAATGAATTAAGTCATATGGTTTTCATGATTTTTAATAAATGGGGAATAAAAATTGTTAGAATGGTTTGCGCTAGGCATAGAATATGTAGGTATAGACTTATACCATCATCGCGAAAATCCAAAAAAAAAAAATAGTTTTATTGCATGGTTGATTTTTGATGAACAGAAAATATGAAAATGAGGACTTGCGCTAGGCATAAAATTCCAATTTTGGTTTTGAAACTATACCATCATCGCGAAAGTCAACCAGATATATATGTTTTGATTGTATATTTTGAAAGAAATTTTTGATTTTTCTATTATATAGTTGTCTTTATGGTAAACAACTGTACTTGATTTATTCCAAACAAGTTGCAAAAATAATATTTCAAATTATTTTGAAGACAAAAGTTAGATTTATAAGGAATCCCATGTGCATATGTGAATTCATTTCCGATCTTGATTTATCATAATGATACACAAAATCTCTCAAATACAAATGTGTGTGCAATTGCATTGTTCATGTACCACTTTTGAGCAAGATAATATGATACAAGTGATTTGAAGAAACCAAATAAGTGTTCATTAACCATGATGTAGATGCATATAACCATACTAGACTACTATGTAGGTCGGATTATCAAGAGCTAGCTAATCCATAAGCAGACATAGGTCTATACAAAAGAAGGTCGCTAATGTGACAGACATATCACCACGCTAGGAGTTACCCAAGGCCAAGCAGGTTGGGCACAAACCACCTCTATGCATGGGCTTACCTGGTCACCTTGGGTGTTTTTTTTTTTTTTTTTTTTTTTTTTTTTTTAATTTTTTTTTTTTTTTTTTTTTTTGGGGGGGGTTGGGGGGGGAGGGGACTCAGAAATTAAAATATAATTTTTGTGAAAAGAGTTTGGTTAAGTAAATAAGAAGATCAATTTTCGTATGCTCAAACTTTAATTGAATTGTGATTCATTTGAACTTGATGATGAGAGAGATGAGTAGATTAGCAGATAACATCAAGATATTTATTGTTATTAGTGTGCAGTGAGGGATTCCAAAAATAAATGCTAATTTATCCCAAAATAATTTGACTATAACATATTTCTATGAATGTTTGAGATAAATTTATGAGAATATTGACTCTCTCTTTCTTCTTTATTTTGTTTTGGTTTCGAAAGAGTCAAGCATATAGCTATTATTATATTTTTATCATCATTTGACATAAGTTTTTTGACTAAGCATATAATGTCTTAATTTTTGCGTAGCAAATACGACTGCTAGACATAGTTTTTCCAACGCTGTGTAGCGGGTTTCATAACTGATGAAGGTTCGGCTAATATAATAATTAGCACGTTCTCGCTTTTCATCATCAAGTTGAGCTAACATAGCCCCTAAGGCAGAATCTGAAGCTGAAATATATAGGAGAAATGGGCGATCGGATTTAGGTGGTGAAAGCACAGGTGGATTAAGGAGGTATTGTTTGAGAAGTTCAAAAGCTTCTCTACATTCTGTATCCCAATTAAAGGGGACGTCCTTCTTAAGGAGTTTAAGAAAGGGACCGGTTTTATCCGCCAGCTTATCGATGAAGCGACGGATGGCTTGAAGTTTACCTTGTAAACTTCGTAACTCAGATATATTAGTAGGTGCGGGCATATTAGTGATGGCCGCAATCTTGAGAGGGTCGATTTCAATACCACGTAAAGAAACTAAAACCCCTAATAGTTTGTCGAATTTAACTCCGAATATGCATTTTGCTGGATTTAATCGAATGAGATATTCTCGTAATCGATTAAAGACTTTTCTTAAATCATCTAAATGATTATTTTCAATAATAGAGCGAGCTATAATATCATCCACATAATCATGTAGGATATCATGCATCATATCATGAAAAATGTAGGTCATAGCTCGTTGATAAGTTGCACCGGCGTTCTTTAAGCCAAATGGCATCACTTTCCAGCAAAAGGTACCCCAGGGGGTAATAAAGGCTATTTTAGCCTGGTCTTCAGGAGCTATCCGAATTTGATTATAACCGGAGAATCCATCCATTAAGGACATCATCCCACTTCCGACAGTGAAGTCAATGATTTGATCCATGTTTGGAAGAGGAAAGTCATCTTTAGGGCATGCAGCGTTAATATCTCTAAAATCTGTGCAAACCCTAACTTTGGTAGCTTCTTTCTTGGTGACTGGAACTACATTTGAGATCCATTCAGGATAATCAATAGCTTGTATAAAGATAACATTCAGGAGTTTTTCTAACTCCCCTTTGACTAGCAGAGCCACTTTGGGATGCATTTTTCTAAGTTTTTCTTTAACAGGTTTGGCATCCGGATGGACCACTAGATGATGCATGACTGCAGAAGGGTCTAGACCTGGCATATCTTCATATGTCCAAGCGAAGACATCTTCATACTCTTTAAGGAATGTAATGTATTGTTCTTGTTTTTCTTGACTTAATTCTGATCCAATATTGATTATGTGAGGATTGTCCTCAGTTCCAATATTAATTTTAATGACATTTTCTACCTCCATGTGTAGATCTCTTTCAAAATTAGGTGGGGCGGGTGAAACGCCCAATTCTTGTAATTCTTGAAGAAGTTAATTTAGATAATTCATTCTGAGGATTAGTGGCCTCAAGTTGGGCTATAGTTGGTATAGAACCATCAAAATAAAATCCATTGTGTAACATCTCTTCAACAGAGACATCATGGAAGATATCTCCTTCCAACTCTTCATCGGGGTCAACAATCATTTCAGGGTATGCTATGGATAGCATGTTGCATGAAAACGACTGATTTTTAAGAGGCAAATCAACATGCCTATCCAAATAATCTTGATAGCATATGAGATGATCATCATCCTCAAAAGGAAAGGGTTGACCCTTACTAGGAAATAGGCCCACACCACAGCGGGTAGGCCACGGTTCTACCTCGAAAGGTTCTTTCATGCCATTTTGGAAAGGTCCCAAGCCTTTCCCTTCATATCCCATTTTAAGCATCATGGGTTTAGCTTTAATATAATCATTGGTAAAATAACACCGAGCGTATCCCTGATGATGAGTTTTGATATTCCGAGGGATTCTTCCCCAGTCATATCCTTTATAAATGAAGGCACAACTTCCGACTTGGTAAGTACTTCCCATAGGTTGTGGGAGGCCTAAAGTACGAGGAGATGGCGGCAAGTTATTTAAAAGGTTTGAATCTTGCATGAAAGCATTCGTTTTTTCTGATATTAAGGTTGTAGATAAATCTGGTAAGAGTTCATCAAAAAGGGCATAAGATGTAGAAGGCTTATTACCTATATCTTTAGATGTGGAAGGTATGATAGGTGTGTCTATAGGTTTTGAATTTATAGGGATAGAACTTGAAGGATTGGTGGTAGACTTAAGATCTTTTTGAGGTTCGAAAATGATTTGTTTAGAGGGTTGTTGATCTATATAGGAGGATGAAATTAATGGAGGGGAAATAGGTGAAGTTATGGGTGTATGTTTCACAGTTTTAGATGAGAAATAAGAACTAGGATGTGTGGATGACAGAGCAGGGCAAAATTGTACTCCAACGGGTTCTGCCAAAGCACACATATCAAAGGGTCTAGGGTCACCATGAATAGTGACCAACTGATTTTTAAACTCAAATTTAACACATTGGTGTAAAGTTGATGGGACCGCTCGCATGGCGTTGATCCAAGGGTGACCCAAAAGTATATTGTACGATGTTGGGCAATGTACAATAAACACGGTTGTTTCTAGGGTTCTAGGACCAACTTGCAATGGGAGGGTAATAACTCCACATGTTTCTTGTGTTTCGTCATTAAAAGCTTTGATAATCATATCAGTTTTCTTCATTTCATCACTTCTAAAGCCAAATCATTGGTAGAAGTCAAAAGTGCAAATGTTTAGAGATGAGCCATTATCAATCAAAACTCTTTTGATGGCTACATCTCCAATTAGAGCAGTAATGTATAAGGGATTGTCCTTATGTAAACTGTGTTGTGGGATATCTTTATCCCGGAAGTCAATACAATCAATCTCTCGAGTGATGATAGTATTGGCCATAGCTTCAGGTTGAATGTTTTGAGGTACCATCATTTGGCTCAATGTAAGCATCAACTCATCCCTATGGGTGGGAGAGGATCTTAATAAATCCAAAAGGGAAATTCTGGCCGTAGTATTGGACAATTGCTCATTAATATTGTAAGGGGGTTTAGATTGAACAGTAGGAACATGATTCCCTTTATTGGGATTTTTCAAAATGAATGGAGCTGATCCATCGTTCTGGTTTGGTTCTTGTTGAGAGTTTTGAGCTTGTTGTCGAGTAACGACTCCAATGGTACCTACAATGTTATAGTGAAGACGCTGAACTGGTCTCGGTTGAGCATTAATGGCTTGTTCATTAGAAAGGAATATATTAGAAGAAGGTCGAGTAGTGACTCTTCTAGGAAATGGTTCTTCTAGAACCATAGCATCTGTGATGGGTTGAATAGGATCTGATTCATTTTCAGAACTATTCGATTGATTTGAAGTAATGTCTAGTTCACTTTCACTATCTGATTCTATATCACTAGAATCAAAAGTTTGAAAATTATGTAAGGGCCTGGTCGTAACCAGGGATAAGGTCGTGTCAAATATTTGAGGATCCTGAACAGGTAATTGTCCGCTAATGGTTCCTACATATCGGGTAGGAGGGGGAACATTATGATGTTCGATTTGATTGGCTACCTCTTTACCATGTCTTGGTAAAGGGTGTTGAAATATGTCTAGAGTTTGATTGGCATTTTGATTTTGATTTTGGGGAACGGTCTTTTGAGTATTATTAGGAGGGTTTTGTTTAGGTTGGAAGGCTTGCACTTCCATTTCATTATTGTCAATCAAATCTTGTATTTTATGTTTCAACCTTTTACAAGCGTTGGTAGAATGTCCAGGTCCTCTATGGAAATCACAGTGCAAGTCAGCTCTGTATCCGGGTATAGTTGGGTCAGGTTCCCGGATAGCTGGTAATTGGATCAAACCTCTTTCGAGCAATTGAGGTAAAATAGTTGATAAGGGTTGGTTTAATCTAGTGAATTCTCGAGGAGGCTTATCAGGAGGTTTCAATATGAATTTTTCTATTGTCTTCGTTGCATTGATATTAGCAACATTCTCATTGTCAGTGACTCCATCACCGACAACTTGTTTGTTTTTATATTGATTTTTGGATGTTTTCTCATCATCCTTCTTCCTAAGTTGGCCTCTCCTAATGAGGGCATCTTCTACTCTTCGAGCTAAATCTATAGCTTGATCGAAGGTAGTTAAAGTAGCAGTCGATAGCTCATAAGATATTTGTTCTTGTAAATTGTTGATGAAAATGTCCAACATTTCCCTATAAGGCAGCACAAAGTGTAGTTTTCCTATCAATTGCCTCCATCTAGCTAAGAAATCGGCAAAGCATTCATCCTTGTCTTGTTTTAAATTGTATAGGTCTTTAATAGTTACATGCCTCTCGATGTAGGCACTAAATTGATGGACAAATGATTCCACTGTTTCTTCGAAGTTTCTCAAAGAATGAGTGGGCAATTGATAATACCACTCTAATGCCATTCCACCTAAACTTTTTGGGAACATTTTTAGTAATAGCAAGTCATCATGCGATATGTCGTGACATGCTATCCTAAACATGCGAAGATGCTCTATGGGATCTTCGGTTCCTTTATATATAGGCAGGACGGGCATGGGAAAATGCTTAGGGTATGGTTGAGCTACAACTATGGGATCCAAAGGTTGACTACAGATCTCTCGATAATTATACGAGGGATGGTAGGGATCTATCTGGTCCATACGTGAAGCTAATTGTTTCACCATGGCTTCCAGATTACTAGTTTGCCCCCCATATTGGTTTGGTAGGGCATTGACATGGGTTTTATGGGCGTAGGATGGAGGAACATGCAGATTAGATGCCATGTTACTGTTGTGTAAAGTATTGGTAGGAAAAGTATTATGGAGGAATTTTGAAGTTGTATTATGTTGTATCCCAGATTGTTGAAAGTTTGTATTTGGCTTTGTTTTAGGTTTTTGTTTACTTGAAGCATATTGCTCAATAGTTTGGCGGAATAAAGTAGTGAAGGAAGGTTTCTTTTGTGTGGGAGTGATTTTAGGTTGAATAACAGGTTCCTTAGGAGGTTGGGTAACCTGTTGTTTTGACATGTTTTGAGCCATAGTGACCATATCCGTATTGGATGGCCCAACCTTGTCACTTTCTTGATCAATGAAAGACAAGGGATTAGTGCGCATATTGCACATATATTCCATGGCTGCTTGAGTGTTACTGATTTGCCCTTTATCAAGACGAATTGCCACATTAAGGTCATCAATGTTATCCATGAGAAATTTCTTGAAATGCTCTGCATTGTCAAAGGCAATAGTTCCATTTGGAGCTACTCTAGGGGATGAGGATCCATCCTCTTTAACACTTCCTTCTTGTTCCTTATCTTCACCTAAGTCTTCATCTGATTGACCTAGAGTTTCTCCTTCCGGATTTATATCTCCAAGAAGGACATTTGGGTCTTTAGTTGTATCTTGAAACCAATCTTCTCCTTCTCCTAAAGTTTCTTTACCATTCCTAAGTTTAGGCATGGTGCTAAGTTTTGATTTCAGCAAATATATATATATTTATATATATATATATATGCAACAAATTAAGAGGTATATGTTTACTATATACCTACTACAATATTTGAAAATGAAATGTTTAAGTTTTTGCTAAGTTTTTTTATTTTTAGTTTTTAGCTTTTCTTTTTTTTTTTGAAATAATATAATAAAGACAGCAAATAACACAATAAATGCCAGAAATAATACTGAAGTAATAATTTAGTTTTCTATAAACAATTTATGAATATCATTAATAGGCTCGAGTTGTTCAGAGTCATGAAGTGTTCTTCTTCAAATTGAAAGTTTTCTTTTAAAAATTTGATGAAAAGAGCTATAGTGATGTTGTCTGTTTCAGATGCTGGTTGATAAAAGTAAAGCTCATGGCAATACTCTCGATATAGCATAGCTCATGGAACTCTATTCCATATTTCCCTATCTGTAAGAACAACCTCTTGGTCTTCTACACAACCTAGGAACTGGTGCACAATGGCTGCGTTCTCGAGGTATTCCTCGAAGGTGAACAATTTTGAAGATACTAAAGCTCTCCTATAAGCTAACCATCTATGGCAGGCTCTCTGAAGTTCATGATAAAAAACTAGTTGGTGAGGATCCAGGATTCTATCTAGGACTAGCCTCTTGATTTGCTTAAGTTGTGTGGACCTAGATGAGATGAGACTAAGTCTTCTATCAAGTTCGTTCCACAGGAATTGATTTCTACTTGTTTCAGGCACACTAAGGACAGAATTGACTTCTATGGCTGCCAATTGGTTTTCTACGTTTATAGTAACTGCTAACCTTTTCTTAGGAGCTACCATCTAAACATGATTTTAAACTTTAAGTGTTTTAAAATGCATCTATGTTTTAGTTGTTCTGTATATATTATATATATATATATATATATATTGTTTTGTTTTTGTTTTGTTTTCAAAAGGTTATGATGCATTCACGTCGGGTTCACCAAAATGTATCGCTCCAAATTTTTCGCATCCTTACCTTCAGGCTATTGGATCCATGCCCGAAAGGAGGATGGGAAAAGGATGTCGCGGTACCTCGGACTGAGAGGACTTTGCGAAGGTCCCGCCTCTCAAGGGAGGTGTATTTTGATGATTTTTCGACGGATGGTGGGTTCACCAGGAAACATTTAAGGGCAGTTTCCACGCCTAGGTTTTGGAATGTGTTTAAATGTGTTCATTTTTAACCTTAAGCATTCATATCCTAGGTTTGGCCGAATGAATCTAGATTAATCTACATGAAAATGCAAATTCCATGAATACAAAAAACAAATTTAAAGATAGAAAATAGAGAGATTACAGAATGCAAATGAGGAATACCTGATCCGGATGTCTGAAGAAGATTCTGATGTTGAAGCAGTCTGGATCATCTAAAATTCGATAGAATCATCTACAATCAGACAAGATCATCTGAGATCCGACGAATTCATCAGACGAATTCGTCGGAGACCTGCAAACGACAAATAGATGCAAAATACAAAAAATACTACGGTGCTAACAGAGGGAAATGATATAAAATGGCAGGTATGAATACTAAATAACGATTAAACACAAAGACAAACAGAATCGTGGCTAATTAGATGATAATTAGGATTTAATTATGCACTTAATCTAAATGGGTGAACTCCAAATGCAAAATAACATAAAACACTGAATAGACTATCTAATTTGCAGAATAAAACAGCAGAAACAAGGTTGAGAAGTGCAAACTTCAGGCACTGATTGCCTCAATATGGATTGCAATCGAGATCGTCTCGCATCAGTATGAAATCATCTCGAATTCGCCAGGTTCGCCTTCGATCTGAACAGGTTCATCGATGACGATGTGTGCTGGCTCCAGCTGAAAAATAGTGATGTACCTACAACAAAATTGATATGGAACTAGTGCAAATGAAGAATAGGGATGATTTAACGTAAATGGAGTTAACTTGCAGAGAATTTCAACCAGGGGGGTGCTAAAGGGATAGCTTAGGATTAAATAGGCTTAGGGGAGTAGTTAGGAGGTTGGAGATCATCCCAATTTGGGAGATCTCCAATGGGGGAGGGTCCCTAATGGCGCAGACACGCTTCTACCCGGATTGGAGACCCGTTGGAACAGAAGCTAACTTTGCAAAATCAGTTTTGCGACAAGATCGTCTGGACGTCCTAGTCCAGACGAAATCGTCAAATATGGGGCGATATCGTCTGATCGGCGACGATATCGTCAAACGGTCAAAACAACCTCTAAAAATGGTGCAAAAAAGGGGAAACGGATTTCCCGGCGGTTAACGGGCGGTTTGGGAGGTTAAATTTGAATTTTAAATTATTTACTAAGGTGAATGTAATTATTGTAATTTTACTGCACCAATTTTAGGGTGCTACAGGACCTATCAATAATTTCTAAGATAGCAGATGTAGGATTTAAATTGTTCAATTGTAATATTTACATCATGTCTTTGGTCATAACATTAATGGATACTTCAAGATAAATTAGAAAATTAGAAATATGCATGGATCCAATGGTTATTGTGACAAATGGACTTCTTGGATCACCATATTTTGGTGGAATAAGCTTCCAAAAAAGCAATTCAACCAATTTTCCATTTACTAGTATGGTTTTGGGAAAGGATTTCTTCCTCCTTTATAAATTTTTTATGCAAAGGTCTTGAACGATTTTGTTGATTAAAGGCACATCTTTGATTGCTTGTAATAAAGGAAGTGAAATGGTCAAAAATTTTAGTTCCTTTACTAAATCTAATTCAGAGCTAATTTTAGATTTTTCAAACCATTAAGGATATGGTATATTTTCTAAAGAAGGTAAATTTTCTTTTGGAAAGTCTTCCTCTTTTTATTTTCCTTTATCCAATTTTAATATTTGTGGTTCTAGACTTAAGGATTTATCTTTCTCTTTAATGATTTTAATTTCTTCTATAATAGGCTCAAGAAATATCTTTCCTTAGCATAGTTGGATATTGCTACAATCGATTACAATAATCATGGTATTTGCATCAAATTCATCTACATAGACAAGAGTTGCTTGTCTTGTATTATTAGGATTAGCCACAGTTTGGAACAAAAGTGGTGGTTGCTTTACCTGTTGTATTTGTTGTCTCCCTTGAGGAAAATTCTAAGTGGGAACAGGCAACAAATTTTATGTTTGACCTTGGTATTTTCATTGTCCTTGGTATGATGGATATTGTTGTCCCCCATTTTGTCCATTAGATTAGACTTGCATCCAAGGTGGATTAGGTTGATTCCATTGTGGATTTGTCCACCCAGATTGTGACCAATCTTGAGATGTCCATGGAGGTTGACTCTAAGACTGTTGTGGTGGTTCTGAGTAACCCCATGGCATAGTCCAATGATTTTTCCTCAATTTGTGAGAAAACGTGGGGTATTTTGATATTGTGAAAAGTTTTCCCCTTGTATTTGCCCAACAAAGTTGAGTTCTTCTGTTTGTGTTTCCAAAACATTTTTGAGTTTTGGAAGTATAAGGTATGATCAGTGATATGTTCTTTTGAATAAATGTTACAAATAGCAAATATGTTAGAATATATAACATCATTTGGTTATGTACCTTCATGGGTACATATTTAGATTAGAATTAGATTATGAGAAAAATAGTTTTTAGATTAATTTAATAAATGGACAAGTGTTAGAATGTGCAATGATGTTGTAGCCCAAAAATTCTCGCACTCCTTTCCTCAAGGCTGATGGATCCACGCCTTAGAGGGGAATGGGAGAATGAGTGGTCTACACCTCAAAAGAGAGGTACTTAATCGTACCTTCTATATATGGTGATTTTTTGACGAATGGGTTTTGGGTTCACCAAGAAACATTTTTGGCTATTTTCGAGCCTAGGTTTCGGGATTTGTTTTAATGGTTTCTTTTTATTCAAATCACACGTACCTAAGTTTGGCCAATATGCAAACTAAACTAAGCTACATGCACTTTTAACTTCAAATGTAGACAAAAGAATACAAAAAATAGAATGTATAAATTGATGCAATGCCTATGAAGAGATTTTAAACCTTACCTGTATCTGGATGTCTGATGTAGGTTCTAAAATTTGTAAGCAGTCCAGTTTCATACAATGCAGGGTGATATCGTATTATGATTTCACAAGATCGTATTACGATCAGCGAGATCGTATTCCGATCATAGACAGACAAATACGATTTTGATAGAAGATAACAAATGCATGGATAGAGGGTAAAGAACAAAAATTTATGATCCTATTTATCTTTGCAAATATGGTTATGATCTATTAAACACTACTAAATAGTAATAATAATAGGAATTGATAGACAAATGCATCTAATTACCTAAAACATGCAATTACATGAGATTTTAGGTGAACTCCAAGAATGCAAATGATTTAATCTAATATGTCCTATGATAAAAATGTTAAATGAAATATAAATCAAAAGAAGAAAGGCCAGAATACGCAAACCAAAACTCGGAGTTGCCCCCAAGAAAATTGCAGATGATATCGTAGCGTTTTGGGTGAGATCGTATCCCGAACTTGCATGTTCGTACTATGATCGCACTATCGTATCCTCCGATCTGCGATGAAATCCTCCGATCTGTGATGAAATACTCCGATCCTGCAAGAAAATAATGAAATAATGAGTGCTAGAATGCAAAATTAAACTAAGTTTTCCTAAGTGCAGAGAGCCAGGAGAATTTACGGAGGGAGGGGTCTAGTTAAATAGGCAAGGAGGAGTGTCTAGAATAGGGAGGAGGGTAAATTTGTTAAAATTTGCTCTAAGCTGAGAGAAATCAAACGAATTCGATATTGCTAATCTTGCGTAGTCACACAGGCGAAGGCAAAAACCAGTTTGAACTAACTTTTGTCATTTTCCATTTTAAATTTTTTGTTTTCAAGCAAGATCGTATTACGATCGACGATATCGTACGCCGATCGCAAGGATCGTAAGACTGAGATCGTGCTACGATTTTGGAGGTCGTACTACAATTTTGCTAATCGTAGTACGATCTCATCAGAGCAACACAAATTTTGAGGTGATAAATGCAAACATAATGTTTTTCCAATATTTTTGTGTTTTTATGCAAATGGGTCAAATTTAAGGTGCTACATTTTGCCCCCTCTTTAGCACAGTTTCGAAAGAAATTGCGTTAAAGAAAAGTGCAACATGTTTTACGAGAAAACAAAATTTTATTGCAATTTTCATTGATGATTTTAAGTTTTAATGCAAGTTGTTTTGAAATATGATGTTTATGGTACCCCCTTCGAGTTTTTATATCCAAATTGATGTTTGGATAAAAAACTCAAAAATTAGGAGTAAAATGAATAAATAAGAAAAATAACATGAAAAAGTAATTCATTTGCTTTTTACCTTTTTACCTTTTCAGAGCTCTGGAGAAAAACATGGTAGGAGCTCGCCATGACATCGACTCAAATAGGTCGATCTAAGCGAAGTCGGGTAGGGGATGAGCTACTACGGGTAGTGCAAAGATGAATTTCTATCGGACTCTATATTTCATATTAGTACCTATAGATCAAAGAGAGCCTCTCCCTATAGATATTGTAGAGCCGATTCGAGTTGGGTCATCCCGCTCTTCATCTAGGGTGACTTCCTCTAGGACTGCTATGGAGACATGGGAGATGCCACCACCGCCTCCACCCCTTGGTAGAGATGATGAGGCATAGAGTTCTAGGGCTTCTAGGGAGTGAGCCTAGATATTTGTATAGTTGTATGATATATCTGACTGAGTATGCCGATTTTGAGGATTGTGGCATATCGGTCTAACTTTATTTTTGTATATATATATATATATATATATATAGATCTTTTGTCTCTTATGTGACTTCATGTGTTTTGTTTGATTAATTTTGCATTTTAATTTTTGGATGATGAGATGTTATTAATCATGCTTTGAAAATGATAAATGGATTATTAAAAATGATTTAATTTTGAAAATGTGTTTTTGAAAAAGGTGTTTTGGAATAATGATAAATT